>OW964823.1:84831112-85518112 GCA_943142095.1 Ophonus ardosiacus
CAGTGAAGTTTTAAGATTCCGTTTGACGTTCAAAAGGCTATATAGAAATAATAGATTAATATACGTACTAATTTTATTATTATTTTCTTATATTAATAATTATTTTGGTTAAGGAAAATTTCATAAGTATGTATTGTCTTATTTTGTTAATGTTAAATATTTTTAATATACACGAAAAGCTACAGGATTGTAAGACGTTCAGCCATATCATTGAAATATTAAAAATTCTTTTCACAATTAGCGATACTATAATCATATTTATTGCGATTTATTTCGTTTAAAATATACATTTTCATTCTTCGTATTGTATTTGTTTCTACTTTAACTTTAGTTTACTATATACATATATTCACTTCGATTTTATTGCCCATGCTTTTGATAAGTATGTCCAACTATTATTAGGTACAATTGAAAATTTAAAATATGATATTTACAATTATTTATACTTAATTTATTTAATTATATGTATATTTTCTCCTTGATCGCACATTTTAAAACAATTTTCGTTTATTAAAACAAATGTATGTGACAAATTATAACCATTATGAGCGTTCGAACCTGTCCATGAGAGAACAGTTCTGAATTCACTTTCTTATATGTCATGCGCAGAACTTTTAATTCTGGAACAGTTCCGAATTGACGGTTCGAACAAACCTTATATTACGTATATCCTCGTATTATCTCCACGCCAGCAATGAGTGCCCGTGAGGTGACTAAAGTCACTAGATATATAAAGTACCGCAATTCATTGTACCAATGTGTTAGAGAGAGAAGAACGTGTTTTAGACAAGTGGCTCGTAGTATGATCACGGTTTTAACTAAAACTCTGTTTTTAGAAATGTCAAATTCAAATTTAAATATTTAATTTCACCCGTATGTCTAAAGAACGATTTTTTTAAAAATATTTGTTTGAATACAAACTATGTTCTGCTTTAAAATCATATTTTCACAAATTTGATATTTTTTACTATTGTTATTAAATAATGAAATTTGACATTTCTTAAAACAGCGTTTTAGTTAAAACCATGATCATACTACCAGGCAATATGGCGGAATCAGGCCAATCAGGGTCTAGTTGTAGTTGGCTGTGCCTATAAAAGTCACTATATCTGGGGACTTTAGCGTCAACGTTGTCATCATGTCAAACGACCTGAAGAAAATTAACCTTAATTGTACTTATTTTTTATTTTCTTTATAATTTCGATAAGTTATGTTTTGTATTTATATGTATGCATATTATAAAAATTATGAACATAAAATCAACATGAATTAATTACCTTCATAGATTTATTTCAATGCCAATTATTTTTCTCTGTAATAACGCACTCGTTTCAATATAATCCATTTTAAATTTGGCGCCGAAGCTCGACACAATATGGCGGCCAATTGCGGTACTTTATATATCTTGACTTTAGAGGTGACGCCCTGGTAATCGCCCGCACGGTACAAATATGTCATCATCATTACTGATATCTGCATTAAAGCAGATTGTAGCACACTCAGAAATGGGTAATAGGCCGTGATGATATATATTTTTTTCGTATTATTTTTCTTTTCATCGTGCTTTCGCATGTTATCTTTTGCGCATCCCAAATGACTTCTTAAGTTGGGCGAGTAGTATCTCCGACCCCGATCGACCTTGGCCAATTTTTGTCTCTGGTTATAGTTATTAACGTCATTAGGCCGATATGTGGCAAATAACGGACGCGGCTGAGGTTTATAATCAGCCGAGTTCGTTATTTGCATATCGGCCGTGTGGAATGGATGCATTGCACAGTAATTATCCTATGACGTCATATTAAGTCTGTCATCTACCGGTAGTTTTGTAAAGCTTTGTAGAGATGATGCTCTGTTGCCACATAATTGATATTTAATTAAATCGGATTGTATTAATGAAAAATTATTCTAATAATGACAAAGCAAATAAATTATTGCAATTTTGAATTTAAATATGATATATCTAATAAAGAAAAATGAATTTTGTGACAAAATTAAGTATAAGTTACAATAGTAAAATTTAATAATAAACGCAACTGGCAACAATGGATTATCTGTCATGCAATGAATGTGCTTAGTTTGAGAAGCGTTGTTGAAATGTTACAAGTTCAAAAATTATCTCAAAAATATGGAATAAATAGAAGTAAAATGCGTTAAGAAACGCAAATTATTTCGAAAATATTGTTCCGTAGCTTCTTGTAATGAGTCATCCCTATTATTCTTGTATCATAGATTTCCGAAGAACCCAGAAATGAGAAAAAAGTGGTTAATTTAATTAAATATTAATACAGAAGTAAAGCAATTCGCATTTGTCTGTGGTAAACATTTTAAGGAATATTTCATACCAAGTTTTTTGAATTTAAAACTGACAACTATTTCATTTCATCATCTCTATGCGCAGAAAATCAACTGCGCATTGAAAACATCTCACTTTTTACTATCTCTCTCACTTTGTGCAATGCATCCATTCAAGATTTTTCGTAATAACAAAATTTAACATTTAGGAATAATAAAAGAATAATAAAATACTCTTTCTGTCATACTGAACAACTTTTTTGTGGATTTATGACTTCTCCTTGACAACGGTCCATTAAGATGCTGTTATTTTTCTATGAACACTTGATTCTAAATTGTAGGCGACTGTTATAACGTTATGTTCTTAACGCAGTTAAATAGTATTGTTTGGCATTTTGTTATTATAAATATGAAAGAACAATTGATTGTCCATACGGTTTGATTACACATTTTCCTTCATATTCATATAGTTCTGCTATAATCATGGAAACAGCTGATATATTTAATTAATTCTAATTGACAGATGTCAGTGTCAAGTGCAATTTACATAGTATATGTTCGTGTTATAATTTTACTGGATATATAGAATCCATTCAAAGAATTTTCGGTACCGAATTTGTAGAATATTAGTGTTACAATTTTACTGCATATATTTTAATATGTATTTCATTCGTATTTTTTTTAAATCTTTTTTTCATTAAATAACTCGCCTATTTATTTTTTTTAAATTTATACTTAGTATTCTATTACTTTAAATTAAATTTGATGTTTTCTTTTTGTACAAATAATTAATAGATGTTCAAATTTAAAATAAACAAAGCATATTTGTGTAGGTAAGTTGTCAAGTGCATCAGCAATAATGATCTAGGTTTAGGGAATCTTATTAGCTAATAAGATACTTGCTACATAAAATAAAATCTGAATACTACGTGGCCATTCCATATAAAGAATATTTGTGAGGTTGGATCAATAAGTAACACACCAAGCGCTGTAATATAAAATCGATTAGCGCGGTACTGTATTCACTAAATGAGTCTACGAATCTTGCAAAATATTTTCATTTAAACAACTTTACAATAACTATTTTTATCCAACACGGACTCATAATATACTTGTTACTATGGTTAATTTAAATAACTAATGTACAATATTACTCACTCCGTGAGAGAATATTTGGGAAGACACGGAGGAATTATTACTGATTTTAGTGTTTTTTTTCAATATAATAAAAAGCAATTTTAAAAAATTATTTTATTATTGAAATAACAACATTATAAAACTTATTTATTTAAATCAATATTAACATTTATGTAAAAAGATACTTAGGTTACTTATCTTTACACAATGACAGCTGTCATCTACGTCTGATGAAACGAGTTTGTGGTTACTAGCATCGGAATTAAATTCAACGGTATCGCTTATGCTTGTAAGTGATTATGTTTTAAAGGAAGGTCCTAATTTTCACCTATTTTAATTTATTTTTGTTTCAAATAATTCCCAATGACAGACAATAATTAAAGCAGAATTTTTTCAATAACAATATAACAAAACAACAACCATTCAATGGCTACTTTATAATTTTAAATAGTATATCTATTGACATGTCAGTGTCAAACGATGAACGAAAATATAAAATGATTTAAAGTTTTAAAAAAAGTATTGGATAAAATGTTGTATTACACTCGTGTGGAATACATATTAGTCACTAAAAGAAATTAGCTACTCGTCCTCCGGGGCTCGTGGCTAAACTTTTTCTTTCGTAACTAATATGTTACATTCCACACTCATATAATAAATAATCCTCTTTCAAAACAATCTCTCTTCAAAAAACAATCTCCTGCCGCAGCCTTCTCAGAAAACCACCTTCAACAACAATGTATCTCCATCTCCTAGCAACCTTCTTGAGTTACTCGTTTTTAAAATATATTTAGGGCCGATATTATAAACTTCCAGTTAAATTTATTCCAAAGTAAATTTAATAAAATGAACAAATACGAAATAATTCCCGTGTTCTTATGACATTTAAATTATTGCTGTCAAAAATTCGCGTTGCATTTGTTCGCTGAATTAAATTTACTAGGGAATTAAATTTAACTGGACGTTTATAATCCCGACAGAGCCCCTCGTCATAATAGTTCGTGCTAAATATGTTTTATTATCGAAGTTTTATGTTAAAATATGATTCATTATTGTTTAATATACGAAAAAATCTATATTGAATAAAGTGATTATTCCTTATTATATTTATTAACAATGAAACAACTTATAATTTTTAATTATGCAGAAATTAAATATGAAAATTGATTTTTGCTCTTATAACCAGGGGCTCATACATAAGCGCATAGGCGCGGCCTTTAACATTTAATTTCTATCCATATTTTTTTTAATATTCTACGGATTACCGTAGAATTTAAATAAAATATACGAAGTAGGTCGGTTTTGAATTATTCTACTTACTTTTTTAGGCTTTATCCCAGTGTCAATATCAATTTATTGACAACATTATCTTACAAACAACTCATAATGCCCTTGGGCATTATTTGTTGTATAATTACGCTGAAAGTAGGATTATTATGATAAAAATAATAATAAACCGGTTAGAAATGGGTTATTCTAACGATTTTTTTATATATTTTTTTCTAATAATATATAATAAAATCTAGGAATATTGGTAAAAACGTAATGTTGAAATTCGAATTAGTTAGCGAGATATGAATTTTTGAATGTCTGATATTATTTGATGACGTCATAGTCTCTAGTTGGTTATGCTTCTCATGCCCATTTGCACCTCAGACACTTAAAATTTTAAGATAGGCTTAAACAAAAAAATGCAAATCGAAATTTTGACAGCAATATTCATTTCCCCATTTGACATTTTGTTTCGATACGATTTTGTTTAAAATAAATAATATTAAAAATAAATATTATTTCAATCTATTTCATAAAATATTATGACAGTCATTAGGATTAGTAGTGTTGCTATAGTTCTTAATTTGAATTCAAACAAAAAAATACGATAATAACCGATTAGTAGACTCGGGGCGTCCCCAGGGACTAAATCGTCACGTTTACTATAATTAAACATTTTTATTATAACAAAGTAATGTTTCATCATTTTCTTTTTACTAAAACTCTTAACTGAACGTTTGCTACCTTACAAATATTAAAATTTACTATTTCTTTTCAAATGTAGAGTACCCCATTAATAACATTTTCATGTTAGTTTCAGAATATAACAACTATAGGGGCGCTACATGTAAAATGAAAATTATAACCTACTTATCCCCTATATAAAAAAATGAGAATTGTTACCTATTATTTTTAACAAGAACTAAGGAAAGTTAAATAACCTTAAATATTTTTGACCTTGAATAAAGCTTCTGTATGGCGGCGTTAGTTACATATTGATCCAACCAAATATTTACTAATTGTAATGAAACATTTGTGCGATTACTAATTCATAATAAATGAGGGTGCGTAGTCAAAATGTGCACAGAATTTTCAGATTTAAGTACTTACTACATCGATTCTAAGAAACTGTTTCGCGTGATGAAAACAAGCCTGAAGAAGCTCAGGCAAATCATAATGCTCTGCAGCACAGATCAGTCCAGGAATAGAGGCACAAGTTAGTGGACAAGAACCCGTGTGCAGATAATCTAATAGTATACGAAACGTGTCGGGGTCAAATTCAATAATTGAGAATTCTGTTTGTGCGAGCTTTGCCCGGTCCACCTTCTGCGCGTCTGCGCACACGGATAATCTAGGGACCGCTAATTGCGGCCCCCCTGATTTGTCTTTCCCGTCCTTATCTTTCCCTTCTTTATCTGTCAACAAAAATCGATTACGTCCAGTGATATACTCTATATTTCATTTCTTACTCGAACAATCTTGTGACGATGACCATTTCTTTTTGTCGTCGGCGGATAGATGGGTGTGTTGTTTTCGGATAGAGCGCCCCCATCCGGCTGTAATGGTTCCCAAACGGGAAAAGGCGCGTTTTACCATTGGCGAACTTGGTACGCTTTTTGGTCGGGGTGTTTCGATATCTGGTACCTATTTTTTTAAAAATAAATTATAAAGTTATCGGATCGTTTTTTAAAAGATAATTATGAGTGCTGTTCTCTTAATTTCGAACCCAATATAGTAAAATACATAAAATTAATGAGTATTAGTGAAAAAAATTTCTTTAAATATTGACTAGGTTACAAACTACAAGCAATTGAAGCTGATTACTAATGGGGTCATTTCAAAAAAAAATAATTGTCGATTTTTACCTTCCGTCAAAAGGAAGGTATTGTTTTTGGTCAAAAAATTCGGTTGTGAGTTTTCAATGAATAAGCACGTTTTAAGATCCTTAGAATACGATTTTACTAATTTTACATTGATGTCTGTATGTGTGTGTGTGTGTCTGTGTGTGTGTTTGTGTGTCCGTGTGTGTGTGTGACAAATTTTTCTCCGACGATAGCTCCAAAACTACAATTCTAAAAATTATGATTCTTTCGTATTCCTCTTCTGTACAACCATATGAAGAGCTGATTAGATTTTGGTTATAATTGGTCAACCGGAAGTAGCCTTATTTGAAGATCTTAACAGTTTTTCTGGAAAAAAACCAGTTAAATATCATTTTTCAACATTTTATGATCATTAATATGAAAGAAAATTATATTCTCCGTAAGATTTGATTATATATTTTCCTTCATATTCAATAAATATAGAGTTATAGAGAGATTAATAGAGGTTAACTTTCAAAAATTAGTCTGCTTTGCAAAAATTATGGAAACAGCAGATATGTATATTCAAAAAATTCTAATTGACAGATGTCAGTGTCAAGTGCAAAACCAAAGTGGAAAGTATAGGATCAGAAAATAACATAAGTGACAGAGTGTTCTTCGCAAGTGACTTGCAGTTTCAATGCCGGGAGTACGAGGAAGGCCAAAGAGAAAATGGAAGGACTGTGTAGCAGAATATTTGAGAGAGGAAGAACTGCGTTGTAAGGAATGAGAGGAAGTGTGAAGTACAATTTACAGAATGTACATTTGTGTTATAATTATATTGGATTTAAGAACCTTTTCAAAGGAACTTGCAATATGGAATTTGTAAAAAACAGTGTGTTCGTGTTACAATTTTACAGGATATATAAAATATTTTCCAAGGAACTTTTGGTATCTGATTTGTACAAATACATTGAATTGACGGAAGGTTTTGTGCTGGCCACAACAGATTTTTTTTTATAAAATCATGAAATCTATCTCATTTAATAAATATAGCAATAGAAGATAATTTGAAATATGCGACTTTTCATTCATAAATTTGCTAATAAACTTTCGCGCTTTTAAACACGGACTAAATTTGTGACGACACAAATTCATACTCACACAAAGACAATTCTCTCTCTCACACACACACGCTTCACAACATGAAACAGTAACCTAACCTAAAATTGTGACAGATGACAGCAAAATATACAAGAGAGAAGATTATTATTACTTTCTACTTCTTTAAAAGTACTAGTGCAGTATAAGGTATGTAAATAAACCATTTATTTAAATAAATACCAAACCAAATAATCATAGTTCTAAATTAAACCGGTAGAGCTCGACTGTCGTATCCGTGAATATGTGTCGTCAGCCGTTGAAATATTTGAAATTAAACTCAACTTTTAAAAAATCATATCTCCGATTCTAAAGACTTGTAAGATGTAAAACATACACATACATGTTTAATTTGACCTATTTTTTCAAGAAAAAAATAAATCAGAAAATGTGAAATGACCCCATTGGGTACGACGCGTTAGGTACTAAGAATTTGATTGGTCGCCTGATTTTAAAAAGGAGATTCGCGCTTCTGCAGCGGTCACCTTTAACATATTATGAAATGTCATATTGATCTATAACCTAACAAAACATTTAACAATTTTGTGTTTGATGAATTTGTTTAATTAAAACATCTAGTAATATTAATTAAATTAATAATAATATTAATTAAATAAATATTGAAACTTCAAAACAGACAAACACTAGCGCCATCCGTCGTCAAACTTTGTGTCATAATATTGTCAAACTGTTTCAAAGTTCTGTAATTTATTAGGAAAAAAATGCTTATTATTTATGTTATTTATATTTAATAATAATTTTTTCATGAATATAATGTATAAGTTTTTATATAAAAACATTTCAGCTATGCATACATGAAAAATTTGTTCCCTCTATAACTAACAGTTTGTCCATTGTTTGTCGATCACTGGTCAGTACCTGCTACGTCACGCACCAAATTCTTAAACTTTAAAAATTCATATCTCGCTTATTACGTAAAATTTTTAAGTCGCGTTTGCACTGAAATTCTTATTTCATCCTGTTCTTACAGAAAAAAAAAAAAAAATTAAATAATTACTAAATTTTTATCTAGCATATTTGTCATGGCATAATTATATCAATGGTGCCCGAAGAACCCTTATTTACCCAGCCCTATTTCTCCACTGGTCTACGCCACTCTCAAACCGCTAGCACGGGCCTACCTGGGTTCAAAATTAAGAGAACAGCCTTCCTTTTAAATTTATACTTGAAGAAAGTTACTACTCTTCGGCCTGGATTGTTGAGGCGACATGAGCGTTGGAACAGGTCTTGCAAGAAGTTCGGCTACTGGAACCTGAGGTGAACCAAACCCCGTTTGGATTCCATACAACATTTCTTGAAAAACTCGACTTCTAACCCCCAATATTGCTCTTACACCTATAAATTTCACCTAAACATATAAAATAATTAATAAATTCACAGAGAGAGGTTAATTTTATTGAAACCTTTTGTTTGGATTGTCCAACTAAAAATACAACATCGAATAATGCCGCATTTGTTATTGAATTAGGTTCCGTATTTAAAAACATCCTAGTAAAGTCTTTAGCTAATTGGTCGTAATCCTCGAATTGATCTCTAACGCTGTCTAAAAGTGGTGAAGATGGTCTCATATGCCCAATAGGTCTCCATGATCCTAAAATCATATTTATTAAACACTAACACATCCCGTTTTTACGAGGGGCGCGCTAGACTAATTGGTTCGTAGTATGATCACGGTTTTAACTAAAACGCTGTTTTAAGAAATGTCAAATTTCATTATTTAATAACAATAATAAATAATATCAAATTTATCAAAATATGATTTTAAAGCAGAACATAGTTTGTATTCAAACAAATATTTTTAAAAAAATCGTTCTTTAAACATAAGGGTGAAGTTAAATATTGAAATTTTAATCTGACATTTCTTAAAACAATGTTTTAGTTAAAACCGTGATCATACTACGAGCCATTGAGAATAAGACAATAACGTATTGACGTAGGCCATGGAAAACAAAATAACAGTTATTTTTTATACTAGACAATAAAAGAAGTATTGTTGTGAGTGAAACCAGAGAGCATTTTCTTTCGCGCGAAAAAAATTGGTGCTGAAATTCATATAGTTTGAAAGTATTCCAAAAGAAGATTGGTTACTTTCAAAAAATGGAAGGAAAGAATGATAGTGTATTATTGTTGATACACTAGCGGTCGTTTCAATACCAAAAAAATTGTGTGTCCCTAAGACCGCACGTCCGAATTGAAAACTAAAATGGTTGACATTTGTATCGCATTGCCATCTCTTGATTGCTCCCTGAAGCTTTAAAAATCTAACAGCCCGATTCACAAAAAAGTTTAAGCTAATCCTTATTTTTGGATTAGAGAATTCTATTCTATTTCGGTATTTAAAATTTAATATTCATAATATTATCAAAAAAGATAGATTCTAGGAATAGATTAGACTATATTTTAAGATATAAACTGTCAACATTAGAGTAGAATTCGCTAATCCAAAAATGAGGATTAGCCAGTGGCGTAACTATCATACGGCAGTGCGAGGCAAAGCCCGGGGGCCCCGCGATTTCAGGGGCCCATTCGTAACATCTTTGTTACGAAAGCTTTATCATACAATGTATTTAATTTATAGAAAATAAAATTATTTTAACTATTTTATTTTATTTATCCGAGCTTGGCGTGCTTGTGTCACACGAGCATGCTTGAGTACAAGTACAAAATTAACCAAGTCCCGTCACCACGCGGCCAGTGACTGAGTTTACTACAATCACTCGATATTGTAGTTACCTCTCCCCCACATTAGAGAATAGTACGACTTATCTGTACCCTTTTTTTAAACTAGTGCATTCAAGTCAGATTTACGGCAATAAAAGAAATAGATAAAATGCTTACAATAAATTTTAATTATTGAACATTGTCTAACTAATATGATATTACACACATAGTTTTTGTAAGAAATGTCTGCACCATTTACATAACGGCATGTCAACGAGAAAATTCTTTGAATTAATAATTAAAAAATATGGGATTTTTGAAAGTAATTTTTACCAGATCTCTATGGCTTTTTTTTACTATTTTTAACATTGCCCGTGACAGTGGCAAGTCTGGAAAGGTCATTTAGTAAATTAAAAATAATAAAATACTACCTGAGATCGCAAATGGGTCAAAGTAGACCTAGAGCCGGTTTTTCAATATCTAGTTAAAATTATAACTAATAGTTAAATAAACAACAATGAAACGAAATGAACTGTCAAATGACAGATTTATCATTGCTGTGAACAAGACGATGCAATATTGTTTACTTAACTAGAAGTTAAAATTTTAACCAGAGACTGAAAAACCAGCTCTAAGCGGACAAGTTTTACTTTCCATAGAATCAAAAGCTGTTTCGGAAGTGGATTTGACCAACGTAGTCAACGAATTTGCAAACAAAAAAGCTCGAAAAAGAAACTTTTAAATTTAAAAAAAAAATATTAAAAATGGCATAGAATACGTTGACTTCCGTTGTATCACTATTTATCAGTAGGTAATATTAAGGTTTAATATATTTTTTTTTTTTTACTTGTACTTATAAAATAAAATATTATCAGTGAAAAATATATTCTTATTTATTTTATTTCAATTATTAATTTTCTTTGGGAGAGGGGGCCCAGGTGATTATTTTGCCTCGGGGCCCCAGACGGTCTTGTTACGCTACTGGGATTAGCTTAAACTTTTTTGAGAATCGGGCTGTAAATGGTTAATGGCCAGTTGCACCAACGTAACTTAAATATTAAACTTGTTTTAAATTGACAATATTGCATCGAAAGGAAATGTCAAATGAACTATGATATATTGTTGTCAAAATTTCGATTTGCATTTTTTTGTTTAAGCCTTATTGGTGCAAATGGGCATAAGTGTAATAGGCTTACATTCATAATTTTAATTTTCTTGGGAGAAGTGTGGGAAACAACTCAAATTTTATTTTAAAATCTGGACAAAAACCCCAAAAATTCTAGTTTTAAAACAGGTGATGAGAGATAAGTGCGCGCTTTATTCCTGTTGTCATTTAATAGTTATTTACATATTAAGGCAGGGAAGTTAGTCTTTTCATGACGAGATAAGTATTATTTTTTTTCTAAAATCGTATAAGAATTCAAAATTACTTAATGGTACATGTAACCTATTTTCGTTGAACAAGTAAATCAAATTAACGAACAAATGTATACTGGACATCATTTATTTTAATTTTATATTTCTTATTAAAACGCAAAATGTGTTTGTGACAATATATATGGCAACGTTGCATTTCACTTCCCTGCCTAGGTAGGGAAATTCAATAGACACTTACAAAATTGACGTCACTGCAAGAGAGATATAGAAGGTCATGCATACAAACAAACCTCCCCTCGTTGTCTTGCGTCCCGTTCCCTGTTCCTATCTGTCATTGCATTCGCATCTGTTATTCAGTGTTAAACCTAATTCTTTATTGTGATGTGTACGTTGTGTTTAATAAAAATGAGTTTAAAACCAGATGTGTCTGGGGCAACTTTTTTGTTTGACAATATTGAAGATCATTCGATTATTCAACTAAAACTATGGCTAGAGTGTAAAGTCTACGGCTGATGACAGGTCTTTGTTTGTACGGGGTAACCATAGCAACCTTGATTTCTATGCTTCGCCGTTAGAGGCGCTCGTGCAAATTGCAATTTTGTAAGTGTCTATTGCGGCAGGGAAGTAGTAGATCATATGACGATTTCAGGAAAATGTTATTTTTAGACTTTTAAAAAATGAAATGTCACTTTTAACATTTATCAATTGATTAATCTCATTCTTCTCTGTTATTTTCGCTTTTGGCAATGAAAAAAACAACTTAACAGGTTAGAATCTGTCAGAATATTCCCTTAAAGAGCCCTGCGGAACACGATCTTACGCCTTATTCTCAATAATGCTAGCGTAATCCTTTAGATAAACTAAGATACCTCTTCTGTAGGGTTTAGGTATCTGGCCAGTTTCTGCATGGTTCGCCAAATTTGCAACAATGTCTTCCAGCATCTGAGATCTCGTCCTCTCTTGCATTCGGGCAAACTTGGGCGCAGAATAACTAGCCCGTTCGCCGTTTACTATTTTTGTGAGTAGCCATTCGCGAAACATAGGACCTTTGTCAAAAACACTTTGTTCCCAAAGGTATGGTTTATATGCGCCCACTTCATCGCGGGTAACTACCGAGACCTCATATCGAGTAGGTTTGCGCTTTATCCGAGGTGATGTACGAACTGAAAGAAAAAATACAAATTCACAACGCCTCGAAGAATATACACTCTATATTTTTGAGGTAATCCCCACGTCACATCTTTGTCGTCCCTACACGGCATATTTATATTAGACTTTTATTCGCTATATAATTATCGTATTTGTTACATAGAAGTATACGCTATCTCCGTCTAATCAATGGTGAAAAATGAATGAATGAAAAACTGTACTGTAACTGCAGTAACGAACGTCATTTTTAAATATTTGAATATTCATGTCATGGTGAAAGGTGATTTTGGCATTGATAATTTGTGTTTCATTGTGTTTTATATATTTTGTTAGTTTTTGGCTTGTTGGTATTATATTGCGCATTTTGCAGTTGTAAAAATGACGTTTCTAATATTGCCGATAATTATTGCAATATATTGTTTTTGGACAATAAAAATAGGTATATTATATAGTATTTATTCAATAGAGTCCTCCACCGTAGTAACAAATTAGAACAAGGGTCAGTTATATTAAAACTAGACCTTAGAACTGTATATTAAAGACTAACAAAGTTTAAAAATAGTTATTAGTTATAATCGAGTTTTTATTACCATTTCCTCATCTCTATATCTACGTCACACATTTATTCTATTCCAAATTCTTACTACTTTCAAACCTTCTGCTATCGCCTTTTTGAAATACGGAATCCATTTGCAAGCATATAAAAGCAGAAAATAACAACAATGAAACAACAGAAATAAATCAAATAATACTAGTTTAAATTTATGATGCCATGACAGATTACAAGCGTTGGTATGAAAGTAAAAGATATGTTGAATGACATAGGCTACTAATCAAATCTTGGACTATAATATATACGTAGTATTTTTATTAATTATGACATTAAATTACTTATTATCCACTCATATTTCCAATTATTGACCACAAAGGTTATTTTAACATATTTAAACATTTTATAAGTGCTAAAAAAAAAAAAAAAATATGTGACTTCAATTATTAGTGAAATCCACTGTTTGAGAACAAAATCATCTCTATATCTACGTCACAGAATATTAAAAAATTATTACGGCTTAACGAATAACAATAACGACTTTCTTAAATTACATATCACTTTCAGTTTAGATGAAGTTTTGTAAAAAGTATAAAAAATATATAGTGGAGGACCCTATTAGTTTATTATTGCTAAATAATTATTCATACTTCGAATTTTGATAAATAACAAAATTGACACAATATAGGTTATAATATCAGTTGTCAGTTTTGATTTGTAGATTAGCCTTCACGTAAAAAAGGCCATTTACGTCATTAGAGCAAAAACCAATTTTTGTCAATGGCCTTAGTTGCCATTTTTGTTGCTATTTTTTAATATGTTATTTCAATATTTCAATTTGTAGATTATCAGAAGTAATATCACAAGACCTCCTGATTTTATCGATAAATTTTTATTTTGCACGAATTTTTTTTGCTTAGCAACAAACACGAAAGCAAACTGCATGGTAAATCCCGACTCCGGAAGAGGAAGGGTTTTACCTAATGTCAGTTTGCTTGAGTGATTTTGCTTAAAAGCAAAAAAAATGTGTGCTTAAAAATAAAAGTTTATCTGAGAAAATCTGAGAGGTCGTGTTGGTGAGATAAATTCCAAAGTCAACGCAAAATGAAACTTGACACATTAATTGTCACACTGACAGTTATAAACAATAACAACTGTTTATTTACTTGGTAGCGGAAAATTATCGGGGTAACGTGGTTTTATCAGTATAATACTGTTCCCATTGGTTGAATTTTCAAGTGTTTTGCATCATGATTGGTTAAAAACTAGTCGTTGGAATTTATCAATTTAAATTGATAGCTGTTGGAGGTTTTTAGCATATACCTATTAACTAATATATTGCTAATGCTCGTATCTTTCCCATAAGAGTAGGTGAAGGAAACACTGTGAAATGGAAATATCATTTCTGCATAAGTTTATCTCACACAAACACCCAACCGGCAATTATGCGTATGCTCGGAAATCTTGATTAGTATTGGCTAACGCTGACAGCGTCGCTGGCTGGGCTGCGTTCCAAAATCCACAATATTTTCAAATGTAGTTGCTCACGATTCTCAACATATGAAAGTAATTTGTCTTCTTGAGGAAGAAAACATGCTTTTGGTTGAAAATAAACATAAGTAAATACGTTGGCGTGTATTACGAGCATACTTTTATAATAAAAGCGCTTTTATGGAGTGTATTTTCACATTATATTGAGGAGAGTGCTCCATAAAAGCGCTTTTATTACGGGCTTGACATTAATGTTGTACTTATAAGTAGTTTTGTTAGTTTTATAAAATTATTTTTAATTTAGTTTCAATTTTTTACTTCAACAAAACTCTCATTCGTTCCAAAACACAACACTTCATACTCTACGCCAAAACTCGGTATTCCTGGTTTTGGAACGCTGCCCTGGTGATGTAGCGAGCACATGGTTGGGTGTTTGTGTGAGATAGACTTATGCAGAAATGATATTTCCATTTCACAGTGTTTCCTTCAAGAAAAGCAAAGGATCCGCAATATATTAGTTAATAGGTATATGGTTTTTAGTAACTTTATTCTTAGGTTATCTAGAGTATAGTGCAACTTAGGGCGATATGACAGGTTTCCTCATTTTATGTAGTTGCTATGGATATTTATTTAATTCATTTCTACCTTGTGTTGTGAATCAAGTCGCAAAATGTGTCATTTTTATGACGTTTGAAGAAAAAATAAATATTAAGAAAAAACAATTGAAGTTAAATAATCTTTTACTATTCGGTAAAGAATAAAATTGCTTGCCACTGCCTAGAATATTTGTGTCTCTGTCATTATTTCTCGCATCTATTGATGACTAAATCATTTACGTTACATGACTTTTTCTTACGCGACGTAGACTTTATGAATAGGTACTTCGGAAATCACACGATTTCATCCGACAACGTGACGTTTTCAATTGGAGGTACCTACCCACCTCTGGCGATTTGAACCATATGCTTACGATTGATGACGTGGGGATCAAGTCGTGGAAACGGACTTTTTTATAGCCATTTTTTTCTGAAAGTCCGATTTTTGGAAAATAACATTATATTACAAACAATAAACATAAACTTATCCCTTCGCAATAAAATAACTAACCTCTATCTGTAACAGCTGAGCTGCTGAATGACTCAAAACAAATGAAGAATTGCTATCTCTCTCGTATCGTTTTCGATCTCTTTCTATAAGTAGTGCCTTCTACGTCACAGCTTTCACAAACTTCTTTCTAAGGCGCGCGGTATTTTTTTGGAAATTAATCAAAATATTTTAATAGTTTTAGGTTAAATTTAATTATTATTAATTCTAAATTCGTTCAAAGTTAATGCGCTCATTAAAACACCGTTTAAAAAATTCTGCTGTAGTCTAAATAAGAGAATAAATTCATACCTAATATAAATGTGTGTAGAAAATGGCTCTTTATACACGAGGGTGAAAATGAAGTGTTATCAGCTTCCAGGAAGACAACACAAACGATATCATTGCCTATGTGTCTCTTCCTCTGAAGCTTTTGCGGGTCATGTCTTTCATATGGGAGCAGCGTACTGACATGAAACATAATCTCTATACTTCTCCAATTCGTGTAGACGGAATAGAGGCCTGTGAGATCATGAACCGTGTCCAATCCCCCTTTGTACTTGTCAAATCCTTTCAGGCGGACTTTCTCTCCCAAAACTTGCAGGAACTCTTCAAACAATGGAGAATTGTCATTGTTATCCAAGATTTCTTCTTCCGTATATTGTCCTTCTTTTACGTATATTACTCCAACTTTTAACTCTGATTTTATAAAAACCTGCAAAAAAGAATTACTGTAAATAGTTACAAATTAAAAAATGGGTCATTTATATTAAAACTAAGGGAGTGTCTACTGCACAAGCCAGAAAGAACTGCAAAAAATTAGTGAAATGTTGCACATGCGCAGAGCGTCCTCTTCTCGAATATAACCTAAAAATCACTTTATACCAATGAGATACCAATGGGGGATTACACCATTTTTTTTTTATAATTTCATCTGAAAATATTAGGAAAAATAAGACTATTGATGAAAATCCGGTGAAAAAATTCCTATTAATAAGCGAGTTATGGTCTCCCGAATTTTGAAAAGATTGACGTGACGTCACATTTATGTGTTTTTATATCAAACTGTTTTCATCATGGACCTAAATGTTCTTGAAATATATGCTATTTTAAGTTATATTTACATAAAAATAAATGAATATTATAACACTGTATAAGTCTACATACTTTATAATTACAGGTGTATTTAAATTATTAAGTTTAATGCAAGAAATTTATGTTAAAATAAAAACTGTTTGAAAACTGCTGTACAGGAATGTTAGCCCCTCCTTTCGAATTTGAATTTCTTAACTTCCATTGGTAGTAATCCCCACCTCCTAACATGCTATTTGTAATGCATGTATAGATGGTCTCTCGGTCGCCAATCAAAATATTTTCATATTAGTGTCGAAGCGCTATAACAAAAAACACTTTATTTCCGAAATATCTCAATTATACCATTTCATTTTTTTATTAATATTCGTTATTCAGCATATACATTCGTATTATTTTGCTATTTTCCTTTAATTCGATTGAGCCGTAATCCCCCATTATTAATTGTCAGTTAGGTATTGGTATAACAGGTTTCTTTTTTTAAAATAAACTATCTCTACTATGTTATTAAGACTGCACTGTATAAACAACGTTCTGGGACCCTAGAATACGATTTTACTAATTTTACGATGTTTGTATGTATGTATGTATGTATGTATGTATGTATGTATGTGTGCGTGTGTGACAAAAAATTCTCCGACGATAACTCCAACACTAAAATTCTAAAAATTATAATTCTTTCATGTCTGTTTCTATTCTTTACATAGCTTTACTTCCATATGAAGAGCTGAATAAATTTTGGTTAAAATTGGTCAACCGGAAGTTCCCTTATTTGAAGTTCTTAACAGTTTCTCTTGAAAAAACGTAATTAAATATTTTTTGACATTTTATGTGATTATCAATTTGAAAGAATATCTGATTGTCTATACGGTTTGATTATACAGTTTTCTTCATATTCAATAGATATAAAGTTAGGGAATTATAAAGAGATTAACGTTCATAAATCAGCCAGCTTTGCTATAATCATGGCAACAGTTGATATACTCAAATATTCTAATTGACAGATGTTATAAAAGAACAACCGGAAGTACCTTTATTTGAGGTTCTTAACAGGTTTTATTGAAAAAACGCAGTTAAAAATCATTTTTTGACATTTTATATTATTGTAAATATGAAAGAACATTTGATTGTCTTCGATTTGATGACACATTTTCCTTCATATTCAATAGATATAGAGTTAAAGAATTTTAAAGAGATTAACTTTCATAAATTAGCCAGCTAAGCTATAACCACGGAACCTGTTGATACATTCAATTAGTCTAATTGCCAGATGTCAGTGCCAATTGCAATTTACATAGTGTATGTTCGTGTTATAATTCTATTGGTTATCCTTCCAAGGAATGGGAAAGTTTAGCATGGTAAAAATTCTACATGACATACTATTTTCTCACAAATATAACACAAATGACTGCTGAAATTGAAATTAAAAATTAAAATTATTGCTCCATTTATTTATAATTAATATTTTTTGGGTAAACTTTAAGTACGTCACAAGTCAGTTATGCGCAAACTCAGACAGACCGGTGAAAACGAACCACTTGAACGCAGGTCGTAACAAAGCGTAAAAGCGTTTCACTGGTAACCGCAACCGCGTGCGTCAGTGTATAAATCGACATACGTTGCGCCAAGCCTCTACCGACGTTATTACAGCTTAAAATCGGCTTTTCCGGAAAATCTGGGCATTTTTGAAAAAAATAAAACATGTTATATCATTTCTCAAGTCATTTCCCATGGAATACAAAAATGAAAATAAATCGCTAAACTTCCCCATTTTCGGTATGGAATTTGTAGAAAATAGTTATGTTCGTATTACAATTTTACTGGATATGTAGAATCTTTTCCAAGGAACTTTTGATAAGAAATTTGTGCAAAATACATAGAATTTCAAATTATTCACATCGAAAGTTTTTTTAATCATATTTATACTAGTTGTATCGTTCTATGATCATACACAAATAACAATTACGTAGTACAGAATTTAAATTTCATTACTGTACATAATTTATAACAATTTAACACGGCAGGACGCTAATATAAATATTTGAACAAATTTATAATAACAAGTATTAAATTTATTAGAAATTTAATCATATGAAACTATATATAAAATACAAATATGTACAGTACTTTGTATATTCAATTTTAATCCAAATATTTGATATTTTGAAAGCTACACACACACACTATATTTATTATTTATAGAATTTATAAATAAAATTGGTAAAATAATGCAAAATTAAAATTAAAAATTACTTCTAATTTTAAAATTATGAGAAAATAGAAACTAGCAGCCCGATTCTCAAAAAAGTTTAAGCTACTCTACAATTTTAGATTAGTGTAGATAGTAGGAATAGATTAAACTATATTTTAAGATAAAAACTGTCAAAATTAGAGTAATCAAAAAATGAGAATTAGCTTAACTTTTTTGAGAATCGAGCTGAATATATTTTGAGAACATAATATTGAATGAAACTTACTTGGTCTAACTTAAGTAATTCTTCTGGCGTATCAGGAAGTTGTCCAAGCACCAGTGGTGGATTAATGTTCACTTCTTTTCCCAAAGACCTTACGACCTCTTCTCGATTGTACCGGTCGGCAAAGACGCAACTCGCTGGAATCAAACCGTGGACTGTGTAGCTGATTGCTCGAACCAATATCCTATAGAATTCACGATAATTAGTAATTCTAATCTACCTACGTTGTACATACATATTAATCTAGACGGAAAAAATAATCAATGGGCCATCATGAGGAATTCCACGATTTTTAAATTTTTTATATGTTATTAGATATTTATACACCAAGTGAGCTAAGATAATGTTTATTCATGAGAAGAAAGTTTAGCTCACGAGCCCGTAAAGACGAGTGAGTTAAATTCTTCGAGTGGTTTATAAAATATTTTATTCAATTTTGACGAAATAATAATAAAATCAGTTAGTAGGCTGTGTATGACAATAGTCAATGATAGACGTCAAGTCATTTATTTAAAAAATAATGAAAATAGCTGATATTATCTAATAAATACTGTGTTGCATATTTACGAAACTACTAACAGACCAGTTTATTATTTGTTTTATCAAAAAATACCTCGATAAATTTTAATATTTTTATATTTCCAATTCCAGCAAGTAGTTAAAATTTCAAATCTTCCAGTTGAATGTGTCAGAATAAAACTTTGTATTTCAAGCATTTTCGCTGCAAGTCCGGAACACTCTTAACCAAAATAAAAATGATTTTTTTTTATCAATCTTTGAAGTTCGGGATGATTTCAGAAGTGTGAAGACCGGAAATTACACTTTCATTTCATCTTGTTGTATCTAGAGTTTCATCTATTCCACTCTTTGTTCGCGTATGCTCTCAAAAGATCAAAGATAAAATACGTAGATGCTCTGGTTGCAACTTGTGGTTATTTTTAAATATAACTAAATTAGATTTTTTTTTCTTTATGGGTCGCAGATGTTTTTTCTGGCAAAAAACGCAATTTTCTCGCACCTATTGACTTTTGGACAAACTGTACACATAATTACAATTATGCTACATCAATCCAAAAATAATCGGAATTAAAATGTATAATAAACTTCCAAAGGAAATAAAAAGCATAAATGGGGTCCTATACCATAGTCATATTTTAACTATCTTAAATAAGAAGACGAAAATATACATAAATTAATGAGTATTAGTGAAAAAAATTTCTTTAAATATTGACTAGGTCACAAACTATAAGCGATTGAAGATGATTACTAATTGGGTATGACGCGTTAGGTACTAAGAATTTGATTGGTCGCCTGATTTTAAAAAGGAGATTCGCGCGTCTTTAGCGGTCACCTTTAAAAGAATATGAAATGTCATGTTGTTCCATAACCTAACAAAACATTTAACAAGTTTGTGTTTGATGAATTTGTTTAATTATAACATCTAGTAATTAACAATAATAATATATTTATAATTAAATCAATTTGTAATATTAATTAAATTAATAATAATATTAGTTAAATTAATATTGAAACTTCAAATGATCCGTCGTCATGCTTTGTGTAATAATATTGTCAAACTGATTCAATGTTCTATAATTTATTAGGAAAAAAAGGTTATTATTTACCTTATTTATACTTAATAATAATTTCTTCATGAATATAACGTATAAGTTTTTATTTACAAACATTTCAGCTATGCAAACATGAAAAAAATTGTTCCCTCTATAACTAACAGTTTGTCCCATTGTTTGTAGATCACTTGTTAGTACCTGCTACGTAACGCACAAATTCTTAAACTTTAAAAATTCATATCTCGCTTATTACGCAAAATTTTTAAGTCGCGTTTGCACTAAAATTCTTATTTTATCCTGTTCTTACAGAAAAAAAAAAATAAAAGAAAAATGGTATAGGACCCCATTGTAAGAAATCTTTTAAACTTAAATTGAAATATTTTTTTATCGAAAAATGTTATTATAGTGTTGACGAATTTCTTAATGATGTATGAGTAATATTTTTGTAATTATATTTATTGTACTTATTGATTGTTTGCAAGTTTGTATTTCATTTATTGTATTTTTTTGACGTGCCATATGTCATGTATATTGATCAAAATAAATATTATTATTATTATTGTTATTATTAATGAGAATGTTTTACATAATAATATTCTTATGCCCGGTTGCAGAAACGTTCATCAATTCGTTGATCAATTAAGGGTTCATCAAAACGAACAAATGCAACGCGATTTTTTGACAACAATGAGTTAAATGTCACAAGCTCGAGGAAACTGATTCGAATTTGTTCATTTAATGGGCCGTTAACTGAGCAAGGAATTGATGAACGTTTCTGCAACCGGGCATTAGCCTTTAATTACAGTTTTTGTTTATTCATAGTGATTGTTATTATTATTTATTTCTTGTCTAATAAACTTTTATTTCAATTATTAATATTTCTCTGATTTTTACTCTACTCCCAAATAAATAAACGTTACAATACACTTTAAACTATTATTCCGTGAGCACTGGGTCTCCATCCAATTTTTTTAAGTTGAGAAGAAGTTTCTTTTACCCAAGTTTCAATGTCTTATTTCTTGTTGGCCGTCAGACAGATAATTTTCAACGAAAAGTAAGTCTTTCAGAACTTGTAGTTTGTTTTGTTTTTTGTTTCATTGCTCCATTCCTTATCATTTTTAGTTTTTTGAGTATTCCAATTCCATCCAGACTTTCTCCAACATTTCTGCTTTGCTACCAAGTTAATATAATTCCTTTCTAACAGGGCCAGATTTATAGCATTTCCATTCGTACTATTTTGTACAAAAATATAATAGTATATCTGGAAGGGTACATGTTACGTTTATTTCTTCATTTTCACTATTAAGCATTATTGTAATCACTTTACTCACGACTCACATTAGTCTTTGTATGCGTTTTTATGTTCGATGCAAACAAATTATGGTTATGACAATAATTTTTGAAATAAGCTTTGTAATAAGCAATGATACCGACGTATAAATTGAAAAAATAACCTCTTTCCATGATTGCCTTTAAATGGGAACACACGCATCGTCCTAATGTTCATTCATCAACAAGTTCAATTCTCACATCGTTCAGTTTCATAACGTTCAAATCTACAAAACGTTCATCTATGAAGTTGGCGCGTATCAAAACGTTTATTTCTGGCGCGCTTCTAAAATAGACACATAACAAAATTGCAATTTGCACGAGCGCCTCTGACGGCGAAGCATAGAAATCAAGGTTGCTATGGTTACCCCGTACAAACAAAGACCTGTCATCAGCTGTAGACTTTACACTCTAGCCATCGTTTTAGTTGAATAATCGAATGATCTTAAATATTATCAAACAAAAAAGATGCCCCAGACACATCTTCTGGTTTTAAACTCATTTTTATTAAACACAACGTACACATCACAATAAAGAATTAGGTTTAACACTGAATAACAGATGCGAATACAATGACAGATAGGAACATGGAACGGGACGCAAGACAACGAGGGGAGGTTTGTTTGTATGCATGACCTTCTATATCTCTCTTGCAGTGACGTCAATTTTGTAAGTGTCTATTAAACAGTACAGTCACTGGCTACCTATATTCGGGTGTGCGTTTAGGTTATGTTTGTTTAAGATTATTTTTGTAAAAGTTACACGCCCAGATATGTATAGGACGATCTATGTGCATTAGGAATTTGTATAAGACAATATTTGTACGTTATGAAAATGTACAAAGCAAGGTATGTACAGGGCGATCTATGTACATTATGAAACAATGTGTGTTCCCTATTTGTACTGGGTGAAACATTTTTGTTTGCAACTTGTTCTTGTAGGTACTTGTTTAAATTTGGAAGCGCGCGAGAAATAAACGTTTTGATACGCGCCAACTTCATGGATGAACGTTTTGTAGATTTGAACGTTATGCCTCTTTAAATATTCTTTGAGATTTAATTATAATGAATTACATTAGTGATTACATTATATGTGTTTTAATTTTAATTATTTGATGCTATGAAGAAAGAAATAAAAATTTAAGTTGCCAATATACATTAGGGAGTAGAAAAAAATGATTATAAGTTTCGATATTGTATCCAGTGCACCAAAAGTAATTTGTATTCACGTTTTGTTTTCTTCAAATGTTTGTTTTTTATTTTCATTCTTCAGCTAATGTTGAAATTGAACGCCATATGGAAGGATGCTACTTCTTTTCCACGGGACATTCAAGATGGATCAATAATCGTAACCTACCAAAGTCATTATTCTGAAAAATTTAAGGTTCTATCAGGTGTACCGCAAGGGTCCAACTTAGGACCCCTACTTTTTCTTCTTTATATAAACGATCTACCTACATGTGTAAAAAGTTCAAACAAACTTCTTTTTGCTGACGACTTCAAAATTTTTCGAGCACTAAACGATCAAAATGACGCCGAATTATTACAAAAAGATTTAGATAATGTTTACGAGTGGAGCGTACGGAATAACTTGCTATTGAATTTAGATAAATGTTACCATGTTAAATATTCCACAAAGAAAACTAATAGCAATTATAATTATTTAATAAATAATCGAGTAATATACAAAAAACCCGACATTAAAGATTTAGGAATAAACTTCCAAGAAAATTTGAAATTTAATAATCACATAGATATAATAGTAAACAGTGCAGTAAAATCATTAGGTTATATAATAAGAAACTCGTATCTTTTCAGATCAACTCAACCACTTGTTCTTCTTTTTAATGCATTAGTAAGATCTAAACTAGAATATGCTAGTGTAATTTGGAATCCATCTGAGCTATATCTCAAGGAAATAGTTGAAAAAGTTCAAAAGAAATTTTTAAGATATCTGTACTTTAAGAAATTTAAAACATATCCAACTTTCATGCCATATACCACACTACTAAGCATTTTTAACTTCTTGAAATTAGAAACCAGACGAAACATTTCAGATATTATTTTTATTTGTAAAATAGTTCAGAATATTATTCAGTGTCCTAACTTACTATCAAAATTACCTTTTTATGCTCCAATGTATATTTTTTCGAAACCAAAAGATATATTTTATATTAAAAGATATAAATTAGAAATTAGGAAAAATTCCCCTTTAATAAGATGTTGCCTAATTTGTAATAATATTAATAACAATAATGTAGATATATATACAGATAATATAGTTACATTAGTTAAGTATTTGAAAGTATTTTTTAGAGTAAGTTAATCTAGTGTATAAGTTAGTTTTTAATGAAACTATGTAATTAGGCCCTTGTGCCTGTTTAGTTTCAATAAATAAATAAATAAATAATAATAGCACACGCATCGTGGTTTATGCAAACACACATGGGAAATATGTACGAGGAGCTGAAGTGCTTTTCGTGATATCTCACACAACGCTGGGTATTCTATTGTATTGAATGTCATTGAAGGGAATAGACAGTCTCAATTTCATATTACATTATGTTATACATTTCAGCTATTCAAAGAGCATTATCTTTTCAACGAAATACAAAACATTTCGAAAGAGAAAGATTTATATCTACGATTGCAATTATATAAATGTATACAAATACATATATGAAATAAGAACAAAAATTCCAATCCAAAGAAGAAGATAAAGATGTGTTACATTCTTAAAACATATTATAATAAACCATTTACACATTACATTCAATGTAAACGGAGTGACAGTTACGTGCCGCCTAGTCATAATAGGGGATTCCAGCTCAATCGAATTAAAGGAAAATTGTAAAAAAATACGAATGTATGCTGAATAACGAATATTAATAAAAAAATGAAATGGTATAATTTAAATATTTCGGAAATAAGGGGTTTTTTGTTATAGCGCTTCGACACGAATATGAATTCAATATATAATATTTTGATTGGCGACCGAAAGACCGCCTATACATGCATAACAAATCGCGTGTAAGGAGGTGGGGGTTGCTACCAATGGAAGTTAAGAAGTTCAAATTCGAAAGGACGGGCTAACATTCGTGTACTGCAGTTTTTAATTTATTAAAATTTATAAAAAAAGGTAACATTTACGAACTTTTCTTGTTACCTTGGTTACTTGTTGTTTTTGTTATTTCACATATTTATGTCAATGTTTTCCCCTGAAGAAGGCACCAGTTTATGGTGCCGAAACGTTGGGTTTTAATAATAAATAAATAAATAAATAAATAAATACAGAACTTAAACTAAAAACAAGGTAGTATTATTCCAAACAGTTTTTATTTTAACATAAATTTCTTGCATTGAACTTAATAATTTAAATACACTTGTAATTATAAAGTATGTAGCCTTATACAGTGTTATAATATTCATTTATTTTATGTAAATATAACTTAAAATATATATTTCAAGAACATTTAGGTCCATGATGAAAACAGTTTGAAATAAAAACACATATGTTTTCAAAATTCGGGAGTCCATAACTCGCTTATTAATAGAAATTTTTTGACCGGAATTTCATCAATAGTCTTTGTTTTCCTAATATTTTCAGATGAAATTTTAAAAAAGGGTGGAATCCCCCATTATGATATTTATAGTTTTATTGCTAGACCCGACAAAGTCAATTTTTTTGGCTATAATAATTTTTCATCAAGATAACACATGCCTTCCGTACTGTGTTCATGGCAAAACTGGTTGAAATGAAGTAAGAATTGCTTTCCTATCTTTTTTTTCTTTAGAAGTTTAAAATCTTTAAAAAAAAAAAAATGTTTCAAAAAATTCTCGATAGATGGCTCTACATGTAGTTACTTACTTCTGAAGTCATCTTATCTTTTTGAATAACTTATTTGAGCTGTTTCGTCAAGTGTTGTTATCATACAGCCCGATTCTGTAAAAAGTATCTAACATTGTTACTTGTTAGCAACGTTACCACAGTATAAGGAAGAGACAGTAGCGGCACTTCGCTCAAATTCATGTCCGATTTTTTTATGCGCATGTGTGAAAAGTCACCTCAGAAATCATGGCAGAAAATGCCTGGAAACTTGTGGTTTGCATATCAGTGGCGTAACAAACTCAAAATTTATAATAATATAATATTTACATCAACAATAATAATTAATTAAGTATTTACTCAACATAACAATAAATAAAATTAGCAAAAAGCTGCATTTAAAAAGGCTTCTATGCATTATATTCAATTTGCTAGGTGCGTGAAGGAACCTGGCTAATCCCTCCTAGTTACGCTACTGGAGCGTGTTTTGTTTTGGTTTCGAGAACATAACCTTGCTTTATTTCTATTATCAAACTTTGTTTTTTCTCTTTTGTTTTTGTATTTCGACGTTTTAAAATGGAAATAAATAAAGCTAGACGAAAAGGTGGAAGTAAATGTGCTATGAAAGGTTGCAGTCACGTAGCAAGACGACCTCCCGGTGATAAATTAAGATATTTTTCTTTTCCTAAAGACTCTGACAGGTTAGTAAAATAATATTTATTGTCATATTTTGTATTATTATAGAGAATGAATGTGTCATGTATTAATTTTGTTATTTGTTAATAATAGGTCAGTTTTGTGGATCCGAGCTTGCAATAGAGATGATCTTTTGGAGAAAGATCCTTTACAATTGCACAAAAATTATAGAGTTTGCAGTGTCCATTTCACCAATGCAATGTTTTTAAATGATTTGAAAAACAGACTTTTCAAACATGCAGTTCCGGTTAGAATAGAACCTGAACAATTACAACAAGTTATACCTTCTACTGACAGTAGCGAGATAATCAGTTCAACACCGAAAAGGAAGATTTCTGATATTGACACTTTCGACAGAGGATCAAAACGAATGAAACTTCATTATCCTTCTGAAGCAGGTACAAATTAAATTCTTGTACATAAATTGTTATAAAAATTTCAATAATATTTTTGCAGACTGCTCAATATCTTCTGCTGATAATACTGTTTTGGATGTTGTTGAAGATCATGCTTATTCAATTAATTCTCGTTGTGTCGATACACAAACGTCAGTGATAATATCTTCACAAACCCCCAGAAAGAAGAAGCTACGTGCCAAGGTTGCAATTCTGAGAAGAAAATTGCGAAAAGTTAGTGAATCTTCCCTAAATGAAGAAACTGAGTCTTGTGAAGCAACTTTGGAACAATATGAAGCCATGACCGACAAGTTTTTGCCAACCAATATTGCCAATTTTGTTAAAATACAAGCACGGGAAAATACGAAGAAACCAAAAGGACGAAGATATTCGGCAGAATTTAAACAACTTTGCCTTTCATTATATTTCCTCGGAGCCAAGACGTACAGAAGTCTTCGCAAAACATTCTTGTTACCGACAAAACGGTCGTTAGAAAGATATATAAGCAAGCTGAAGTTCAATCCAGGAATACATGCCACAGTTTTGGAAAAATTAAAATTAAAATGTGAGCAATTTGGCAACATGGACAAATTCTGCACACTGTGCATTGATGAAATGTCATTAAAGGCTAATTTATTTTATAATATCACAAAGGATGAAATTATTGGCTTTTCAGAAGAATTTAATATAAAAAATTATAAACCTGCATGTAATGTGGCCGTCATTATGATACGGGGCATAACACAGAATTGGAAACAACCGATAGGATACTTTTTCCTCCACAGTAGCTTTAAAGTAGCCGAATTAAAGGAAGTAATTTTTTCATGCATTAGAAAATTAAAAGAAATTGGTTTAGAAGTTTGTTCCATGGTTAGTGACATGGGATCCAATTTCATAAGTTTCACTAAGAAATTAGAAATTTCTGTAGAAAAGCCATATTTTGAAGTTGATGGACGAAAAATATTTTATATTTTCGACACGCCACACCTTATAAAAGCTACAAGGAATAGTTTGATGAAACATTCTTTTGTAATCGACGGTAAATCAACTTCATGGCAACATATAGCAAAATTTTATCAAGCTGACCAAAAATTACATTGCCGCCTTGCACCAAAACTGACTGATGCTCACATCTATCCAACGAACTTTCAAAAAATGAAAGTTAAGTATGCAGTACAAGTACTGAGTTCAACTGTAGCTGCAAGTTTAAATACATATATGAGCTTAGGAGCGTTACCGGCACACGCAATAGGTACAATTGAAATAATCGATAGATTTAATAAATTGTTTGACTTATTAAATTCCTCGTCATTAAGCAGCAAAACAAAATTTAACAAACCATTTCGTGGAGAAGAACACCAACTACAGTTCCTGAATGACACATTAAATTTTTTAAATGATGTAAAAGTATATTCAAAAATTAATGTTGAAGTTACAAAAAATATTAAATCTATAACTTGTTGGAAAATAACAATAAATGGAATATTAGGTTTATGGAACGAGCTGCAAAAACATGGATACAAATATATATTAACAAGACGACTAAATCAAGATGCATTAGAGAATTTTTTTGGAATGGTACGGCAACAAAATGGAAACGCATATAACCCCACACCGATACAGTTTTATAACACTTATAAAAAATTATTTTGTATAAATTTCTTTCATGCGGGCGGTGAAAATTGTGCTGAAGATTTTGATGCTATGCTCATGAAAATTACCGATTTTGCGCAACCAGAAATAAACAATGAAAGTGAAGAGGAACACCAACAAAATAATGTAGTAATGGATACCGAATATAGAAGCATGGAATTGCCAGAGAAAAATTCTCTTCGATATATATGTGGATATCTTGTGAGAAAATGTTTAAATGTACATTCGTGTGATATTTGTACGAAATTTGCAAAAGAACATGAGGAATTGGACAATACGTCATTATATTCTTATTTTAAGAAATATGAAAATTCATCTTCTGATGAAAATATATTCGGAAGTTTATATATGCCAAATGATTTATTTATATGTTTTGTATTTAAGTTAGAAAATTTTTTTACTCAGAACTTTCAAACATTTGCTACGCAGAGTGATATTGTTCAACGTTTCGTTTTAAATGTAAATAAAATAAAATTTAATCACCCATGTGAACATTTTCCAAAACATTATTTATTAACTTTGTTTTGTAGAATGAGATTATTTTATTGTTTAAAATTTATAAACAGAAATTTTAAAACAGAGAAAAATAGTAGAAAAAAAATAATTTTATTGCATAATTAATAAATATTTGTGATAAACAGTAAAATGTTTCGTATAAATAAAACCTACCCGATTCCTTAACAATTGACAATAATTGTATTATCTTTGAATACATACAAATACTACTGTAATTGTAAATATTATGCACGTATTCAAAGTCGGTAAGTAAATAATAATATTAAATAGAATAGTGCTGCATTCTAATTTTATTATTTTCTAAATAAAGCACTATCACCACATATCGCACTATTTTGTCGTTACAGTACTCGTATTTCAAATTTGCCGGCTTCGTTCACCTCACACAATATGGCCGCCCATATTTATTTTGATACATCAACATGAAAGGTGCCGCCTCGGAGTGTCGCTACTGTCTCTTCCTTATACTGTGACGTTACTATGAAGTTACTCTGATAGCAACTATCCTAGTAACTGAATACATATTTCGTATTTTGTAATTATATGTTTAGGAATGTTACTCCCAGAGTAACTAAACAAACTTAGTTACTAAGATAGCAGTCAAATGAGGAACACGAATTGTGGTGCGCATACGTATTTCTTCATCTGCGTGTGTTCTAATCTGACAAGTGACATTTATTAGTGTTTAAAAGTAACCAAGTGTTATATCTGTTTGCATCATGGTATATAACAAGCCTAGGGGTTCAAGAACAACCAACGAACAGTTGGAAATATTAATAGCTTATTTAAAAACCTACAAAATAATGCTCGAAATGAAAATACATTCTCTGAAAACTAATGAGCTTAAATGGTCATGGGAAAAACTTACAAATATTTTGAATAATACAAAGAAAGGAGCCAAGAAAAATGTACAGATTACTTTTAAATTAATAGGTACGCCTGTTGATCTTATTGAAGGTTCCGCTAACGGAGTTACTTTTTCAATAAGATCTTGTACAATTGGTTTTACTAATCGAAACAATTTTTAAAATTTTATATCCGGAATTAAGAAAGGATTACTTTCGTCTCTTACCAATCTATTTTCTAACCTATTTCTTCTTCTGCGAAATAAAAATATAAATTTATCAAATAAATTTTCCAATTTCATAAATAAACGTTACCGAAAATTATTTACAGTTACGTTTTTATACATACCGATTTTCCAAAGCTGGCAGTGCTCTATTAAATTCAAAATTCATCCAAATTCCAGCCATTCTGAAAGGTTACTACACCTTAAATACTACGTTTGGCTAGTCTCTAGCGTAATAACTTGTTTAACAACTAAGTATCTAAAACTGTAATGACTCTGTGCTTATAGAATACAAAAAATAACAAGTTACTGTAGTTGTAACTGACCTTCATTTTAAAGACTATTTTAGTAACTTTATTCTAGTAACTCTTCTTACAGAATCGGGCCGATTGTACTTTATTATTGAATTGTACTTTTGTTATTATTTGGCCGGTTAAGCTCAACTCAAAAGTTGTATGTGACTCTCCTGTTTTAGATGTCAAGAGAATAACCTCATTGTCAAAGAAGAAATTTATGATGGACAATAATTACTCTGTTGTTTCGCTTGCTTGATTAATTTCGTGGTTACGATGAATAATGCATAAATTATATGTTTGCGTTATGCATTTTACTTGATATTAAATGTAATTATCTCATTTGCATCCGTTTAATTGCAAGGGTTAACGTTACTAACATGAATACTCCTTCTCAAATTCTAAGCCGGGTGGGAATTTATTACTAAATTAATTCTCCTTTCTCCTTGCAAAGCCTGTGAAAATTACTGTGCCAAACTTTAAAAGAAAATTGTTTTTGAAAAATAAAAGTAACCCATTTTACACTACAAGTTATATACGAGTGTAATTTTTCTCGGAATAAGAATGTATGGTTATATTTATTAATATACCTCTAGTATTTATATGAGTTCTCATGTTTTTATTTCTACATAAAAGTTTCTTGCATTTTGAATAATTTCTTAGCTCCAGAAATAAATTTAATTAGGTACTATTACTTCAAACAAAACATTTTTAAGTAAAGAGAATCGTTTATAAAAGTTAAAATTTTCGTATCATATATAGGGTGTTAATTAAAAAGCGGGCCATAGGCGTTTAATATTGGAAGTCAGTTTTTCCTTGCGCAAAACTTCTCTTATATTTATTTCAGTTTCTTAGACCATCATCAGAAGTACAAAAAATACAATACAATACAAAAAAGTACATTTTTACTTCCTTGTACGAAGTAAAGGAAGTAGGTATTGTAATCGCGAAAAAATTCGGTTTCCAGATTTCAACGGAAATATCCATTTTGACCATCCCTGAATCCATTTTGACTAATTTTGTCGTGACGTCTGTACGTACGTACGTATCTTGCATAACTGAAAAACGGGAAGCCGTAGAAAGTTAAAATTTTGTATTTAGGACTGATATAACATCTAGTTGTGCACCTCCCTTTTTGGTCATTGCATAACTTTCAGAAGTGGTACTTTACTTGAAGCCCATAATAGATTTTAATGGAAAACTATATTAAAATATAATCCAAAACTTTTCAAATTTGGTATGTAAGACTTTTATATTAATGGGAATAACATAATAGATTTTAGTAAAAATGATCTACCCGGAAGTGGTACTTTACTTGAAGCCTATAGTAGATTGTAATGAAAAACTATATTAAAATATAATCCAAAACTTTTCAAATTTGGTATATACTACTTTTATATCAATGGGAATATCATAATAGATTTTAGTTAAAATGGTATACCCGGAAGTGGTACATTACTTGAAACCTATAATAGATTTTAATGGAAAACTATATTAAAATATAATCCAAAACTTTTCAAATTTGGTATGTAAGACTTTTATATTAATGGGAATAACATAATAGATTTTAGTAAAAATGGTCTACCCGGAAGTGGTACTTTACTTGAAGCCTATAGTAGATTTTAATGGAAAACTATATTAAAATATAATCCAAAACTTTTCAAATTTGGTATATAATACTTTTATATCAATGGAAATAACATAATAGACTTTGGCTAAAATAGTCTAACCGGAAGTGATACTTTACTTGAAGCTATTATCAGTTTTTCTTGAAAAAAAATGGTGTCATTTTGAATTTAACAATAAATGCTTCAAATAAAAGTTTTAGAGAATTGAACTTTGCGTCGAAAACTTCAAGTATGATTAAATTAGTTCTTTGTATAAGCAAGATATTTAAATTTAAACATTATGTACTTTTTGGTTTCTGTAATTAAGTTTGCTATGAATTAGGACAAGAAATAACAAAAAAATAAAGAATTTAATGTCAATGTCAAATTATGTCAAATACGTGCAATATTATGATTGGGTCTGTTATTATAAATATTTTAATTATTAACAAAATATGTATAGTGTAACAGGAGTACAAGGAAGTCATGTGGTGTCCACATCAGATATTTTGTACTTCTGATGATGGTCTAAGAAACCGAAATCGATAAAGTGTCTTAAATAAATATTTTGTGAAACTACCAAGTGTTTTCTTCAACTAATTTTTCGTTATTTTCCCCTTATGTTTTAAACAAGGACAAACACATATAAAAGCAGATAGAGAGAAATAAACTTAGCAATTTTAAAAGTAGTGGGGGAACGTAAGAAGTTTGTCTGCACTAGTGTCATACTATCTACAAAACTGATTTCGCTGAGCGACCGGCAATGCTCTTAATGTCGATTTCTAAACTTTTTTAATGATAAATTATATAAATAGTGTTCTTACCTGAACTGATCCCTGGAGTTGAGTGTTTCTTGTTTTATTGACAAAATAACAGGGCCCAAGTCTTCATCGTTCGTGAAGTAATTCCAGTGTTCGGTGCCGTAGAAATACTTTTCATAAGTCTCTTGTTCTACGCTTGTTAGTTCGAAGCCTTGATTCTTTTCCCATTGTTCCTCTATCGTCGTTTTCTTTCTCGGGGACATGGAATCGTCTTCCTCGTCGTCCTCGTACAGGTCATCGCATCCTAATTCAATAACAAAAGAATAAATTGATTTCAATTCCACAAAGGACAGTAATAGTAATAGCATTTATTACTAATTCTAAAAAGAATCTAGGTTTTGGTAAATGGTACAATCTTTACATTATATTTATCTGTGCATGTTATAAAATATAGTTATTTTTGTATTTAGTTTTTTTTTTTTTTATAATTTTAATCGATAGAGTAGTGCAAAATAATAGACCTGTATTTTTTATTTTTCCTCAAATCGATCTTTAATCATGAAAAAATTGTAATTGAAAATGACATTCTTTAAAATGAGGCTGCTAGACCCCCGCTTCGTCCACTTGTCCAATGACGTCACAGAGTGACAGGCACGACCATTTTGATTTTCACATTGTCTTAAACGTCAAAGTGACATTTAAAGATAACCTAAAATTTATGAATGTAAACATGTCAATGGAACGTTGTTTCGTGCCAAAATAGAGAATAAAATAATATTCTGCAATATATTCAATGTCTCACATGCGTTTATAACCTTCTACCGTCTAATTCAAATATTTAAAAGTGAAATAAACATCTGATGTAATATAGATAATTTGACGCCAAATGAAAATTATATTTATAAAAATAAATCGAACGATATTATATTAATATATTATAGCATATGTAATCCTCAATTTATAGTTTATATATATTTTTCTTTTAGAAATTGTGTCCATATAAAATGTCTGTTTGAAATGAGTCTGAACTTGGTACGTAACGCTGTGACGACAAAACATGGCTGGTTTTTGCAATTAAAAATATCATTCTTTAACACGATTTTATACAGCAAAAAATATAAATAAAAAATAATTTAATCATACTGATTGAGGAATTAGACTATCCTTTTTCGATTTAAACAGAAAAAGGTACAATTATTATTTTTTGCAGACCTCATTGTAGTATTGGAGATATGGCCAGAGAAATTTTTTTCACACACGGACACATACACAGACACAAACATACAGGGATCCTCGTTAAACTAGTAAAATCGTATTATAAGGACCGCAAAACGTGCTTATTCATTAAAAACTCACCACCGATTTTTTTACCAAAGACAATACCTTTCTTACCTAGATGTGACGGAAGGTAAGAACTACATAATTATTATATTCCAAGATTATTATTCAGGATTTATCTTTCACTAGTGTAAATGTTTGTTGAATAAAATATTGCATAACACGCAGTGCGGGTACATTTGTGGTTGTTGTATTAGTAATTACCTTTCACACCTAAACGAATAACAGAGTAAACCTGTTCAAACAAGCGTTTATATCCAAAATAGAATCAATCAATTAGTGCATTTAATCCGATTGCATTCAAACAATTAATTAATTGATAACAATTCTTTATTTATTATTTCAATGCTTATGGTGATTCATAATCCATCGTAATCCATAATTAACTTAATAGTATGTACTCGCATAGTACTCTGTTTATTTATAGATACAATATAATTAAATTATTTTATTGGTCAAGGGCCGTTATTAATATAAACTTTCTCTTCTCTTTAACGCCTTAAATTAAAATTAAAGTTAGCTCTTTAGCGAGCACTGTGGACCGTAGCATTACTTTAAAATAAACATAAATTCTTAAAGTAATTTTATTAAAATCTTAAATTGAGCCTGTTTATAAAAACGGCCCTTTAATATAGAAATGAGGTCCTCCAGTAACAAATTAGGCCGTGTTTGATGTCGTATTTTCATTTAGTATTTAGGTTTTACACTAAATGCAACTCCGAAAGGCACACTAATAACATCCATTAATTTGTATGGTAACATTTTAGAACAACAAAAATGAATTGTACAATTCGATTTAATTTGATGCTTCAGATTAAATATATGTAAAATAAATAAATATATCATCACGGCATATTACCCATTTCTTGGTATGCCAGTATCTACAACACATGTAGACATCGGTAATGATGACGATATATTTTACTGTGTGAGCGCTTACCAGGCGTCACATCACGGGCACTCATAGCTGGTGTGGAGAGTGCACCACAGGGGTCACTAATGAATATTAAAATTTTGAAGGGATATAGGACTATTTCTTATGATGCGTCTTGCGTACTTTCGGGTAATTTACCAATTTTAATTAAATTAGATGAAATTTTAAGAATTTATGAAAAAACAAAAGAATATGCAGAAAGAAATGTAAGTAACGCAGTTGACAGTATAACAGTGAAAAGAATAGTGGCTAGAGAAGAAAGAGTTGTCAGTGAAAATATGTGGCAACGTGAATGGTCCCAAAGTATTAAAGGTTCTACAACAAAAATGTTTTTCCCCAATATAAACAATAGACTTAAAATCAAGTTACCATATTCCCCAAAATTAACAACTCTCTTAAGTGGACATGGAAAAATTAAAAGTTATCTTTACAAATACAAAATAACAGAGAATGCAGAATGTAAGTGCGGCAATGACAACCAAACAGTGTATCATATAATTTTTGAGTGCGTATTGTTGAAAAGTGAACGTGCGAATTTGAAAATCTCAATTTTAAGAAAAGGTGGAAGTTGGCCCTGCACATATACTGATCTTATTGAAAAATACTTACAAAATTTTATAAAATTTGTTAACAGTTTAGATTTTGATAGTTTAGTTATTTAATTAGTAAATAGTATGTATATATGTTAAAAATATTTAAAAAATGTATTGTTAACCATGTTAATTAGTTGTAACACAAAATGTAAAATAGTATATTTAAAGCATGTAATATTTGTTAATGGAGCATGCTGAAATAAAGTCATATTAAAAAAAAAAAAAAAAAAAAAAAAAAAAAAAAAAAAAAAAAAAAAAAAAAAAAAAAAAAAAAAGGGGTCACTTTTGTGCCATTTAAAATTGGAAATATGTGGTGTCTGTCGGGAACGAACCAGACACTCAGGCACGCGGCCACGGGACCCCATAGATTAAATATTAATATTGTATTTCATAAAATAGAAGCTAAGAAGATACTTTTCGACAGTAAAATTGACGTTTTGCACAAATGATAGCAACGAACATGATTTGTTTAATTAGTGCGCGACAAATTCAAGGCATAGTGTGCTCCTGCAAAATCCTGAAATGTAATTCCTAAAATACTAAATAATCACTAGATTTACGGCATATAAATTTAGGATTTAGATATTAGGGTGATAAAAGTGCAACATTGGACACAGCCTTCGAATACGGGTCATTTATATCAAAACTAATATTTAACACTGTATGATAGGGACTATCAGAGTAAAAAAGTTGAGTAATATGCCGTGATGAAATATTTATTTTATTTATTTAAATTTTTATAAAATAGTTATTTATGTAACAAACCTGTAAAGTAATATATTTTTGGTCGAGTGCGATGTTTTAGCTCAAGATAAAAATACTATTTACACACGAGTTGCATACAACATTTTTCCTACAATGGAAATGTTAGTGCCATTTCTAATAATACTGAATGTACCTATCATCTTAAAATATTATTAGTGTTAGTTGACAAGTAAATTAACCGAATGTGCATGTTGCCTAGCACGCACTAGTCTTTAAAAAGTGACACTTTACACATTATAAAGAATGCGTAAAGTATGTACTTTACGCACGATTGTAGGATGTGACTTCAATTTATTGGCGAACTCCACTGTTTGAGAACAAAATGAGCTTAACATTTACATCAAAAATATTAAAAAACACTTGTTACACTTAACAAATAACAATTAAGACTTTTCACACCTACAAATCGCATTTAATTTCAATGAAGATTCATAAAAAAATGTGGAGGAAAAGAAACCCATTATTTCTGTAAATATTCTTGATAAAAAAACAGTAAACATTTTGTTGTTACGGAACTAAAAATAATCAATTTAATTTAAGTTATATTTTTTCCCATTACCGGATTGTTAAATGTAGGAGTGAATTTCTCGAGTAAATATTGGAAGAGTAAATATTTCCGAAGTTGTGTGTGGGCGAGACAACAAGAATGGGCGGGAGAATGTGGGTCGCAATATTATTATGAAAGTGCATGAGAAACATTAATGTTTCAATATTATAAGGAATAAATGAATATAAGGGCTAAAATCAGGGGCCATCTCAGATGTGCTTTTATTTTTCCAAAAATACTCATAGGGCACTAGATAATGACGAAAAACTAATTATTCTTGATTTTTTCTTTTTCGAATAACTTCTAATCTATTAATAATTGGGAAAAAAGTTTCAAATATAAAAGATAGATATTTTTATTAACTAATCAGTGGCGTGCGAAATAAATTTTTATATCCGTAAATTTTTGAGATATAATACAAATTTATATTTTTTTAAATGGAACCAATATCTGATATTAGTCTCTAAAAAATAAATATTTTTTTCTCTTTTCAACGATGTAAGTGTTATTATGTTTTATATTTGTTTTGCCTTTAAAATTATTATTTTTTCCTCATTTTGTATTAAATTTACAATTATTTTGAAAATATTGGTAGATTTCTATTTGGAAATACTCCTTGCATTTAAATAATTTATTTCGTTAAAAAATTTTGCTCAAAACTCGTATCAAATTAATTTTTATAAAATTTTGTATCAGGTCGCCCTTGGCACATCATAGCGTAATTTGTAATTATGAGTCTAGAATGATAATATTAAGTAATAAAGGCATAAAACAAATTATTTCGATCAAATACAATATAATTAATAAAAATAATAATGTTTTTTTTGGGAAATAATAAGAAAATTCAGGAAAAAAAAGAGAAAAATTTAATTTTTTTTGAGACTAAATTCAGATATGGGTTCCATTTAAAAAAATATAAGTTTGTGTTATATCTCGAAAATTTACGGATATAAAAATTTATTTCGTACGCCACTGGTTAGTTAATAAAAATATCTATCTTTTATATTTGAAACGTTTTTCTCAATTACCAATAGTTTAGAAGTTATTTGAGTAAGAAAAAAATCAATAATATTCAGTTTTTCGACATTATCTAGTGCCCTATACGAATTTTTGGAAAAACAAAAGCACATCTGAGATGGCCTCCCAAAGGCGCACAAAAAGTTCCATTTAACCGACATCGTATCTCAAAATCCCAATGGTGGCACCTCTAAATGGGACGCACTGTATACTATGTATATCTAAAAATAATTATTTTCTGGCTTGCAATAAAATATTGCTCGGTAAATAGTATTTTGCGTTATTAGGAGTAAAAGTGATTCTTTGTGTGGCGAGCAGGGTTGGAAAAAATCATGATTTATTTAAAAAAATCAAAAATCATTGATTTAAAAAAAAAATCAAATAAATCATGATTTTTTGATTTTTTTTTATTTTTAAAGATTTAGTGGTGTTATTGTACTTTTTTAATTGTTTTAAAAGCAATATAAATATTTTATTTCATAAACGAAAACGAAATCTGTAATAAACCCCAAAAGATGCATTTGAATTTGAAGTATATAACGTACCCACGCGCGCGCTTCTTTTTAAACAATACATCTAAATAAAATAGGTCAAAACATGTAATCAGTAATCTGTTAGAATTCAAATACAGTCCATATTTTTGTTCTTCTTTATACTTTTGTAGTTAATAAATTCATTTTTATTAAAATTTGAATCTTTTTTTTTCATCTGTGATAAAAATCAGTGATTTTTTAAAAAAAATCAGTTGATTTAAATCAGGATTTAAATCATGATTTAAATCAGGCCAACCCTGGTGGCGAGCATGTAAGTTTGAACAACGAGCGGTAGCGAGTCGGACAATTACATGCGAGGCACCCTTACCTTGTGAATCAAGTCACAAAAGATGCCATTTTTATGACGTTTGAAGAAAAAAATATTTACTGGATATTAAAAATTAGAAAAATAAACATCAATTACATAATAATTAGAGATTTTTATAGGACTTTTTGTAGAAACGCTCGAATTTTAAAATGTAATAACCCCGGAACTGGATGTACCAGAACGCTATTTGACTCGGCATATTATTGTCCATATTGTCTATAAAATAAACATTTATATAATTTAATTTGAATTTAATATTTAAATAGAAATTTTCTGCATTTACATAACATTACATATATCATATATTTATTGTTTTCAGGCTAGCTGAGATTAGAGGTACATATTGCATATCTATACGACTCACTGCATCAAGGTACTTAGTTTGATAATTACTGGTATTAACTAAAGAGGATTTCTATGTGAGATTGAGGGCTTTGAGTTCACAGTCTATGGAACACTATACCGAAATCGATGTAATTATAGTAAATATTACTTAACTTCGGCTTAAGCTCAAAGTCTCAATATGTGGGTATTAAATAAAACTTCTACAGCAGTTATAGTTCTAAGTACCTAGTCATATACGGGATGTTTTTCAAATCTGGGTAAAAAAATTAAGGATGTATGGGATATCCAGCGAATCAAGCGGTTTACGTCATCGTTTAGGGTTTTTTGAAATTTTCGTTTTATTTTTAAATATATTTTTTAACGGTATTTTCTTGGTTTTTTTATTATTATTATTATTATGTATTTGAAACCTTTAATAGAAGTAATTATATTTGGATATATTATCATTAAGTAAAATTTTGTAAATTTTTGCAAAATGACGTTTGATTATATTTTTTTAATATTGGTAATTCTGAACATGTATATTACTAAATATTATATGTCTACATTATACTTTTCAACATATATTGTGATTCCATTTTGTTTTTTGTTTTGTTGTTCATTGACAAAATGTCGAATGCACTGTCATCTCAAATTCAAGAGCTTGTAGTTAATTTATTGACTTATTTTGAAAATGAAAAATAGTTTGGTGGGCTCTTATTTTCACTGAATTGTAATATTGAGGTAATATTTTGTTCTATTTGTTAGTAATAATGTGAAAATTAAATCTATATATACAGCGTGTGGCAAACGCTATACGCAATGTACAGAAACAGTCAGAAATTGTATGGTATGTAATATTCTGTATTTTTTTAAGGATCTCACATAATACTAGATAGTTTGTTGCATATACTACAAAATGAAGTATTTAAAATAAAATAAATAAATATATCATCACGGCATATTACCCATTTCTGGGTGTGCCAGTATCTACAACACATGTAGACATCGGTAATGATGACGATATTTTTTACCATGTGGGCGCTTAGCAGGCGTCACCTCACGGGCACTTATAGCTGGTGTGGAGAGTGCACCACAGGGGTCACTTTTGTGCCGTGATGATATATTTATTTATTTATTTATTTTATTTTAAATACTTCATTCTTGTAGTATATGCAACAAACTATCTAGTATTATGTGAAATCCTTAAAAAAATACAGAATATTGCATACCATACAATTTCTCACTGTTTCTGTACATTGCGTACAGCGTTTGCCACTCGCTGTACATATAGATTTAATTTTCACATTATTGCTAACAAATAGAACAAAATATTACCTCAATATTACAATTCAGTGTAAATAAGAGCCCACCAATCTATTTTTCATTTTCAAAATAAGTCAATAAATTAACTACAAGCTCTTGAATTTGACATGACAGAGCATTTGACATTTTGTCAATGAACAACGAAACAAAAAACAAAATGGAATCACAATATAGGTTGAAAAGTATAATGTAGACATACATGTAGCAAATGGTTATTCATTTCCATGGTTACTCACTATTGTCAAAAAATGACAGCAATGTAATATTTGTCTATTTTAAAATGCAACATACAAAATTTGTAGTTTTGTATTATCAAAACTAATTTACACTAAATTAGCCTACATATGATTAACAAGAAATCAAAACATGAATGTTGCACATCTTAACAAACTTTAGCTCACAAAAATTCATAACTTTCATGTAATAAATGTTAAGAAAATACACCCAATCACACTGAGGCAATATCCTAGTCGGTCGTAATAAGAATTGATACCATTTGTGATGTGTTCTGAAGGTATCTCCTGTGCTGCAATACTATTTATAATGTTGCATTTTAAAATGGACAAATATTAAATTGCTGTCAGTTTTTCACAATAATGAGTAACCATGGAAGTGATGAACCATAATGTTGCATTTTAAAATAAATTCTCTGTATAATACCGTGAGTATTTTTTAACGTGAAACATTGGGTTTGTCATATCCATGGTTACGATTCGACATTTGATTGACAGCAATGTATTTGCGTGTCCCATTTAAAATGAAACGTAGGGAACGAATTTGACATTTGACAAAACATCAATAGAGGTTAATTTTGTTTAAATAATTATACCTGCTTCCTAAATTAAATTTAGTTGTAGAAAAAATATTGTGTACCTAGTGTCCGAGTGATTTTCTGACTTGGCCAAATTTCTTACAATATTTTAATATAATACTTCTGTCAAATTCATTCCCTATGTTTTAAATGAGACAGGCAAATACATTGTTGTCAATCAAATGTCAAGTCGTAACTTATAGGAAAATTCAGCGGTTATCAGTCATATTGACAAGATGTCATTAGAGGTTAATTTTATTTAAATAATTATCCCTGTTTCCTAAAAATTAAATTTAATTGTAGAAAAAATGTTGTGTGTACCTTGGGCCCGAAATATGTTTAGTGCTCTTGAGTGGTTTTCTGACTTGGCTAAATTTCTTACAATATTTAAATATAATTCATCTGTCAAATTCGTTCCCTATGTTTCATTTTAAATGGGACACGCAGATACATTGCTGTCAATCAAATGTCAAATAACTATGGATATCACAAACCTAATGTTTCACTTTAAAAAATACTCACGGTATTTAGTAATATACATGTTCAGAATTATCAGAAGTAATATCACAAGACCTCCTGATTTTATCGATAAATTTTTATTTTGCACGATTTTTTTTGCTTAGCAACAAACACGAAAGCAAACTGCATTCTAAATCCCGACTCCGAAGGAGGAGGGGTTTTACCTAATGTCAGTTTGCTTGAGTGATTTTGCTTGAAAGCAAAAAAAATGAGTGCTTAAAAATAAAAGTTTATCTCAGAAAATCTGAGAGGTCGTGTGGTATTTGGTGAGATAAATTCCAAAGACAACGCAAAATTAAACTTGACACATTAATTGTCACACTGACAGTTATAAACAATAACAACTGTTTATTTACTTGGTAGCGGAAAATTATCGGGGTAACAGGGTTTTATCGGGGTAACGAGGTTTTATCAGTATAATACTGTTCCCATTGGCTGAATTTTCGAGTGTTTTGCATCATGATTGGTTAAAAACTAGTCGTTGGAATTTATCAATATTAAAAAAATATAATCAAATATATATCCGACCTTTTATGGAATAAACCCTTATTTTTCTACCTAATGACTGGATTATTGAAGCAGAATACTGGCCGGTAAGGATAAATTTAATTAAATCGTCTTATTTTAGCCTCAGAAATCTGTGGTTAAGCCACGCCCCCCTATTTTAAAGACACTTCTATTATCTTGTCTACTACCATACTTGCCTCTGTCATGGTGATGCATGGAATGATGGTGTTCATGGGAAGGTCCATCACTCGTTCCAGGTATGGCATCTTCATCTTCGTCGCCCTCTGGCACCGCGTCTCGTTCGCTTTCCTCGCTTTCATCCCAGATCGTGTCCGACGCGATCTTCTGCCGGGAGCACTCGATCCAGTATCCCGGAGTCGGGATTAGATTGTGAGGGAACTCTTCGCAGAACTCGTCTGTAACAAACACACAGGGTACATGAGGTAGAGATATTATATAATTCATGCACAAGAAATATAAACAATTTAAAAAAAAAATCTGTTGTGGTCAGCACAATACCTCTCGCCACTTCCATATTAGGCTATATATAAGTATTGTATTGCACTTCGCTTTCGAACCGTCGTTTATAACAAAAAATTACAGAACTTTACTCAAATATTGTTTTTTATTGTATTTAATATGTCTTCTGCACACATATAATTCTAATTATATCTATTTTTCATTGTATGAGGAAGTTTCTAAATTTCAGAGATTCTTCCAATTCATTAACCAGATTGGCGGTATTCCTGATGGATATATGCATTTTACCACAATTTTACCTATAATTTCAAATATTTAATTAATAAAACAATAAGAAAAGTTAAATATACTTCCCAGAAGAAGCTATCAGAATGTCACTAAAACTGTTGATATTTGAGAATGACATGTGTCATGTTATAAACATTGGAATTTGTCAACTGGTCCTTAGTGCCTTGGCCTCTGCGATTAGTTTACTCTATAAATTATAGTGTCTTTAGCTCTAAATCTATACAAGATATAATAAAATTTTTAAGTATATTAGATGGAGAATTCTATGTTCTTCAATATTTAATAAAAAAAACTCCCAAAAAATATATTTAGAAGAATTTTTCAAAGAAACTACTACTTCCGGTTGTTCAATTGTTACCAAAACCTTTTCAGCTCTTCCTAGGAATGTCAGATTGAAGAAACTGCAGTTAAATATTTTTTAAGTCTTATAGTTTTTGAGGAATCGTGTCTACAACAGCCAGACATACATACACACACACACACACACACACACACACACACAGACATCATTTTAAAAATGTTATAATCGGATTCTAGGAACCTTAAATCGTGCTTATTCAATAAAATCTGGACATGCGAATTTTAGCATGAATCCAATACCTCTCAGCGAGAGGTAAAAAAAAAATCTGTTGTGGTCAGCACAATACCTCTCGCCATTTCCATATTAGGCTATATACCGTGAGTATTTTTTAACGTGAAACATTGAATTTATCATATCCATAGTTACGACTTCATATTTGATTGACAGCAATGTATTTGCCCGTTCCCTTTAAAATGAAACATAGGGAACGAATTTGACAGAAGTATTATATTTAAATATTGTAAAGAAATTTAGCTGAGTCAGAAAACCACTCGAGAACTAAACATATTTCGGGAACAAGGTGCACACAGTATTTTTTCTACATCTAAATTTAATTTTTAGAAAGCAAGTATAATTATTTAAACAATATTAACCTCTAATGACATCTTGTCAATATGAAAAATAACCCTTGAATTTCCCTATAAGTTATGATTTGACATTTGATTGACGGCAATGTATTTGTCTGTCTCATTTAAAATGACACATGGGGAATGAATTTGACAGAAGTATTATATTTAAATATTGTAAGAAATTTACCCGAGTCAGAAAACCACTTGGGCACAAGGTGTACACTATATTTTTTCTACAACTAATTTTAAATTAGAATGCAGGTATAATTATTTAAACAAAATTAACCTCTATTGACGTCTTATCAAATGTCAAATTCGTTTCCTATGTTTCATTTTAAATGGAACGGGCAAATACATTGCTGTCAATCAAATGTCAAGTAACCATGGATATTACAAGCTCAATGTTTCACGTTAAAAAATACTCACGGTATAAGTATTGTATTGCACTTCGCTATCAAACCGTCGTTTTATAACAAAAAATTACAGAACTTTACCCAAATATTGTTTTTAATGTATTTAACATGTCTTCTGCACACATATAATTCTAATTATATCTATTTTTCACTGTATGAGGATATGAGGAAGTTCCTAAATGTCATAGATTCTTCCAATTCATTAACCAGATTGGCAATATTTCTAATGGATATAACTATGCATTTTACCTAAAATTTCAAATATTTAATTAATAAAACAATAAGAAAGATAAAATGTACTTCCCAGAAAAAACTATCAGAATGTCACTAAAACTGTTGATATTTGACATTGATATCTGTCATTTACAAACTATGTTATAAACATTTGAATTAGTCAAGTGGTTTCCTTAGTGCCTTAGCCTCTGCGATTAGTTTACTCTATAAATTATAGTGTCTTTATCTCAAAAATCTATACAAGATATAATAAAAAATTTAAGTGTATTAGATGGAGAATATTATGTTCTTCAATATTTAATAAAAAAAACTCCCAAAAAATTATATTTAGAAGAATTTTTCTAAGAAACTACTACTTCCGGTTGTCTGCGATTAGATTATTCTGTATATTATAGTGTCGTCATCTCTAAATCTAAAGAGACTACTACTTCCGGTTGTCCAATTGTTGCCAAAACCTTTTCAGCTCTTCCCAGGAATGTCAGATTGAGGAAATCATAGTTAAACAGGTCTTAAGTCTTAGTTTTTAAGGAATCGTCCCTCCAACATCCAGATATATATATACACATATACACACATCCACACACACACACACACATAAACTTCATTTTAAAAATGTTATAATCGCGGATTCTAGAGACCTTAAATCGTGCTTTTTAGTAAGATCTGGATATGGGAATTTTAGCTTGAATCCAATACTTCTCTTAGCGAGAGGTAAAAATCTGTTGTGGCCAGCACAATACCTCTCGCTATTTCCACTTTATGTTATATAAGTATTGTATTTAACACTTGTTTTATTATTTATTAATATCGAAAAAGTGTACATTGGTAATACAAAACAGTGGCGTAGCGTCATAGTGTTCAAGGTGTTCTCCGCAAACCCAGATGTAAGAAAAATAAAAAATAAATAAAAAATATTTTCTATTTATATGTATTTTATACTAAAACTCATTTTAAATAGAAAATATTACACAGATACTTAGTTTTTATTTTGTGAACGCCTTATATGTATACCAAACGCAAAGCTAGGTTCAAAAAGAAATTCTGACGACCAGTCTAGCAAACATTAGGACAAGCAGGGAGCGGGCGGCTAGTACCATGGTGGGGATACATAGTACGAGTGTTCAACTGAACATTTGAACCTAGAATGGTGGAAGATATTAAAGTGCTACCTTATGCATTTTGCTACGCACGAAAGTATTTAAAGTTGCAATTCAATAATTTATATGGGTGTTTTGATTTAATTTATTTTCTTCGTTATTATTACACCCCACCTTTCTTATTTTTATTTTATATGGGTCTATAAATTCAAATAGTTTTTAAAACTGTCTCTAATCAAATGGTAATAAAAATATGTCTTATTTTGATTTAGTATTTTTTTCTGCACACCCTACCAAAAAAGTCACGCTACGACACTGATACAAAAACAAATAATTTAAAATGTAAACAAATATGTAATTAGACATCAGAATAAGAAGAATCAGTACTGTGCGTATAGGTATAGTCCATTTCAGAATGGGATAGGCCTTCCCCTATTTTTTCTCAAAAAAATCCGGGAAAATACGTAACAAAATTTTTTCCCGCAAAGGAATTTCCGGCGGGAATTTTTTGGGGGCACATCACATTCATTATATAGGTATTTATAATTATCTCTAAATCTTTAGAAGATATAATAAAAACGTTTAATGTATTGGATAGAGAATTTCATATTCTTCAATATTTATAATAACATAAATATCCAAAAAATAATATTTAGATTCTTTTAAAGAAACTATTACATCAGGTTATTTAGTTGTTACCAAAACCTTTGCAGCTCTTCCCATGAATGTCAGATTGAAGACACACACACACACACACACACACACACACATCATTGTAAAAATGTTCAAATAGGATTCTAGTGACCATAAATCGTGCTTAATTATTAAAATCTGGATATGCGATTTTTAGCATGAATCCAATACCTCTCTTAGCGGGAGGTAAAAAACGCTGCTGATATCTGCCGTGCCTATGTAGGTCGTTATGTGAAAGGGTGCAAGAAAACCGGCGCCACTCATTTTAATTTCTTTCTCGCTGAATAATATAAATACGTGGGCGAAGGATAAGTGTAAAGAGAACGTAGACTGACCGGCGCCATTAATTCGATTTATTTTACGAGCGAACTTATTGCACATTACACGCTAGGGCTAGGCTAAACGCCAAACTCAGACGTACCAGTTAGTGTAAAACTGCTTTCGCGAACAACCTATAAAAATCTATACGATTTTTACTGATTTATTCTTCACGGAAATAGACATTAATTTTTTCACAATTCCAATTAATAAATAATAACCTATGTCCCATACGTTTTGGCACAAATTTCAATATTTTTATTCAATTTTGACGTTTTCAACTGTCATTATTAATTCTATAGCAACTATAAGTAACACTTTTTTCACATGTGAATTAAAATTTTTTTAAATCACTCTCACAAAATTTTAACTCATTCTGCAACAAATAATGCATTTAAAATAACATCAGGTACGAAAATAACACTTACCATAATATTTATCAGACATTATCAGCCATTTTCATTATTTTTCACGGCACAAATAACAAACAGTAAAGCATTTAAAATACATGACTTGACGTCTACCAGCGACGATTGTCATTCTCAGCCTACTAACTGATCAGTTTTTTATTTTGTCAAAATTAAATATTATAATGGTTTTTATTAGTATTTCGTCAAAATTGAATAAAATATTGTACAAACCACGTGAGCTAAGAATGTTTATTCACTCGAAGAAATTAACTCACTCGCCCTTACGGGCTCGTGAACTAAACTTTCTTCTCATGAATAAACATTAACTTAGCTCACTTGGTGTGTAAATATCTATTACCTCCCGCTATAACGTAGGTAAGGAAGGTATTGTCTGGTTAAAAAAATTCGGTGGTGTTTTTAATGAATAAGCACGTTTCAGGGTCCCTAGAATACGATTTTACTAGTTTTACGATCTCTCTCTCTCTCTCTCTCTCTGTGTGTGTGTGTGTGTGTGTGTGTGTGTGTGTGTGTGTGTGTGTGTGTGTGTGTGTGTGTTCGACGATAGCTCCAATACCACAATTCTAAAAATGATAATTCTTTCCTATTCCTTCTCTCTACATCCATATGAAGAGCTGATTAGATTTTGGTTATAATTGGTCAACCGGAAGTTCCCATATTTCAACTTCTTAACAGTTTTTCTTGGAAAAACACAGTTAAATATCATTGTTTGAAATTTTATGTGATTATCAATATGAAAGAATATCTTATTCTGTATACGGTTTGATTATACAATTTTCTTCATACTCGTATTCAAAAGATATAGAGTTAAAGAATTATAAGGAGATTAACTTTCAAAAATTAAGCAGCTTTGCTATAATTATAGAAACAGCTGATATATTAAAAAAATTCTAATTGGTGCACTCTCTACACCAGCTATGAGTGCCCGTGAGGTGACGCCTGATAAGCGCCTACACGGTAAAATATATCATCATTACCGATGTTTACATGTGTTGTAGATACTGGCATACCCAGAAATGGGTAATATGCCGTGATGATATATTTATTTATTTATCTAATTGATAGATGTCAGTGTCAAGTACAATATATGTTCATATTATGACTATATTGGATTTATAGGCACTTTCTGTATGGGATTTTAAAAAAATAGTGTGTTCGTGTTAGAATTTTACTGGATATGTAATATGTACCTATATAGAATCTTTTCCAAGGAATTTTTGGTATGGAGTTTGTACAAAATACTTAATGTATGTTCGTATTATAATTTTATTGGATTTATAGGACCTTTCGGCAAGGAATTTGTAAAAAATAGTAAATGTTCGTCTTACAATTTTACTGGATATGTAGAATTTTTTCCAAAGAACTTTTGGTATAATTTGCACAAAATATATCAAATTGATGGAAGGTCTTGTGCTTTGTAATAAAAATGCATTTACTTAAAGTTTTGTAAAAGTAAACGCATTTTTTACAAAACAAAAAAATAATAAAAATTTGTGCTAACACTTATGGAACATACGTTACAACTGTTTTTGATTTTTTATTTTAAACTGTATTAAAAACTGCAATATTTGAACTTTTGTAAAAGATTGAAATCTCTCTCTACTTAATCGATCAATATTGTTAATAGTATTTGTGATACTAGTAGGTATTATTGATCGTGTTTAACTAGCTTTAGGTTTTAGGATATAGTCGAATGTTGGTGTACAGCTATGCAAGCTTTGGTCCACCAGAACATGGCCCACTTAGAATTTCAATATACGTTAATTGAAATAGTTCCAGGAAACAGACATGAATTAGATAGTGTGGTCAATAAACAGCAACCTCTACTATTAATTAAATAATATGAAACGTTACACCCTACGAAATTAATTTAATTCGCTCTATTAATAACTTTTGATATTTCAATTCAATATTTTTTTTTTCTAATTCTAATTGACACAATAGCTGCTTGAATGAATTCAATTGCATCCATTGATTACAAAAAATCTGTTGTGGCCAGCACAAGACCTCTCGCCATTTCCATATTAGACTATATAAGTATTGTATTGCACTTCGCTATGGAATCGTCGTTTTATAACAAAATATCACAGAACTTTACCCAAATATTGTTTTTGATTATATTTAACATGTCTTCTGCATACATATATAATTCTAATTATATCTATTTTTCATTGAATGAGGAAATTCCTAAATTTCAGAGATTCTTCCAATTCATTAATCAGATTGGCGGTATTTCTGATGGATATATGCATTTTACCTATAATTCAAATATTTAATTATTAAAACAATAAGAAAGATTAAATATACTTCCCAGAAAAAAACTATCAGAATGTCACTAAAACTGTTGATTTTTAACACTGACATATGTCATTTACAAACTATGTTATAAACATTTGAATTTGTCAAGTGGTTTCCTTAGTGCCTTAGCCTCTGCGATTAGAATATTATATATATTATAATGTCTTTATCTCTAAATCTATACAAGATATAATAAAAATTTTAAGTGTATTAGATGGAGAATTTTGATTTTCAGTATTTGTCATAACAAAAATTTCCAAAAAAATATATTTAGAAGAATTTTTCTAAGAAACTACTACTTCCGGTTGTCCAATTGTTACCAAAACCTTTTCAACTCTTCCCAGGAATGTCAAGTTGAGGAAACTGCAGTTAAATATTTTTTAAGTCTTATAGTTTTTGAGGAATCGTCCCTCCAACATCCAGACATACATACACACATCCATACACACACACACACACACACACACACACACACACACAGACATCATTTTAAAAATGTTATAATCGGATTCTAGGAACCTTAAATCATGCTTGTTCAGTAAAATCTGGATATGCGAATTTTTTTTATTAATAATAGAACAAAAAATAATGATAATTTAAACCGACTGGCGATTTCTACAGAATGTGAGAAGTATTTGAAAACCCAAATTATATACCTATCTCTGTAGCAGTTTCCAACATCGAAATTTCCAAGTCGTACCTATTTCAATGTGTGTGTTCTGCTTTTTGATACGTGGGCCTCTGATCTGAATCAAAGGTTGTAGTTACGCTCAGTTAGCTCGGTTATTGTACCAGCTGCAGAGAAGAACGCTTTACATATTCTGTTTCTGACACTTGTTGTTTTCGTTTAACACACACGTAACAGTTTTACTTTTTTATTTTATTTGCCGAGCGTTTATTGCGGAGACTAAAAGGAATAAAACGAGAATGCCAGCAAATGACCTCTTGCTGTTTCAAAAAGGATTTTTCACAGAAAATTGGTATTAGATTTTAGACTGGAAAACAATGAGACCCAATAAAATAAAACCTTGATTGTCTGTCAATTCATTTGCTGACAATCAACGTGAAAAATTGTGCAAACTACTATATTTTAACAATGTGGTATTCTAATAATTTTTTTACTCTTACTAAGAGAAGTATTGGATTCATGCTACAAATCGCATATCAATATGTGAAAATCCGAGTTTAAAATTCCTCTTAATAAGCGAGATATTAAGTTATGAATTTTAAGTTTCAATTGTGACGTAGGTAATGTGGGTATACCAGAAATAAACAAACAGTGGTTCACAGACTTACGAAAAAATGTTGAGCAAATTACAAAATAATGTATATTTGAATTGTAATATTATATTTTATTATTAGGGAAAGAAAATATATTATTGCAATTAATTTATTTTACTTTTTTTCTTATTTTACAAAAACATTTTGACATTCTCGAAGTTCGTAGCGCACGTTTTCAAACAAATTTCAAAGGAGTGCAGCAGATAGATCAACAAACATGCAAAGAAAAGAAAATCACCCGAACAGCATCCGAACATATCCGACACACCCGAATAATTATATTCTTAGCTGAAGCGAAATGGAAACGGAGCTCCATACAGTCGGTGTTCAAACTTAAATCCTATTTGCTTAAACACCCGTGCACATGTCTTACGTCATCAAAAGTGAAACTCTCCGTATTTTTAGAGGGAATAATTAAAAAAAAAATTGTTGGTATTTTTCTTATCGTTTTAATTGTTATCTTTCATATTTTTGATAAACTTTTACTTTTTTCGATTACGACATAAGACCTGTTTAACTATGAATTCCTCAATCTGATATTCCTGGGAAGAGGTGAAAAGGTTTTGGTAACAATTATTATTGTCTAGTGTGGCCAGCACAATACCTCTCGCCATTTCCGTTTTGTTACATAAGTATTTAATTTAACATTTCTTGTACACACAAATAATACTAATTATATCTATTCTTTCATTCTATAAGGAACTGTTCTAAAATGTTCAAAGTGGTTCCAATTCATTGATGGGATTGGCGATATTTTTTAAGGATATATAAATATAAACCTACCTTAAATATTTAATTAATAATTCAATAAGAAATAATAAATGTACCTACTTCTCAGAAAAAGCTTTCAGTAATGTCTGTGAAACTATTGATTTTTGACACTGACATTTATCTGTCAATTACAAACATTTGAGTTTCACAACTGGTTTCCTTGGTGTAGTCTGGACTGTGCGATTTATTGCAACAGATTATTCTAAATATTATATTTTCTTTATCTCTAAATCTATGGAAGATATAATAAACATTTTTAGTGTATTAAATGGAGAATTTTATGTTCATCAATATTTGTAATAACAAAAATCTGCAAAAAATAATATTTAGAAGATTTTTTTAGAAAACTACTACTTCCGGTTATCCAATTGTTGTAAAAATCTTTTCAGCTCTTCCCATTAATGTCAGATTGAGGAATACGTAATTAAAACTGATCTTAAGTATTATGGTTTTTGAGAAATCGTTCATCTAACATCCAGACACACACACACACGGCACACACACATACGACAAACACACACACACACACACAACGCGCACACACACACACACAGAGAGAGCATCGTAAAAATGTTATAATTTATAATCGGACTGTAGGGACCTTAAAACGTGCTTTTTCGTTCGCTCAAATCTCGATATGTGATTTTTGAATGAATCCAACACCTGTCTTAGGCTGTGTCCGATGTCGCATTTTGACATTTAGTATTTAGGATTTAGGTCTTTTTCACATAAATAAAACTCCGAATGGCACACTATTAATATCCATTGGTTTCTATGGCAACACTTTAGAATAACAAAAATAAATTTTTGAAAGTTGAACTTATCAAATTAGTGTTACGATATATTTCATATCGTAATAGTTGACACGGTTGCTAGGTTACTATGTCATTATTTTCTGGCTATATGTATGCATTATTCATTTGTCAGCTGTTAGTACATTTGAACCTAAATTTCAGTTTTGTAGAAAAAGTAAAATTTATTTAAGCTCGTCTAAAACATAATGTTCATAACTTGTATGAAATACAAATATCTTAGCTCGTGTGTATTAACTTACACTCGCATGATATTTGGTATTTTTCATAACTTGTTACGAAAATAACTATATACATTTGATACTTGAGAATAAATGTAAATATTATATTTTATAAATTGGTAGCTAAGAAGCTATTCTTTGACAGCAAATTTTATGTTTTGTATAAATTATAGCAACATGAATTGTTTAATTAATGCGCGTCAACTTCAAGGCATAGTGTGTTCCTGCAAAACCCTAAAATCTAATTCTTAAAATCCTAAATATTCACTATATTTAGGGCATATAAATATAGGATTTAGATATTAGGGTGATAAAAGTGCAACATCGGACACAGCCTTAGCGAGAGGAAAGTGCTGATCTAGTGAAAACACGCATTAAAGAAGTGCCGTGGTAGGTAAAAAGTTATGGAGTGAATTAAGTTTTATAATCAATAGTGTGTGCTTTGCAAAAGCAATGTAAGATTTATGATATACCATTGACGCTTCTTTGAATAGCGGAGCTATCATCAGGCATCACGCATCATAGCGGTAATGCTTCCATTAACTTGGATATATGTGAAGCCGCTGCGAAGTAAATTTTGACTAATAGGTCGCGTTACAACATATGCCTATAAAGTTGTCTATTTGTGTTATGTACTGCTCTCTATGTACAATATTTCACGGGAATTTTGACGCTAAACAAAAATTATGGAAGATGAAATATGCGATAAACTTTATGTCTGTACTTTATATTTATTATTTGAACTTTGTATCAAGGACTTATTTTGTTACCGTATCGAATTAATTTTATTACTTGCTTATTGCTTAGAATATTCTCATGTGATTTTATTCTGTAACTCAGTAGTTAATAGGCCCATAAACATTTTTTTAAATTTTAAATAAAAGTTCGTTTAATTTTAAAGCAATTCGTGGTTTCAAAAAGTCATACATAATTGTTTTTTGTATAACTGCATTTGATTTTTAAAGAAACCTATAGCTATCTTTCTCACACCAGTTTCTGTAGTAGGCTGCGCGGGAAATATACCAATAGTGTGACGTCATCTGTATCCCTGGAATTAAATTCAAATATCTCGCAAAGTAATTATTAAAAAAAATGTTTCTTACCTTAATCGTTATTTATTGAGTGCTACTTTAAAAATAAAGTGTACATTTTCTCCGTAACCTAACCCAACCCATTATATAATGAATCAATCAGCCTATGGAACCAGTTGAAAAATTAAAAAATCTGTACTTGACATAAATGTCAGTGTCAAAAATCCAGACATTACTGAAGATTTTTTCTGGGAAGTACATTTTATATTTCTTATTTTATCATTAATTAAATATTATAGATAGATATACAATTCATACATGGGCAAGTCGAAATGTAATTTTTGTCCTCCAAAAAAAGATCATACGTTTAATTGATAAAGCACCTATAAATACACATTGTCGTCCTATATTTATTAAACTAAAAATTATGTCATTTCCCTGTCTGTATATCTACTATAGTTTACTTGACATTCACAAGAATAAAAATTTATTTATGCAAAATAATGATGTAGATCAATACAACACAAGAAATGCAGAAAACTTACGCCCTTTGCCTATTAAATTAGAATGTTAAAAAAAAAATTCTCCAAATATTTGTCTCTATAATAAATTACCAAGTAATATTAGAAATATGAATTTTATTAAATTTAAGATATGGTTAAAGAATTATTTGCTGTCTCAGTGCTTCTATACAGTGCAAGAGTTTTTAAATACCGCAATTATTTTGTGATTAATTTTTATCTAATTTATTTATTTACTTATGTGTAGTACTAATCAATAATTATTGTGACTTGCCATAAATGTATTACATAAAATGGTCAATAAATATTATTATTATTATTATTATTAATAGTAACATAATATGCTGTTGTTATAACGACGAAAAGACTCCGTCAACATCTAAAATTGGTATAAAAAGAAAGGGGATTCATTTATAAGCCAAAGTATGTACAGTATCAGTGTCAACTAAACACGCACTTACTATACATATAATTTATCATACCCTTCAGAAATACCGCCAATCTCGTCAATGAATTGGAAGAATCTCGAACCAAACTTGTTCATAGAATAAATTGAAAAATAAAGAATAGATGTAATCAGAATTTTTTGTGAGTGTGCTGGTCACAACAGATTTTTACCATTGTACTGCCGTGTTGTGTCTCTAAATGGAACCAAAAGTATAACTGCTACATAATTTTACTGGCCCATTGATTAGTCAATTGAATTAGTATGTTTCCATATGCAATTAAATTGGCGCTAGTCTAATGGTGCCAATAATATTTGCATGTTTTAGTTTAACGTACAAAAGATATAGGTACATATTTTTGGGGCTATTAAGCAATGGACAAACTGACAGATTTGGGTTATTATTTATTGAAATTATCTTCATCTTGTTCTTCATCTTCATTTTCTGCAGGGAATCTGTTTGCATTTTCTTGTGCACGTGATGTTGTTTTGGTGTACAGTCCGCTCACTGTAAGGTAGAACACCAAACGTAAGTATAGTAGCTTGGTGTTCAAACTTAGAGTGACCCGACTATACACACTTCTCCTTCTTTTCTTCTTTCTTCATTCTTCTTTCGCGGTTGTTTATTTCACTACTTAAAGTTGATATTAAATTAGTCAACTTTGGTTGATAGTAACTGGGAACTTAGTTGAAGAAACTTATGTTTCTTCAACCAAAATTAAAAATCGTAGGATGAAATGCATGCCTCAATGTTCTACAATTATTCATGGACGTTTCGTGCATAAATTAGCCCATCATCAGCTATGGTTGAAATACAAAAGTTTCAAATTAGCAACTAGCCAACGAAGAATTTTATAAATCCATTGAATATTATGGTTTTATATTATATATAGTACAGTTTCAATTCCAGGATTCATTGTTTTATACTGTTGGTATCTCGCACTTTTTGTTTTGTAAATTTCACTTTTCACTTTCCAGTCAGAGCTTCTCCTGTTGCTATGGAGAACGCATCTGAATTTTTGTTTCATCGTTCTTGCTACAGTTCTCAATGAATCCTGGAATTGAAATTTCTATAGGTGCGTTCGGTAAAGTTGACTAATGTAATAACGGCTTGAGGGATGCCAAAATAATTAAAATAAAAGAAAATATAAGTTGAACAATATATTATTTTCTAATCAAAGTGATAAATAAATGAAGATACTATTAATAAATAATATTGAACTTCCCTGTACTAGAAAATATTGTATATTTATGAATTCTTGTCTTAGTACTTAAAATTGACAATGTCTTGTAACCACATAATAGACAAAATAATAAACTATTCTATTCTATATCTAGTTTTTCCCATAGAATACCATTTTTCCTGTAATAGGGAATACCTATTTTTGTTAAATAATAACCCGAATTTCAGTGGTAATATCTGGTAAAACTTTATAGATATTCCAGAACCATTAATCTATCTACTTCGTAATTATTTTTCCTGTACGGAAAAGTAGTCCAGTGTAATACATCATCTTCAAATTGATATATCGATATGTGTTAATAAATAACTAGTTCATAATTTGATATGGTTCGCAAAGAAACACAAACATCATTAACAATTCATATCTCGATAATAATTAAATTAAAAATTATGAAAATATCTTTCAGAACTCATATTAATAATTAGAATAATACTACATTTTTAGTTTAAGTTCTGTATTTTTATTTAATATCAACGTTTCAGCACCATGAACTGGTGCCTTCTTCAGGGATAAATGACATATAAAATGTGACAAAAGCAAAAACAAGTACTTGACCCATTCGTGACTAAAGTCTAACTTTACTTACTTGTATCGTAAATAACTATTAATTCACTTGTGAATAAAACATTACTTATAGTTGTTGCTATGGCGCCTGGTCAATAATGACCTTCTCAACCGTGGTTTATATACTATTTTTTTCACTACTAGCACATAAATCTTATTTGAATTTTTTTTTATTGATAATAACAATAATTTTGACATGAATAATAACGTTACTTATTTGTTAATATTCACAAAAACAAAGTAAGCTGCATTTGTTTTTATCTGACGTTTCGCTCATTTCGCTGGTTTGATAACCTAACTTATGGGCCTTGATTTGTATTTGATTTAATCTATTGAAATGTATTTACCTACAAATACAAAAAAATAGTGATTTGTTCAATCCTATATCTACAAATATTTCACATTTTCACCAAAACAGCACTGTGGCCAGGCGAGGCGGCAGCGTAGGTCCTATTAAAATTAAGCGGCAAATTTAAATTATATACTTAACTCCTTTCTTGAGTTTAATGAGTTAAATAATATTTGGATTTGGAGGTTTGAGTTATTGAAAAGTGGTAGTTTGCGTTATAGACGTAGGTTAATAATAAATTATTATTGACTTAGGTTACCATGGTTACAAGCCAGCGGTAGTGAAAAACAATTTCTTATGTCAAATAAAGGTAAATAATAGTGGGTTTCTAGGCTAGTAGTGAATATATATATAATTTTTTATTATTAACCGATAATAAGTTAATAATGAATAAATTTACATTTTTTGATAATTCTGTGACAGTTTTAAATCGGAAATATCTATAGCAAGTTTAAGTATAACCAAGAGACTTTATTTATTAATATGTTATGCATTTAAATGGTTGTTTAAACAGCTTAATTCAATATTAAAAATTCGGATTAATTTGAATATTTGTTTTTCGCGCCGGGAACATATTAAATACTTGACATTTTTTTCATGTCAATTTCGATTATTCAATGTAAGAAAAACAGTATTTAAAAATAATACTTTTAAATAATATTTGCGATTTAACAATAAATAATACAAATGCTTGAACCGTGCTACCAAATACTGTGCAATCACAATCAGATGATACAACCTGTCAATGAGCACATAATATGTGTAAGCATAGCATTCGGAGAGTGACGAGCCCAGAGTCGAATAAAGTTTTTTAAATTATGTGATGCTTAATCTAAACCTGTCCCGAACACTACAGTAAGTAAACGAAAATTTAATTTTTTCTATTAATAATTACTTTTATTTTAGGTTATTGTTAGCTAACACTGCTAACAGACAGAATTTAATACAACATAGACAACAATTATGGTTAGAACCACAAATTAAGTGAATAAATAAATTACTATTATAAACAAGTACTTGCTAAGTTATAAAACTGTCACAATGAAATGATAAAATTTCAGTTTTTGTTTTAATAAACAATTTTACTAGGCCAACTATGCATCAATTGTGCCATCACATTTAAAAGTAAAATGACGTTATGGTGGGATTCATTTCATAAATAATAATTAAAAATACGTGCTAGTAGTGAAAAAAAAAGTATATATATACCACGGTTATGAAGAGCAATATTGCCCTCGCGAATTATAATCCCTCGGTTCCCTCGGGATTATAATTTTTTCGCTCGGTCAATAATCATACTCTTCACAACCTTGGTGTATAATATACTATTATTATTGATAAAGTCTAAAACGGCATCTACTATTTTCTTACGTGAAATGAAGCATATTTAGAAAAATATCTGCACAGTTCGCATAATCACCGCAAGAGGCGCTAAAATTTTATCGCTGTAATCCAGTATACACAATCTAATTAAATTTGGCCATAAACTGTACAGAAAATTTAATAGAACAGAATATTACACACCTTTCCAAGTGAATGAATGTTGTCTAACAGCTGTACTTTTCATCAAGAAGGATCGAGCTTTCTTTTGTCTACTAGCGGTTGTTTTCCAGGCTTGCTTTGTTTCTGGCATTTCGCTTAGTCATAATTCTGCTAAATTCATACTAAATAGTACCCGCATTTTCATTCGTTTCAGGAGCAGACGGAATTCTTCAGTGAAACGGTATGCGATCTTAATAATGTATAATTTAATTTCCATCGTACAGTGGCGTACATCCCACATTCAACTTAAAAAGGCTTTATTTCACAAGCCGCTTCGGCGTTGGATTGCGTGCAAATATTTTATTTTTCAGCCAGCAAACTTCTTGTATAAATAAAAAGAAATGTTGAAATTGATTTTCCCCAACATCCGCAAGAAACGAAGTTATGTTTTTCTTACTTTATCGGAAAAGTGATCGAAACCATCTCAAGATATTTCACTTTTAGAAGAAACTGAATTATCGATACCCTGAATTTTTTATTTTCAATTTATACTGCGAATTATAGAACTTTGGGGACTATGTAACTAATAATAAATTCAAAATGTTATTATGAAATGTCTGTACCTAAGGGACACATTAATGTGTATGTGTACCTAATACTTATGAAATGTATATACACGCTGTACTGAAATGTCATCACCACTTATGACGTACAGAACTTCGGGTAAAAACTTTAAGGGCATAAAGTACTAATCAAAATGAGTAAAAAATTCAAATTTGACTTTGAAACATCTGTAAATCGTTTTAGATATCCCTTTTTCATTTGTTTATCTTTATCATGTCGAAATTTCAGCTGAAAGCATTATGTTTGGGGCTATATTTTCTAAGCGGGTGTACGAAAATTAATAATTATTGCAATAATGGATAGCAAAGGTTACCTCGATATTTTAAAAGAAAAATTAAAAGAAAGTACCGAAAATTAGGGCCTTAACAGACAATTTTAATTTCATGCATCAAAAAAATTCGACAAATAATTCGCGTCTATAAGAGATGCGTACTGTATAATATAAAATATATGCTTAATCATCCCTCTCAGTCTCCGGACTTTAACCAGATTGAGAAAGTGCGGAAAATTCTTAAAATAAATAAGAAAATAAAGCAAAATATCTGATGTGGACAACACATGACTTCCTTGTACGCCTGTTACACTATACATATTTTGTTAATAATTAAAATATGTATTATAACAATCATTAAATTGCACGTATTGGACATAATTTGACATTGACATTAAATTCTTTATTTTTATTATTTTTATTATTCATAGCAAACTTAATTACAGAAACCAAAAAGTACATAATTTTTAAATTTACATATCTCGCTTATACAAAGAGCTAATTTAATCATACTTGATATTTTCGCCGGAGAATTCAATTTTCTAGAAGCATTTATTGTTAAATTCAAAATAACACCATTTTTTAAAAGAAAAACTGATAACAGCTTCAAGTAAAGTATCACTTCCGGTAAGACTATTTTAACCAAAATCTATTATGTTATTTCCATTAATATAAAAGTATAAAATACCAAATTTGAGAAGTTTTGGTTTATATTTTAACATAGTTTTTCATTAAAATGTATTATAGGCTTCAAGTAAAGTACCACTTCCGGTTAGACCATTTTAACTAAAATCTAATATATTATTCCCATTGATATAAGAGTCTTATATACCAAATTTGAAAAGTTTTGGATTATATTTTAATATAGTTTTTCATTAAAATCTATTATAGGCTTCAAGTAAAGTACCACTTCCGGTTAGACCATTTTAACTAAAATCTAATATATTATTCCCATTGATATAATAGTCTTATATACCAAATTTGAAAAGTTTTGGATTATATTTTAATATAGTTTTTCATTAAAATCTATTATAGGCTTCAAGTAAAGTACCACTTCCGAAAGTTATGTAAAGACCAAAAAGGGAGGTGCACAACTAGATGTTATAACAGTCCTAAATACAAAATTTTAACTTTCTACGGCTTCCCGTTTTTCAGTTATGCGAGATACGTACATACGTACGTACGTACATACGTACGTACATACGTACGTACATACGTACGTACGTACAGACGTCACGCCGAAATTAGTCAAAATGGATTCAGGGATGCTCAAAATGGATATTTCCGTTGAAATCTGGAAACCGAAATTTTTCGCGATTACAATACTTCCTTTACTTCGTACAAGGAAGTAAAAAGAATTTAAAATTAATTTCAAGTAAAATGGCAGAATATAATGCCATCGGTGACCAAAAATTTGGTAGATTCAATGACTCATCGCTTAGTTACTGGTAGAAAAACCAAAGGAAAACCCTCGAAATATTATATTTCTTTATGAAACGTAAATAAATGGTTTATTATTTAAATGTTTTGGTTATCGTACGGAGACTTTTTTGTCATGAAATTATGAATACTTTCAATGTTTACCCCATAATATAAATAAATTAAGTAATTTATTTGTTTATTTTATATTTATAATAACGTAATATACTGCGTTTTATTTTGGATTAAAAGGAAATTAAATATATTGGGTGGAATTCAGTGGGTTGTATTAAAGTCTGTATTAAAGCTTGTTTTAAGTATATGGCAACATTGTAATATTTCCCAAATCTATCAATGAAATTCAGTTGTGATATAGAAATTTTACCGCAGGGAAAAGTAATACAGATATCCTTTATTCAAATGAAGAAGTATAATTGTAAATAGAAGGTGTAAAAGGAAACTTGCAAAAAAAAGCAACATTAGGTTAGAAATATGTCAAATTTTATGTGTCAAATTTCATACCTGAATGTTAATGAATTTTAAAATATCTCAATCCCCGTTTTGATCAGTTTTGATATTTGTCCTTTTTACTTCCTTGTACGAAGTAAAGGAAGTATTGTAATCACGAAAAATTTCGGTTTCCAGATTTTAACGGAAATATCCATTTTGAGCATCCCTGAATCCATTTTGACTAATTTCGTCGTGACGTCTGTACGTACGTACGTATGTACGTATCTCGCATAACTGAAAAACGGGAAGCCGTAGAAAGTTAAAATTTTGTATTTAGTACTGTTATAACATCTAGTTGTGCACCTCCCTTTTTGGTCATTACATAACTAGCGGAAGTGGTACTTTACTTGAAGCCTGTAATAGATTTTAATAAAAAACTATATTAAAATATAAACCAAAACTTTTCATGTTTTGTATATAAGACTTTTATATCAATGGGAATAACATAATAGATTTTAGTTAAAATGGTCTATCTGGAAGTGGTACTTTACTTGAAGCCTATAATAGATTTTAATGAAAAACTATATTAAAATATAATGTAAAACTTTTCAAATTTGGTATATAAGACTTTTATAACAATGGGAATAACATAATAGATTTTAGTGAAAATGGTTTACCAGGAAGTGGTACTTTACTTGAAGCCTATAATAGTTTTTAATGAAAAACTATATTAAAATATAATCCAAAACTTTTCAAATTTGATATATAAGATTTTTATGTCAATGGGAATAACATAATAGATTTTAGTTAAAATAGTGTACCCGGAAGTGGTACTTTACTTGAAGCCTATAATAGATTTTAATGAAAAACTATATTAAAATATAATCAAAAACTTTTCAAATTTGGTATATAATACTTTTATATCAATGGGAATAACATAATAGATTTTGGTTAAAATAGTCTAACCGGAAGTAATACTTTACCGGAAGATGTTATCATTTTTTTTTTGAAAAAAATGAATTTTATGAATTTGATGATATGTACATATAGTGTAACAGGCGTACAAGGAAGTCATGTGGTGTCCACATCAGATATTTTTTATCGTAATTGTATGGCTTTCTTACTTCTATTAATAATATTTTTTTCTTTATTTGATCCTTTGGTCTCTCACTTTTTTCTGACAGGTATTACAAAGTTGCCAAAATATTTTTGACAAAGAACTGTTTTAGCTTAAAACACGCTAATACAACCCACTGAATCCATTGGGTTTTAGACTGCTATTTTTCCTAAAATACATTAAAACTACTGTCGTACGGAGACTTTTTTGTATGACTGTATATCCATCTCAACTGCTTACGTCATAAGTGGTGATGAGGTTTTGCGTGTACCTACATATCATATTAGGGACACAATAACGTGTCCCTGGACACTTCCTTATGAAAAAGCAACGACTATACATTATATGGTCTATGGACTATGGTTGTACATTTTACGACAAAAGTATAATAAATTACTACCACATACATTTTTACTAATTAAAAAATTTCACACTTGTGGAATATTTATAGAATATAATTAACGAACATGTTTCCACTTTCCTGTAATTAAATTCATTATAGATTCTATAATGTTTGGAACTAATGATGATATATTGCACTACGCACTCATTAAAATGTCATCATTAACCCTTTTTTATTGAAACTTTTCTGGAATCAAGTAGCAAACGAGATATCAAACCAATATTTTTTTAATGACAAATTAAATTCTATATTAAAAATCTATTGTGTCCAGCATAATAACTCTCGCCATTTTAATATTATTGTATTTAATATTTCTGGTAAACATAAAAATTCTCATTAAATCTATTCTTTATTTTTTAATTCTTTCTATGAACAAGTTTTCTCTAACTCTTCTAAATGTTCGAGATTCTTCCAATTCAGTGATGAAATTGTCGGTATTTCTGAAGGGTACATGATGAAATATATGTATAGCAAGCGCGTGTTTAGTTGACACTGATACTGTACATATTTTGGCTTATAAATGAATCCCCTTTCTTTTTATACCAATTTTCGATGGTAACGCAGTCTCTTCCTCGTTATAATAATAGCATATTATAATTACTATTACATCATGACTTATTCAAGTACTAACTATAGGTTTTCCGCATTCAATGACAGTGTCAACTTAACGTGCGGTAGCTATATCTATAATTTTAAATATTTAATTAATGATAAAATAAGAAATATTAAATATAGTTCCCAGAAAAAGCCTTTAGTAATGTCTCTGGAATTTTGACACCATTTGTCAATTACAAACATTTTAATTTTTCAACTGGTTTTCATGGGCTGTTTGATTCATTATAGAATGGATTATTTTATATATTTATAATTCTCTATCTCTAAATCAATAGAAGATATAAAAAAAAATGTTCAATTTTTATATAGAGAATTTTATATTCTTTAATATTTGTAATAACATAAATTTTTAATAAAGAAGATTTTTTTAAGACACTACTACTTCCGGTTGTTCAATTGTTACAAAAAAAAAACACACACACACACAGACGCACACACACTCATACAGAGAGAGAGGGAGATATATTGTAAAAATGTTAAAATCAGATTCTAGGGATCTTAAATCGTGCTTATTCACTAAAATCTGGATATGCGATTTTTAGCATGAATACAATACCTCTCTTAGCGAGAGGTAACAAATTAGAGTAGAGGACCTCATTTTGTTTTCCACAGCCAACTGATTTTCTTAGTGCCGTATGATTACCGTATTATTCAGGGATTTGTTAACTACTGGATGGAGCAAGTGTATATCGATATACCGTGAGTATTTTTTAACGTGAAACATCGAGTTTGACATATCCATGGCTACGACTTGATATTTGATTGACAGCAATGTATTTGCCCGTTCCATTTAAAATGAAACATAGGGAACGAATCTGACAGAAGTATTATATTTAAATATTGTAAGACATTTAGCCAAGTTAGAAAACCACTCGGGCACAAAGTGCCCACTATATTTTTTCTACAACTAATTTTAATTTAGAATGCAGGTATAATTATTTACACAAAATTAACCTCTATTGACGTCTTTCAAATGTCAAATTCGTTCCCTATGTTTCATTTTAAATGGAACGGGCAAATACATTGTTGTCAATCAAATGTCAAGTCGTAACCATGGATATGACAAACCCAATGTTTCATGTTAAAAAATACTCACGGTATGTATTTCTTGTGTACCCGGCTAGATTAAGAGAGAACACAGGAAGTGTGAGTGAGAAAGATATAGATAATCCCACTTTAGACAAGTGAATTTGATATTCATATCTGTCATATTCACATCTGTCAAATTCACGTCAAAAATTAAGTATATTTGATCATGAAACGTGAAATAAGTACGAATACAACCAATGCAACGTTAAATTAGAACACGTATCAGAATATGTCATTCTGTTTAATGAGATAAGGTATTATTTTTAGAAGAAGTCATAATTTTAATCATAACTTACTAATGAAACGGCACAGCACCGTTCATCACATATTTTGATACACAATTTTCAACACAACACCTTCGAACCATTGTCATATATTAAAATAATTATATTTCAATGATATCAAGAATAACCTAAATCTGTCAAACCTGTCAAACAAAAGATTTGACAAATAACGGAAACAAAGACAACAAATCGGAATTATGTATGACTATCTCTGTCGATCTGGCCGGGTACATGGTAAAGATTCACCCGCTCCATCCAGTAGTTAACAAATCCCTGGTATTATCAGAGTACGAGTGTAAAGATAGGTCCTGTAACCCTACTGCCCGTAGCACGTGCTTTGTCCATTATGCATTAATCCTGCAGCAGTGTGAGATGACCTTGCGTCCTGTTTATCCACCAATCAATGCCGCAGGGATCATGGAAATGGCAATAGCCCACGGCTCTGCTTGTGGCCAGAATAGAATAACTACTGTTAGCTTATGCAGTGTGCTGTGCGTAATAAAATACCTTTGCAGTTATTTTTTAATTAAAAAATTCCGCAGCTTCCCGTTCGTACTGTTTGCTTTAAAAATTAACTGGGAATATTTCACCAAAGTAAAAGGGATACTAATTCAAAACAAATACTTTCTAAATGCTTGCGCGCTGCGGTGATAACCTGATCGTTTTAATTAAACTTTGCGCTCCAGCTAGAAAGAAAATATTGTTGTTACGGCTTAATTAATTAGATAAATACCTAACAGAATGATAAAATACGATTTGCATATTTTACTCTAAAATGCGATTACTGTATTTCAACTATTTCAATTAAAATACAGGAAAAACAAGATGGCCGCGTAGCTTTCGTCTATATGAGCCATCAGGGTGAATAAAGAACTTTAGTGTAAACGCGACTTAAAAAAAATATCTGTTGTGGTTAGCACAAGACCTCTCGCCATTTCTGTTTTGTTACATAAGTATCGAATTTAACACTTCTTGTACAAATAATTCCAGGGCATCGAACCCGAACCTGAACCGAACCAAAATCGGAACCAAACCGTAACATTTTAGGGAAGTCAAACCGAGAACCGAACCTCAGATATATTTTTAATTGAACCTGAGTCGAAACCGAACCGAGTATTAAAATTCAGGGTCGGGGTTCAACTCCGGTGCAGGTTAATTTTTAGTTCGAAAAGTAAATACAGTCGATAATCGACGTCTTAGGCGTTTGCGTTGCTGTCTGGGCTGGCTTTTCGTGAAAATTGTGTTCGTTTCTTGTTGCGTTTTGCGCAAATTCCGGCTCTCATTTTACAATATTTCGAACCTGAATCGCGAACAAAACCGCAAAATTTATTAATGCCTGAACCAGAATCGCACCCGGATCCATCTTTCAAAAAACAAATTAACCTGAACCTAAACCGAACCCAGTTTTTGGCGGGTTCGATGCCCTGAATAATTCTAATTATAAGTATTCTTTTATTCTATAACGGGATTTGCGGTATTTCCTAAGAATATATGTGCAGTGTGTCTGCTGTAAGCGGGCCACCATTGCTAAGTTTCTTATTTGAAGAGATAGAAAGACGATTAAATGGACAAAGTTGGGCGATATTATACGACAAATTTAATGGTGGAAAATACAAAACAATTGAACATCAAATACTTATTCAACAAAATAACATTTTTTAAATGGAATGCCATATTGAAAATGGTACCATTTAAAATATTTTTATTATCTGAATATAAAAGTTCATTATCACTATGCCTCTAAAATTAAAAACAAAAGAGTTATTTCAAGTTCAAATTTAAATATTTTATTTCATATTTTAATACACATGTATCATTGTTGCTATGGAAACAACAGAAACTAACATTAAACAAGGAACAATTGATATGCTTTTTGTTTATGCAAAGTGCAATAAAAATTCTGTAGCCAGTGCGCAAAAGTATTTAGAACTATATCCTAATAGACCTCAACCCAATAGAACATATTTTAGGAAAATTGAATCCGTTCTTCGTTTTTTGTCACTTGATCACGTTTTCTTTTTTCTTCACGTAATTTAGCGGTTTCTCTTAAGCGGATATATGTACTACGAGCCCCTTCCCACATCATTTGGCCCAATCCGCTTAATTTAATTTTATTTAGTTAATATATGACAAATAATAATTAACATAAATTATCACCAATTTTTATTAATATTACAGACATTTTGTCGTTTTACCGATATATCAAGATGTTTCCTAAAATATTTTACTGTTTCAATGTAAAATGAAATAATACTTAGTTTTAGCAACAATTCAAGAAAAACTGAAAAAATTAAACGAATTTTAGTCGTAAAATTGTAAGGTTTTATTAAGTAAAATATCTAAAAGATTTGCAGTAACAATTTACATTTTAAAGCGACGTTATTTAATATTGATAAATAATATGTAATTAATATATTAGATTTGTGTTAAAGTTATACTATTAAATTTTTAATCTTGAGCTAAAAATTGAATTTAAAATTACTCTATAATGCTGAAAATCTACATTTTAAATAAGAAGTAAAGATTAATTTTAATATTATTAAAAATACTATTAGTTAAGTCAGCATAAATGAATTTCTAACAAGTGGGCCAAATGAAGTGAGAAGGGGCTCGTATTACTATTAATATACATACCTATATACAATTTTAAATATTTAATTAATAATTCAATAAGAAATATTAAAAGTACTTCCCAGAAAAAAGCTTTTAGTAATGTCAGCAAAACAAACATTTGAATTTGATAACTGGTTTCCTTGGTGTGGTGGATTTAATGCAACAGATTATTCTACATATTATATTTTCTTTATCTCTAAATCTATAGAAGATATAATAATTTTTTTTTTATGTATTAGATAGAGAATTTTAAGTTCTATAATTGTAATAACATAAAATTTCAAAAATAATATTTAGAATTTTTTTTAAGAAACTACTGGTTGTTCAATTGTTATCATCAGCACACACACATTCACACATCATTATAAAAATGTTAAAATCAGATTGTTAGGGACCTTAAAGCTTTTCAGCTCTTCCCATTGTCCGATTGATGAATCTATCCAGACACACACACACACACACACACACACACACACATACACGCATACACACATCCACATATCCACAAACACACACATTCACATATCATTGTAAAAATGTTAAAATCAGATTGTTAGGGACCTTAAAATTTGCTATTCGGGCAGGAGAGTACATTCATTTGTTTTGCGTAATTTTTCGAATGGCCAACGTTGTAAGATCAATCCCGTCATTTTATTACCACACCTCGTATACTGGCACACTCAGAAATGGGTAATATGCCGTGATGATATATTTATTTATTTTTTTATTTTGTATACTGTTCTGTACTCATATTTAAAAGTGATCTTTTTGTTCGTTGTTTCACAAAATAGGTTTGTTATCGGTAGTATGACGTAGCTCGTCTGGTTCACTGAATATCACATAAAGTGCCCTTTAAAATATGTTCTCTTTACATTGCAATGCACGTCAAGGGTTTTCTGACCCAAAAAGAGAACGCTGTCACTGCAACTGCCACTGACACAACCAATTTTATATATTTTTCTTAATACCAACCTAAACGAACAATAGAGACTAGCAAATAGACAAAACTTTATTGATGACACTACTTCAATCCAAGTTTGACCTATTTCTCGCAGAGTATTTGCTTCACAAATTTACATGTGGGTTACGATCTACTTTCTATGCATTTTACATTTTTAACTGTCAACAAGAGATGTAAAGGTCACGATACAACTTTTAAACAGTTATTTAAAAGTCTCTTAAAATTAAATTGTGATAGTTAAGTTAATTACGGCCGATTTCACCACCGATTCCTAAACAGTTGCCTACCAAGGAATGTCCTAAATTTAATAACTGCCTAAACTGATACTTATCCATTTTGGATTTCACCAAAGTTACTTTTGTGATACTATATTTGCACACTGGAAATAAATGAATAATTTTTATAATTTATGACATTTGTCAATTGTATTTGTCAACATTGACATTGGAAATTATGTGGAGATATTAATAATATTACGTTGAGGTATAAAATTTTTTTAAAGAAATTTCCTTTACATATAAATTTGTATTACAAAAGTGGAAAATATAAATGAAGCAAGGATGAAAACGAACAAGAAGAAAAAAAATGGCCAAATATAGAATAAATAATACAAAAACAGAAACTGAATCATAAGATTTGAAGAAAAAAATTAAAATATGACAATGGGGGATTACACCATTTTTTTTTTATAATTTCATCTGAAAATATTAGGAAAACTAAGACTATTGATGAAAATCCGGTAAAAAAATTCCTATTAATAAGCGAGTTATGGTCTCCCGAATTTTGAAAAGATTGACGTGACGTCACATTTATGTGTTTTTATATCAAACTGTTTTCATCATGGACCTAAATGTTCTTAAAATATATGCTATTTTAAGTTATATTTACATAAATATAAATGAATACTATAACACTGTATAAGTCTACATACTTTATAATTACAGGTGTATTTAAATTATTAAGTTTACTGCAAGAAATTTATGTTAAAATAAAAACTGTTTGAAAACTGCTGTACAGGAATGTTAGCCCCTCCTTTCGAATTTGAATTTCTTAACTTCCATTGGTTGTAATCCCCACCTCCTAACACGCTATTTGTAATGCATTTATAGGTGTTCTCTCGGTCGCCAATCAAAATATTTTCATATTATTGTCAAAGCGCTATAACAAAAAACCCTTTATTTCCGAAATATTTCAATTATACCATTTCATTTTTTTTATTAATATTCGTTATTCATCATATACATTCGTATATTTTAAATATTTTCCTTTAATTCGATTGAGCCGTAATCCCCCATTGGAACGCATATTTATGATATTTGACTATGGCATTTTTATAGAAATAATGAATTTAATTATATGCGAATACCCAATGTAATTTCTCAAAATATAAAATAAAGTATGTATTTACTAATTAATTTTATATCATATAAACTCGTATAAGTATATAAAATTCTGTTTTTTAATGAAAAGGACATTTTTTCCAAAACCATTTTTACCTCCCGCTACCCTTGGTAAGAGAGGTATAGGGATCGTGCTAAAAATCACATGTCGAAAATTTAAGAAATGACCACGTTTTAAGGTCCCTAGAATCCAATTTTAATATTTCCACGATGATGTCTGTATGTGTGTATTTGTGTGTGTGTGTATGTATGTATGTGTGTGTGTGTGTATATATGTATGTGTAGGGATTTTGTGTGTGTGTGTATGTATGTATGTGTAGGGATTTTGTCTTCGCTCTAACTCAAATACTATCATTCAGAAAATTCTGAAACCTTGTATTTCTATCCTATTCTAATATGAATAGAAGCCATTAGATTTTGGTGTAAATCGGATAGCCGGAAATGGCACTTTACCTAACGCTCATAATGGTTTTTCTTCAAAAAATATCATTAAATGCCTCGCATTTTATGTCTTATGAAAATTAAAGATTATTAAATTTTCTACAGGAATACATTAACACTTTTTCTATATATTTTGCAGATAAATTTTAAAATATTTTTTTTATTAGTCCAGAAGCCTAAGATAAACGCAATTCCTTTGTTATTAATTATTAATAAAAATGGATAGGAATGTGTGGCGAAGGATGATTGTTGCGTAACTATTATTGTGGTCCGGATGCGGTTATTCGCTACCGAAAATCGGTCACTTTAATATGTTCTTATGTATGAATGCTATGATGATTGTGGACAAGGCGAAAGAAGAATGTTGTTAAAGAGTGAAGTGAGTCAGCTGAGCTCTTACTCTTATCCCTTTTCTTATTGTTACTATTGTTTCCGAGTTTTTGCTGACCCACTAAGTGGGAAACGCGTGATTTTATGTATGTATGTATGTATGTATGTATGTAAAAATTAAATAGCGGGAGGTTTTGTGTTGGCCACATCAGATTTTTTATCACAGAATTCAAAACAATTTGTTCTTTCTTTTCTATCTTGTACATGTCTTTATATTTCTTCGTTACAATTTGCAAAATATTCAATAAAATTGTACAATTTTCATTTTGAAATGTCAGCTGTCAAACGTTAGGAAATACTTCGCGATTTGGGCATTGGAAAACAGATACCTAGTTAACTAATTCCTAAATCGAGATAGGCAATGCTTAGCGTTTGGTGAAAACGAAATTTTGCTAGGTAATGCCTATGTGGTGCACATCGGGTAAGGCATTACTTAAAAAAAGTAGAGTATTTTGGCCTAGGGATGCATCGGCATCTTTAAGATTTAGTTATGTTTAGTTTTTATTTAGTTATGTTTAATGTAGTCGTTAATAATAAGTTGTAAATAAATATGTAAATAAAATTTAGTATAAAAAATATTAAGTGTGTTCGTCTCCATAACAGTGTTCATCAATCATCCCTTTAAGTATTATTTATATCCAATACTGTATTTCTTCTTAAATTATCCTCGGTAATAAAAAATATCGAAGTAATATTTCAATTTATTTCCAGTTTCTGGAGAATATTTTTGACATTTTGTGAAAAACACGTAATCTCTGTAAACTTTGTCTAAAAATGACAAATAATAGACTTATGATCTTCCATTCTCTGAAAGTTTGGAAACAAAGGAAATTGACTGATGGGTTTTAGAAAGCAAGTCGCAAAGCCGAAAGTCAGCTGGTATCAATACGAAAAATTGAAATATATGGTATGTTCACAAAGGACACAAATGTCAGAGAACGAAAGAAAAGTTAAGTGTATGTGAGAGATGTTTGGTTTTATATTATAGAATAAAGTGACACATGAGAATTCGATAAAAAAAGTTTTTTAGCATAAAAGCGCCCGTCACAGGGATTCTGTGTCACGGTACGGTGGTTTATTTTCAGTAGAAATGTTATTTAATTCATTTGATTTTGATTTATTTATGCTAAATAATTCAATTTACACATTATTATTATGACAAGTATTAAATATAAATTTATTTGTAAAGTGCATTAATTTTGAGTTAAAATTGAAGTGGGTATAATAATTAAACAGTAGATTGTTATTATCATATCCCAAAAGCGTAATTAATTATAAATTTATTAATGAAAGCAATATATTCTAGAGTGCAGTAACAGTAATTATTTTTTTAAAATATTCGCGGTTTTAATATAATTTCATCATCAGTACAACTACGTCACACATTTAGGCTTGAATTACATTATTCTATTTTCTCATAATCTAGTACTAAATTTTTCGTTCCATTTTCATCCGACTTTAGCTTGATTTTATCTCTCGCGAAGAGAGGTATTGGATTCATGCTAAAAATCGCATATCCAGACTTTAGTGAATAAGCACGTTTTAAGGTGACTAGAACCCGATTTTATCACTTTTACAATAATGTCTGTGTGTGTATGGATTTGTGTGTGTGTATGTATGTATGTGTGGATGTTAGAAGGACGATTCCTCAAAACCAATAAGACTAAAGACCTGTATTTTTACCTCTCGCTAAGAGAGGTGTTCGATTCATGCTAAAACTTGCATATCCATATTTTAGTGAATAAGCACGATTTAAGGACCCCTATAAACCGATTTTAACATTTTTACGATGTCTGCGCGCGCTTGTGTGTTAGACTAAAGACCTGTTTAACTATGAATTCCTCAATCTGACATTCCTGGGAAGAGCTGAAAAAGTTTTGGTAACAATTGAGTAACCAGAAGTAGTAGTTTCTAAAAAAAATTCTTCTAAATATTATTTTTTGAAAATTTATGAAAATGTTGTCAAAAGACGAACGAATTTACCTAATTTAATGCTATGGCAAAGGTAATAAAGCGATCCGTCGAGTTGTCGAAGAATTTAACAACGATTATGGTTGATTTTTATAAGTGACAGTTAATGAAAATAAATAAATAACGACAATTACCATGACAACGCAAACTTATTTTTTGGGACAGAATAATTTCCAACTAAAACGACCAATTTTCGATTTTTATCTGAAACTAAAAGAAAATTTGAAAATGTTAAAACTGAATTGGCCGTTTATCAAGAATAAATTTTTTTGTAAAATAAAAAATAAAAAAGTTTTTCCTCTTTGGAACTCGATCCGTGGACATACGGTATAGAATAACGGGATGTAATAAATCTAGGAGGCTAAACTACACTAAAGAAACCAGTTGATAAATTCAAATGTTTATAACATAATTGGTAAATGACAGATGTTTTAGTTACATTCTGAAAGCTTTTTCTGGGAAGTACATTTAATCTTTCTTATGGTTAGAAATACCGCCAATCTTGTTAATGAATTGGAAGAATCTCTGACATTTAGAAACATCCTCATACAATGAAAAATAGATATAATTAGAATGGTATGTGTGCAGAAGACATGTTAAAAACAATAAAAAACAATATTTGGGTAAAATTTTGTAATTTTTTTGTTACAAAATGACGTTTCGATAGCGAAGTGCAATACAATACTTATATAACATAAAATGGACATGGCGAGAGGTCTTCTGCTGGCTACACAGATTTTTTAGATTTGTTTATCCTCCTGAATCAAATTTCAAAATAGAGTGAGCCTGTATAATGTCTGACTTTCCTTATAAAAGTTTCAACATTTCAGCACATCATCCTGTCCAGGATCCTGTCACTCTCCATTATAATTGACTAAATTTTTAAACAAGGTACTGTTGAATGTCAGCACGAACCTATCAAAGTTAGAATCATCCAGAGATTATTTCAACATTACAACCAATTCTTTTCATGTAAATTTATTCATCTATTTTCATCTGAAATATCAAAAATTTAATACAAGTTTAGAGTACGTGTTATGAATTTAAAGATTAAAAATTTATCTACATTAAAATTTCTTCTATCGTTTTGGAAGTTGGCGAAAAAATATCGTGGGATATATTCGAAAAATCTAATGAAGTTTGATGCATACCCTGAATACGTAATGCTTGGCGGAGGGCGGAGGTCCGGACTTTGTACTTGTAGATAATTTACATACTTGAACTAGTTGAAGGATAAGGAATGCTTAACAATGTTGGGACGTATTTTTGAGATTATGATACTCAACAGGACCATCTTGGCATTATGTGGCGAAAGGAATTTGCATTTTTGACTAATGAAGGAAAGGATATTATTCAAAGTGTTATGGGAATACGTCGAGTAAATCATTTCTACATTTAAATCGTAAATATACAGGTGTCTCTTAAATAGGGGGACATGGCATAACCACAGTTTCCTGAGGCTAAAATAAGACGATTTAAATAAACTTACTTCTACCGGAAAGTGTACCATTTACCCAGAATTCTGCTTCAAAGTTCTTCGAAAAAAAATTAATTTTACTTATAATAACAAACCGCTTTATACGATTTGGATGAAATTTGGTATGACAGTTCATATGGTTATAAGTCATCTTTTAAGGTGATACTTGTTATTAATAGTGAACCACTAGTGTATGAAACTTAGGTGTCCCAACATTGATTAGACCGTAACTTTTTAATGGCCACGCCGATAACATAAAATTATTTTTTTTCGGAAAGATACATTCAATAGTAAACTTTTCTCTCTCTGTTTATTTTGTGATATCTGTTACGGTTCAGACAGAAAAAAATTAAAAAAGTGACTGCACCGTGATTTTTTTTAAAATAAATTTAATCTAGCAATCTATCCAAATGTCAAACAACGAATTTTTAATGACAGTAACAATTGTTTATGGGTTGTCAAAAAATTCCTTCACAATATTCAGAAACTAGTAACATCTGTTTGTTCGGACTAATAGTATTTTACTACCATTATTATAAATCATTTACGAAATATCTTCAATGAATACTTATTGTTATTGTATTGATATTGAATGCACAACAGGAGTAATATTATCTACTTGATATAAATTGAGCTCAATTGAATTCTATCTCTGATTGAGAAAATCACAATTATTGCAGCACACCATTTGGCAAATGATAGACCACTGTGGAAACATTTTGTAGAAAATTAAACCCCAGGAAGAAAACTCGACATCCTAAGGTTACAAAGGGAACCGAATATATATATATATATATATATACATACAGGGTGTAAATTTTAAAACGGGTCATAGGGCTATAACATAGAAAAACAGTTTTTTAGGCGCCAAAAGTTTCTATATTAATTTAATGAAAAATAATTGGTATCTATTATAAATAAAAAAATTACGAATTTTTTAATATTAAACACATATTTCTGTTTCATATAAAACCAGAAAATAAATTTAAAAATTTGTACAGTTAAGATAAAATATCATTAGCCATGAAACTCAGTAACAAAACATTGTCATTTTTTACTAACATGACAGGGAACAATTAAAAATTAAAGTTATTAATTTATGAACTAATATAAAATAACACAAAATAAAGAAAACACTAGGAAATTTATTTAGGAAACAATTATTATTTATTGTAATAGGTATGTAGAAATTAATTTGTTTTGTTTCTGTCAATTTCACGGATGTTATTTTTTCTTAATTTTTCAAATTTTTTAATTTATTTTCTGGCTTTATATGAAACAGAAATGTTATGTGTTTGGTATCAAAAAATTCGTATTTTTTTTATTTATAATAGTTCTTTTTTCAAGAAATTAATATAGAAACTTTTGGCGTCTTAAACACTGTTTTTCTATGTTATAGCCCTATGACCCGTTTTAAAATTTACATCCTGTATATATATAGCGTGTCTCACAACTCGCGCCCCAGAGCGAATGAGGAAACACGACACTGCACTCGGATGTGTAATTTCGAAGAAAAAAAAATCTAGCTTAAAAGATATTAGAGAAAAGACGTCTTAAAATTGACCAATTAGAGACCTACACCTTTAACGTGTGTTTGCCGTAATTTTACGTTACTATAGTTACTGTAGTTTTCGAAAAATGTCAGTGTCAAATTAAATTTGACAAGGTGAATAAAAAAGGCAAATTCTTACCATGTATTCAGTCGTTAATTACTTAGAAATGATTATAATTTTCGGAGAATGTGGACAACAATATTTTCGTGTAACACATTTTACACAGCTGCTGCAACACGTTGCACTGTACGATATAAATGATGATCTCGGATGACACCTTCGCTAACCTAAATTTGTTGACAGTGAAAAGTCAACTCTAAAGTGTCAAAATTACAGTAAGTCAAACAAATTTTGTAACTCACTAGTAGTATTTTTAAAACCTAGCAACCAGTTTTATTTTGTAATAATATCACACCTCAAGATATCCTTCCGGGATTGGCGGATTAAAAAGTGTTGTAACTCCGTTATGCAAGCAGCCGCAAATTATTTTCTTCCATTTGTTGGCAACCTATTGTCGTCGGCAAGTGTCAGTTTCGTCTGGGGCGCGAGTTGTGAGACAGGATAACCAATGAAAAATATGTTCCAAACGGTTAATTTGTATAGTTGGTAATGAATAGTACGAATTTCACGCTTTACATCATTTTGAAGACTGTTATAGGATCGTCTTGATTGTAACAGTGTAAGTATTCTTAACGTAATGGTGTTTGCGGTTTCAATTTTAAATCATTCAAGTAAATAACTCTTAATGGAGTTATTGATTTCTGCCACATTTTCGCGATATCTTCATCTGTTCATCGTACATTCTTTTTAAGTAATGGCTGTTTTTTTACGATTGTTAGTTAAACATTTATTTCGTGCAAACAAAAAAGAGAGTGGAATTTTGATGGCAATAATAACAAAACACTTAAAAGCTCTTTTCAATGCGAAATTACAAGAATATTGCTACTTAATCAAATTTATTTTTATGTACAGGATGGAACAAATTCGAGTTCTAGTTCCTTATACGAAAAACTTTCTTTTTATGCACCACAGGAATGGGGTATTCCACCATAACAAAAAAAATTTTAAAAATTCAATTTAACATAAAGTATGGCTCAATAAATAATAGTTAAAACAATGAAAACATTTTTTAAATAATTACTTTACGAGATATTTCACTTTTGCTCAGGGCCGGCTCAAGATATACAGGCGCCCTGAGCCAAATTAGATTAGAGCGCTACCACCCGTTACAAAATTATACAATTTTTTTACAAATTCCGCATAGAAAGTTCCTTGGAAAATATTCTATAAATGTATACTCATATATTAATACTCTAAAAATGCGTACACTTACGTAACATTCTCTTTACAATCAAATAATATTACTACCAAGTTTATATCTCTACCCATTTTTGAATTATTGACCCAAAAGTCAATATACCCCATATTTAGATAAAAACTTCAAAATTTTCAAAAATCTAATTTTTATGTATGTAGATACTTCTCAATGCGCTGATTCCAAATTTTGAAACCGCAGGTCGATATCTCTTTTCGTTCTCGAGCTATTTGAATTCAAAGTTTTGCTCAAAACTACCCATTTTTGGGTAATAACACAAAAATGGGTGGAGATATGAATTTGGCGACAACACCATTCGATTCTACGGGCAAAATTACATAAGTACACCAATTTTCAGAATTTTTGAACACCGCATGCAATCTCTAAAGAAAAATAACTGAAAATGACCAAAAATCGCAAAAATCGTAAGGGGTACCCCTTACGATTTTTTCAGATTTTGGCCATTTTCAGGGGTTTTCAAGCTTTTATTAATAAAAAATGAACCGGTTGGACAAAAATGATGAAAATTACTATACTTATGTATTTTTGTCTGTAGAATCGAATGGTATTGTCGCCAAATTCATATCTCGACCCATTTTTGGGTTATTACCCAAAAATGGGCAGTTTTGAGCAAAACTTTAAAGCTAAATATCTCGAAAACGAAACGAGATATCGACCTGCGGTTTCAAAATTTGGAATCAGCGCATGCAGAAGTATCTAGATGCATAAAAATTAGATTTTTGAAAATTTTCAAGTTTTTATCTAAATGTGGGGTATATTGACTTTTGGGGCAATAATTCAAAAAATGGTAGAGATATAAACTTGATAGTAATATTATTTGATTGTAAAGAGAATGTTACGTAAGTGTACGCATTTTTAGAGTATTTAAACAACAATACCTTTCTTACTTAAAGGTAAGAAGGTAAAATACCTATCAGAATTTAAAACTAACGAGAATCCAAGAATGATTAAATTATATGGTAACTTATGTGCCTTCACTATCGCAAATTTATTTATCTTTTCTTCCTGACTTGATTATTTCGCAATGGCATGTTCAATAAATTGCACAATTTATTTACACAAAACTAACTTTGAGGGGCTCCAAAATTTAATAATACAGGACAATGTATTCCATACATTGATTTTTTTTGTTTATTTATACAGGGTGTCCCATTTAAGGTACGAATGCATTGGTATCTCGAGAACCGTAAGAGCTACGAGGTTGGTTAAATTAGACAATAGTTGCCCCATTAGGAGGCTATTTTAATGGTGTTTTGTTATTTGCGAAAAAATGCATAGGTCACTAGATATAGGTGAAAATGTAAATGTAGCGATTTTCTTTTTTTGCTTATAACTTTGTTATATGAAATAATACGAGATTCTGGTTTGCACTTTCTTAAGGCACTTTTATATGGTTAATTTGCAGAAGTACTCAAAAAAAATTTATATCTAACCATTTACGAGTTACTGATAGCAACTTTTATTTTTCATATGGAGGTCATATTAAGCTATGGCATTTTTAAATAGAGATTTTTTTTAGCTTTACAATGATATAAAACAATAATAATTTATTTTTATAATTAACAGAAAAATGAACAAAAATTGTTATTTATACTAAAATTGAATTGAAAAAAGTAAATCGAAGGCTGCTATGGAAACAACGAACAACAAAAAAATGCAATAATTGAATTTCTGAATTTTACTTGACAATAGTAGATTATTACGAGCAATAAAAATGAATTTTTCTCGTTGAGAAAAATATGATATGTTGAGTTGTTACATTCGTTGTCAAAGTTCGTTTATTACTCGTAATAATCTACTATAGTCAAGTAAAATTCAGAAATTCAATTGTTGCACTTTTTTGTTGTTCGTTGTTTCCATAGCAGCCTTCGATTTATTTTTTTCAATTCAATTTTAGTATAAATAACAATTTTTGTTAATTTTTCTGTTAATTATAAAAATAAATTATTATTGTTTTATATCATTGTAAAGCTAAAAAAAATCTCTATTTAAAAATGCCACAGCTTAATATGACCTCCATATGAAAAATAAAAGTTGCTATCAGTAACTCGTAAATGGTTAGATATAAATTTTTTTTGAGTACTTCTGCAAATTCACCATATAAAAGTGCCTTAAGAAAGTGCAAACCAGAATCTCGTATTATTTCATATAACAAAGTTATAAGCAAAAAAAGAAAATCGCTAAATTTACATTTTCACCTATATCTAGTGACCTATGCATTTTTTCGCAAATAACAAAACACCATTAAAATAGCCTCCTAATGGGGCAACTATTGTCTAATTTAACCAACCTCGTAGCTCTTACGGTTCTCCAGATACCAATGCATTCGTACCTTAAATGGGACACCCTGTATATTTATTTGTCTTTAATTTTTATATTTTTTGGGCGCCCCAAAAAGCCAGGCGCCCTAAGCCAGTACCTAAGTGGCTCACGCCTTAAGCCGCCACTGCTTTTGCTAAAAGGGAAAATTGACGTCATGCAATTGTTATCTTTCTCTCGCAGCGTACTCAGAGCAGTGTGTGTGAGAAAGACAAGTATAGGGGAAATGTGACGTTACTCTGATTTCTCGATAATAAAATACTGTTAAACTAGGAACAATTATGATTTTTCAATACTATGAATTGCTTCAAAACTGAATGAAGTTTTATTTAAAATAATAAAAAAAATTGAGTGAATACCCCATCGTCGCTCATCTTTTGTTTTTGAGTTTCGCTTATTTTGAAAATAATTATATTTGCCGTCAAATAAATATGGACTGGAATTGCCACACTATTGTCAATTTATGGACAATGTTGAAAATGGTAAGTTATGAAAAAACAGCAATACCCCATGGCAAGGGACGGGGTGGAGCGAAGGGAAAAAATTGAGGATTAATTCATATTTATTTGACGGCCAGTTATAATTGAATTAACCCAGCATTTTTTGATAACATTTCCACCATAATAACCCTTTATAACAATAACAAAAATCTGTTATGGCCAGCACAAGATCTATATTAGACTATGTAAGTATTGTATTGCACTTCGCTATCGAACCGTCGTTTTATAACAAAAAATTACAGAACTTTACCCAAATATTGTGTTTTATTGTATTTAACATGTCTTCTGTACACATATAATTCTAATTATATCTATTTTTCATTGTATGAGTAAGTTCCTAAATTTCAGACATTCTTCCAATTCATTAACCAGATTGGCGGTATTTCTGTTGGATATATGCATTCCAAATATTTAATTAATAAAACAATAAGAAAAATTAAATGTACTACCCAGAAAAAGCTATCAGAATGTCACTAAAACTGTTGATTTTTGACACTGAAATCTATCATTTACCAATTATCTTATAAACATTTGAATTCTTTTCTTTAGTGTCTTAGCCTCTGCGATTAGATTATGCTATATATTATAGTGTCGTTATCTCTAAATCTATACAAGATATAATAAAAATTTTAAGTGTATTAGATGAAGAATTTTATGTTCTTCGATATTTGAGTAACAAAAATTTCCAAAAATTATATTTAGAAGAATTTTTCTACGAAACTACTACTTCCGGTTGTCCGATTGTTACCAAAATCTTTTCAGCTCTTCCCAGGAATGTTAAGATTGAGGAATTCATAGTTAAACAGGTCTTAAGTTTTATAGTTTTTGAGGAATCGTCCCTCCAACATCCAGACATACACACACAACACATACAGAGAGAGACATCATTTTAAAAATGTTATAATCGGATTATAGGGACCTTAAAACACGCGTATCCACTAAAATCTGGATTTGCGAATTTTAGCATGATTCCAATACCTCTCTTAGCGAGAAGTATAAATACGTTACTTATTCGAGTAAACATTCATTATTGGTAGAAATAAGGCTTTATGTTATGAAGAAGCGGCAACACCGCAGGGCAAGGTACATGGCGCGGAGAAGGGAAAAAGTTGAACATCAGTCCATATTATTTGGCGGCGAGTATAGATTTTGATTATATCTAATTTCTCTTATTAAACTTCACATAATTTAAAACTTTTTATTTAAAAAGGACGGAAAATTTAAATCTTGTCGAATTAACTAAAATTCTTAAAAAGTTATTCGAGCTATTAGGATTATACTGCATATTGAAGAAAATACCTACTCTTTGATTAAAAGTGAAGTTATGAAATTTTCTTATTAGACAGAGCAAAAAGAGAACTAGTCAACTTCTTACGAAGTTCTTTAAGTTCTCATTTAATAATCTTTTTGAATCTATATAAAACGAATATTACATCGTATGTATAATATGGTAATTTTCCTTCTATATTAAGAAACACAAATTTCTCTCGTAAAGTCTATAAAAGTATATCTTCATTATCGTACAACTAATTTTATATCATGCAAACGAGATTAATATTGAAGTAAAATATTACTTCAAGAAGAGTACGTATTGCATATTAGATCGCGTGAAATTTTGTTGTTTTAAAATTTGTGTTAAATTTTAATGTATTTTTCGTGTATTGCGTATGAGTTTATGAATATTAATGAACATTAGCACTATATTCACGAGTACATAAATTGATTTTTATATTTTTGAATTCATATTACAACATTGACATTCAGAATGCAGTAATTTTCAACACTTTTTTATTTATTAGATAGCTATGTTAATATTTTTTTGTTTATTACCTAACGCTATCCTTGGTAAGGGACGTATAGGGATAGTGCTAAAAATCACATATCGAGATTTGATAAATGACCACGTTTTAAGGTCCCTAGAATCCAATATTAACATTTTCACGATGATGTCTGTATGTGTGTGTATGTGTATGTATGTGTGTGTGTGTGTGTGTGTGTGTGTGTGCATGTGTAAGAATTTTGTCTGCACTCTAACTCAAATGCTATCATTCAGAAAATTCTGAAACCTTGTATTTTTTCCCTATTCTAATAAGAAAAGAAGCCATTAGATTTTGGTGTAAATCGGATAACCGGAAATGGCACTTTATCTGAAGCTCATAATGGTTTTTTTCAATAAAATACCATTAAATGCCATTTTTGCATTTTGTCATTATGAAAATTAAAGATTACTGAATTTTCTACAGGAAAACATTAATACTTTTTCTATATATTTTAGAGATAAATTTAAAAATATTTTTTTTATGAGTCCCGAAGCCTAAGATAAACACAATTCCTTTGTTACATAGTTCATATTTCAAATGAATGTAACTGACAGTAAATGTCACTGTCAAAAAACTAATCACTTCAAATTAATAATAGTGGCATTTTAAAAAGAAAATAATAAATAAAGCAATAGTTTTCTGCAATGGAACAGTTTGCAGCGTTAGTAAATACGTAGGTATGTATTTAAATTAATAAAAACTAAATAGCGGGAGGTTTTGTGCTGGCCACATCAGATTTTTATACCTGCATCATAGTTCATGGTTATTTGAGCTTTAAGTAAAGTGACATTTCCGGTAATCTGATTTACACCAAAATCTAATGGCTTCTTTCTATAATAGAATAAGATAGAAATACAAATTTTCAGAATTTTCTGAATGGTATTTGAGTTAGAGCGTTGACAAAATCCATACACACACACACACACACACACATACATACATACATACATACATACATACATACAGACATCATCGTGAAAATTTTCATCAGGTTCTATGGACCTTAAAACGTGGTCATTTAACAAAATCTTGATATGCGATTGTTAGCACGATCCCTATACCTCCCTAGCGAATGGGGGAATAGTATATTACATCCGAGGTGGGAAATGTTTCATTACAGCCGAGGTTATGTGTTCTATTTTATTCACAATCATCCTCATTTTAATTTAAATTCATAATTTTCAAAATAAATCAATGAGTTATAACTTTTAATTTTATTACTATTTTTGACAGTGTTCTTAAAATTTGTTATAGTAATGTTGCTAGGCAACCCCTATATAAACAATTCCAACAGACGAGAATGTCATTAAAGTTAGGAATGACGTATTTACCAACCTCCAAAAGGTTAGTTATCTTATATATTACTACAATGATTGTGAATAAAAAAGTTTTAGCTTTTCAAAACTGTTATTAGAACTCCTTTTTGTTTTGAAACTGTTATTGCAAGATTATTATCTTCGTTATGAGAAAACTTCATAGTAACTTTTGTAACTTGATTCTATTTCTTTTGGTTAAATCCATAAAGTCTCGAGTATTATTGGTTCTTGGTATAGAATCAGAATGTCGGGAGTACGAGGAAGGCGAAAGAAAACATAGAAGGACTGTATCGCAGAAGACTTGAGAGAGAAAGAACTGAGTGAAAGAGAAGAGTAAGAAACAGTGACCCCTAATATTTGTCAAGTGCAATTTACATAGTGCATGTTCATGATATAATTTTATTGGATTTGTAGAATCTTTTCAAAGGAACTTTTTATTTCAATACTTTTATTTCTAAAATTTCACACAGTTGTTCAAATACTCTAAAAATGCGTACACTTGCGTAACATTCGCTTTAAAATCAAATAATATCACTACCAAGTTTATGTCTCTACCCATTTTTGAATTATTGCCCCAAAAGTCAATATACCCCACATTTAGATAAAAACTTCAAAATTTTCAAAAATCTAATTTTTATTTATCTAGATACTTCTCAATGCGCTGATTCCAAATTTTGAAACCGCAGGTCGATATCTCGTTTCGTTCTCGAGATATTTAGATTCAAAGTTTTGCTCAAAACTGCCCATTTTTTGGTAATAACCCAAAAATGGGTCGAGATATGAACTTGGCGACCTCACCATTCGATTCTACGGACAAAAATACATAAGTATAGCAATTTTCATAATTTTTTTCCAACCGGTTTATTTTTTATGAATGAAAGCTTGAAAACTCCTGAAAATGCCCAAAATCTGAAAAAATCGTAAGGGGTACACCTTAGATTTTTGCGATTTTTGGTCATTTTCAGTTATTTTACTTCAGAGATTATATGCGGTGTTCAAAAATTTTGAAAATTGGTGTACTTATGTAATTTTCTCCGTAGAATCGAATGGTGTTGTCGCCAAATTCATATCTCGACCCATTTTTGGGTTAATACCCAAAAATGGGCAGTTTTGAGCAAAACTTTAAATCTAAATATCTCGAGAACGAAACGAGATATCGACCTGCGGATTCAAAATTTGGAAGCAGAGCATTGAGAAGTATCTAGATACATAAAAATTAGTTTTGTGAAAATTTTGAAGTTTTTATCTAAATGTGGGGTATATTGACTTTTGGGGCAATAATTCAAAAATGGGTAGAGATATAAACTTGGTAGTAATATTATTTGATTGTAAAGAGAATGTTACGTAAGTGTACGCATTTTTAGAGTATTTATATATGAGTATATACATAATGTATATTCATGTGATAATTTTATTGGATTTATAGAATATTTTCCAAAGAACTTTCTGTATGGAATTTGTAAAAAATTGTATTATGTTCGTGTTACAATTTTACTGGATATATAGAATCTTTTCCAATGAACTTTTGGTATGGGATTTGTACAAAATACATCAAAATAACGGAAAGTCTTGTGATGGCCTTCTGCGATACAGTCCTTCCATCTTCTCTTTCGCCTTCCTCGTACTCCCGACATTCTGATTCTATACTTGCCATATTTGAGTTTGCACTTGGCAATAACATCTGTCAATTAGAATTTTTTGCATATATCATTTGTTGCAAAGCTAACTGATTTTTGGAAATTAATCTCTTTATAATGCTTTGACTCTATATCTATTGAATATGAAGGAAAATAGAGAAGAGCACTTTCTTTAATATTTATAAAACATGAAATGTCAAAAAATAATATTTAACTGCGTTTTTTTTTAAAAAAACCTGTTAAAAACTTCAAATACGGGTTCTTCCGGTGGATCAAATATAACCAAAATTTAATCAGCTCTTCATATGGATGTAAAGAAGAGGAATACGACAGAATTATAATTTTTAGAATTGTAGTATTGGAGTTATTGTCGGAGAAAAATTTGTCACACACACACACACACACACACACACACACACACACATACAGATATCATCTTAAAAATAGTAAATTCGTATTCTAGGGACCATCAAACGTGCTTATTCATTAAAAACTCACCAACGAATTTTTTGACCAAAGACAATACCTTCCTTATCTAAAAGGTGACGGAAGGTAAAAAAGTGATAATTAATTATAATGGGCTACTTGCGTACCTTTTTTTTATTTAATATTTTTGAAGAGAAGGTAAAAACTTGCTACCCATATTTTTTCTTTTGACAAAATTTTTATTAATTAGCCAGAAAAAAAATAATGAAATTTGATTATTTGAATAGTCGTAAAGCCACAGCGTGGTGCCGTCCCATAGTAATGATATGTTTGTGCGGGTAATGTAGATCAACTGTTTGACGTTTCAATAATAGTTTGCAGGTTAGTATTTTAGTTTATCTTTTTGGTATCGACATATTAAATTACAAGTAACTACCTATGTGTTTATTTATAAAGTAATTAATGTATTTGAGAGACCAGAGAGAGAGAAAAATGAACTAATGTCAAATTCAAATTAAAACTTTCTCGCGCGCCATGCCATCTATTGATAACATTCTTAAACATGCTTCCCCTCCCTTAGTTAAATATAAAGACGTCACAGAAAATTTTCTTTCTTAATTTAGTAAAAAATAAATAATTATTTTAAAATAAAATTTATTTTTTTATATATGTTTTCAATATAACTTTACGTATATAGTGACAGAAATCGGATTTTCAGTACCACGCAAGTAGCCCATTGCGGCAATAACACAGTTATATGGTAAGAAATAATTATGTATATAATTTATATAAAAATTCGATGAGTGGAATCCCCTATTGTCAATAATAAAAAGAAATTTTAGAATTGGCTAAAACAAAATTTTAAATTCTTTCTCCCAGTTTAAAAACATACTGTTGAAAATTATTATATTTGGTTTGATCCTTTAAAAGCTGCAATAACATGGACATTTTTCCCAACGTACTGAAAATTTTTAGTTGATTATGAAAACTTTATTAAAATGCCCAGTAATTTAACTATCTCGCAAAGCCCTCACTTTTCTCGCTCTTGAAATGTGACAAAATCTAATTTTTCCACATACTCATATTCGTACTTTTCTCTCGTTTTTCTTTTTCACAATATGTGAAGCGAGGGTACCGTATGATTACACTAGAAGCACTGTTTTACTTTCTTTAAGAGTGTAGTAATTTCGTATTTGAAATTCTTATTGACCTTGAAAATGAAAAATGGAATTTCCCTGTTATTAAATCTGTACTCTGTAGCAGGAATAATCAATGTTTCTTTTATCATATTGCGCGTTTAGAAAATTGGACTGGAACATTTTCATAGTATTTTTCAAACGATGAATTTTCTAGCGAGGAATAGAAATATTAAAATCCAATTGAATCGGCGAGTGGAAGAAGAGCATAATTCCAAAAATTGCTATTTTGAATTTGAACTGAAGGAGATGAGAATTATGAGGAAGGCTCATGTGGAGCTCGAAACTGGTCGACCCGAGAATTTAAGAAATAAAATTTATGACTGCAATCCAGATACAATTTATTACCTCATCAATGTGACCGCGTGGCTGTGTCTGGTCGCGAACCTGGGGGTACCGGGTTCGATCCCGACAGACGACAAATATTTCCAATTTTAAATTGCACAAAAGTGAACCCTGTGGGGCACTCTCCACACCAACTATGAGTGTCTGTGCCCACACGGTAAAATATATCGTCATCATTACCGATGTCTACATGTGTTGTAGATACTGATACACCCAGAAATGGGTAATATGCCGTGATGATATATTTATTTATTTTATTTATTGATCAATATATCCAGTCACCAGCCTTTTCTCTTAGTATATTTATTATTTCTTATTAAATTATTAATCAAATATTTAAAATTGTAGGTAAGTATATTAATAGTAATAAGAAATACAGCCAGTCCTGTTAAAGAATTGGAATTATCTTGAACATTTTAGAAGAGTAGGACGATTCCTTATAGAATGAAATAATAGATATAATAGGGTTCTCCATTGTAGTAACAAATTAGAACAAGGGTCAGTTATATTAAAACTAGACCTTAAAACTGTGTATTAAGGACTATCAAAGTTTAAAAATAGTTATTAGTTTCTAAAATAATCGAGTTTTTATTACCATTTCCTCATCTCTATATCTACGTCACACATTTATTCTATTCCAAATTCTTACTACTTTCAAACCTTCTGCTATCGCCTTTTTACGGAATCCATTTGCAAATAGGTATATAAATGCAGAAAATAACAACAATAAAACAACAGAAATAATCCAAATAATACTAGTTTAATGAAAGTAAAAGATATGTTGAATGACATAGGCTACCAGTGGTAATCATATCTTGGACTACAATATTTATTATTTACGTAGTATTTTTTATTAATTATGACATTAAATTACTTATTATCCATCCATATTTCCAATTATTGACCACAGGGGTTATTTTTATTTTAACATATTTATACATTTTATAAGTACTGAAAAAAAAAATTATGTGACTTCAATTATTAGCGAAATCCACTGTTTGAGAACATCATCTCTATATCTACGTCACAGAATATTAAAAAAATTATTACGGTTTAACGAATAACAATAAAGACTTTCTGAAATTACATATCACTTTCAGTTTAGATGAAGTTTTGTAAAAAAATATAAAAAAAATATAGTGGAGGACCCTATTAGAATTATTTGTGTGTAGAAGACGTTTTGTTGTAGTTTTAGTTATACATATATTATTCAATTCTGATCATTTATTTAAAACATTGACCAGAATTGCAGCCGTTTTACATAAATAAATAAATATATCATCACGGCATATTACCCATTTCTCAGTGTGCCACAATCTGCTTTATCGCAGATATCAATAATGATGATGACATATTTGTACCGTGCGGGCGCTTACCAGACGTCACCTCACGGGCACTTATTGCTGGCGTGGAGAGTGCATTACAGAAGTCACTTTTGTGCCATTTAAAATTCGAAATATTTGGCGTCGGTCGGGATCGAACCCGGTTCCCCAGATTTGCGACCAGACACTTTGGCACGCGGCCACGGGACCCCGTTTTATATACTTAGTTTATCAGCGATTTGAATGAATAATGAATATCCTCAATAGTCGGAATAAAATGTGATAAGCGACATTAAGTATGAGACTGTGTAGTTTATAGTACCTACCTTAGTAATGGGGTAATTTAAAAAAATACATAATTTTATACAGATATACATGAAAAATATTTAATATTCTTATACTTTTCATTCATAATTTTGTTTCTAAACATTTTGAGTCTTATTTTGTGACGTCATGGTTTTGTACACACATACAATGATAGTCACGCACACATGTACTTGTGCACGTACTGTACATGAATGTAGCGCAGAGTTGTCACATTTTTCGAACATAACCAACATTTTCAAAGTAAATATCTTTGCAACAAGTTGTTTTTGTTTAAATGTAAGTACAAATAACGAAATGTTCTAATAAATATAAATAAATACAAATTACGTGTGATTTAGATATTATCATGGTTGCATAATATTATTCTGTGCCGTCTTGCGAGAACATCTCGTTGAGAAGCAAAAATAAAGTTTTTGTTCGTATTCCTAAACCTCGAGATATAAGGGAAAGATGGTATAATGCAATAAATACTCCAAAAATTTTAAAGGGTAGTCTTGCTTATGTTTGTGAAGATCATTTCAACGCAAGTAGAACTTAATAAAAAAACAATTTTCGTTGATATACATTTGTTTATTTTATTCAATAGCTTGAAGAAGATGCCGAAAATTAATTTTCTGCAAATTATTTGAATTCGCTTCTTCAAAATTAATTTCTATAATCAAATTATTTAATATACAATAAAAACAAAAGCATGAGTACAAAATAACTTGCTGTCACGTTTGCTTTCAAGTCAAATAACATAAACGTCAAACGTAGTTCCATTTTTATTCGATAGGAGGGACTACGGTCACGGTCGCAAAACCGTGACGTCATTTGAAATTTAATATAAACTTTAAAAAATTATTTCTGTAAAACTAGAAACTTATGTGACATAAAATATATATTTTTATAAGTGGTTTTAAGTATATTTTCATAAAAAAAAAATATTGGAAAATGTGGTATGACCCCATTAATTCATATTAGTATGATTTTTGAAAGCTATATGAAAACACCGTATAAAATAAGTGCCATAAACTTTAAAGCTGTTGATGTACTCATAATATTGAGTTAACAGTTTAGCACGTGTCTGTACTTTAAGCGTGTATAAATAATAAAGTTAAAATAACGTACCTGAACACGCTTGCGGCGGTAGCGGGAAAATGAGCGTAGTGGATGATTTCCTGCGCGCGACTGCGCAACCTAAACTCTGGGGCTTGAAAGAGCGCAGCTGCTGCATGAAGTCGCTACACTCCATGAGAGCCACGTCCGCGAAGTGCAGGTCGCACAGGATCTGGTTTTTGAAGCGGCGGGCGCGCTTCTGGTTCGGCCCGGTTAGGTTCAGGCCGCAAGAATTGCACCGCAGACATTCCTCGTGGTAGTGGTTGTTGTCGTACAAAGGGGATGGCTCTGCAAACAACAAAAATACAAAATATTAATTATATACTTTTTCGCGCTACTTGTATTGTACGAGGATCATTCAATAAGTAAAGAGACAAATTCTATACTTTTAAAACTATTCAATTAATGTGTACAATCTTTTCAGGGGTGTTAGTTGGCAACCTTGGGATATGCTCTGATCAGCTGTTTCGTCATTTTATGTCAACATAACCTCAAAATTTTCAATTCACCATGGCAAGTCCACTAGAAGATTGCACCTTAGAAGAGCAGCGCTCAGTCATTAGATTTTTAAAACCAAGTGAAATTTTTTCTAGAATGTTGATACAGTACGGTAAAAGTTGTATGAACCGTGCGAATTTTTACAAGTGGGTTGATCGGTTTAAAAGTGGCCGAACAAGTGTAGGTGATGAACCCCGATGTGGACGTCCAGTGTAAGTTTCTGGTGCCTCATTGGAATCGCGCGGATTGACGGACTTATTCGTGATAACAGAAGAATTACTGTTGAAATGATAGCTGAGGAAGTTCAAGTAAGTGTTGGAACTGTTCACAATGTCATTCAGAATTTAAAGTACAGAAAAACGTGTGCCAGATGGGTTCCCAGACAGCTTACTGACGCTCATAAAGAATCTAGGCTTTTCATTAGTCAAGGAGACGCTTTTTTTGAAAGAATAGTGACCAGCGACGAGGTCTGGATCCATCACTACGACCCTGAGACCAAAAGGCAGAGTATGGAGTGGAAACACACTAGCTCTCCAGTTCGCAAAAAATTCAAGGTTCAACCTTCCGCCGGTAAAGTGATGCTGACCATCTTTTGGGACTCACAGGGTCCAGTCTATTGCGATTTCCTTGAAGATCAGCGAACTATCAATAGCCAATACTACTCTAAGATGCTAGAACACAAAGTTAGACCAGCTATCAGGAGCAAACGCCGTGGACTCTTCTCAAAAGGAGTCATTCTTCAGCACGATAACGCCCGCCCTAATACAGCCCAGCTGTATGTATTGCAACCATAGGTACTACGTATGTACGTTACCTTTTATATGTGTTTATAATTTTTCCTTGACGACGGAACTTAATAAATTTACTTACAATCCTAGGAAAATAATCACATGTAACTTGAATTGAAAATTGTAGTAAAAAAAAAGAATAATGTTGATGACAGATGTCAACCAGGCTATATTTTTGAATATTTAAGCATAAACTTTTAGTAGCTCGAAAAATATAATAAGTAATACGGAACATCCTCGCAAGTTCCTCGGATATAAAGATGTACTTACATTCCTTGTTACTTAAATAACTATTCTTGAGTTTAACGAGTTAAATAATATTTGGATATGGAGTTTGATTGAAAAGTGACAGTTTGCATTATAGACCACAGACAACAGATACTATTAAGATAGTCAACTGCAATGATAAAGTAGTATATTATACACCAAGGTTGTGAAGAGTATGATTATTGACCGAGCAAAAAGATTATAATCCCGAGGGAACCGAGGGATTATAATTTGCGAGGGCAATAATGCTCTTCATAACCGTGGTATATATACTATTTTTTTCACTACTAGCACGTAATTTTAATAATTATTTATTTATGAAATTAATCCCACCGTAACGTCATTTTACTTTTAAATGTGATGGCAAAATTGATGCATAGTTGGCCTAGTTAAATTGTTTATTAAAACAAAACCTGAAATTTTATCATTTCATTGTGACCAATTGTGACAGTTTTATAATTTAGCAAGTACTTGTTTATAATAGTAATTTATTTATTCACTTAATTTGTGGTTCTACCTGGTTCTAACCGTAATTGTTGTCTATGTTGTATTGAATTCTGTCTGTTAGCAGTGTTAGCTAACAATAACTTAAAATAAAAGTCATTATTAATAGAAAAAATTAAATTTTCGTTTACTTACTGTAGTGTTCGGGACAGGTTTGGATTAAAAAGCATCACATGATTTAACAAACTTTATTCGACTCTGGGCTCGTCACTCTCCGAATGCTATGCTTACACATATGTGCTCATTGACAGGTTGTATCATCTAATTGTGATTGCACAGTATTCGGATGCACGGTTCAAGCATTTGTATTATTTATTGTTAAATCACAAATATTATTTAAAAGTATTATTTTTAAATACTGTTTTTCTTACATTGAATAAGCGAAATTGACATGCAAGAAATGTCAAGTATTTAATATGTTCTCGGCGCGAAAAAAGAATATTCAAATTAATCCGAATTTTTAATATTGAATTAAGCTGTTTAAACAACCATTTAAATGCATAAAATATTAATAAATAAATTCTCTTGGTTATACTTAAACTTGTTATAAACATTTCCGATGTAAAACTGTCACAGAATTATAAAAAAATGTAAATTTATTCATTATTAACTTATTATCGTTTAATAATGAAAAATTATATACCGGTAACCATGAACGGGTTGAGAAATTCAATTTTACGGCACTCTATTCGGTCAATAAAGTACCTCTGTGTAGCTAGTAGTGAAAAAAACAATTTCTCATGTCAAATAAAGGTAAATAATAGTGGGTTCCTAGGCTAGTAGTGAAAAAACAATGTTTACCACTTAATTAATTATGATAGTTGACGGTAAATAATGTATGCTTTACATAATGTGTACGAGAAAGTAGATCAGATTGTAACAGCTTGTTGCTTGGCTATTGAACGCATCTCATTCTCATCGCCTGTTGCTCGTTAGACGCCCAGCTATAAGGACCTCTTTATTATTCAAGAGAAAAGTTCATCATGCCCAAGTACCTTCGTATACGCACGTAAACATCATCCTAACGACATGCCATAACAATTTATAACAAACTTTCTGAAACAAATGTAATACTATAGTTGCCAAGGATATTCTAATAGTTGGAAAATTCACTTTTACTTAGAGTTGTATTTGTTTGACTTTGTTCGACTAATTTAACTTTTAATAAGAGAACTTTTGTTTGCCAAGAAAATAACAGGAATTACACTTATTTAATATGTAGGCCAAAGTAATGGAGAATCAAATTCGTACTTCAGGAGTTTTGCAAACTGGAAGATTAGTACAGTTTCACATTCTGAATCTACCTTGAGGTGCTGCCGCTCGCTCCGCCATATTGAAAAAGTCTGATGTGGCCAGCACATTACTTTCCGTCAAATCTATGTATTTTGTACAAATCCTATCCCAAAAGTTCTTTGGAAAAGATATATATCCAGTGAAATTGCAACATGAACATATACTATTTCTACAAACACAAACATACAGTATGTAAATTGCATTTGACACTGACATCTGTCAATTATATTGTAAATCTAAATATCAACTGAACCATGTTAATAGCAAAACTGACTGATTTTTGAAAATTAATCTCGTCATAATTCTTTAACTCTATATTTGTTTTCAAGAAAAACTGAAGAGTTTCAAATAAGGGAACTGACCAATTATAACCAAAATCTAATCAGCTCTTCATATCGCTGTAAAGAAGAGGAATACGAAAGAATTATAATTTTTAGAATTGTAGTATATTTCATTACATGTCATAGTAGTTAAATAAATAAATAAATAAATAAATAAATATATCATCACGGCATATTACCCATTTCTGGGTTTGCCAGTATCTACAACACATGTAGACATCGGTAATGATGACGATATATTTTACCGTGTGGGCGCTTACCAGGCGTCACCTCACGGGCACTCATAGCTGGTGTGGAGAGTGCACCACAGTTAAAAGTAGTAAAAGCTATTAAGGCTAGTTTATGATGGATTTAATTTACAAATTTAGATTTACAAATTCACTATAAACCAACAAGGTAATATAATAATATAAATTTGTAAATCTAAATTTATATATTAAATCCATCATAAACAACCATTAGACTAATATTAAATACATAAATTATATTGCACTTTCCTGTATAATTTTAAATTTTGCTGGATTTTTACATGATAAAATTCGCATATCCAGATTTTTGTGAATAAAGACGATTTAAGGTCCCTAGAATCCGATTATAACATTTTTAAAATGATGTCTCTCTCTGCGTGCATGCGCGCGCGCGCGCGCGTGTGTGTGTGTGGATGTGTGTATGTCTGGATGTTGTAGACACGATTCCTCAAAAACTATAACACTTAAGAACTGTTTAACTATGGATTCCTCAATTCCTGGGAAGAGTTGAAAAGGTTTTGGTAACAATTGAACAACCGGAAGTAGTAGTTTCTGAGAAAAATTCATCTAAACATAATTTTTTTGGAATTTTTTTTATTAAAAAATGAAGAACATAAAATTCTCCATCTAATACACTTAAAAATTTTATTATATCTTGTATAAATTTAGAGATAAAGACACTATAATATATAGAGTAATTTAATCGCAGAGGCTAAGGCACTAAGGAAACCAGTTGACAAATTCCAATGTTTATAACATGACATATGTCATTGTCAAATATCAGTAGTTTTAGTGACATTCTGATAGCTTTTTCTGGGAAGTATATTTCATCTTTTTTATTGTTTTATTAATTAAATATTTGAAATTATAAGTAAAATGCATATATCCATCAGAAATACCACCAATCTGGCTAATGAATTGGAAGAATCTCTGACATTTAGAAACTTCCTCATACAATGGAAAATAGATATAATTAGAATTACATGTGTGCAGAAGACATGTTAAATACAATAAAAAACAGTATTTGGGTAAAGTTCTGTATTTTTTTTGTTATAAAACGACGGTTCGAAAAGGAAGTGCAATACAATACTTATATAGCCTAATATGGAAATGGCGAGAGGTCTTGTGCTGGCCACAACAGATTTTTTTTCCATGCAAAACTACGACTAATATTATTATGGTACAAATTTTTACTGGCATAGAGTGCTTAACAAGGTTCACTTTTGTTCTTAAAATTCCAAATAGTTTTGGTGCACGTTATAGAAATAACTGTTTAGAAACAGTGTGCAACGTAGTTAACAAACATTAGGTAAATTAATTTAGAAGATGTGTAATAATGTTGATGCAGTTCATTTTGAAGTCCTCGCAACCTCAACGTCGTTAGAGTGAAGACTCGTATGACAACCGCTCTCCAACAAGATGTCACGTCTTGGTCTTCGCCGGCATAGCATCGCATGTCGCCGAGAGGCGCAAAAAACCGGGCACAGCACCACACCGTTAATTGAAGTAGAAAATATGAATAAAACATCAGTTTTAAACAATTTATGCCGAGCTTTTCAAATAAGTGTTTTCTTTCTTCAAGATGTGCAACGCTAATTTCCAGACAAATTTCTTTCCTACGCTTTGCGCTTTGTTATGATAAATTTGATGTTTGTAAATGCTAATTTATGTAACTTGTCAGGATGAACCAAACTTTTAAAGTGTTCAACGTGCTTTTTCACTTATTCAAATATTTCGCATGAAAATGAAAAATTATTACATGGTAGAAACACTCAAATTTGGTTTAACAAACGGTCATGGAATTTCAATGTATGCTACTAATACTAACAGAACGCTTAGCATCAAAAGGTTCCAATAGGATTCTCAACTATTAATTTTTTTTTATGAATGTTCATCTGAGCCTTAGGTTCTAAAGTTCCTATCAATTGGACCAAAAAATGCGTGCAGAAAATTTATTTTTTGCCCTCCTTAAGTGTAATGGGAACTACATTTTACGCTTACTGTGTTGTAACTTGTCTAACTATGCGGTAAAATAAACAAAATACACTGGACGTTTATGGGCGTTTAGAAAAGAAATCATCTTTACTATAATAAAGTTCATGTAAAAAAGTACTACCTACATAAGTTATTTTTTTACTTTAACATTTCCTATATTTAAAATTAATTTATATAAACCAAAATCACCTACCTTTTATTTATTACGAAGAAAAAATGAGGAAATAAATATATTATCAGTCATAAACAACGTCTATTATTACAAATAAATTTTCGCTAGAAGAAGTACTCTAATGAAAGTAAGTAAAATCAAATTTGAAAATTGACTCAACCCCAGTATTTTAAACTAACCCTTTTCAGAAGTACAACCTATCTCATTAAAAAAAAAGTGATTTTCATTATCGTCGGCCAAAAAATTTGATACAATTCTTGTGCGTGAAGTATTTTACAGCGCTCCAGCTAATAAGGCACTCGCCTTAAGGGCTCGTGCCTCAAACAAAGCTGTCGCGCTGTAAAATACAACTTACACGCACTCGAATGTAAATAACTATTTCAGAATTAAAACTTATTATAAAGAAATTATTTATAGAAAAACAAGTGTATTAATAGTACGAGTATATTAAAAAACAAGTATCATAAGCCAATCTGTTAAAGCACGATTTCAAGTTTGTGTATTGTATATTGTGAATATACTGTATCCAACAGTGAGCTAATAGATTGTCTTAACGTCGTGTTAACAGTGCTTTTATAGGTTTATAAGAACATCGAAATAGAAAAATACACTACAATTTTATATAAAATTTAATACAATAAATATAATTATAAAAAATCTAATGTGGCCAGGACATTATCTTCCGCCAATCCAATGTGTTTTGTACAAATCCCATATCAAAAGTTTTTTTTTGGAAAAGATTCTATATATCGAGTAAAATATTTTCTACAAATTCCATACCGAAAGTTCCTTGAAAAGATTCTATATATCCAATAAAATTACAACACGATCATAAACTATAACACTGAGAAATAGAATTATTTCTATATATTAGTTATTTCCATAATTATAGCAAAGCTGACTGATTATTAAAAGTGAATCTCTTTATAAATATTTAACTCTATATCTATTGAATATGAAGGAATATGTATAATCAAACTGTGTAGACAATAAGATATTTTTTCATATTGATGCTCAAACAAAATGTCGAAAACAGATATTTAACTTCGTTTTTCAAGAAAAACTGTTAAGAACTTAAAATAAGGGAACTTCCATTTGACCAATTACAAGCAAAATCTAATCAGCTCTACATATGGAAGTAGAGAAAACGAACACGAAAGAATTATAATTTTTAGAAATGTCATCATCGTAAAACTACTAAACTTCTGGGGACCCCAAAACGTGCTTATTAATTAAAAACCCACCACCGAACTTTTAGACGAAAGACAGTACCTTCCCTACCTAAAGGTAGCGGAAGATAAAAAATCTGATGAGGCCAACACGAAACCTCCCGCTATTTATTTTTTATTAAATTGAATACATACCTACGTTTTTACTAATGCTGCAAACTATATTATGTTCCATTGCATATAACTCTTGCTTTATTTACTATTTTCTTTTTGAAACGTCACTATTATTAATTTGAAGTAATCATTTTTTTGACAGTGATATTTACCTGTCAGTTACATTCATTTGAAATATGAACTGTGTAACAAAGGAATTGTGTTTTTATCTTAGGCTTCGGCATTAATAAAAAAAATGATTTTTAATTTTATCTGTAAAATATATAGAAGAAGTATTAATGTATGCCTGTAGAAAATTCAATTATCTTTAATTTTCATAATGACATAAAATGCGAATAAATGGCATTTAATGGTATTATTTGAAGAAAAACCATTATGAGCTTCAGGTAAAGTGCCACTTCCAGTTATCTGATTTTTTATTCCAAAATCTAATGGTATCTTTTCATATTAGAACAGGGTAGAAGTACAAGATTTCAGAATTTTCTGAATGATAGTATTTGAGTTAGAGTGCCAACAAAATCCGTACACACACACATACACACACAAACACATAGATACATACATACATACATACATACATACATACATACAGACATCATCGTGAAAATGTTAAATTTGGATTCTAGGGACCTTAAAACGTGGTGATTTACTAAAATCTCGATATGTGATTTTTAGCACGATCCCTATATCTCCCTTACCAAGGGTAGCGGGAGGTAAAAAGAATACAGTTATAAAATACCGATATAATTATAAAGCCTGATTCACAGCTCCGAAAATAAAAATAAAATTATACATAAAAATAAAAATAACGATATAAACAATAGATTCTTATGAAAGTGTTCACAGCTCTCGAAAATAAAATTAAACATAAGACATAAACACAAGGATTTGCAAATGTTAAATATTTTACACAAAAATAAACACATACATAACAACTGTCATTTGAGCTGTCAATTTACCTTCTGGCAAAAAGATTTCAATTTAAATGTAATCTTAAAAAGCTGTTTTAGGGCATAGGTTCGCATATATGATTCCGTACAGTGCTTTAAAAGGTATGAAGTTGTCATTATTGCTTGTTAGTTATGAATATATTAAATGACAGTTGATGTTAATTTACGTTTTATTTTCGAAGCTGTGAACGTCAACCATGAAGTCTTATTTATAATTTTATTTATATTTCTTATTTTCGTAGCTGTGAATGAGCCTTAAGTGTGATATTTGCGAACAACCAATATACAGTATGATTTTGCGTAAAATAAATATCAGAGCATATTTTAAATAATTGTGCGCTTTTAACCAGTTGTACCATTAGTGGTATGATAATAAAATTTGTTGGTACATTCAATTTTAATTAATAAAATCAATACTTAGTTGCAAAACGGTTGCTATCATTTTGAAATTTTCCAATAAGGTAGATATTCTACAAAATTGTCATTATTAATTTTATGAGTACTGCTCTTCATTAAAATTCATAATCAATTAAAATTTGTTTGGAAAACAGAAACTGAGTTATGTATTCATTACTGGTTATCATGAATTTTGAAATTTTGAATGAGCAAGCATCCAATTTATTTGATACGCGATAAACATTAACACATTGTAGGACTTCTGGCATGGTTTATATATTAACTAATCTTAATTTCTCTTTACAATGTTGCGTGTAAAATTTTAATATTTTAGCAAAACATTGTTCTCGAAATACGTTTTTATTTTCACTTAATTTTAAGGTTAGCGATGATTTTATTAACATTTACGAGGTTTTTTTTTCGAAATCGCCATTTCCATATTAGGCTAAATAAGTATTGTACATATTTGACATATATGATAAACACAAAATCACATATCTTCTTTATATATTTTTTAATTCATTCTATTCACTTTTATTTTCTAATGTGCGAGATTCTTCCAATTCATTGATGAGATTGGTGGTATTTCTGCAGGGTATATGCAATATGTAATGTATGTATCTATAATTATAAATATTTAATTAATAATAAAATAAGAAATATTAAATGTATACATTTACTTAATAATTTAAATACACCTGTAATTATAAAGTATGTAGACTTATACAGTGTTATAATATTCATTTATTTTATGTAAATATAACTTAAAATAGCATATATTTCAAGAACATTTAGGTCCATGATGAAAACACATAAGCGTGACGTCACGTCAATCTTTTCAAAATTCGGGAGACCACAACTCGCTTATTAATAGGAACTTTTTCACCGGATTTTCATCAATAGTCTGTTTTCATAATATTTTCAGATGAAATCATATAAAAAAAAATGGCGGAATCCCCCAAACAGACATTAAACATAGTTTAAAATATATAAACACTCAGAGAGGTTTAGGACAAAATAGAAGACTGGAAACCTATTACAAATAGAAAACTTTTTTGTTTAATTACGAAACAGTTGCAGCTCTAAAGAGAAATAAATTATTTACGAAAAGCAAGAATTAAATGGCCTCTACTTTTGTCATATTTGACTAACACGGCTATGTTTGTTTTTGTAATAGTAAGTTTACGTGTAAATAAGTTTTACATCAGCCAATAACATAGCTAGAAAGTCTGAGTTTCAAAATTAAAGGAAAGCAGTAAAAATCAAGTAAAACATTACTAGAAAATGATTTTCAAATGTTTTGCAAATTCTCCCATAACTAATTAACCTTCTTTGATCTTTTTTTACTTCTTTCTTCCTTTCATTCTACAAAAGTTCGACAGGATTCAAAGGAAGCAAGTTAAACAGAACAAAAATAAGTTTTCTTTTGTTAATTATATATTTTTCATCAAGAATTATGTATGGGCTATCCAGCCAATCAAGCGGTTTATGTCATTGTTTAGGGATTTTTGAAATTTGTCGTAAACCGCTTGACTGGCTGGATACCCTAAATATGAGACGATACCGTGAATAAATAAAATACGAAGAAACAAAATTAGCAAAGCACAATTTAATCTTTTAGCCTGAAAATTCTGGGTAGGTATAAGTCTCCTAAAATAAATTCAATTAAAAGTCATGAGGATGACGCGGTAATTTGGTTTAGAGATTATTGTTGATTGGCTGAGTAAGATAAATGATGGTGTTAGCTAGTTGGAAAGAATTTGTGTGAACAAATTTACTTATTACGCGAGCAAACCAAATGTTGTCACTTGTCGGGCTGCATGACGCGGCCTTAATCAAACCTTCGTCACCCTGGTGACAGGGTAAATACTCGTAGATAACCCCGAGTTATTTTCACATTTGTAATACGAATAAATTTAAACTACAGAATTAATGACAATATTTACCTTCCATCACCTTTAGGTAATGAAGGTATTGTCTTTGGTAAAAAAATTCGACGTTTTAGGGCCCCTAGAATACGATTTTACTAGTTTTATGATGATTTCTGTATTTGTCTCTCTCTCTCTCTCTCTGTCTCTCTGTGTGTGTGTGTGTGTGTGTGTGTGTGTGTGTGTGTGTGTGTGTGTGTGTGTGTGTGTGTGTGTGTGTGTATGTGTGTATGTGTGTGTGTGTGTGTGTGTATGTGTGTGTGTGTGTGTGTGTGTGTGTGTGTGTGTGTGTGTGTGATAAATTTTTCTCCACGATAACTCGAATACTACAACTCTAAAAATTATAATTCTTTCGTATTCATCTTCTTTACATCTATATGAAGAGTTGATTAGATTTTGGTTATACATAATAGGGTCCTCCACTATATTTTTTTTTATATTTTTTTTACAAAACTTCATCTAAACTGTAAGTGATATGTAATTTTAGAAAATCTTTATTGTTATTCGTTAAGCCGTAATAATTTTTTTAATGTTCTGTGACGTAGATATAGAGATGATTTTGTTCTCAGTCACATAAATTTATCTTTTTCAGCACTTATTAAAATGTATAAATATGTTAAAATAACCCCTGTGGTCAATAAAGGGGGATTCCAGCTCAACCGAATTAAAGGAAAATAGTAAAAAAATACGAATGTATTTGCTGAATAACGAATATTAATAAAAAAATGAAATGGGATAATTGAGATATTTCGGTAATAAAGGGTTTTTTGTTATAGCGCTTCGACACTAATATGAAAATATTTTGATTGGCGACCGAAAGACCGCCTATACATGCATTACAAATAGCGTGTTAGGAGGTGGAGATTACTACCAATGGAAGTTAAGAAATTCAAATTCGAAAATGTAGACTTATACAGTGTTATAATATTCATTTATTTTTATGTAAATATAACTTAATATAGCATATATTTCAAGAACATTTAGGTCTATGATGAAAACAGTTTGATATAAAAACACATAAATGTGACGTCACGTTAATCTTTTTAAAATTCGGGAGACCATAACTCGCTTATTAATAGGAATTTTTTCACCGGATTTTCATCAATATTCTTAGTTTTCCTAAATATTTTCTGATGGAATTATATAAAAAAAAAAAAAAATGGTGGAATCCCCCATTGGAAATATGGGTGGATAATAAGTAATTTAATATAGTCCAAGATTTGATTACCACTGGTAGCCTATGCCATTCAACATATCTTTTACTTTCATATCAACGCTTGTAATCTGTCATGGCATCATAAATTTAAACTAAAATTATTTGGTTTATTTCTGTTGTTATTTTCTGCATTTATATACTTGCGAATGGATTCCGTATTTCAAAAAGGCGATAGCAGAAGGTTTGAAAGTAGTAAGAATTTGGAATAGAATAAATGTATGACGTAGATATAGAGATGAGAAAATGGTAATAAAAACTTGATTATTTTAGAAATTAATAACTATTTTTAAACTTTGATAGTCCTTAATATCCAGTTTTAAGGTCTAGTTTTAATATAACTGACCCTTGTTCTAATTTGTTACTACGGTGGAGGACCCTATTGGTCAACCGAAAGTTCCTTTACTTGAAGTTCTGACTGTTTTTCTTGAAAAAAACGCAGTTAAATATTTCATGTGATTGTCAACATGAAAGAAATATTTTTTAGTAGTTTTGAAATACTATATCTTTAGCGCAATATTTTTGCACAGTACGATAAATTATTTTATTCCTATATAATTTTATTTATATAGTTTCTGGTTTGTTAATATGACTTACTTTTATGTCACTTTTACAATGTACGATATGTCTGGCGTGCTCATAGATACTTATATAAATAAATGATAGCTCTTCATCATTGGTGCATTGAAAGGAATTGAAGTCGTTTCCATTTCCAGACGAGAACAAAGCATCGAAGGTTAGTATCGACCTGGCGGATTACATTAGGCACTCAAACGCCGGTGTTCGTTGTCATTGGCTTGATTTGTATGGATTACCCAAGAATGCATTTGAATATTTCAAATTGTAGTAGCTATATATTTTAAGCGACTGCCTTAACATATATCTAAAGGTTATACCAATAAGAGCATCGAATTTACGTTTGTCATTTTTAGGTATTGGATTCATACTAAAAATCGCATATCCAGATTTTAGTGAATAAGCACTTTAAGGTCACTAGAACACGATTTTAATATTTGTGTGTGTGTGTATCTGGATGTTGGAGGGACGGTTCTTAAAATCTATACGACTAAAGACAAATTTAACTACGTATTCCTTAATCTGACATTAATGGGAAAAGCTGAAAAGGTTTTGGTAACAATTGCACAACCAAAAGTCGTAGTTTCTTAAAAAAAATCTTCCAAATACTATTTTTTTGTGGAAATTCATGTTACTACAAATATTAAAGAATATAAAATTCTTTATCCGATGCATTGTGGTGTGAAGATGTATGGTTAGTAAGAATGTTTTATGAGAATGGAGAGACAGCTGAACTTTTATGTGGACGCGAAGAACGAAGTATGTTTGTACAGGTATGTGTAGCGAAAGATGATTTTTGTGTAACTATTATTGTGGTCCGGATGCGGTTATTCGCTACCGGAAATCGGTCACTTGTCACTTTAATATGTTATTATGTATGAATACGTTTATGAATGTGGCTGAGGTGAAAGAAGTGTGCATGGATAGGAATGTGTGGCGAAGGATGATATAACTCCATGGAAATCAGTTGAAAAATTAAAATGTTTGTAATTGACAAAAAAAATGTCTGTCAACAATCCAGATACATCACTGAAGGCTTTTTCTGTGAAAGACATTTAATATTTCTTATTTTATTATTCATTAAATATTTAATATAATAGATACATATATTACATACACGCATTAGAAATATCACTAATCTAGTCAATGAATTTGAAGAATCTCGAACATTTAGAAGATTAGGAGCAAACTTATTTATACAGAATGTCTCACAACTCGCGCCCCCGAGCGAATCTTTTCGCGGCCCTGTATATAAAACTATTTAGAATTGCAGACAAATTTCGGATGAATACAATAAGCCTTTGGGTAAATAAGAGACCCTCATAAAATTTAAATTGTACAGTGTTAACTAATTTTGGTATAGCAATGAAAATTTATGAATGTTTCAATATTACATTACATTGAAAAATTGGCAACATGGTACAGAAAACGCCCGTAAGAATAACATTGGCTATCTTCGCTACACTGAAGATAGAGTGTGGGACACTGTATAGGATCATCAATCATGATATTAAGTAATTTATATAGGTGTGAGATAAATAAAATACTTTTTCTTGTCTCTAAAGTTTCAAACTCAAATTCTTTTAAAACAATTTTAATTGAATTTTAAAAATTTCTAATTTAAAACGAGTCAATTTCCCATTGGTAATAAATACTGTCTGATGAATATTTAATTTTTAATTAAACCAAATTTATCGTCACGTAAATTCGGTGTAATTTATTAGAAAATTTATCGGCAATAAATAATAATTGATTGAGGTGGTGTATCGACATTGCGTGCCGTCTGTCACCTCGTGATGTTGCCGTTTCCATTCATGTTGATGTCCGTCTCCCCTCGCTGTCGTTAGGGTAGGAATCTGATCATTTATTTATACGCCAGACTCCCTGTTTAGCTTTGGCAATACGTTCGTTATATTGTGAGTGACCTGAACACGTAAATACTTAAGCTAAGTAATTGTCTATTTTGCCCTATTTTTATTGTACTCCAAAGGGTAATGTTGATCTTTTTTTTATTTGGTTGTATAAATAAATTTATGATCTATTCCACAAAGATTGGTGGGATGAATAACAAAATTCATTCAACATTTATTCTTAGTAGTAATACAAGAGAATGAGAATACGAGGGTGGTTTGACGGAAGAGTGACTTTTCAATAAAAATAAGTTAAACTCTTTTCAAAATATACATTTTTCTCGGATATCCCTTCTTCATTGGTGTGAAATCTCTTTCCACCGAGCCATCTTTTTAAATTTGGAAATAAGAAGAAATCACTGAGATCCAGATTTGTTGAAAATGGCGAATGAAGTAGCACTTATTTAAAAAACAATTATTTAAAAATCATCGATAATTTACATCTTTTGATGCCACCAGCGCTTCAGCGGTTTACGGTTAAAACATGTGACGTCACAGCGGAGTGGTTGATTCAAAGAGTGCGGAATTTAAATTAGCATTTTATAAATATGTAAGCAATAATTGTTGATTTTTATCGTATAGAAATTTTTATTATGCGTGACTTATTGTATAATAGTTATTTGTGTATCAAGAGCTACGCTCGCGCTTCAATTTTCGAGCGCGAGCAATAAAGATACTTTACGCTAGAGATGCACACATAATTTTTTCTACGACTTTACTAACCAAAATAGAAAAAAATAATAATGTTTAGTAAGTTCAATTCAACCTCAACCAATTTCTGTTTTGTGTTGTATGTAACCATGACGATGTGAGTATCCAAGTAAATAAATACAAAATTCTGTCAGTAAAAGATAGTGATTTTTCCTGCACTCCTCCAGATATATTTGAAACGGCGCAAAATACTTCCTTGAATTTATTATCTGCAAAATCAAAAGCATTATACGAAAAGAATTATAACCTCTCCATTGAATGGTGTAAGTTAAAAAAAATCAAGAATTACAGTGAAAATGTCTTACTAGCTTACTAAATCAACACTAGCAGTTAAGAACTGAAAACTCTAGTGAGTGTCACAGTCACAGAATCTAATTTATCTTCGTCAGCTGTTTTCAAGTTCTGGAATGAATATACAAAACTGCCAAAAGTGCACATTCAATTTTAACATTATCCGCCAATAATTAAATCCAATAAGTTTGTTAATTATGAAATGTGTGTTATTAAATATTTAAAGTTGTAATACAATGTACATTTACCAGTAGAGTTGTTATTATATATAATTAAATACCTAACCTAACTAAATTGGTAATGTAGCTAACTTCAGGTATATTGTTTGTAGCACGTTTCTAGTGTAAAAATGAACCTAACCTATATTTTAGATTTCGTAAGTATTATTTTAATAAATTAAGATTTCAGCAAAAATATGTATTTATCTAAGCGAGCAAATTGAGCACTTTACAGCGCGTTGCTATGGGAGACGCGCGGTAATAGCTATTTGTGTATTAAGAGCGCAAAATGCGACATTGTCGATTGAGAGGTTCTCTCGAAATCGACAATGTCCATTTGCGCTCGAAACACACCGAAACACACAAGATTTTTTCTACAGTCGCCATAATGGGGTCCTCCACCATAACAAAAAATAATAAAATGCACACTTTATACTTACAGTACTGCTCAATAAATAACGATTGGCTAATACAAAAGATCCGGTTTTAACTTAAAAAGGCTTACATTAGCCATCTATTCCATAAAAAAAACCAAAATTAGAGCGTGGAAGCAAGGATTTGATGAGTTTTTGTAGCAAAATGTGTGGTTAGTTGTCACGCCTGTCACACTGAAAAAATTAACAAATATTTCAAGGAATTTGTGAATATATAAACATGTATGTGCATTGACTGCCTTCTCGCAATTATTTAAGTAACGAAATAACTAATAACTTTATTGTAATCAAAATAAATAGTTAACTAGAGATCAGATGTCAGTACGACTCGCAACTATCCTACCGCCATCTGTGTACAATCATTCCTATTACTAAAAATAACTGTTCACACAATTTATTTTATATTTAATTTTATTTTATCGTTATTTTACATTCTTCTTGAGTTTTTATTTAATCTAATCTAAGCATTTCATACTTTCGTTTTTGTAAATGAATGCCCTATTTCATTTTCACAGCAGTATGGCATTTTGTTTGGTTATGTTAAATACCGACAGATCATACGTCAAATTGACTTGTGAACGTGGTAAATGTGTAACTACAGTGCCATTAGTTCCTAACTAAACGTTTTCATGAAGAATGTACACAAGTGACATTTCTCAACATTGTATATTTAGAAATTTGGACAGCGAGCGTTTTTTTCTACTTTGTCGCGCATGAACGGCAAAGTGATATTTTGCATTGACAAAAGTGAGCGCAAATGGCTACTTTCCATAGTGACTGTACAAAAAGATATATATTTTATTAAAATTGGACACATGATAACTACCCTATTCTACGATAACGAAGTACTTACGAAATGTTTATTTCTATTTTTATTGTTTGTCTTTTGTTGGGCGTTAAATCATTACTTCATTAGTCACTGCCACTTAGATTCAGTGGCACTTTTTCTGCTATTTGGTCGCAAGCGAATAATTTAATTCCGTGAAATGTAGTTGTACAACTGGTAGTTGTAAATTTATTTGCTCTTACTATGTTGGCGTTGCCGTGTGCTTTAATTAATTTAATAAATACGGCATCCCGTCATTTTAACAATGCACAGCTTACTTTTTTTTGCGCTCTGTCATTAATTCTGGATCTCACTTACAATGAATTAGTTTAGGAATTTGTACGCGAGAGGGCGAAAATAGGTGAACACAATTTAACGTTGTATAATATATAGAATAATCTGTTGCCATAAATCGCACAGTCCAGACTACACCAAGGAAACCAATTATCAAATTCAAATGTTTTTAATTGAGAGATAAATGTCAGTGTCAAAAAGTCATTTAATATTTCTTATTGAATTATTAATTACATATTTAAAATGGTAGGTATATGGTAAACATATATTAATAGTAAATATAGTACATATATTCTTAAGAAAGATCGCCAATCCCGTCAACGAATGAGGTTATGCAAAAAAAAAAAATAATTGTACCTTTTTTCTGTTTAAATCGAAAAAGGATAGTCTAATTCATCGATCAGTATGATTAAATTATTTTTTATTTATATTTTTTGTTGTATAAAATCGTTTTAAAGTATGGTATTTTTAAAAAGTTGCAAAAACCAGCCATGTTTTGTCGTCACAACGTTACGAACGAAGTTCAGACTCATTTCAAACAGACATTTTATATGGACACATAATTTCTAAAAGAAAAATATATATAAACTATAAATTGAGGATTACATATCTAAATATGCTATATTATATTAATATAATATCGTTCTATTTATTTTTATAAATATAATTTTCATTTGGCGTGAAATTATCTACGTTACATCAGATGTTTCTTTCACTTTTGAATCTTTGAATTAGACGGTAGGAGGTTATAAACGCATATGAGACATTGAATATATTCCAGAATATTATTTTATTCTTTATTTTGGCACGAAACAACGTTCCATCCACATGTTTACTTTCATAAATTTTAGGTTATCTTTAAATGTCACTGTGACGTTTAAGACAATGTGAAAATCAAAATGGTCGTGCTTCTCACTCTGTGACGTCATTGGACAAGAGACGAAGCGGGGGTCTTCAGCCGCATTTTAAAGAATGTCATTTTCAATTACAATTTTTTCATGATTAAAGATCGATTTGAGGAAAAATAAAAAATACGGGTCTATTATTTTTAACTACTCTATCGATTAAAATTATAAAAAAAAAGTCGTGCATGACCTCATTGGAACCATCTTGAACATTTTAGAATAGTAGGACAAGATTCCTTGTAGAATGTAAGAATAAATAAATAAATAAATATACATATATTCACGGCATATTACCCATTTCAAGGTGTGCCAATCCGCTTTGTCACAGATATCGGTAATGATAATGACATATTTGTACCGTGCGGGCGTTTACCAGGTGTCACCTTACGGGCACTCAATGATGTATATAATAGGGGATTCCAGCTCAATCGAATTAAAGGAAAGTAGTAAAAAATACGAATGTATATGCTGAATAACGAATATTAATTAAAAAAATTAAATAGTATAATTAAAATATTTCGGAAATATGGAGTTTTTTGTTATAGCTCTTCGACACGAATATGAATTCAATATATAATATTTTGATTGGCGACCGAAAGACTGCCTATACATGCATAACAAATAACGTGTTAGGCGGTGGGGGTTCCTACCAATGGAAGTTATGAAATTCAAATTCGAAAGGAGGGGCTAACATTCCTGTACTGCAGTTTTCAAACAGTTTTTATTTTAACATAAATTTCTTGCATTAAACTTAATAATTTAAATACACTTGTAATTATAAAGTATGTAGACTTATACAGTGTTATAATATTCATTTATTTTATGTAAATATAACTTAAAATAGCATATATTTCAAGAACATTTAGGTCCATGATGAAAACAGTTTGATATAAAAACACATATGCGTGACGTCACGTCAATCTTTTCAAAATTCGGGAGACCATAACTCGCTTATTAATAATATAATAATATAATATATTTATTCGTCAAATTCAAAAATTATTAGATTATCTAATATAAATATACATAAATATGTACAGTTACAGACATAAAATTTAAAATCAGTAAATGAGGAACACTCACTTGAGAAAAGTTTATACTGAAGTGTTTAAATATTCTTGGACTGAATAAAAACAGTGAGTTTCTAAGAAACTCTTAATTTTTCTTTTAAATAATGTGAACTCAAGTCTGGTTATTTCGTTAGGTAAATGATTATACAAATCAACATTAATGGAATTTCTCACTGAAATTTCACGTGTAAGACGTATTTTTCTAAGATGATCTTTAGCTCTGGTGTTATACCTGCAAACATCGCTATTCCTTTTAAAAGATTCTTTATTTTTATGTATAAATAGTAGCGACTCCAAAATATAAATACAGGGCAAAGGTAAAATTTTTAGATTTTGGAAAATAGGAATTTTTTCACCGGATTTTCATCAATAGTCTTAGTTTTCCTAATATTTTCAGATGAAATTAAAAAAAAAATGGTGGAATCCCCCATTATAATTATTTGTGTGTATAAGAAATGTGAAATTCGATATTTATGTAATAAAACTGAAATGGCGAGAGGTATTGTGCTGGCCATATTTTTTTTAAATTAAAACTAGTTATGTTTGGCGTAATTTAGTTGTTTAGGAAATTTCTTTATTCATTTATTTAAAAATGGGTTCCGGATTTCAAAAAGACAATAATACAAGGCTTGAATAGAAATGATTGTGTGACGTAGAAGTTTTTTAAACTCTGATAGTCCATATCATACAGTTTTACGGTCCGTTTTAATATAAATAACCTATTTTCTAAATAATTTATTACTATGGTGAGGATCCCATTTTCAGAACCAGTTTTGATCTACGGAACGATATGACGAAAGTACCAAGGGATGTAATTTAGGTTGATGTTGATAAAAATAAACCCATATTAAGTGTAACAATGGATGCATTGAAGAAGCGAAGTAGCTGTTGCTGCTGATAGCTGATCGTGACAAAGTACCACTTCACACGGAAAATGTTCTATAACTATAGACACGTGGTCGTGTTCGTGTTACGTGTTTTGCAATTATGTAAAACATCAAATATTTATTGCCCTTTTAACAGTAATCACTTTATAAAGTATATTTTTGGATAACCTAATTAAAAACTAAAATACCTATAGAGTCTTAAGGTTAAATTATAAATTAAAAATCTGTTGTGACCAGCACACAACCTTCTTGCCACAGCCTTATTATGGTGTTTCCAAAAGTGGTTTCTATAATTTTTAGGTTTATTTCATTTATTATTTTTATATTTATTTATTTATTTAAATTATTATTTAAATACAATGCTCGACAGGCTACAAACCCTTACTTGGACAAGGAATATAAATACATACAAATAATGACTACAAAGTACAATATATAACAATTGTTACACTAAATTAAATTATTACATCATAAATTAAGATTTTTAATATAATAGAGAATCTTACTAACATTATTATCAAAAATACAAAAATATCGAAAGATGAACACAAAGAGTTATAAATTTTACATAGGTTGTTGATAGGCGAGCGTGAAGCAATATTAGTGCGCACAGAGGGTAAATAAAAAGGAGTGTAATGTCTTGTAGATGCGTAGGGCACACAAAAATTGAGGAAAGAAAGAGATAGAGGATCATCTATACAAGAGTGAATTAATTTATACAAATGAATTATACAAATTTTAATTCTACGTTGTTCCAAACTATCCATTTGAAATATATTTAATAAAATGGTGTACGTTACATCTCTGGGAGGATAATAATTCATAATTTTAAAATAAATGTATCTCAAGAATTTTTTCTGAACTGCTTCAATGGCTTTAATTTGAACATTATAAATTGGATACCATATAATTGTACAATATTCCAGTCTAGATCTGATAAGAAAGTAATATAAAGTAAATATTGCTTGTAAATTATTAAAATTCCGCGTATTTCTAATAATGAAACCCAGCAACTTATTCACCTGTGCCAGAAAATTATCAACATGTGTATTAAAAGTTAATTTAGCATCAAATACAACACCCAAATCTGTAATAGTCAAAACCCTGAGTAAAGTAGTATTATTAATATTATAGTTATATTTAATTGTCGATTGCTTGCGCGAAAATGATAATACTTTGCACTTATTCAAATTTAAACTTATTCTATTAATAAGACGCCAATGAGAAACATTATTCAGATCATTTTGTAATGAGACATAATCTTCATCATTAATTATTTGTCTGTAAAATTTTAGATCATCAGCAAAGAGACTCATATTGTTAGAAATTACTGAAGTAATGTCATTAATAAATATAAGAAAAAAAAGAGGATGATCAGAAACGGCACTAAATCGGTGTTTTTCGCCCATTTAACTTAAAGTGTTGATAACTATCTGACATTTGTCAACAAAAACAAAAGCTACAGAGATTATTTCCGGGAAAAATCTCTTGAGCTATTCTCACTATAAAAAAAGTTATCTGCCGACTTGTGGGGGATAAAATTTCCTGCAAATTTGTTCTTTGAAGTTTTCTTTGCATGATTAATAGCAACGTAGCTGTGTAGCTCACAAAAAGACTAAAATTGCTTAGTTTGAATTTCTTTCCACTTCACATCGCAATAGCTCCATAATACATCATTAAAAAGTTATAGACAATAAATTGAAGAACTTGCCGATTTACGGTGGTTTTCAGTTGAAGGAGGATTGGTTAAAACTCATACTCGTGACAAGCAATGAAACATTTCATTGGTTATAAGTTATAAGAAATGTCAAATAATAATCATCTAAATTTCAGAAACAAGTTTAGTTGTAAATGGTGTAAATTTATAAGCGAAACAATTTCCCTGTCATTCGGTATACGCTTTACCGTGTTTTTGCTAATATAAGTTTCCCTTTAGCTTTGTATTCTCAGCGATACATTTCAAAATACATCCAGGTATAAATTATTAAAAGAGAAATTATCATGACAACATAAACATAATATGTTGTAATTAGCTATTCAAAAGGTTTTAAATGGATACTTTCCTGTTCCTGTGTGCCACTGGACAGAAGTTAGCAATCACTTAAAGAGACGCTTAATATTTAATGTCCTAGTGAGGGAGAAATTGGAAAACATCACCTTTATAACTGCTTATGGCAGGGTGTAAAAACAAAGGCAAACTTTGGCAGAGAAAACGCTGATATCGCCAATGAAGAACAACGCACAATTTTCAGAAAGGTTATTGGAACACAAAAATAATTAATTTACGATATAAGATTAACACACATATTTTGAACATAACAAATTGAAACATAGATCATTGATATTAAAACTAGCCTTAAAACTGTATCTGTACGATCTATAAACAATTTAAAATTAGGAGAGAGAGAGAGAGAGTTTACATCGGCCACACTGGTAGAACTGTCTCTACAAGATTGAGCGAACATCATCGATCGATCAGATTGAACCAGCCTGAGAAATCGTCCGTTGCAGAACATGCCTTGGAAGAATTCCACCAAATTAAATTTGAAGATACGAAAATTATTGCAAGACCTACTCGACTTAACAACAGATTAATTAGAGAAGCCATTGAGATTTATAAAACAAGAAATATCAATCTGAATCATTGTGACGGATTAGAACTTAGTCGCGCATGGCTTCCAATATTAAATATGTTGTAATTTGTAATATGTATACAATTTTTTCTAAACTTTTCTAACATCTGTTAATAAAGAGTACGGCTGCGGTATTTCGCTACCGATAAAGCGTCTCTGAGTTATACAGATCACTTCTCTGCTAGTTTTTGGGACGGTTTTTCCTCTGGCAAAAGGAGATTTTTTCCTGAGAAGATGCATGTTCGCCGTTCATGTTATTGCCGGGCATGCATATATTGTCTAGAAAATTGTATACATAAAAAATCTGTTGTGGCCAGCACAAGACCTCTCGCCATTTACATATTAGGACGTACGTATTGTATTGCACTTCGCTTTCGAACCGTCGTTTTATAACAAAAAATTACAGAACTTTACTCAAATATTGTTTTTTATTGTATTTAACATGTCTTCTGCATACATATAATTCTAATTATATATGTAAGAGATTCTTCCAATTCATTAACCAGATTGGCGGTATTTCTGATGGATATATGCATTTTACCACAATTTTATCTATAATTTCAAATATTTAATTAATAAAACAATAAGAAAAGTTAAATATACTTCCCAGAAAAAGCTATCAGAATGTCACTAAAACTGTTGATATTTGACAATGACATGTGTCATGTTATAAACATTGGAATTTGTCAACTGGTTTCCTTAGTGCCTTGGCCTCTGCGATTAGTTTACTCTATAAATTATAGTGTATTTATCTCTAAATCTATACAAGATAAAATAAAAATTTTAAGTGTATTACATGGAGAATTTTATGTTCTTTAATATTTAATAAAAAAAACTCCCCAAAAATTATATTTAGAAGAATTTTTCTAAGAAACTACTACTTCCGGTTGTTCAATTGTTACCAAAACCGTTTCAGTTCTTCCCAGGAATGTCAGATTGAGGAAACTGCAGTTAAATATTTTTTAAGTCTTAGAGTTTTTGACGAATCGTGTCTTCAACATCCAGACATACACACATACACACATCCACACACACACACACAGACATCATTTTAAAAATGTTATAATCGGATTCTAGGGACCTTAAATCGTGCTTATCCAATAAAATTTGGATATGCGAATTTTAGCATGAATCCAATACCTCTTTTAGCGAGAGGTAAAAAGGTAACATTTTTGAACATTTCTTGTTACCTTGGTTACTTGTTGTTTTTGTTATTTCACATATTTATGTTAATGTACCCCCTGAAGAAGGCACCAGTTTATGGTGCCGAAACGTTGGATTTAAATAATAAATACAGAACTTAAACTAAAAAAAAGGTAGTATTATTCCAATTAATAATATGAGTTCTGAAAGATATTTTAATAAAATCATTTTTAGTTCCATGTTTTGTTTTCATCCATCTTAGACCGGGTATTAATCATCCCATCCTTGTACGTAGTTCAAGTTTTTGAGGAATTGTCCTTCCAACATCCAGAGACACATACAGACATCATCGTAAAAATGTTAAAATCGGATTCTAGTGACATTAAAACGTGCATATTCACTAAAATCTGGAGATGCAATTTTTAGAATGAATCCAATATTTCTCTTAGCGAGAGGTAAAAAGTAAAAAGTTCCCTGAAAATGTGATCAATGCCCCCATAATATCGGAGAAACTTTCCCTTGCTCCACTAACTTAAAAGGAAACACATTTCAGGAAACTTTGCTCAAAGTTTCCTGATGCGCAAAAAATGTGTTAATAATTTGTTATTACCAAACGATGGCGCGTTAAAAGGGCTTTCTACTAAACCAGGCCTAGCCAGGGCCGGACTGGGTTGCCAAACCAGTAAGGGCAAATAACACGAACACTCCGGCCCCTAGGGAACTTGTTCAACATTGTTTAGACGGTCTATTATATTTTTAAATAATTATAATTATTTAAATTTTATAAATATATTCAGTTCTTTCGCAAATAATATACAAAAAAAAAATATGATATAAAATAGAAATCCAAATTCTTATTGCACATAAGTATAAACTTCGTTCTTACCTTCCGCCACCTTTAGGTAAGGAAGGTATTGTAATCGATGGTGAGTTTTTAAATAATAAGCACATTTTAAGATCCCTAGAATACGATTTTACTAGTTTTACGTTGATTTCTGTATGTGTGTGTGTCCGTATGCGTGTGTCTGTGGGTGTAACAAATTTTTCTCAGACGATAACTCCAAAACGACAATTCTAAAAATTATTATTCTTTCGTATTCCTCTTCTTTACCTCCATATGAAGAGCTGATTAGATTTTGGTTATAATTGATCCACCGGAAGTACCCTTATTTGAAGTTCTTAACAGTTTTTCTTGAAAAAAACGTAGTTAAATATCATTTTTCAACATTTTATATGATTATCAATATGAAAGAATATCTTATTCTCTATATACAGTTTAATGATACATAAATAAATAAAATATCATCACGGCATATTACCCATTTCTGAGTGTGCCACAATCTGCTTTATCGCAGATATCGGTAATTATGATGACATATTTGTACCGTGCGGGCGCTTACCAGGCGTCACCTCACGGGCACTCATTGCTGGCGTGGAGAGTGCACCACAGGGATCACTTTTGTGCCATTTAAAATTCGAAATATTTGGCGTCAGTCGGGATCGAACCCGGTTCCCTAAGGTTCGCGACCAGACACTCATCAGGCACACGAGCACGGGACCCCGTTATACATTTTCCTTCATATTCAATAGATATAGAGTTATACACTTACCTATAAAGAGATTAACTTTCAAAAATCTGTCAGCTTTGCTAAAATTATGGAAACTGCTTATATATTCAAAAAATTCTAATTGACAAATGTCAATATTAAGTGCAAAATCAAAGATTGAAAGTAAAGGCTCAGAAAGTTGTATAAGTGACAGAGTGTCCCTCGCAAATGACTTTCAGTTGCAAAGAGAAGATGGAAGGGCTGTATAATAGAAGATTTTAGACAGTGAAGAAGATACGTTGGATAGGAATGAGTAAAAAAGAAAAGTAAGAAACAGCGACCCCTAATAAAATAGGGAAAACCTGAAGAAGAAAGAAGGAAGCGTATAGTGCAGTTTACATAGTGTATGTTCATGTTAAAATTTAATGGATTTATATCCTTTTCAGAGGAACTTTTGGTATGGGATTTGTACAAAATATATCGAATTGACGTAAGGTCTTGTGCTGGCCACAACAGATTTTTTAAAATATACGGTACCCGTATATGAGACAGTTACTTGTACATTTTAGCAGTAAATTATATAAATTTCATACATTTACCCTTAACTTAATACGTCTACCGATGCCGGTCCATCGGGCTGCCGCGCGATCGCCCGGCCTGCCAGTCCGGCTCTGGGCCTAGCGAAAGAAAGGCAGAGAGAAAGAGAAAATGAAAGCGAGCGTAAGCTCGGGTGTGGTCCAGGTTCCGCGTCCACCTGCCTTTATTACAAAACATTGTAATTTAATTTGTCTACGGCACGTTACCGCCTTTTCTCCCTCCAACTGCAGATCTACAGGGAATTAAATTTATGACACAGAATGATGTTGTTTCATTAATTTCCATCAGCGTTATAAAAAATTCATCACATGCGACACCGACAAAGTTTGATGAGAAACGAGACGGCGATGAAGAAGAAGAAGAACGAGTAAGACGGCAGTCTCTATTTTTAATTAAACCTGACATAATTTCTTCCTGTAACGGTTATCACGACGTGGATAGAATCCATACTCAAGATTGTAGATACCGGGTGTCTACTTGAAAAGTATTATATACAGTGGATCGCAAAATTATTCGTACACTTCAATGTTACGAGTAAAATGCAAAAAAGAATTTCCAAAAAAGAAATTCGTTTAAAAAATAATCACATTCTTCTTTTATTATTTCAGAATCAAAAATGTATAGGTACTCATCAAATAAAAAAAAATGTTTAATTAAATGTTTCAATGTGATTGTGATGAAAACAAATTATATTTAAAAACTGAGATACAAAATTATTTGTACACTTGTTATAAAATGATAAAACGAGGTTGAATGTTAGTGTTTATTTCATGATACATTACCTTCCGTCAATAAGAATCACGATCAGGGGGTCTGTTCTAAATTCATAGCCACATGTGCTATCCGCTACATAAGTTCCACTACTAGCCAATAGATGGATTCAAGTCGGATAGCCACATGTGTTATCCGCTATCCGCTGTATAAGTTCCACTACTAACCAACAGATGGATTTAAGTCGGATAGCCACATGTGCTATTTGTTACAATTATAAATAATTATTATAATTTAAATACGTACTTACAATATATAGATATTAATCAAATATTATTGATATAACACACGAACATAAGTATTTGATCACAAAATTGAAAAGCCGAACTACTTGTCAACTTGACATCTGGCAATATTAATAAGTTCCACTACTAGCCAACAGATGGATTCAAATCAGATAGCGAGATGGGGACCCCCATCTGTTGGCTAGTAGTGGAACTTATATAGCGGATAGCACATGTGGCTATGAATTAGAATAGACCCCCAGAACTTCAAAGTAAAATATATTATCAATTTATATAATAAATTCAGTTTTTATATTTTATTTTACCTCAACTCTTTAACACCCCCTTATTTCGGTAGCAGTAAAACAATCGTTCTCATATAAATTCAGCCATCATCCAGCTATCGACCTTCGGTTAATTGTCCGATTTAGCTTGAGTGTAGTTTGAATTAGCCATTATTACTTTATTATTCATTTACAATGAGCAATGTCAGCGTCAAATGTCAAATTAAAAGATTTTGTTATTAACATGTGACAAACTTTAGCCTACGTTTATTTATATAAATAATATGAATAAACGTAGGTGATGGAAAAACTATTTTCCTATTGGCTATTAATGATGTAATGTATGTGCTTCTATGTCACAGGAGTGGGGGGTAGTTTTTCAGTACGTCAATCTTTTTATTTAATTATTTCCACAAATAACAACAAATTATTAAAATAAAAATTATTACTAAGAAAATCAATGCATAAACTTTCATTTAAAATAGTTTTTGAAAAATGTGAAACAGGCTCATTTGAGACACTTATTTTTTAACATCCTGTATACTTTGTACAAATCCTATACCAAAAGTTCATTGGGAAAGATTCTATACAGGGTGTTAATACTAAGTCGTTACACCCGAAAATGGTAGTTAGAACTCATTAAAACAAACAACTTTTCTTAGTTCCAATTTTTGATTTGGTGCCCCGGTTCGTAGTTATTGAAGTTCGTTTGTTTTTCGAAAAACACATCCACACACACACATACACACACAGACATCAGTTTAAAAAATGTTATAATCGGATTATAGGGACCTTAAATCGTGCTTATTCAATAAAATCTGGATATGCGAATTTTAGCATGAATCCAATACCTCTCTTAGCGAGAGGTAAAAACGTTTAACGTCAGTTTTAACAATTAATAGTATCTCCAGAGAACACAATGGCTGGTAGTGCGAGCTCGGTTTTAACTAAAACGTTGTTTTAAGAAATGTCAAATTTCATAATTTAATAATAAAAATAAATAATATCAAATTTAACAAAATATGATTTTTAAGCAGAACATAGTTTGTATTCAAACACATATTTTTTAAAAAATCGTTCTTTAAACATAAGGGTGAAATTAAATATTGAAATTTGAATTTGACATTTCTTAGAACAGTGTTTTAGTTAAAACCGAGCTCGCACTACCAGCCAATGATTTTTATTTTTTTACAAACTTTTGAACTATGATGTTATTGGTCAGTTTTAAAGGCCTCCAGGTCTTGAAGAAAGCATGTTAAACAAAAATTATTGCCAGATTTACTACCTATGGGGTCATTTTTACCATAGGTTAAGCGTTGAATACTTATTTACATAAAACCCTGTATAATCAATAATTTGTTTTTTCATACATCTGACATTGGTTGTTCTTGTTCGTACATGTATGAAACAGTGTAAATTAGAGCTGTGCGGGCGGGTTTTAACATCTAAGAAATAAAATTAACAACAACATATTCTATTTTCTTCTGTGAAGTTGTACGTTTTGTTAGTTTAGGGCTTGTCCTAGTAAAGTAACTAAACTACAAAGTACTTGAACAAACAGAAGATTAAGAGGATTCTCCAAACTTAGCCACATGAAATTTTTACTCGAGCTTTACTTAAAGGCTTAGCGAAAAGCAATTTCCGTACAAGATTATTATTTCTAGCATGAGCAAAAAGAATTACTACTCCCACTACACAACTGCTGAATATTAAACCAATTTGAAGGTTACAAATAAAATCCATATCTTAAAAGAGGAACGAATTTTAAAGTGCTCTAAAAAAGCGGAGGCATTTTATAGTTAGAAATTCGGACAGCGAGCGTTTTTTTATTATTTTAGTCGCGCATGAGCGGCAAAGCAACATTTTGCATTGACAAAAGCAAGCGCAAATGCCTACTTTGTATACAGATTGTAGAAAAATTATATTTTTCTAGTCACTATAGAAAGTAGCCATTTGCGCTCTCTTTTGTCAACGCAAAATGTCACTTTGCCGCTCATGCGCGACAAAGTAGAAAAAACGCTCGCTGTCCAAATTTCTAAGTATACAATGTTGAGAAATTTCACTTGTCTACATTCTTAATGAAAACGTTTAGTTAGGAACTAATGGCACTGTAGTTACACATTTACCACGTTCACAAGTCAATTTGACATATGCTCTGTCGGTATTTAACATAACCAAACAAAATGCCACACTGCTGTGAAAATGAAATAGGGCATTCATTTACAAAAACAAAAGTGTAAAATGCTTAGATTAGATTGAATAAAAACTCAAGAAGAATGGAAAATAACAATAAAATAAAATTAAATATGAAATAAATTGTGTGAACAGTTATGTTCAGTAATAGGAATGATTGTACATAGATGGCGGTATTATAGTTGCGAGTCGTACCCTGACATCTGATCTCGAGTTCACTGTTTATTTTGATTACAATAAAGTTATTAGTTATTTCGTTAATAAATAATTGCGAGAAGTCAGTCAATGCACATACATCTATATAATCACAAATTCCTTGAAATATTTGTTAATTTTTTCAGTATGACAGCCGTGACAACTATCCACACATTTTGGTACAAAAACTCATCAAATCATCACAAATCCTTGCTTCCACGCTCTAATTTTGTTTTTTTTTTATGGAATAGATGGCTAATGTAACAATATAATCACTTAAAAGCCTTTTTAAGTTTAAACAGCATCTTTTGTATTAGCCAATCGTTATTTATTGAGCAGTACTGTAAGTATAAAGTGTACATTTTATTATTTTTTGTTATGGTGGAGGACCCCATTGTGGCGACTGTAGAAAAAATCTTGTGTGTGTTTCGAGCGTAAATGGACATTGTCGATTTCGAGAGAATGCCGCGCTCTTAATACAGCTATTTTCTATTTTGCATCACAAAACTACAATTTATTTTTAAAAGTTTGGTGGAGAAAAATTTCAAAAATAACAAATGTCAAAAACGAACACAAATGATTGTTAAGAATAAGAAGAGAAAAAACAGAGTAATAAAGTTAGAAAGAAATAGAAAATATTGTATGGTGTTACAAAAATAAGGTTAGAGTTGTCAAATGAATTTTCAAACGTCACATTAATAACAACAATTGACAAAATTCCCTAAATTTTATTTACAAAAAAGGTATAGGAAACGCAAAATAGAAAACATAGTACAAAAACCTCATTTTATAATTATAATTATTTTGTTCTCATAAAATGAAATAACCATTATGACTTTCGATGTTTAATATACTAATTTTATTCCAAACAGAATACCAATCTTGAACGATTTCGCGTTTAAAAACTTAATTAAATAGAAAAAATGAAAAAAGAAATCATTTAGTTCTTTTAAAAATATGTCAGAAGCATACTAATCACCAACGAACCATTTGTACGTTTTTTATAATTTGTGAATAGGAAAAAATTAATGAAGACGTCAATTTCAGAGAGCTTTCAATATTTGATCATTAAAATTGATTTCGTCTAATTATCCGATTTAAATTTTATAGCCCATTTCAGTTTTATATAGGTGACGCTGAAAAACGAACCACTCAAAATATTTTTTTACCTCCCGCTACCCTTGGTAAGGGAGGTATAGGGATCTTGCTAAAAATCTCATATCGAGATTTTTGTAAATGACCACGTTTTAAGCTCTCTAGAATCCAATTTTAACATTTTCACGATGATGTCTGTATGTGTGTATAAGTGTAGGGATTTTGTCTTCGCTCTCACTTGTATTTCTATCCTATTCTAATATGAAAAGAAGCCATTAGATTTTGGTGTAAATCGGATAACCGGAAATGGCACTTTACCTAAAGCTCGTAATGGTTTTTCTTCAAAAAATACCATTAAATGTCATTTTTTTTTTTTTTTTTTTTATGTCTTATGAAAATTAAAGATTATTAAATTTTCAACAGGAATACATTAATACTTGTTCTATATATTTTACAGATAAATTTAAAAATATTTTTTTTATTAGTCGCGAAGCCTAAGATAAACACAATTACCTTGTTACACAGTTCATATTTCAAATGAATGTAACTGACAGTAAATGTCACTGTCAAAAAACTAATCGCTTCAAATTAATAACAGTGACATTTTAAAAAGGAAATAGTAAATAAAGCAATAGTTTTCTGCAATGGAAAGTTTGCAGCGTTAGTAAACGTAGGTATGTATTTAAATTAATAAAAATTAAATAGCGGGAGGTTTTGTGTTGGCCACATCAGATTTTTTATTTTTAATTACTTTTTAATTTTCTTTATATATTTGTAATCTAGCCTCAGAGGCTCACAAATCATTATATTTGGCATAGTGGTAGTGTATCCGGTTTGATTGTCAAAGTCATTATTGTCAATTAAGATATCAAAATTAAAAGAAAACGTGAAAGTTTTAATACTTTCTAAGTTAGAAGAGGGGTGGTTAATTTTTTTGAACTATATTTATAATTTATTAGTAAATCAAATGAAAAAGAACTTGCTCCACTATAGGAAAACAGTAACATGATAGTGATAACAGTGAAAATGGGCTACTTGCGTACCTTTTTTTTATTTAATATTTTTGAAGAGAAGGTAAAAAATTGCTACCCATATTTTTTCTTTTGACAAAATTATTATTAATTAGCTAGAAAAAAAATAATGAAATTTGATTATTTGAATTCCCGCCATGTATGACGTAGAATTACGCCACACCAATGAATAGTCGTAAAGCCACAACGTGGTGCCATCCCATAGTAATGGTATGTTTGTGCGGGTAATGTAGATCACCTGTTTGACGTTTCAATAATAGTTTGGAGGTTAGTATTTTAGTTTATCTTTTTGGTATCGATATTTTAAATTACAAGTAACTACCTATGTGTTTATTTATTAAGTAATTAATGTATTTGAGAGACCAGAGAGAGAGAAAAATGAACTAATGTCAAATTCAAATTAAAACTTTCTCGCACGCCATGCCATCTATTGATAACATTCTTAAACATGCTTCCCCTCCCCCAGTTAAATATAAAGACGTCACAGAAAATTTTCTTTCTTAATTTAGTAAAAAACAAATAATTATTTTAAAATAAAATTTATATTTTTATATATGTTTTCAATATAACATTAGGTATATAGTGACAGAAATCGGATTTTCAGTACCACGCAAGTAGCCCATTGTTATTTGACACATAACCAATTTTAAAAAGGTTGTATTTCATAGGTGATAAACGTAAAACTCGGTTACTTGATTTTTAAGGTGTACGCGATTTTTTTGCAAGCTAGTGCAGGTAATGTTGAATAATTTATATTGTTTAAAAGAATATAAAACCAAAATCAAAGCAAGAAATTTTTATAGTAATAAAATATCAAGTAGGTACACATGAAACATAAGATAGTTGTTCTGATGTTTATGAGCTGTCATTAATTGTATGAAATATTACAATACAATAGAAGTTTTCACTTCGGACGTGCGGTATTAAGCACACGCATTTATTTTGTTCGTTGTTAAATTATAAAATTTGATTAATGCATTTTTTTAAAAATATAACATGTAATATGAAACATGCTGTAATAATGAAGAATGGCAGACGCAGTTAAGCTTTTAATGGAAAATAGATTCATCATTTTCATTGACACCTGTCGTAATCACTCAACTGTCCTAAGTGCAAATAGTTCAAATCAAATTCAATGCGTATTGTCAGCCTATTAGATAAATGACTACACAGGACAGGAACTAGCCGATAAATAATGTGAAAAGTTGTTACGATACCTACGGTGGAATCTATAAAACATTCACTTTTTACACATTCACAATAACTTGTGTCACATAAGATTTTGGAAAAAAATTGAACGGGCGATAATGTATAAAGTATATAAAATATGCTTATTACTATACAACAATTAATATAGTGACCCCTGTGGTGCACTCTTCGCACCAGCTATGAGTGCCCGCGAGGTGACGCCTGGTAAGCGCCCACACGGTAAAATATATCGTCATCATTACCGACGTCTACATGTGTTGTAAATACTGGCACACCCATGGTTAATATGCCGTGATGATATATTTATTTAGGTATTTAGGTTATTATAGCTTAAACTTTATTTAAAATAGAACTAGAGATTAATTCTGATTGCCCCATGAGACTTTGGCGAGTTTTAAATTTATTTTGTTTACTTTTTCAAAAATCCCCTGCCTTAATTGTTTTTCCATCTTTGGATTCTACACATTGCCGTACCTGTCGCTAAGAGAGGTATTGGCTTCATGCTAAAAATCGCATATCCAGTTATTAGTGAATAAGCACGTTTTAATGATGGATGTCCATGTGTGTGTGTGTGTGTGTGTGTGTGTGTGTGTGTGTGTGTGTGTGTGTGTGTGTGTGTGTGTGTGTGTGTATATATATATATATATAAGATTTAAACATGTTTAACTACGGTTTTCTCAACCTGACATTAATGGGAGGAGCTGATTAGGTTTTTGTAACAATTGGACAACCGGAAGTATTAGATTCTTAAGAAAAATCTTCTTAATAATATTATTTATGTTATTAAAAATATTAAAGAATATAAAATTCTGTATGCGTTACATTTAACACAGAATTATAAATACATACAATAATCCTTTGTAATTACAGTCTAAACAACTCCATGGAAACTAGTTGAAAATTAAAAATGTTTGTAATTGACAGAAATATGTCAATGTTAAAAATCCAGAAACATTGCTGAAGGCTTTTTCTGGTAGATACATTTAATATTTCTTATTATATTATTAATTAAATATTTAAAATTATAGATGGATATATGCATCAGGAATACCACCAATCTCATCAATGAATTGGAAGAATCTGGAACATTTAGAAGAGCCGGAGACAAATTGTTCATAGATTATTAAAAAATACAAAAATATCTAAAGAATAGATGTAAATATGTACCAACTTATAGACTAAAATGAAAATGGCGAGAGGTATTGTGCTGGCTACAACCGATTTTTGTAGTACTGAGCAGATTCAATATACTTTTCTTATCACACTATTTATCCATTCATTTGTTTCCGAATATTTATGTGACATGTTATCACAAACAATTTTATTTATATTCTCCGTATTATAAATTGTTTTATCAAAATACTATTTGAGCTATGATTTCATATAATATTTGCCATTTGTTCCAAAGCTTGATTGGCATAGCCAGTTCTATAGTAAATAACAACATAAATGGAATGTTTGATAATTCAGGAATTAATAATGATTGTACAGGTCAAACAGTTGCCGTCTATTTAACAGAATTCTCTTGTTATATGTCAGTCAATATATTATAATGCTGTTAATAGTACGGGCTCAAAATATAATAGAATGGAATAAATGAATATGTAAACTCTAAAATCGGTTGAAATAAGTGACATTAATAAATTTGTGAATCAGTTGCATGTATTTATTTTAGTCAAATTAATAGATATTTACACACCAAGAGAGCTAAGGGAATGTTTATTCATGAGAAGAAAGTTTAGTTAAATTCTTCGTGTGAATAAACGTTCTTAGCTCACGTGGTTTGTACAATATTTTATTCAATTTTGACGAAATACTAATAAAAACCATTATAATATTTAATTTTGACAAAATAAAAAACTGATCAGTTTAGTAGGCTGAGCATGACAATCGTCGCTGATAGACGTCAAGTCATGTATTTAAAATGCTTTATTGTCTGTCATTTGTGCCCTGAAAAATAATGAAAATGGCTGGTAAATACTATGGTGAGTGTTATTTTCGTACCTGATGTTATTTTAAATGTATTATTTGTTGCAGAGTGAGTTAAAATTTTGTGAGAGTGATTTAAAATTTTTTTTAATTCACATGTGAAAAAAGTGTTACTTATAGTTGTTGCTATGGAGTTAAAATTGAATAAAATAAAATAAATAAATATATCATCACGGCATGTTACCCATTACATTTTACCGTGTGGGCGCTTACCAGGCGTCACCTCACGGGCACTCATAACTGGCGTGGAGAGTGCACCACAGGGATCACTTTTAGTCAAATTCATATACAAAATTTCTTTTCGCTGTTTGGAAATGAATTTTATAAGGACAATAAAGCCTGAGGTCAACAGTGTATATAACAACCCTAGGGTGTTATTTGGTATATAACATACCAGTAGGACGTTAAATATTTTTATGTCTTACTAGTATGTTATTGTTTTATAAGAACCTCAACATTAGGTCCGTTATTGAGTAAATAATGCCCTAGGGCGTATTAAGTTGCTATGGTAATGTTGACAACAAACTGAGGTTAATAATACTGATACTAACATAAAGTGCAGTTAAGGTTAAAAAGCATTGTGAATTGTAGTCGTTTATAATCATATTTGTTTCATCACAAATACAAACCAGCATACTTCTTATTCTTAGCAATAACATTGCTCGTCCATATTGACAGAAAAATACCACAAAAAATATATTTTTTGTTTGAAAAAATGCGTTGTTTACAGAAACAAAATATTACCTAGATACCGCATTCACAGGCTACTTTGTAAGTTGTATTAATATTTTGTGATTTATTATTTTTGTTTGATAAATTCTAGTCAGACAAAATGTTTATTAAGAATTTCTAGTAAGACATAAAACGTTGAAGGCACCACGGGTGTTAAACGACAATAATGCCCTTGGTACCTTAATTACTATTTTAATTCACAATTAAACTTTTTGAGACAACTTTAATAAGCACCACAGAAATTTTCGAGGGTCTTTTGTTTTTGAGGTACATGCTAAAACTTGATTTTTCTATCCCATTCTCGTTTTATAGTATAAGAGCGGTTTTTCGATTTTTGGTGACGATGTACCTATTATAATTGAAATCGAACGAATGAAACTGACAATATATTTACGCAATTAAATGATAGCAATCACAAAAAAGTTCTTGCGGCGAGCAAAATTTGTATCATGGAAAATACAAACAGCAAATATTTGTTTATGAAGATTACTACATTAATTGGACATGGGTATTACAGATGCAATCAAAAACATTGATCTGTTTCTCTACCAGTAAATAATTATTGAATGGATCGGCTAGTTCTTTTTATAACAGAACGAGTTTTTCTGTATGCAATACTGTACTGTTCATTTCACAATACAAACAGTGAATGATAAAACAAAATGACAAAAATTATAACAAAATCAATAATTGCGTACGGCCGATTGCACCAACGTAACTATTTCTCAATATTTCATTCTACGAACAAGTTTCCTTCTACTCTTCTAAATGTTCGAAATACTTCTAATTCATTGACGAGATTGGCGATATTTCTGAATGATATATGATGAAATATATGTATAGTAAGCGTTTGTTTAGTTGACACTGATACTGTACATTCTTTGGCTTAGAAATGAATCCCCTTTCTTTTCATTCCAAGTTTAGATGTTGACGGAGACTTTTGCTCGTTATAGCAATAGCACATTATAATTACTATTACATCTCGATTTGTCCAAGGACAAATTTTAGGTTTTCCGCATTCAAGGATAGTGGCATCTTAACATGCGGCAGCTATATCTATAATTTTAAATATTTAATTAAAGATAAAATAATAAATATGAAATGTACTTCCCAGAAAAAAGCCGTTAGTAATGTCTCTGGATTTTTGACACTGACATTTATGTGAATAGACACTTACAAAATTGCAATTTGCACGAGCGCCTCTAACGGTGAAGCATAGAACTCAAGGTTGCTATGGTTACCCCGTCCAAACAAAGACCTGTCATCAGCCGTAGACTCTACACTCTAGCCATCGTTTTAGTTGAATAATCGAATGATCTTCAATATTATCAAACAAAAAAGATGCCCCAGACACATTTTCTGGTTTTAAACACATTTTTATTAAACACAACGTACAAATCACAATAAAGAATTAGGTTTAACACTGAATAACAGATGCGAACACAATGACAGATAGGAACAAAGAACGGGACGCAAGAGAACGAGGGGAGGTTTGTTTGGATGCATGATCTTCTATCTCTCTCTTGCAGTGACGTCAATTTTGTAAGTGTCTATTACAAACATTTTAATTTTTCAACTGGTTTCCATGGTCTGTTTGATTCATTATACAATGGATTATTTTATATATTTATAGTTCTCTATCTTTAAATCTATAGAAGATATAATAAAAATGTTCATATTATTGGATAGAGAATTTTATATTCTTTACTATTTGTAATAATGTTTAAAATATTTTTTAAGAAACTCCTACTTCCGGTTGTAGTTAAATTGGTCTTTTGTCTTATTGAATTTCAGAAATCCGCCCTCCAACATCCATACATACACACACACACACATAAACAAACACATATACATACATCCACACAAACACACACAGACATCATTATAAAAATGTTATAATCGAATTGTAGGGACCTTAAAACGTGCTTATTCACAAAAATATGAATATGCGATTTTTAGCATGAATCCAATGCCTCTCTTAGCGAGAGGTAAATATTATTAAAAAATCTGAAGTGGCCAACACAAAACCTCCCGCTATTTAATTTTTATTAATTTAAATACATACCTACCTACGTATTTACTAACGCTGCAAACTGTTCCATGGCAGAAAACTATTGCTTTATTTACTATTTTCTTTTTAAAATGTCACTATTATTCATTTGAAGTGGTTAGTTTTATAACAGTGACAGTTTTTATCTTAGGCTTCTCGACTAATAAAAAAAATTATTTTTAAATTTATCTGTAAAATATATAGAAAAAGTATTAATGTATTCCTGTAGAAAATTCAATAATCTTTAATGGCATTTAATGGTATTTTTTGAAGAAAAGCCACTATGAGCTTCAGGTAAAGTACCATTTCCTGTTATCCGATTTACACCAAAATCTAATGGCTTCTTTTCATATTAGAATAGGATAGAAATACAAGGTTTCAGAATTTTCTGAATGATAGTATTTGAGTTAGAGCGAAGACAAAATCCATACACATACACACGTACAGATCATCGTGAAAATGTTAAAAATGGATTCTAGGGACCTTAAAACGTGGGTCACTAAAATCTCGATATGAGATTTTAGCACGATCCCTATACCTCCCTTACCAAGGGTAGCGGGAGGTAAAAACCGATGCCAAATATTTCAAATCTTAAATGGCACAAAAGTAACCCCTGTGGTGCACTCTCCACGCCAGCAATGAGTGCCAGTGAGGTGACGCCTGGTAAACGCCCACATAGTACAAATATGTCACCATCATTACCGATATCTGTGATAAAGCAGATTTGCACACCGAGAAATGATATATTTTATATACTTATTTTTAAATTTTCAGTTGAGCAGAAGTTAATTAAGTCCCACGTTCCACCCACTTAAGGTTTCTCTTTCAACCTCTTCTATTACCGCTAATCGTTTCGTAATTCGAATCTTTGGTTTGCACTAGACCAACGTATTTACTTTTGTCCCTCAATCGATAGGTGATGATGTTAGTCCGGTTCATCAATCTTGTGAATGTTCCCTGGTTGAAAGGCTGGCAGAATTACCGCTTTGGAACAGAGCTCACTTTGTGTGTGGGATCGCTCATCCTCATAGCTCGCTTCATTCAAACTCTGGCTGTGATTTGTGTACACAACATTGTGCTATGGTTTATAATCCCAACTCGATTCATGTAGAAATAAATCCGAGAAAATATAAAATCAACTATCAATCATCATGCAAACAAATAATGAATGGTGGATTAAATAATTTCGTTATTTAAAAAAATCTGTTGTGGCCAGCACAAGACCTTCCATTAATTTGATGTATTTTGTACAAATCCCATACCAAAAGTTCATTGGAAAAGATTCTATATATCCAGTAAAATTGTAACACGAACATAATACAATTTTTTACAAATTCCATACGGAAAGTTCATTGGAAAATATTCTATAAATCCAATAAAATTATCACATGAATATACATTATGTATACTCATATATAAATAAGTTTATCTCTCTACCCATTTTAGAATTATTGCCCCAAAAGTCAATATACTCCACATTTAGATGAAAACTTCAAAATTTTCAAAAATCTAATTTTTATGTATCTATATACTTTGCAATGCGCTGATTCTAAATTTTGAAACCGCAGGTCGATATCTCTTTTCGTTCTCGAGATATTTAGAATCAAAGTTTTGCTCAAAACTGCCCATTTTTGGGTAATAACCCAAAAATGGGTCGAGATATGAATTTGGCGACAACGCCATTCGATTCTACAGGCGAAATTACATAAGTACACCAATTTTCAGAATTTTTGAACACCGCATACAATCTTGAAAGCAAAATAACTGAAAATGTCCAAAAATCGAAAAAATCAGGGGTTTTCAAGCTTTTATTCATAAAAAATGAACCGGCTGGACAAAAATTATGAAAACTGTTATACTTATGTATTTTTGTCCGTAGAATCGAATGATGATGTCGCCAAAGTCATCGACCTGCGGTTTCAAAATTTTAAATCAGCGCATTGCAAAGTATATAGATACATAAAAATTAGATTTTTGAAAATTTTGAAGTTTTCATCTAATGTGGGGTATATTGACTCTTGGGGTAATAATTCAAAAATGGGTAGAAATATAAACTTTGGCTTTCGACTATATAAAGTTATAGCCCTAATACTTTATTAGTCAATATACCCCACATTTAGATAAAAACATCAAAATTTTCAAAAATCTATTTTTTATGTATCTAGATCCGCTGATTCCAAATTTTGAAACCGCAGGTCGATATCTCGTTTCGTTCTCGAGATATTTAGATTCAAAGTTTTGCTGAAAACTGCCCTTTTTTGGGTATTAACCCAAAAATGGGTAGAGATATGACTTTGGCGACATCATTCGATTCTACGGACAATAAACGTAAGTGTAGCAATTTTCATAATGTTTGTCCAGCCGGTTCATTTTTTATGAATAAAAGCTTGAAAAGCCCTGAAAATTGCCAAAATCTGAAAAAATCGTCACCTTAGATTTTTTCGATTTTTGGCCATTTTCAGTTATTGTGCTTTCAAGATTGTATGCGATGTTCAAAAATTATGAAAATTGGTGTACTTATGTAGTTTTGACCGTAGAATCGAATGGTGTTGTCGCCAAATTCATATCTCGACCCATTTTTCGGTTAATACCCAAAAAAGGGCAGTTTGAGCAAAACTTTGAATCTAAATATCTCGAGAACGAAACGAGATATCGACCTGCGGTTTCAAAACTTGGAATCAGCGCATTGAGAAGTATCTAGATACATATTAATTAGATTTTTGAAAATTTTGAAATTTTTATTAAATGTGGGGTATATTGACCAACAAAGTATTAGGGCTATAACTTTATATAGTCGAAAGCCGAAAAAATATTGTTATTATAAATAATTTGTATTTAATACTAAATTCTTTGATCCAAATACATGTGCGACATGGCTCGTATTTTCTTTTCTCAGTATAAAACCTTTCATATTTTCTTGTAAAACATTGTAAGTCCTTATTCCACCGAGTCGTATCGTAAGTTGTACAAAGAAATATAAAAATAACTACAACCCTATGCATTCTTTTGTGGGATTAAATTTTTGTCTTTTTGCTTGTACGATATTCAAGAATTATCTACGCAATTTCTCTCTGATGTAAAAGTTTAAAAAAGTGCGAGATTACAAGGATTATTTCGTTTTACAGCAACGTTGGGAAAACTTCAATTTTACATAAAAATGAAACACATTCGGATTAGTGGTTTTTCCTTTAATTATATAGCAGTGTGTTAATAATTTATTTTGAAATTAGACTTTACTACATATGGTTTCCATCTAGAATAATTAGCAATTTGCGTACATAGTACCTCAGTTGATAATTAAATTAAAATTACCCCTAACCTTAAATTATATGAAAATAAAAATTATATACGTATTCGAATACTATGCCAGAGGTAAGAAAGATGTTGTGGTGTTATCTTTGATCAAAAATATCAGTTGTTTTAATGAATAAGCATAATTTAGAGTCCCCAGAATACGATTTTATAATAACTCCAAAAATTATAATTGTTTCATATTGTTCCTCTCTACATTCATATGAACATGTTACAACTGGGTAGCCGGAAGTATCATAATTTGAAGCTTTTAACAGTTTTTTTTTTTTTTGATAAAACGCAGTTAAATATCATATTTTGACATTTTATGTTTTGCCTGAGTGTCTGGTCGCGAACCAAGGGAACCAGGTTCGATCACGCCAAATATTTCGCATTTTAAATAGCACAAAAGTGACCCCTGTGGTGCATTCTCCACGCCAGTGTTTGTGTGTGGGTGTGTGTATGTGTGCGTGTATTTGTGTGTGTGTGTCTGGATGTTGTACACACGATTCCTCAAAAACTATAAGACTTAAGAACTGTTTAACTGAAGTTTCCTCAATCTGACATTCCTGGGAAGAGATGAAAAGGTTTTGGTAACAATTGGACAACCGGAAGTAGTGGTTTCTGAGAAAAATTCTTCTAAATATAATTTTTTTGGGAGTTTTTTTTTATTAAATATTGAAGAACATAAAATTCTCCATCTAATACACAAAATGTTTATTATATCTTGTATAGATTTAGAGATAAAGACACTATAATATATAGAGTAAACTAATCGCAGAGGCTAAGGCACTAAGGAAACCACTTGACAAATTCTAATGTTTATAACATAGTTTTTAAATGACACATGTCAATATCAAAAATCAACAGTTTTAGTGACATTTTGATAGCTTTTTCTGGGAAGTATATTTAATCTTTCTTATTGTTTTATTAATTAAATATTTGAAATTATAGGTAAAATGCATATATCCATCAGAAATACAGCCAATCTGGTTAATGAATTGGAAGAATCTCTGACATTTAGGCACTTCCTCATACAATGAAAAATATATACCGTGAGTATTTTTTAAAGTGAAACATTGAGTTTATCATATCCATGGTTACGACTTCATATTTGATTGACAGCAATGTATTTGCCCGTTCCATTTAAAATGAAACATAGGGAACGAATCTGACAGAAGTATTATATTTAAATATTGTAAGAAATTTAGCGGAGTCAGAAAACCACTCGAGTACTAAACATATTTCGGGCACAAGGTGCACACAGTATTTTTTCTACATCTAAATTTAATTTTTAGAAAACAGGTATAATTATTTAAACAATATTAACCTCTAATGACATCTTGTCAATATGACAGATAACCCTTGAATTTCCCTTTAAGTTATGATTTGACATTTGATTGACAGCAATGTATTTGTCTGTCTCATTTAAAGTGACACATGGGGAATGAATTTGACAGAAGTATTATATTTAAAAATTATAAGAAATTTAGCCGAGTCAGAAAACCACTCGGGCACAAGGTGCACACTATATTTTTTCTACAACTAATTTTAAATTAGAATGCAGGTATAATTATTTAAACAAAATTAACCTCTATTGACGTCTTATCAAATGTCGAATTCGTTCCCTATGTTTCACTTTAAATGGAACGGGAAAATACACTGCTATCAATCAAATGTCAAGTAACCATGGATATGACAAACCCAATGTTTCACGTTAAAAATACTCACGGTATACATAATTAGAATTATATGTATGCAGAAGACATGTTAAATACAATAATAAAAAAACAGTATTTGGGTAGAGTTCTGTATTTTTTTGTTGTAAAACGACGATTCGAAAGGGAAATGCAATTCAATACTTATATAGCCTAATATGGAAATGGCGAGAGGTCTTGTGCTGGCCACAACAGATTTTTTTATTCTAGTCCAACTGTACTCATTTAATTTTTCAAAATTTTTCACTGGTCATTAGAAATTGTAACTATTTATAACATACTACGTAATTGCAATTACCGTACATGGGAGTATGAACTTCAGTAATTAAAATTACTTAATGGGGCCAACTTTTAATGCAGGTAATCTAATAGTGAATACGGCCCAATAAAATTAGTTGAAAGTTAAACTAGTTTATTTAATTTTATCTGAATTTTGTTTAGCATCTAAATAAAAGTAGTTCCTCAGTTCAAAATTAAAACTTGAAATATGATTAAAACTTACTTAAACTGTGGGTAGTTAAATTAGTATCATTTCCACAATTGTTTTTTTACAAAATTTTAGTGAAATTAAAATTAAATTGTTGTATTTATAGTAAATTAATTCAACAAAAAGTCAAGTAGAGCGACATGTCAGTTCTAATATTTTTTAGTCATATCTGTGTCTGCATGAAACACGAGATTAATGGCGAGGAAGAATATTCCTATATAGCAATGCTCTACATAACTATGAATATTCAAAGAGAAACTAAGTTGTATGCCGGTTAATTTTACATAGCTAACATTTACGAGATGCATTTGACATCATGTCTGAGTTGAGCACAGATGCTTAGAAGCATAAATTAATGCTGAAGTAATTATCTGTGTTACGTGGAGATATTTATCTAGATAAGAAGAATAGAAAACTTTTCTTCACAATATATTTTTAAAACAAAATGTACATTTCAACTATATTGCAGTGATCATCAGCAGGGTAGGCCTGATTTAAATCATTTGATTTAAATCAACTGGTTTTTTTTAAAAAATCACTGATTTTTATCACAGATGAAAAAAAAGATTCAAATTGTAATACAAATGAATTTATTTACTACAAAAGTATAAATAACAACAAAAATATGGACTGTATTCGAATTCTAACAGATTACTGATTACATGTTTTGACCTATTTTATTTAGGTATGTATTGTTTAAAAATTTCAAATGCATCTTTTGGGGTTTATTAGAGATTTCGTTTTCGTTTGCGAAATAAAATATTTATATTGGTTTTAAAACAATTAAGAAAATACAATAACACCACTAGATCTTTAAAAATAAAAAAAATCAAAAAATCATGATTTATTAGATTAAAAAAAAAATTAATGATTTTTGATTTTTTTTTTTTAAATAAATCATGATTTTTTCCAACCTTGATCATCAGTTGTACAAATATATAATTATTATAAATATGTATATGGGGTCCGCGTGCCTAAGTGTCTGGTCGCGAACCTGGGGGAACCGTGTCCCGACAGACGCCAAATATTTCCAATTTAAAATGGCACAAAAGTTACCCCTGTGGTGCACTCTCCACACCAGCTATGAGTGCCCGTGAGGTGACGCCTGGTAAGCGCCCACACGGTAAAATATATCGTCATCATTACCGACGTCTACATGTGTTGTAAACACTGGCACACCCAGAAATGGGTAATATATATATATGTGCAAATCGAAAAGTGAGATATAGGCGTTTATCATGTGAATTCAGAGTTTCTCCTTGAGTAAACTTTACCTAATTATTTTATGCAAAAAACAAAAGAATGTAGACTTGTTATACATCGTTAAACAGCTTATAAAATGAGGAAAAAGAAGAGATCCATTTAAAAACTTTATTTTTGTGTTATATTTCGAGAATTATTAAGTTTTATTTATATTTTATAATTAGCGAGATATGAGGTATTTTCAAAATAAGCGAAAATCAAGTTTCAGCCTGTAGCTCAAAAACAAAAGGCGATCGAAAATTCCTGCGGTGCCTATTAAAAGTGTCGCAAAGTTGGTCCATAAAAACCTAAATCAATTTGAAAAAGAAATTTAAGAAAACACTCGCCATGTGTCACAAGAATGGGCTACTTGCGTACCTTTTTTTATTTAATATTTTTGAAGAGAAGGTAAAAACTTGCTACCCATATTTTTTCTTTTGACAAAATTTTTATTAATTAGCCAGAAAAAAAATAATGAAATTTGATTATTTGAATTCCCGCCATGTATGACGTAGAATTACGCCGCACCAATGAATAGTCGTAAAGTCACAGCGTGGTGCCGTCCCATAGGAATGGTACGTTTGTGCGGGTAATGTAGATCACCTGTTTGACGTTTCATTAATAGTTTGGAGGTTAGTATTTTAGTTTATCTTTTTGGTATCGATATTTTAAATTACAAGTAACTACCTATGTGTTTATTTATTAAGTAATTAATGTATTTGAGAGACCAGAGAGAGAGAAAAATGAACTAATATCAAATCAAATAAAAACTTTCTCGCACGCCATGCCATCTATTGATAACATTCTTAAACATGCTTCCCCTCCCCCAGTTCAATATAAAGACGTCACAGAAAATTTTCTTTTTTAATTTAGTAAAAAGCAAATAATTATTTTAAAATAAAATTTATACTTTTATATATGTTTTCAACATTACGTATATAGTGACAGAAATCGGATTTTCAGTACCACGCAAGTAGCCCATTACACCGTCTGAATCAACCTTTCGGCCATCAACAGACGCCGGCCATGCTCAGCTAGTAACCATAGACGCGTTTCGCTCTTGTTAGAGCTCATCAGCACGGTATAACTGCTGTCGCTTTGCAGAGAGATAAAAGGCAATGAAAAATGCATTTTTTCGGTGTTTTCCTCTGCTATTTCGAAAACTGTAAGAGTTACGACTTTGATTAAATGAGACATTTAGTTTACCTTTCAGAGGTCATCTTAGATGTGTTTTTGTTTTTCACAAAAAATCGAATAATTGTACTAAGACAAAAGTTGTGGCGCCCTTGGCCAATATTTAGTTTTTAAATAACTTCGTAACTAATACGATTCTAATACAAACCTCTTTTTCGAAAACAGTTGAAGATCAAACCCATGTTGATTAAACTTTTTTTGCTCATTTTGGTCAGTACTATATACCCTCATAATTTGAGACACTTATTTTTTAACACCCTGTAATGATATTGAAACTATAATTTAGGGGTCTATTCAGAACTCAATATTTGTGTTGTCGTTATGGTCTTTATGGTTGTTATGTACTGTAAAGATTGTTAAAATCAAATTTGGTATTCTCAGTACTGAAAGTGGTTACCGTCAACAATTGTTACGTGTTTTGACAGTCTTTATCATAACGACTGCTAAAACTATGTATTTATGGTTGTTATCACGTTGTTATTTCTAATATTTGACATGTGACAGATTATTACATCAATCAAATATTATTAATAATGGCCTTTCTGCTAAATATTAGCAGGATGCAGTTGATTATTCGCATGGATCCTGTTTCGACTTAAATAATGATAATAAGAACGATAAAAACCGTCGTGGACGAAAGTTACTTTTGAAGTAAATACATATTTCTTTGAAAATATTATATTCTGTGGTAGGTATTCGTGAAAACCTAGTTATTTATTCTGGTGCTAATGTGTGCTTTTTCTTCAATCAAAATAAAAAAAAATCTTTCCATAACTTTTCAGTCACGTTGGGATCAGTGGTAAGAATTAACATACCCGTTCTAAATAATTTAAAAGTTTTCAAATATGACACAAATGTCATATTCTTCTTTAGTTGTCTTGGCAGAATGTTTGCATTTTAAATATAATTGGCAACACATTAAAAAAATAAAATGTTGACATATAAGGTTAGGTTAAATTCATATATGCATAATGAAGTTAGCTATTGTCAAATAATCTGGTACATTCACAAGTATTATTTTGTAAAGATTGTCAATAATACCGACGTAGGTTCTGAATTGACAAATTCATAAAGATTGTTACAAATGTCTTTATGATAACAATCTTTATATCCGTAACAACCTTTATAACTGTGTTTCTCTGAATAGGCCACTTAGAAGAGTTTATAATAAAAGTATTCACTTGTTATTGTTCTGCCATCGCCTTGTTACAAAATACTGTATGACTAATATCTTGAGTATTTATTATAATACCATTCGAGAAATTTATCCACATGTAAAGTATTCCCTTTACAAAAGAGTTGCCTTGGAAATCCACAGTTTCAAAAAGGGTTAACAAAGGCGGGGTAATTTTTCTAATCAAACAACATTATTTCCCAATATGCGATACTTATATTTCAACCCTCACGCTAGTATGAATCAGTATGCAGTATTTGTCTGTTGGCTTGAGCGTCGAACCGCACCGCAACACATTTTAATTCTCTCCTGCTCCGCTACAAGATCCGATTATTGCGGCTTGGCTTTGTCGTAGCGAAACCGAAATATAATTTCATTTCAGTCTCATCAGGATTCCGCTTCATCTATATTACAATTCTTTTTTGCTTTTCTCCTATAAATTCCAGGTTATGTCACTGAAATACATTTCGAAACAAGGCGAGTAGTTGAGAAGGTAAATGATCGGTCGGGATTTGGATGACCCGAGATCAAACCCAATAGGATTGTACATACATTTTGCAGTTTTTACCTCTCGCTAAGAGAGGTATTGGATTCATGCTAAAATTCGCATATCCAGATTTCAGTGAATAAGCACGAGTTAAGATCCCTAGAATCCGATTGTGTGTGTGTGTGGATGTGTGTATGTGTGTATGTCTGGATATTGTAGACACGATTCCTCAAAAATCATAAGACTTAAAAATTGTTTAACTATGGATTCCTCAATCTGACATTCCTGGGAAGAGCTGAAAAGGTTTTGGTAACAATTGAACAACCGGAAGTAGTAGTTTCTGAGAAAAATTTTTCTAAATATAATTTTTTGGAAATTTTTGTTATTAAATATTGCAGAACATAAAATTGTCTATCTAATACACATAAATTTTTTTTTATATCTTGTGCAGATTTAGAGATAAAGACACTATAATATATAGAGTAATTTAATCGCAAAGGCCAAGGCACTAAGGAAACCAGTTGACAAATTCCAATGTTTATAACATAGTTTGTAAATGACACATGTCAGTGTCAAAAATCAACAGTTTTAGAGACATTCTGACAGCTTTTTCTGGGCAGTATATTTAATCTTTCTTGTTGTTTTATTAATTAAATATTTGAAATTATAGGTAAAATGCATATATCCATTAGAAATACCGCCAATCTGGTTAATGAATTGGAAGAAACTCTGATATTTAGAAACTTCGGCATACAATGAAAAATAGATATAATTAAAATTATATGTGTGCAGAAGACATGTTAAATACAATAAAAATCAGTATTTGGGTAAAGTTCTGTATTTTTTTGTAATAAAACGACGGTTTGAAAGGGAAGTGCAATACAATACTTATATAGCCTAATATGGAAATGGCGAGAGGTCTTGTGCTGGCCACAACAGATTTTTTATTTTTATATAATACAATTTTTTACAAATTCCATACAGAAAGTTCCTTGGAAAATATTCTATAAATCCAATAAAATTATCACATGAATATACATTATGTATAAGTTTATATCTCTACCCATTTTTGAATTATTGCCCAAAAGTCAATATACCCCACATTTAGATGAAAACTTCAAAATTTTCAAAAATCTAATTTTTATGTATCTATATACTTTGCAATGCGCTGATTTCAAATTTTGAAACCGCAGTTCGATATCTCTTTATGTTCTCGAGATATTTAGATTCAAAGTTTTGCTCAAAGCTGCCCATTTTTGGGTAATAACCCAGAAATGGGTCGAGATATGAATTTGGCGACAACACCATTCGATTCTACGGGCAAAATTACATAAGTACCCCAATTTTCAGAATTTTTGATCACCGCATACAATCTCTGAAGTAAAATAACTGAAAATGGCCAAAAATCGCAAAAATCTAAGGTGTACCCCTTACGATTTTTTCAGATTTTGGCCATTTTCAGGGGTTTTCAAGCTTTTATTCATAAAAAATGAACCGGTTGGACAAAAATTATGAAAATTGCTATACTTATGTATTTTTGTCCGTAGAATCGAATGGTGATATCGCCAAATTCATATCTTGACCCGTTTCTGAGTTAATACCCAAAAATGGGCAGTTTTGAGAAAAAATTTAAATCTAAATATCTCGAGAACGAAACGAGATATCGACCTGCGGTTTCAAAATTTGGAATCAGCGCATTGAAAAGTATATAATTACATGAAAATTAGATTTTTGAAAATCTTGAAGTTTTTATCTAAATGTGGGATACATCGACTTTTGGGGCAATAATTCAAAAATGGGTAGAGATATAAACTTAGTAGTGACATTTTTTGATTGTAAAGAGAATGTTACGTTAGTGTACGCATTATTAGAGTATCTGACCAACTGTGTGAATTTTTAGAAATAAAAATATTGAAATAAAAATATCTTATATTTATTTAATTCTTTTGTAAATTGTGGAGTAGGTAAGAATATAATAAAATTATATTTTATATTAATTTCATTTAGTAATCAAAACAATCCCATGAACTTAATGTATGCGAGATCCACTCCACATACAATGTTTAGAGATTTCCTCTGAACTGAGGCTTATGTTTTTGTTATATTCCACGTGAAGTAAAATAGACCCGTGGGAAAAAAGGTATTACGTTTTGTCCACTACACTCTAATGCGGTGAATGTGTTTTATACTTTTTATTTTCAAATGAATATTGAATATGTCCGGTATCACAAAAAACGTGGTTAAAATTATTGAATATATATTTTTGTACAATAATTTACATAAAATACGTACATATTTCCATATATCTTAAAACGAGATTAATACAATTTATTTATAATCTGTGTTTACATGCCAAAACCAGATATGTCAAACAAAAAACTAAGAAATGAATACAATGGGATCCTCCACTCAAATTTTTTTATTATTATTTCTGATGTAAGTTCGTTTAATTTTGAAGCAATTCGTAGTATTAAAAAGTTTTAATTGTTTATAGTTTAATTGCATTTGATTTTTAATCTCAATATGACGTCACGGCGATACTCCTATTTTTCTCTCGCTCTGCACCATACTCTACACTACAGTAAGGCGTGAGAGAAAGATAGCAATAGTGTGACGTCACAGTGATAATGACAACAAATTTCAAATATCTCGTGAAGAAATTAATTAAGTTTAAGATAGAACACACAATTTTGAGTTGTTTTTAAAGATAAATTCAATGTTCGAGATTAGCAACATTGTCAGTTTGACAGATATGTAAACATAATCTATAAAAATAAATATTCCTTTCATTTTCACAATGTTTTCATTTCAAATAATATTTAGTATGCTCCTCGGCACTGAAGTTCCTTTTATCACTCATATGGTTTATTTTCTTCGACCCTACGGGCATTGGCAAATAAAATCCATATTCGTGATAAAAAGTATAGAACTTCAATACCTTGATAATAAATAACAATTACTATTAACTGTTTTACTGTGTGTATATTTTTTATGCCGCATTATTTTTGGTAGATATTAGTGATCCCGGGAGACGAGATTTCTCTGCATCTCGTCTCGTCATATTTTTTATTACTTTCTCTCGATCTCGACTCGAGAGTCTCGAATTTATAATTAGAAATAGTAAATAACATTACAAGCAACAATGGGCTACTTGCGTACCTTTTTTTTTATTTGATATTTTTGAATAGCAGGTAAAAATTTTCTACCTATATTTTTTCTTTTGACAAAATTTTCATTAATTAACCAGAAAAAAAATAATGAAATTTGATTATTTGAATTCCCGCCATGTATGACGTAGAATTACGCCGCTCCAATGAATGGTCGTAAAGCCATAGCGTTTGTTTGTACGGGTAATGTAGATCTCCTGTTTGACGTTTCAACAATAGTTTGGAGGTTAGTATTTTAGTTTGTCTTTTTGGTATCGATATTTTAAAATATATGTAACTACCTATGTGTTTATTTGTGAAGTAATTAATATATTTGAGAGCCCAGAGAGTGCCATCTATATGTTACATTTGTAAACATGGTTTCCTTCGCCGGTTAAATATAATGACGTCTTAATTTACTAAAAAACAAATAATTTTTTTAAAATAAAATTTATATTTTTATATACGTTTTCAACGTAACATTACGTATATAGTGATAGAAATCGGATTCATGGCCAAGTTTTTAAAATTGACAAATGAAAACATGCATAAGAAGCACAGAAAAATAGGGTTTGTCTCAAATCCTGATCAAGCTATCCTACAAAATGTAATATTGAAAAAGATCTAATCTGTTAACTCATAAATAGCTACAAGATAAACAATATTCTAAAGAAAATATTTTTCAGCTTTTTTCCCAAGATCAACAGAAAACACTAACACTAACTCTGAATACGGAACTGAAATGAGTTTATCTTGTAAAAACATCACCGTCCGTCACTCTACGATCAACAAAAAAAATCCAACACACTTGCCACTCTATTTCCATTTATTATAAACAACATATTCTGTCGCTATATCGCAACGAAGCTATTTTGGTTCGGATTTTTCAATTTTACGGACGAGATTAAACGATTAAAGTTTTAGTATTGATTAAATTAAATATGTAGGAAGATTGGCAAAGCTTTTGTACTTCGTTTCTAAACGAGCTGGAGTAATAAATCAGCCCGTCAAACATAGTCCAGTGGCGTGTCAATAATAGTTTGCTAAGGGATAGTCAAAGAGACTAAATTCGATAGATGTATTTTTTCCAGATCACCTTACAATGAAATAAATATAAATAGGAATTAAAAGATATTTTGGAATTTCTTTTCAAAATTCTGAAGAAACTAGAAACATAATGAAAAGTCTGTTGTGGCCAGCACAGTACCTCTCGCTATTTTAATAAATAAATAAAATAAATATATCATCAAGGTATATTACCCATTTCTGGGTGTGCCAGTATCTAGAACACATGTAGACATCGGTAATGATGACGATATATTTTACCGTATGGGCGCTTACCAGGCGTCACCTCACGGGCACTCATAGCTGGCGTGGAGAGTTCACTTTTCTGCCATTTAAAAGTGGGAATATTTGGCGTCAGTCGGGATCGAACCCGGTTCCCCCAGGTTCGCGACCAGACACAATGAAATAAATATAAATGACAACCACTACGAATTAAAAGATATTTTGGAATTTCTTTTTAAAATTGTGAAGAAACTAGAAACATAATGAAAAATCTGTTGTGGCCAGCACAATACCTCTCGCCATTTTCATTTTATGTTATATAAGTATTGCACTTCGCTATCGAACCGTCGTTTTATAACAACAAATACATACCTTTACCCAAATATTGTTTTTTATTGTATTTAACATGTCTTCTGCACACATATAATTCTAATTATATCTATTTTTCATTGTATGAGGAAGTTCCTAAATGTCAGAGATTTTTCCAATTCATTAACCAGATTGGCATTATTTCTGATGGATATATAGGATGTCTCAATAAGCTTGCTCACTATTGGTAACTTTTTTATTTGAAGAGATACGAAGTTGGTTAAATGAGCAAAATTGTGCCATTTTATATTAAAAAATTGATCATGTAGACAAAATAAAAATTGTGTCAGCGGTTCGCAAAATTTGGGACAAAATATATATTATTTAAATGGAACCAAATATATTCTTTTCTCATTCCAATAAGGTAATGTTGTTTATGTACAATTTTTTCAAATAAACGAGTTATTTACGGTTAAAAAAACATTTTAAACTGTTTTATCAGTTTATTTAGCCAAGTAAGCCATGGAAACAATTAATTCTTTGTTTGTTTGACGTTTAATAATTCCTCCCGTAAAGTTCTCTGTGGTCAATAACTTTACAAATGAAGAAAAGTTAGATATGATCTTGCTATATGGAAAGTTATATCTAGACACCAGTTACGTACTCTTTCCAATAAGATAATAAAAATATATGGTTCCGTTTAAAAAATATATATTTTGCCCCAAATTTTGAGAACCGCTGACACAATTTTTATTTTGTCTACATGATCAATTTTCTAATATAAAATGGCACAATTTTGCTCATTTAACCAACCTCGTATCTCTTCAAATATAAAGTTACTAATAGCGAGCAAGCTTATTGAGACACCCTGTATGCAGTTTACCTATAATTTTAAATATTTAATTAATAAAACAAAAAGAAAAAAACTGTTGATTTTGGACACTGACACCTATCATTTACAAACTATGTTATAAACATTTGAATTTGCCAACTGGTTTCCTTAGTGCCTTGGCCTCTGGGATTAGATTATTCTATAGGTATATATTACAGTGCCTTTATCTCTAAATCTATATATTAAAATTTTTAAAAGGATCAGATGTAGAATTTTATGTTCTTCAACAATAGTATTAACAGATATTTTCAAAAAATAATATTTAAAAGATTTTTTTAAAGAAACTGTTACTTCCGGTTGTCCAATTGTTATCAAAATATAATCAGCTCTTCCCAGGAATGTCAGATTGAGGAAACTGCAGTTAAATATTTTTTAAGTCTTATAGTATTTGAGAAACCTTGGTTCCAACATCCACACATCCACACACACACATATATATATATATATATACACACACGGACATCATCGTAAAATGTTATAATCGGATTATAGGGACCTTAAATCGTGCTTATCCACTAAAATCTAGATATGCGAATTTTAGCATGATTCCAATACCTCTCTTAGCGAGAGGTAAAAAGCAGACACCCGTTATATAAAAAGGCAAACAGAAAATTACTCATTATAGATCAGAAAAAAGTCTGTTTCTATTTTTGTCAACATTTTGCTTGAAGTGAGTATTTGCAGTCAATTGTTTTGAACACGCAACCTACATTTCCGGTATGATCTACGGGTTGTGGTTTCCGCTTGCTAAATTGAAATGTAATTATCTTACTGCTTTCCTTATCACTTATCGCAAATAATTAAATCAAACTATTTTTTTCGTATTACGCATGTGGAATTTGTTTAGAATTTTATTTTAAACTATGAATAAGAAATATGTGTATTAGAAAACCGCAGATAATAACTTATTGAAATCCCCAATAATCTGATAACGCAATATTGATAAGTTTACTTGTGTTTTATATACATACACGTTAACTGAATAACTGGCGTTATCATGATATATTAATTTATGAATAGTCGTTCAGGGAAATTAATTTCCTAATATAGCACGACTTTTTTATGGGATTTTTTACATTTTATTTGTAAACAATGAAATATGAGTGCAGGAAAATTGTTTCAATTTTGTTATTCTGTTGTAAATTTATAAATAAATGACATCACATCAGTAAATTTCTTAACCTATATTTTTGTTGTAGATTTTGACAGTGAACAGATGTACACGAGTTTTTTGCGAATTTTTGTACGATGTTTAAAGATTGTATTTATGTGTACAAGAATTTAAACGGCAGTATTGTAAAAATAAATGCGTGACTGATATTTCTTTGTATATTTTAATGGTTTGTTACCATAAACAATTGGATATAATAAACAGAAGAAAATGTCAGTTATATTGAAGTACAAATTACGCATTTTGACATTTCACATTTATTAAAAAAAGATTATGTTCAACAAATTAATACAGTTTTGTAAAAATATGTGAAGTTATTTACCAAATGTCTTTTTTAGATTTTGCCTTCATTTCGATACGCATTTTTTTGTTTTAGAAGGTTGGTACTAGATGACATTTACACTACAAATACTTAAATTTAACCTTCAAATGTTCAAATAAATAATAATTGAATGTGGTCAGTTCAGTGATACCAACTACAACATTTCACTTGCCAATTTCCTTAAATTGACTCGGTTTAATATTAGCAGTTTTTTTACAATATTTTAGTATGTAGAAGGCGCAAAATCTAAAAAATAGTATAAAGAATTCATTTTATAAGACTTTTTTTCGCACTTGTCAATTAGAAAACTCGCCAAGGCTCGTTTTCTAAACTTTGACGCGTGCGAAAAAAACATGTCTTATAAAACTTGTTCTTTAATATACTATTTTACCTCCCGCTACCCTAAAGGGAGGTATAGGGATCGTGCTAAAATATAGATTTTAGTGAATAAGCACGTTTTGATGTCCCCAGAACCTGATTTTAACATTTACAATGATGTCTGTGGGTAGGTATGTGTGTGTGTGGATACTGTGGACCCGATTACTCAAATACTATCAATTAGAATCTTTTGAAATTTTGTATACCCATTCTACACTAATGTGGAAAGAGGTCATTTGTTTTTAGTGTATATCGGATAACCGGAAGTATTACTTATACAAGTTTTTAACAGGTTTTCTTGAAAAAAATACATTGAATATAATTTTTCAGCAACTTTTACTAATAAAAATTGAATATAATGATACAGCATTCAATTCTACGATAATAGCATTTAGTAAATAACTTAAATATAAATTTATTTTCATATATCATTTTGCCTATGCCTCAAACAAAAACATTTCAATAACAATTTTGACATATTTAAACAAATGTCACTGTCAGGAAGCAATTACATTAAAATTAATAATGAAACCGTGTTAAGGAGAATGTACTAATAATATATGTATTTGAATCTAATAAAATGAAGGTTTTGTAAAAATAATATATTTTCAATCATACATAAATATTAGAATTACTATTGATTTGCTTCATTGTCTTAAAGAATACGGGTTTGAAAAGACTTTGTGTACCTAAAGATGTGAGTACTATTTTGATTTTTATTACAAGTTTCTATTAGTTTTGTCAATATTTGTGAAATTTATTTTGTGGAAGATATATTTGATAAATGTAAAATAAAAATTGTTATGAGTGAATGTAAAATCATCACATTTTTTACTATGAAACATAACATAAAATAAAAACATCATATTTTGATATGTTAAATAATGCAAAATAACAAATTTTGTTTTAGTCAATCATTTGTTGATTTGATTATTTACATGTTGTTAGCGAGATCAAGCCCAGTAAACTATATTATTAAAACCATATTGACAATTTTGTATTATTTTGTATTTCAACAACTTTGTCATGCATGGTTTGGTCACAAGCTTGTATTAACAAGAATTTTTCAAGTTTTGACTGTATCGTTTACAATTTATCAATTCTTGTTTTTATTAATATGTGGTCCTGCGGCATTTCGCTACCGAAAATCGGTCACTTTCATACCTTACGGTTAAAAGCCAAAAGACTGGAGTCTTTTTGTTGTTACTATTGTTTTCTGGTTTGTGCTAACCCACTAAATGGGACATGCGTGATTTTTATGTAAGTTTATTGTATTTAGGGTTAAAATTATGAAGAAAACATCCCCGAAGGGGGGAAAATAGAAAGTGAATCTACCTGATGAAGTTAACCTGCGGTTTTATAAGAATAAAAATTTGATGTGGCCAGCACACGACCTCCCGCCAATTCCATGTTTAAAATAGCAATGAGCTTTAAGTAAAGTTTCCCTTCCGATTGATCGTTTGTAAACAAAATCTACTTTGTTGTTCCAATAAATAGAAAAGTTTGTAATACGAAATTTTGGATTATATTTTATTATGTTTTTCCTGAAAAATCTGTTAGAGCTTCAAATTAAGTACTACATCCGGTTTATCATATATAGTTAAGATCTAATATGTTGTTCCAAATTATATAAGAGTATTAAATACCAACTTTGCGAATTTTGGATCATTAATATATTTTAAGGAAAAATCGTCACACACACATTATTGTCAAAATCATCACCAAATACCTAACTTCCTTATGCTCTAAAACGCAATCTGTGTAAACTCTTCTTCGTACATTATCCATTTCGTAAATGTGTGTTTGCAAACTATTATTTGTCACTTTGAAATCACGTTCTTATTTGAGAGCTGTTTGATATATAATGCTGCAAACATCAAACTAAAATCGAATTATCCTGTATATCTAATATTTATGTATGTTGGAAAATATATTATTTTTACAAACCTTAATTTCATTACAATCATATTTGAACTACTAAATTCTTCTGAACACGGTTTCATTACTAATTTTACTGTTATTTCTTCGTGACAGTGACATTTGTTTAAATATGTCAAATTTGTTATTAAAGTATTGTTTTTGTTTGACGCAGATTCAATATTTAAAGTTATTTCAAGTTATTTACTAAATGCTTATTGTAGAATTGAAGATTGTGCCATTATATTTAATTTGTTTTGGTAAAAGTTGCTAAAAAATTATATTCAATGAATTTTTTACAATAAAAACTGTTAAAAGCTTGTATAAATGATACTTCAGGTTATCCGATATACACTAAAAACTAATGAGCTCTTCCCACATTAGTGTAGAATGGGTATACAAAATTTCAAATTTTTCTGATTGATAGTATTTGAGTAATCGTGTCCACCAGATCCACACACACACACACATACATACCCACAGACATCACTGTAAAAATGTTAAAATCGGGTTCTGGGGACTTCAAAACGTGCTTATTCACTAAAATCTCTATATGTGATTTTTAGCACGATCCCTATACCTCCCTTACTTAGGGTAGCGGGAGGTAAAAAATGTATTTTGACAATTCACATTTATGTAAAGAGGTTATGTATAAAAAATTCAGACAACTTTGTAGGAACAAATTAGGTTATTTTCCAAACATATTTTTATAGTTTTGAGATAATTTGAGTTAATATAACCTAAATAAACTGTATTTTGATATGTGAAACATTACACTTTGTTTTTGTTAAATTATTGTTAATTTGTTTGATTGTTTACAAGCTTGAACTGTTCAATTATATATCTGTTTTTGCAGAAATTTTACAAATTTTGCCTGTATGTTATTACCATTTGATCAATTCTTGCTAAGTGACGCAGAAAATAGTCGGCATGAAAGGTGTAGAATAAAATAGAAAGTAAATCTACCTTCGGTCAGCGGGGTAGAAGTATCTTCATCCATGCATCACTTGTCGTCGTTAAGAACAAGAGGAAAACAAGAAAGATGGACGAAAGTTTATGAGGCACTACAGTGAACAAATCGCGCGCGTATTGCTTCTTGGTTCGGCAGTAGTGCACCGTGTCAACAGATGCATGGGAGTGAGTCCAGTTTCCAGTTGACAATCATCTCACCATCGCAGCACGTGTGGCCGTACAGTGGCGTGCGCCGCAGGACGCACCCCCGCGATCGATAAACGGAGGTAGAGTCGGAGGCAAGGCTATGTCTTCATCATGGGAACTGGGGACGTGTTGCCCACACGAACACCCGGCACCAAATGATGACGAGTGGAGAAGTAGTGGCGCTGGTGGTAGGAGCGATGCTAGCGACACGCAGTGGCGGGAGGGGACACTCAGTGAGCGGGAGATACGAAAGATAATACAGGAGTAAGATAGCAGGAGGTTTGATAAAATGCTAACATTTGGGATGAGGGAAGACAAGCTAATAACTTTATTATAAACTCTTCTAAATTATAGTTTAGAAATTATTATTTTTCCCATATCTGTCCCTATTTAGTCTGGATGTCAGCCTCTTATACATTTAGTTTGTTGATAATTAAGTTATTGCCAGCCTACGTAGAGGGTTGATATTTAGCAATGGATGCTGTATGATAACCCAATAACCTGATAATCTATATTGCTACGTAACGACTTATTGCTATTTTAAAGATAATTGTTAAAATTCGTATTCACGTGTCAACAAGCTGTCGTTATTTTAACAATAATGGTGGATTACGCCAATTTTTTTTTATAATTTTATCTGAAAATATTAGGAAAACTAAGACTATTGATGAAAATCCGGTGAAAAAATTCCTATACCATTTCATTTTTACCTTCCGTCACCTTTAGGTAAGGAAGGTATTGTCTTTGGTCAAAAAATTCGGTGGTGAGTTTTTAATGAATAAGCACGTTTTAGGGCCCCTACAATACGAATTTACTATTTTTAAGATGATGTCTGTATGTATGTGTGTGTGTGTGTGTCCGTGTGTGTGTGTGTGTGTGTGTGTGTGTGTGTGTGTGTGTGTGTGTATGTGTGTCCGTGTGTGACAAATTTTTCTCCGACGATAACTCCAATACTATAATTCTAAAAATTATAATTCTTTCGTATTCCTCTTCTGTACATTCATATGAAGAGTTGATTAGATTTTGGTTATAATTGATCCACCGGAAGTACCCTTATTTGAAGTTTTTAACAGTTTTTCTTAAAAAAACGCAGTTAAATATTATTTTTTGACATTTTGTTATTATATTTATTAAAGAAAATACTCTTCTCTATATAGTTTGATTATTCATTTTCCTTCATATTCAATAGATGTAGAGTTAAAGCATTATAAAGAAATTAATTTTTGAAAAATTAGTCAGCTTTGCCATTTATCATGGAAACAGCTGACATAATTATTCAAAAAAATTTAATTGACAGATGTCAGTTGCAAGTGCAAAACCAAATATGGAAAAAAGTATAGGATCTAAAATTGGTACGTCATAGTGTTGCTAGTAAGTGACACGCAGGGAAAGGCCAAAGAGAAGATGGAAGGACATTACTTAGTGTAGTTTATGTTATAATTTTATTGGATTTATAGAACCTTTTCAAATGAACTTTTGGTATGGAATTTGTAAAAAATAGTATGTGTTCGTGTTCGATTTTACATGATATTATATAGAATCTGTTCCAAGGACCTTTTGGTATGGGATTTGTACAAAATATATGGAATTGACGGAAGGTCTTGTGCTGGCCACAACAGATTTTTTTATTAATATTCATTATTCACCATATACATTCGTATTTTTGTACTATTTTCCTTTAATTCGATTGAGCCGTAATCCCCCATTGTTTAAAAAATATAAATTAGTACTTCAAAATTATGGGTCGTAATAAGACTTTGACTAAAGAATTTCGCAAGTTAATAATTAAATTATATGAAAATAGTACTTCGCGGAATAAAATGTCGAAGAACTTTAATTTGCACAAATCTACAATAGCACGAATAATAATCCATTTTCGAAGGCAGGGTAATATTGAGCCTTCTACAATTTCTAGTAGACAAAAAAAAACATCAAATCGAAGCGACAGAATGATAAAGCACATATCGTTAAAAATCCGTTGTTATCATCAAAGAAAATTTTAGGCTTTCTATTAAGTAATGTTAAAGATAAAATATCTTCAAGACAGGGAAGAAGAATATTAGTTACCGGAGAACTTTATAGTCGTCGGCCTGCAAAGAAACCACTTCTTTCGAAGAAGAACGTGAAGGCCCGATTATTTTTTTGCAGAAAATCATGTAAACTGGACAACTGACATGTGGAAAAGAGTATTATTCAGTGATGAACTAAGATTAATTGATAGAAATGTAATAACAAAATTACTTGAATTCATGATGAAACGAGAAGAAGTAATAAATTCTCGTGGTTCCGGTTATTACATTAAATATTAGAAAATTAGTTTTTATATTAATTTTATAAAAGTTGCTATTTTTATTTTTATGTCCAATAAAAAATATTTTTTTGCACATAAATCAATTTTTAAGAATAAAAGAAGTATTTCGAACTTTCATTGTCTTTATTTTTTTGAGTTACACAAAGTTTCGATTGATAAAATTTCCAATTGTTATCAAGTGAATCAATTTTTGTTAATATAATGCAAATTATTTTAATGTAAATTAAACTTGGTTCAAGACACTAATACTGAAGTAATTTATTTCTGAAATCCCAGTTTTTACATTAGAGCAATTGATTTTTTTTTAAGTTGCTATCTTTATGGCCAATACTGTATATCCTGTGACATATATGTAGGTAGATGTCAAATGTACGATTTGATAAAAAAATATTTACAAATATACCAACATACGTTTTACAAATTCTCTAAAATCCTCCCTAGAAAACCGAGAATTCACGAAGTTTCGACTATGAAACATATGAAGTGCTTGAGGTCGAGAACGATCGAAGTAATGCTTGGCGAAGTAATACTCAAGTACGAGATTGAGCATCGACTTTGAATACGGGCAATAGAGTTTTTGTTGGTTTATCATGTCCAAGCGACATGTAGAGTTTTAGTTTTGGTTCGCGTTCTGCTTAACGCGAGTATTTTGGCCTAGGGATGCATCAGCATCTTTAGGATTTAAGTATGTTTAGTTTTTAGTTACGTCTATAAGTGTTAAGTGAAAGTGTATGTGTTCATACTCAATGAAATGGTCATGAAGTAATCGTTGGTAAGGGTAAACCAGCTGAGTACTCAAAAATTCTCATTAACCCGGCAGCGGGCAGGTGGGGTGTGGTACACCCCAGTCACTTTATAATTGTCGCCATTTTTGCAATAACGGCCGTACACAATCATCTAGCCATCTACCTTCCGCAAATATATTGGTCTGTCAATACGCAACAGGATTCAGTCTCAAACTAAATTGCAGAAAGAGTATCATCAAATTAAAGTGACGTGGGGTGTATTAAACCCCACCTGTCCATAAACGTAACAAAAATTCTCTGAAGTTTACAGATACGAATATACTTATTTTGAAATTTCAAGGTACATTTTATATATCTTTTATATATTACTGAATTTTATTTAGTTTTTCTAAGTGTAGTATATCATATTTTGAAAAAGATCAGGCGCATTTGTTGGCCAGGTGGAAAGAAATAGATACTGAAGAGAAAGTCAATAAATAAAATTTGTGATGATAACAATGAATAACCACCGCACAAAAAATTTAATTCAAAGCAAGGTCGCTGCATAGAATCTCTTAGGGCGAGAGATAGAAAAAGAAAATACCTCGGCAAGTTACGCCAAACATATTTATATATGTAGAGCACGCGAAATTTTACTGTGGAAAGTGCAGCATATTTGAATCTTCATAACTTCTCTGTACCTAAAAGCAACTTAGTAAATGCCTTTTTAGATCATAGGTTCACTTTTCAAGTTTAAGAATGTTATTTATTTTTGTTTGTAATATTTATATATTTCTTTGTTTTTATAATATAATGCCAAAGAATATTTTCAGTGAGTGTTTATAAGTTCTATTTTTTTTTTTTACATAAATAATGAAATAATTTTATTGTTTCTTATTTACATTGAACCAGGAACTTCTAAAACACCAACAAATTTAACAATAACTAAAAAAAAATTACCGGATGTTTCATATAATTAAAATTAAATTGGGGTTTGTCACACCCCACCTGCCCAAATTTGTAATTTTTTTTCACCTGCCCGCTGCCGGGTTAAGATAAAGTTTGTATTTATTTATTTTACTGGAAAATGTTAAATGACCGTAAAAAGAAAACACATAATGTCGACGAAGACATTATATGTATGAGAGAAACATACTCTGTAAATTAAATAATGTTCGTAGTTCCAAACTTTGAAACATGAAACTAACATTGATATAACACACAACACACAAGTGACACTTCAAAGTAAGTTAATCTCGAGGGATTAACTCAAAATAATATAAATAACAAAACAAGAAAATCAAATTAAACATATTACAGAATTTCGCTACTGTTACAGCGGGGATTTTGTGTCCGAGACACATTCATATCCTATTATTTTTACCTCTTGCTATAACAGAGGTATGGGATTTATGGTAAAAATCGTATATCCTCATTTTAGTGAATAAGCACGTATTAAGGTCACTACAATCCGATATTAATATTTTTACAATGATGTCTGTATGTGTGGATTTTGGAGGAACGGTTTCTCAATTTCTAAGACTACAGACCAAGTTAACTACGTATTCCTTAATCTGACATTAATGGGAAGAGCCGAAAAGGTTTTGGTAACAATTGGACAACCGAAAGTAGAAGTTTTTTTTTAAAAAAAAAAACCTGTAAATAATATTGTTTGAAAATTTATGTTATTACAAATATTAAAGAATATAAAATTCGGAATTCTTTCAAAAATTTTACTATACACATGTAGCTTAATATGCTGGGCACAGCAGATTTTTTTTTTTAATCTGATGTGGCCAACACAAAACCTCCCGCTATTTAATTTTTATTAATTTAAATACATACCTCCGTATTTACTAATGCTGCAAACTGTTCCATTGCATATAACTATTGCTTTATTTAATATTTTCTTTTTAAAATGTCACTATTATTACTTTGAAGTGATTAGTGATTTGACAGTGCTATTCACCTGTAGTTACATTCATTTGAAATATGAACTGTGTTACAAAGGAATTGTGTTTATCTTAGGCTTCGGGATTAAAAACAGAAAAATGATTTTTAAATTTATCTGTAAAATATATAGAGAAAGTATTAATGTATCCCTGCAGAAAAGTCAATAATCTTTAATTTTTATAATGACAAAAAATGCGAAAAATGGCATTTAATGGTATTTTGTGAAGAAAAACCATTATGAGCTTCAGGTAAAGTGCCATTTCCGGTTATCCGATTTACACCAAAATCTAATGGTGTCTTTCCATATTAGAATAGGGTAGAAATACAAGGTTTCAAAATTTTCTGAATGATGGTATTCGAGTTAGAGCGTCAACAAAATACATACATACACACACATACACACACACATACATACATACACATACAGACATCATCGTGAAAATGTTAAAATTGGATTCTAGGGACCTTAAAACGTGGTCATTTACTAAAATCTCGATAAGTGATTTTTAGCACGATCCCTATACCTCCCTTACCAAGGATAGCGGGAGATAAAAAGTGGCGGATACCCTTATGTTCATTATAATTGAATTATTTAACAATCAATAAAATGAAAAACATTTTATATTTATTGATCAAAAATTATTTGAATTCTGGCCAGTTTTTGGCAAATGTGCCCCTGATAAAAAATGCAATTTTAACGCTAATATAAAACTACTTGAAAAATTACATAATATCCTATTAAAAATAGGACCTTTGTCTGATAAACTTGTCACAGATGATTACCCGGTGATCCTTTTGTTGTGCATGTTAATAAACTCGCCTGTTATGTCTAACTGCGGTTTATTGTTAATTCGATTATGTTCTGAATTTACATTTCATGTACAGGAATGTCCTGTTATCTGCCGTACACCAGAAGGCCCTGTTTAATAAACGACAATTTCCAATTAATCGCAAATAAAGTATCATTTTATTATAAAACAAGTTCCAGAGGAATATTGACTTTCTATCAAAATTCTCAATAATGTGGCGACAGTGTAGATATTAATGGATGTGAACAAATTTTCTATTCCTTTTCAACATCATAATTAAATAGGGTCCTCCATTGTAGTAATAAATTAGAACAAGGGTCAGTTATATTAAAACTAGACCTTAAAACTGTATATTACGGACTATCAAAGTTTCAAAATAGTTATTAGTTTCTAAAATAATCGAGTTTTTATTACCATTTCCTCATCTCTATATCTACGTCACACATTTATTCTATTCCACATTCTTACTACTTTCAAACCTTCTGCTATCGCCTTTTTGAAATACAGAATCCATTTGCAAGTATATAAATGCAGAAAATAACAACAATAAAACAACAGAAATAAATCAAATAATACTAATTTAAATTTATGATGCCATGACAGATTACAAGCGTTGGTATGAAAATAAAAGACATGTTGAATGACATAGGCTACCAGTGGTAATCAAATCTTGGACTATGATATATACGTAGTATTTTTTATTAATTATGGTATTAAATTACTTATTATCCACCCATATTTCCAATTATTGACCACAAGGATTATTTTAACATATTTATACGTGCTAAAAAAATAAATTTATGTGACTTCAATTATTAGCGAAATCCACTGTTTGAGAACAAAATCATCTCTATATCTACGTCACAGAATATTAAAAAAATTATTACAACTTAACGAATAACAATAAAGACTTTCTAAAATTACATCACATTCAGTTTAGATGAAGTTTTGTAAAAAAATATAGTGGAGGACCCTATTATTATTGTAGGGGTTAAAAGTTACTCGAAATCTTGTTGTACTCTTAAATCTTCATAAGTATAATTTTTTGTACATATATTTTAGTTTTAAAAACGTGTAAATATCTTGGAAGTTACGAATATTTGCTTTATAAAAATGAAAATCTGATGTGGCCAGCAAATCATCTTCCGTCAATTCTATGTATTTTGCACAAATCCCATACCAAAACTTCCTCGGAAAAGATTCTGTATATCCAGTAAAATTGTAACACGAACATATATTATTATCTACAAATTCCATTAGAATTATTTGAATATATCAGCTGTTTCCATGGTTATAGCATAGCTGGCTGAATGATGAATGTTAATCTCTTTATAATTCTTTAATTATTTAAAAAATATGAAGGAAACTGCATAATCAAACCGTATAGACAATAAGATATTCTTTCATGCTGATAATCACATAAAATGTTAAAAAATGATATTTAACTGCGTTTTTTTAAGAAAAACTGTTAAGAACTTCAAATAAGGGTACTTCCGGTTGACTAATTATAACCAAAATCTAATCAGCTCTTCATATGGATGTAAAGAACAGGTAGGTATACGAAATAAATTTTTTTGTCACACACACACACACACACACATACACATACAGATATCATTGTACAACTTGTAAAATCGTATTCTAAGGACCTTAAAACGTGCTTATTCATTAAAAACTCATCACCGAATTTTTTGAGCAAAGACAATACCTTCCTTACCTAAAAGTGACGGAAGATAAAAATCTGTTATGGCCTGCACAATACCTCTTGCAATTTCCATTGTAACTATTGTATTTAACATTTTTTCTGGTATATAATATTGGTTACCATGGAGTTGTTTGGGCTGTGAAATTTATTATTATAGATTATTTTATATATATCTTTATTTTTTCATAGAATATATAGGTACAGTAAAATTTTTGAAAGAAGTCCGATCAAGGCCATCTACGAATTGTATCTATGAATTAAGATTTTGTGCTGTCAAATTTAGTAGTGTCTTTTATTTAGCTTTTATGAGGGTACATAATATCTTGTGTACCTCATAAAAACTATGTAAACGATACTACTAAATTTGACAGCATAAAATCTTAATTCATAGATGCAATTCATAGATGGCCTTCTTTCGGATTTCTTTCAAAAATTTTACTGTAGTAAAAGTTTTAATGTATTAGATAGAGAATTTTATGTTCTTTAATATTTGTAACAATAACATAAATTTTCTGTTGCCCAATTGTTTTCATTAATGTTATATTGAGTAACTCTTGGTTAAACAGGTCTTTGGTCTTATAAAATATAGAATATACACAGACATCATCGTAAAAATGTTAATTGGATTGCAGGAGCTATAAAACGTGCTTATTCACTAAAATCTGGATATGCTATTTTTAACATGAATCCAGCAAATCTCTTAACGAGAGGTAAAAACTGCAAAATTTACGTTTTCGTCTATTTTTAGTGACCTATGCATTTTTGCCTAATAAACATCACTGAGTTTATATATATTTTTTAAAAATGTAAACAGTTGAACTACGAATATAACATAATTTCCTAGAGGAAATCTTCAGATTCTAAAACATTTTTATATCTCGATGTTTGCAATTTCCGCTAGTTTAAAACGTGCAAATTGTAGACGTAAGTAAGCAATTTGCAACATATTCATGGAATAAACATTTCTTCAGCTAAATCAATAGGTTACTAAGTTAAATAGAGCATTTGAAGTTTGAAGTTACGAAATTTACGTAAAGGTATGCTGATGACAACAATGGTTCAACGCAAGACGTTGAGTTGTGTTGGGTCTTTACAAATTTGAAACGAATTGTTCCACACCAAAGATAAAATACTCTTACGTGCATAGAAATCGACCATTTCGTAGTTCTGAATTTAATTTTTTTTTTTTAGAAACTAGACCTCGGATTAAAATAAAACACGCTGTTTGAAAGATTATTCAATGACAAATTTACTGTTTTTTTTTTATTTATTTTTTACCTCCCGCTACCTTTGGTAAGGAAGGTATAGGGATTGTGCCAAAAATCACATATCGAGATTTTAGTAAATGACCACGTTTTAAGGTCCCTAGAATCCAATTTTAACATTTTCACGATGATGTCTGTATGTGCGTATGTATGTGTGTGTGTGTGTGTGTGCGTGCGCGCGCGCGTGTGTGTGTGTGAGCGCGTGTGTGTGTATGTGTATGGATTTTGTTGGCGCTCTAACTCAAATACTATCATTCAGAAAATTCTGAAACCTTATATTTCTACCCTGTTCTAATACGGAAAGATACCATTAGATTTTGGTGTAAATCGGTTAACCGGAAATGGCACTTTACCTGAAGCTCATATTGGTTTTCTTCAAAAAATACCATTAAATGACATTTTTTCGCATTTTATGTCATTATGAAAAGTACAGATAATTGAATTTTCTATAGGAGTACTTTAATACTTTTTCTATATATTTTACAGATAAATTTAAAAATCATTTTTTTTTATTAATCCCGAAGCCTAAGATAAACACAATTCCTTTGTTACACAGTTCATATTTCAAATGAATGTAACTGACAGATAAATATCACTGTCAAAAAAATAATCACTTCAAATTAATAATAGTGACATTTTAAAAAGAAAATAGTGAATAAAGCAACAGTTATGTGCAATGGAACATAATATAGTTTGCAGCATTAGTAAAATCGTAGGTATGTATTTAAAGTAATAAAAATTAAATAGCGGGAGGTTTTGTGTTGGCCACATCAGATTTTTACCTCTCGCTAAGAGAGGTCTTGGAATCATGCTAAAATTCGCATATCCAGATTTTAGTGGATAAGCACGTTTTAAGGTCCCTACAATCCGATTATAACAATTTTAAAATGATGTCTGTGTGTAGTGTGTGGATGTGTGTATGTATGGATGTGTGTATGTGTGTATGTGTGTGTGTGTATGTATGGCTGGATGTTCGAGGGACGATTCCCCAAAAACTATAAGACTTAAAAAACATTTAACTGCAGTTTCCTCAATCTGACATTCCTGGGAAGAGCTGAAAAGGTTTTGGTAACAATTGGACAAGCGGAAGTAGTAGTTTCTTAAAAAAAATTTTCTAAATATTATTTTTTGGAAATTTGTCTTCTATAGATTTAAAGATGAGTTATGAATATACAAAATATTTCATTGTTTTCATCAAATAGTCCACGAAAATTAGTTGAAAAATTAAAATTTTTGTAAATGACATAAATGTCAGTGTCAAAAATACAGAGACATTACTGAAGGCTTTTTCTGGGAAGCACATTTAATATTTCTTATTTTATCATTAATTAAATATTTAAAATTATAGATATAGCTAACGCACGTTAAGTTGACACTGTCATTGAATGCGGAAAACCTAAAATTCGTACAAGTCGAGGTATAATAACAAGGAAAAGACTCCGTCAACATGTAAAGTTGGTATAAACAGAAACGGGAATCATTTGTAAGCCAAAGTATGTACAGTAAAGCCTCATTTCCACCGAATGTCTTAATGCTTAATACATAAGGCTTAATGAATTATAACAATTTACTAGGATACCATTTCCAGCTATTTTGTTTAGTGACAATTCAACAGAAATGTCATATCTTTTTTCCGAATTACTTGTTGTTTAGTAGACTGCCATAGCAGCAGCAATTCTTCTTTTTTTAATATGTTATACCTATACACAACTTTCTGTATTTATATCGATACCGAAAAATTAATTAAAAGTTAATAATTATAAAATAGACTGAGAGTTGACAGTTCAGGTTAGAATTTTTCAATTATTTGTTTTTTTGCATTGCTCTTAGTTCTTAAGCATTAAGCCTTATGCAAAGCTGGAAATGGTAGTAAACGTTGTCATATGATAAACATTTTTACGCATTGCGCTTAGTTATTAATTATTGCTCTTACGCATTAGGACAATCGGTGGAAATGAGGCTTAACAGGTCAACTAAACACGCGCTTGCTATGCATATATTTCATAATATACCTTTTAGAAATCCCGCCAATCTCGTCAATGAATTGGAAGAATCTCGAACATTCAGAAGAGTAGGAGGAAACTATCATAGAATGAATTGAAAAATAAAGAATAGATGTAATTAAAATATTTTGTGTGTTCCAGAAATGTTAAATACAATATTTATAGCCTAATATGAAATTGGCGAGAGGTATTGTGCTGGCCACAACAGATTTTTTTTTTTTTGTTTAAGATATACTCGATAATCGAAAATTTTCGAAATACTCGACTTGTTGCCTATAGGAAATATCCAGGCAACATTTTTCGTATAGTCAAGAATTTTCAATCGTCTTGTTGTATAATTTCAAAAATTCTTTGATATTTTTACCTAACCTCGAATTTATTTTATCGCATGAAGGGCTTTCAAGGTGAGAAGACCAGTTCTGATTCCCAATTCGAAAGGATGCTGGTGTGTGTAATAATATGGCGGCAGTGAATAAGCACAAAAGTTCCGCAAACGAAATTCCCGAGTCGTGGTTCACGGTTTCAGGATTTCAGGAGACTTGTCTAAACTCGCAAAGCTGCACGACTTCTGATTCTGTGTCATCAATAACAATTTAGGATGTCAGCGGATGTGCGCAATCAACTTAGCTGAGACACAAATTTCCCTCCGGCGCTGCCATGAGCTTTCCCGACAAATTTCATTCCGACACTACTCCCTCCAATACATTTAAGCTCTAATCTTTGCGAAGCTCATCATCCAGCCTTCATTAATATTTCTGAGGCGTAATGCAAGTTAACATTTTTACCTTTCGCCACCTTTAGGTAAGGAAAGTATTGTCTTTGGTCAAAAATTTTGATGGTGTTTTTAACGGATAAGCACACTAGAGTCCCTAGAATACGAATTTACTAGTTTTACGCCAAAGTATTCGCCCACATCTATTTCTTATATTTTTTCATAAAAAAGGAAATTGTTTACGCTTATTCAATTTTTATTCCTAAACTTACTTTTATATTATTAGAGTTAAATAATTGCTTACATAAAATGCGCTATCATAATTAAATGTGTAGCTACCTTGTAAAGAGAAGGGATGTAGGCGAATTTTTTTGGAGCAGGGCTCATATATATATATATATATATATATATATATATATATATATATATATATATATATATATATACAGGGTGTCTCTTAAATAGGGGGACATGGCTTAACCACAGATTCCTGAGGCTAAAATAAGACGATTTAACCAAACTTGCTTCTACCGGAAAGTGTACCATTTAGCCAGAATTCTGCTTCAAAGTTTTTCGAAAAAAAATTAATTTTGCTTATAATAATCGGACGCTTTATTCGATTTGGATGAAATTTGGTATGACAGTTTATATGGTTATAAGTCATCTTTTAAGGTGATACTTATTATTATTAGTGAACCACTAGTGTATGAAACTTAGGTGTCCCAACATTAATTAGACCGTAACTTTTTAATGGCAATGCCGAATACGTAAAATTATTTTTCTACAGAAAGATACATTCAATAGTAAACTTTTCTCTCTCTGTTTAATTTTTGATATCTGTTACGGTTCAGACAGAAAAAAATAAAATTTGAGTGACTGCATCGTGAATTTTTTTAAAATAAATTTAATCTAGCAGTCTATCTAAATGTCAAACAAGTAATTTTTAATGACAGTAACAAGTTGTCAATCTTCACAACTTGTTTAGGAGTAAGCAGAGATATGTAATCGTCTTATTTATAATAATGGTAGTAAAATATTATTAGGCCGAACAAACGGATGTTACTAATTTTAGATTATTGCGAAGAAAATTTTTGACAACCCGTAAAACAATTGTTACTGTCATTAAAAATTAATTGTTTGACATTTGAATAGACTGCTAGATTAAATTTATTTTAAAAATTTAGCAGTGCAGTCACTCAAATTTTATTTTTTTCTGTCTGAACCGTAACAGATATCAAAAATTAAACAGAGATAGAAAAGGTTACTATTGAATGAATCTTTCCGAAAAAAAATAATTTCACGTTTTCGGCATTGCCATTAAAAAGTTACGGTCTAATTAATGTTGGGACACCTAAGTTTCATACACTAATGGTTCACTAATAATAACAAGTATCACCTTAAAAGATTACCTATAACCATATAAACTGTCATACCAAATTTCATCCAAATCAAATAAAGCGTCCGATTATTATAAGCAAAATTAATTTTTTTTCGAAGAACTTTGAAGCAGAATTCTGGCTAAATGGTATACTTTCCGGTAGAAGCAAGTTTGGTTAAATCGTCTTATTTTAGCCTCAGGAATCTGTGGTTAAGCCATGTCCCCGTATTTAAGAGACACCCTGTATATATATATATATATATATATATATATATATATATATATATATATATATGTACAGGGTGTAAATTTTAAAACGGGTAATAGGGCTAACATAGAAAAACAGTTTTTTAGACACCAAAAGTTTCTATATTAATTTATTGAAAAAATAATTGGTGCCTATTATAAAGAAAAAAATTACAATTTTTTTAATACCAAACATCTTACATTTCTGTTTCCTATAAAGCCAGAAAATAAATTTAAAAATTTGTACAATTAAGAAAAAATATCATTAGCCATGAAACTGACAGTTATTTTTTACTAACATGATAGGGGACAATTAAAGATTAAAGGTATTAATTTATGAACTAATACAAAATAACACAAAATAAAGTACACACTATGATATTTATTTAAGAAACAATTGTTATTTATTGTAATAGGTATTTACAAATTAAAGATGATCTACATGTAATGAGTAATAAGTTATAAGAAATGAGAAAAACTGCAAACTACAAGGGAACAATTAAAACCATTTAATAATTTGTAATTTTTCTTCATGAGACAAATTATCCATGATTTCTTCTTAATAAAACGAAAATAATAATTTAACAAATAATATGCATGAAACGTTTATTAATGAGCGTCTCAAGTAATCAATTGTTTTGTTTTGTTTCTGTCAGTTTCACGGCTATTGATATTTTTTCTTAATTGTGTAAATTGTTAATTTTTTTAAATTTTCTGGCTTTATATGAAACAGAAATATAATGTGTTTGGTATCAAAAAATTCGTATTTTTTTTCTTAATAATACGCACTAATTCTTTTTTCAATAAATTAATATCGAAACTTTTGACTTCTAAAAAACTGTTTTTCTATGTTATAGCCCTATGACCCGTTTTAAAATTTACACCCTGTAAATATGTCCCATTTAGAACTTCCACCATTGGGATCTCGAGATCTATAAGAGATACGATGTCGGTTAAATGGAACATTTTGTACGCATTTGGGAGGCCATCTCAGATGTGCTTTTGTTTTTCCAAAAATTCTCATAGCGCACTAGATAATGACGAAAAATTAGTATTTGAGAAAAACGTTTCAAATATAAAAGGTAGATAGTTTTGTTAACTAACCAGTGGCGCACGAAATAAATTTTTATTTGCGTAAATTTTCGAGATATAACACAAACTTATATTTTTTTTAAATGGAACGCGTATCTGATTTTAATCCTCAAAAAAATCATTATTTTTTTCTCTTTTCAACGATTTAAGGGTTATTATGTTTTATACACATTTGCCACTTACTTAATATGACAGTATTAATATTTTCACCTTTCGAATTTTGCTATAGCTGCCGTAAGAATAATCCCAAGTACCGTCTCCTTTATATTCACCCGTACGATAATATATGCTTCAAGAAGAAATTTGTTACACTTCCATAAAGAAAAGAAATTACTTAAAGATTTTTCGCGAAGGCACGCCAAACAAATATCTAATGAATCAATGTAGGTTATAATATTAATCAAATGTTATCAGCTGTCCTATATAGAATATACGAGTAGTTTTGATGAATTATGGAAAATTGATAAATAATTTTGACAATATTTGGGAAGAAAAGTTGTTTCGTGATCTTCAACCATTTTTTTCACTTTGTATAAATTAATTGATTTAAACTTTTCGAAATTCTTTTCAAAACCGTACCTATTAGTATTTTAAAAAATATATTCAACATAATTTTATAGCAAACGCATTTTTCTAAACATTTTTTTTTAAATTGTTAATGTAAAAATATAATGAGAACTTCACAATTAAAAATTATTTCTGCATTGTTAGCGTATGTTTTTGTAATTATATTTGAATTAACGAGGTGCATTATTTCCTTTATCATAAAAGTGCTAATGTAAAATAATGAGTACATTCATATGTGTGCATTTTATGAAACATGGAACTACAAAGTTCAGAGAAAGATATGAAATAAACTGAAATAAATTTAAATTAGAGTTCATAACTTTGTATTATTCGTATATAATTACATTTTATTGTCTTTATTTTTACTATTGTTAGGTATTCATTAAGCCGTATTTTTTTTTTCACTACTAGCTTATAAACATATCATTATTGTTTCATTATTGTTCTGTGAAATTGCTTTTCTACACATAAAGAGATCAATTATTGTCCTAGGTCAATAATAATGGCAAAATTATTGACCTAGGTCAATAATAATGTTATCGTTTTCATTCCATTATTTTTGACACCAGATGTCATACTGCTTAAAATCAGTTGCCAATATAATGAAATAAATTTCGTACTAATTCTTATTATTAGGTATGTGCTGGTAGTGAAAAAAATAATATATACACCACGGTTATGAGGAGCACTATTATCTTCGCGAATTTTAATCCCCTTTTAAATTAACAAAACTACTTATAATTACAACATTAATGTCAAGCGTGGCCTTGTACATATAATGTCTGATTGCTAATCTGATGACCCGGGTTCGATTCCGGCCAGCGCAGACTTTTAATCGCATAAAAGTGATTCCTGTGGTGCACTAGCTTTGAGTGCCCATAAGGTGACGCCTGGTAAGCGCCCATACGGTAAAAATATATCGTCATCATTACCGATGTCTACATGTGTTGTAGATACTGGCACACCCAGTAATGCCGTGATAATATATTTATTTATTTAATGTCAAGCCCGTATTACAAGCTTTAATAATAAAAGCGCTTTTATGGAGCACTCTCCTCATAATATAATCTGAAAGTACGTTCCATAAAAGCGCTTTTACTATAAAAGTGTACTCGTAATACAACCCAATGTCTTTACTTATGTTATATTGATTAATAGTAGAGTAAGTAGAGTGTCACTTTGGAGTAAACTCTAGCAGCCCGATTCACAAAAAAGTTTAAGCTAATCCTCATTTTTGGATTATCGAATTCTACTGTAATTTTGACAGTTTATATCTTAAAATATAGTCTAATCTATTCCTAGTATCTACCTTTATTGATAATATCATGAAAATTAAATTTTAAATACCGGAATAGAATAGAATTCACTAATCCAAAAATGAAGATTAGCTTAAAGTTTTTTGAGAATCGGGCTGTAGGTGTTTTGGATCAGATTAGGAGTAAAATCTGAGAGTAAGGTTATGGAACAACTGTGAGTAATTTCGTACTCTAGAGTAAATTTTAGAAGGCAGCCCTAATCGCTTTGTAGTATATTTTCGCCTATTAACCACACAGCAGCGTGAATACGAAATCACTTTAGCCACCTAATTAATTTATGTTCTACATTTAATTGGAGCGACTGTGCGACCTTATTTTTTAATATTGTTTGTTTTTTTTTTAGTACTTAATAATGAATGACAATTAGAAAATTTGTATTGACTCACCAGTTTGCGTGCTGGAATCAAAAAACGTGCTGGTAGTCTCCACCGTCATAGTCCCAATAGTCCCATCGGTAATCTGCGCGCACGAATCCCTCCGACCGCGATACCGAGACGTATCATCACTCTGACTACTCTGTCGGCGAAAATTCCGACATCGGATCATCTCTTCTGTCGTGGATTGACGCCGAAAACCGCGCGCGATTAAAATCTCTTCGGTGGTAGACTGTCGTCGAATCGCGGGTCGATGTTGTTCAGCGGGCGGTGGTGGTCTTGCGCACGGACTAGGGTCTCTGCTTGAACACGAACTGCTGTCGGGAGATCGTTGCGTTCGACCTGCCACGCTAGTGCTTTGCCTTCGTAAGCGCCCCCGTCGACGAACTGGGCTTGAGTCGCGGTCGCCTTCCCCCGCGCGGCTTCGATCGGGGCTTAGATGAGCGGTTCGTGCGCCCCTTGACGCCGAATCGGGGCTTAAGGAATCACGGCGGGCTTTCCTGCCTTGTTCGTCAACGTCAGGACTTAGAGTCGGTTGGGATTCTCGCCTACCCCAAGGTCCGGTTGGTAGGAAACTTTCGTCATACGCGGTGTTTTGTCGCTGCAATCGACTTAGTTTGCTTGCGCGTTCAGGACTTGCGCTACCGTGTGTACGAGAATCTCTGCGAGCTAACCGATGACCACATTGTGTTGTGGAATCTCGCCGGGTGGCTAACAAAGGGTGCGTAGCAGTTCCTGTACTTGTACTTGTACTAGGACCTGCTGCTGTAGGGGTAACTGGACCACCGGTGGTACTTGGAACTGGTACCGTAGGAGAAGTTGCTGGTGGGGTAACTGATGATGTGATTATTGTTGGAGGTGGTAACGCTTGCGTACTAGAATCTGATGATGTGTGTACGGTTATTTGTGCTACAGGTGATGAAGGGGGATGCGTTGTTACTGGAATTGGTATTGAATCTGATGCTGTGGATGAAGTGGAAGGTCGCTGTTCTTGCCGGTAATATGTAGGTTCTTTTATTGTTCTGGAGTCCCGGCGTTTTTTGTGGTGGTGATGGTGGTGGTGATGGCCCCCTGAAGGGGAGGTGACGGAAGGAGAGGCGGTGATGATTTTAGGAGGTGGTGGTGGGGGTGTGATTAGAGTGGTGGAATCCCGGCGACTGGAACGTCCGGATTCTCCGGATCCGCGCCGCTGGGTAGCCACGGAGTCCCGCCGTGTGGCGTGCCCGGAGCGGGACGATTCTCCGGAGCCTCGTCTCCCACCACCAGACGTGGCCGTACCGGTGCCGGTTCCTGTGCTGGTGGACTCGCGGCGCTGCCACAGGCGTGCCACCTTAACCATAATAAACATCATGTAATTAATTTTGGAAATAGATCTAATCCAAAAGCAAAATGTAATAAGTTATATCTTTGTGTAATATGTACTATTTTCCTACCCTTAATTTGGGCTTAGCCTGTTGGGTAGTTGTATTAATAAATAAAATAAATAAAACAAAAAGCATTTTGATTAACCCCTCAGAAGTGACGGCCTTTTCTGAGAGACCCGTGTTAAATAAATACTACCGGGATATTTTTGTAGTATTTTTTTACATAGATAAATCTCTCCGGGTCTCTCAGATCAGGTGCCACCCCCCACCCCCCCACTTCCGAAGGGATAAGTGTTTTTTTCTTCAAACGTCATAAAAATGTGACTTGATTGACAAGGCAGAAGTTTCACTTTTACACTGGCGGCGTAGAAATGAAATAAATAAATATCCATAGCAACTATTATAACTCTAGCCAACTGTTTCATTCAAGCATTCTGTCAATCTAAGTAAAATTATTGGAATGGGGGATTACACCAATTTTTTTTTATAATTTCATCTGAAAATATTAGGAAAACTAAGACTATTGATGAAAATCCGGTGAAAAAATTCCTATTAATAAGCGAGTTGTGGTCTCCCGAATTTTGAAAAGATTGACGTGACGTCACATTTATGTGTTTTTATATCAAACTGTTTTCATCATGGACCTAAATGTTCTTGAAATATATGCTATTTTAAGTTATATTTGCATAAAAATAAATGAATATTATAATACTTTATAAGTCTACATACTTTATAATTACAGGTGTATTTAAATTATTAAGTTTAATGCAAGATATTTATGTTAAAATAAAAACTGTTTGAAAACTGCGGTACAGGAATGTTAGACCCTCCTTTCGAATTTGAATTTCTTAACTTCCATTGGTAGTAATCCCCACCTCTTAACATGCTATTTGTAATGCATGTATATGTGGTCTCTCGGTCGCCAATCAAAATATTTTCATATTAGTGTCGAAGCGCTATAACAAAAAACCCTTTATTTCCGAAATATCTCAATTATACCATTTCATTTTTTTTTTATTAATATTCGTTATTCAGCATATACATTCGTATATTTTTACTATTTTCCTTTAATTCGATTGAGCCGTAATCCCCCATTCTACAGTAAACTACAATAATTATGGCAAGAGCGCTGAAGATTGATTGGCTAGATTAATTATTTTTTTATCGAAGTATCTTGATTATTCATTATTACGCATTATGTTCGGCTCGATTTTTCTCAAAATTTTGTTATGCACCCTTATTATTTATTTGTATGATCATAGATGGAAGAAAAATCACTATCGGATCCCAATACGAAAAACCTATGTTGCCATTTTTTTTTTATGACGTCATAAGTGAAAAACAAATGAAAGTCGGAGATGAATCGCACATATTAATGTGTATTTTTAAAAACTAAAATCGACGTGTTTTTAATCCTATACTGCAGGGTTGGAAAAAATCAAATAAATCATGATTCTTTGATTTTTTTATTTTTAAAGATCTAGTGGTGTTATTGTACTTTTTTAATTGTTTTAAAACCAATATAAATATTTTATTTCATAAACGAAAACGAAATCTGTAATAAACCCCAAAAGATGCATTTGAATTTTTGCATAAATTTAGTATATAACGTAACCACGTGCGCGCGTCTTTTTAAACAATACATACCTAAATAAAATAGGTCAAATCATGTAATCAGTAATCTGTTAGAATTCGAATACAATCCATATTTTTCTTGTTATTTATACTTTTGTAGTAAATAAATTCATTTTTATTACAATTTGAATCTTTTTTTCATCTGTGATAAAAATCAGTGATTTTTTAAAAAAAATCAGTTGATTTAAATCAAGATTTAAATCATGATTTAAATCAAATGATTTAAATCAGGCCAACCCTGCTATACTGTATATTATTATTATTATTACCTCGCTCCGAAAATCGGAGATGGCGGTCGTGTGCGATTTGCTACTGATGGACTTGATCCCGCTGTCGGCGCTGCTCTCGCGGCGCTTGCGCAAGGCGGCGGCGTGCCCGTCCGCGGCCGTGGTGTTCTGCCGGCCCCACGGCAAGCTGCGCGCGAGATCAGCTAGCGTCTCCCGCCTGCAGAGCGGGGCCTTGCTGCGCGACTTGGCTGCGCTGCCACCGCCCCACTCCCGCAGAATGTCCGTCAGCTGCGCCAGCGAGCTGCGCCGTCGTCGGCCTCCGGCTCCCGCCGGCGGGGAAGTCTCCTGCGTCTCGGTAGGCGGTGAGATGCTGCAGATCTGCGTGGCTGAGTCCCGGCGGCCCCCCAGACGCTGCCGGATCGTTGACTCCTCCACTTGCTCCCTGACTAGGTCGTCCCAGCCGTTGCCGCCCTGCCACACCAGACCGACCTGGTGCGACAGGATGGGTAGGTTGCATACGAAACATATTGCAGTCATTGTTCTACAACAGAAACACAACAACAGTGTTAGCGGATGTATCCTCCCTATATACCATATCGAAGTATGGAAATATGTATATGCTTCATCAAGTGGCTGAATGCTGCAGTGCATGACACATGCCTAGCTAGATGCTGCAAGACCGCAGGCCAGATGCTGAAAGAAGAACGACTGCGTGTCAAGCGTTATAATCATACAGTGTCTAAGAGCTACGGCCTAAAATGTCAAAAGTTCTAGAGTTATCTTCATCTGTATTAACTAATTGTAACACGACGCTACTAAGCCCCATTCAGATAGAGCTTAGTGCAGTTGTAGCTAATTGTATTGTAGTGCAAAAAGATTGTAAACGCAAGCGTTCACATTCAGACTTTCGACATAATGCAGTTGTATATGCAGTGCAGAAGCTTGCAAGGTTCAAACTTCTGCACTGCACTACCAACACTGCGATGCAACGACCAATCAAAAGGAGGCATATTATTTGAATCTGTAGGTAATGTAGAAATCCGAAATGTCATTATAATCTATATGATTTCTTTTTGATTGTTGGGCCTACCATTGCTAATAAATTGTCAAAACAACTTAATGACATTCTTGTATACACAAAGAACTTCTCTGTATCTTGTAGACGCATTTAGTTTAACAGGTTATGATAGTCTTCTTGTGAATATTTTTTTATGTATTGGACGAACCCACCAGCTACGACGTTTTGTTTTTCTTTACTTCAATATCAGTACTGCTGTACATGCTATTAAATGAGTCATATTGGCGCAAAAAACATTGTTATTTGACATATTGAATATAGGTTATAATACAAATTCAGTAGACGTGTCTACCCCATATACCTATTAACTAATATATTGCGGATCCTTTGCTTTTCTTGAAGAAAACACTGTGAAATGGAAATATCATTTCTGCATAAGTCTATCTCACACAAACACCCAACCGCGAATTATGCGCATGCTTGGAAACCTTGATTACTATTGGCTAACGAGGAAATCATGATCACTTTTTGCGAATCACAGAGTTCTGTTTATTAACGACTAGCGCGAGAAATTTTAAATTTAAATTTGAGAAATTAAACAATGTACCTACTATTTATTTTGTATGTAAATTCTTGAATATAAATATTAGTAATAATAAAAAGCATTGACATATTCTAGTGCTAAATTTGAATTAAATAATTTACTTTGTTGTACTGTAAAAATAATAGGAATACAATCTGGTCAGGATTAATTTATTTAGGTAACAATAAATTACTGTATGAAACACAAAGCAAATGCTTTCGAAGTGCAACTACAAACAGAAATGAAATCAAACGCCGAAGTCAAACCATGTGCTCGCTGCATCACCAGGGCATCGTTCCAAAACCAAGAATACCGAGTTTTGGCGTAGAGTATGATGTGTTGTGTTTTGGAACGAATGAGAGTTTTGTTCAAGTAAAAAATTGAAACTAAATTAAAAATAATTTTATAAAACTAACAAAACTACTTATAATTACAACATTAATGTCAAGCCCGTAATAAAAGCGCTTTTATGGAGCACTCTCCTCAATATAATGTGAAAGTACGCCCCATAAAAGCGCTTTTATTATAAAAGTATGCTCGTAATACACGCCAACGTATTTACTTATGTTCATTTTCAACCAAAAGCATGTTTTCTTCTTCAAGAAGGCAAATTACTTTCATATGTTGAGAATCGTGAGCATCTACGTTTGAAAATATTGTGGAGTCATTTCTATACAATCCTCGTTAGTAGAGTAAGTAGAACATCGCTTTGGAGTAAACTCTGGCTGTTTTGGAAAAGGTTGAGTAAACTCTGAGATTAATGTTATTAGTTTTGAAACGACTTTGAATAATTTCGTACTCTAAGACTAGGATTTTGGAACGCAGCCCAGCCAGCGACGCTGTCAGCGTTAGCCAATAGTAGTCAAGATTTCCGAGCATGCGCATAATTGCCGGTTGGGTGTTTGTGAGAGATAGACTTATGCAGAAATGATATTTCCATTTCACAGTGTTTCCTTCACCTACTCTTATGGGAAAGATACGAGCATTAGCAATATATTAGTTAATAGGTATACCCTGTATTGCAAGTACAACTGCACTAATTTTCTATGTAAACGATAATTGCGCACTACAATACAAATGCACTACCAACATTGCACTGCAACTGCCCTAAGCTCTATCTGAATGGGGCTTTAAGCTATAGATGGCTATACTATTAATTCCGAAATAAAATTATTGTTTTAAAGGACGTTGGTACAGTACCAAACTTGCGCTCGTTTTGAAAAATATAAAATCAAAATGAGGTTTGGGTTAGTACTGAAAATGTTCGGTACAAACAAAATAAGGTTATAGACAACCTGAACGTGATACCGTTTAGCATTTATGACACTAGGGCGTAGCACTTAGAGACTGTAGGATTAACGCATGACATGCTTCGAGAAGAACTGCCTCAGCCTAGAGTTCCGAGGTTTCCCACTGTATTCTGGGTTGACTTTCGGTTCCATGCATTAGGCCAACTCTCAACTCATTGCTCAACTAAATTCAACTTTAGTTTTATCAAATTCAATAATTTACATTACTTGTAGTACTAGTCTGATACATACATGCAAACTTTTTACAATTTTTAAAATTACATACTTGATTTAGGAAATAACTATTGACAACTGACACGACCGTTGGTGGCATCACCATCGCCAACCACACGTATGTTTGATTTAGTACTTTTACCTGTGTGAAATAGTTACAAATTATGCCACCAGGGCCCTGTTTCTCAAAAATACAAGTCTACAAGTTAACAAGTTACAAGTTACTAGTAGATTTTTCACAAGGACATGTAAATTCTGTTTCAGAAAGAAATTTACAAGTCTAGTAACTTTTTTACATTTGTAGTTTATTTTCACAAGTGATCACAGCTGATTTAATTTGTGTGTTTATTATAAGGGCAACCTTCTGGCCAAACATAAAACGTGCAATATTGCTAAGTTTTCTTATATCGTAATTTCATGATCTACTTCTATGCAGGGTCGCGTTAAGTAATTTTCGGACCCTAGACACAAGAATAAATTCGGGTCCCCAATTTCATATATTTGTACTTACATATACTCGTATATGCAAATAGAAGTCTGATTAATTTCAATCATTGTTATAACCAAGTTTATTGTTGTAATCAAGTATAATCGTTGTTGTACTCAAGTTTATTCATTGTTGTAATCAAGTTTTATCATTGCTGTAATGCTTTTTTTAATTTTTAGCTCACAAATATTAAATAATTCGTGATGTTGTTATTGTTTAAAATCGGCCGGTGGGCCCTTCTTCTCATTAAATTCACATGACATCTCCATATGGCCATAATCAATCCTCCTCCTAAATATTTTAGGTCTTCGTACAACTTCGTTTTTATCACTTGAGTCACTTGACCACATTGCTTCCCAATATTTATCTATAATTATTATTATAATTTGTTATTTAAATAATAATAATAAAATAAATCAAGATAATAAACAAACTCGCTTTCAATTCCGAACCTTACTATAACTTGTACACTTTTTCAATTGTAAATTAAATATTTTCTACACTATTAGAATTGTATGATAGGGTTGCTTGAGACAGCTGAAAATTTTCATGTATTTCACAAGTTATTACTTGTAAAATATATTTTGAGAAACAGAACGATAATTACACTTGTAAAAAACACTTATATAAAATAGACTTGCACTTGTGACTTGTATCTTACAAGTGTAGTTTTAAGAAACAAATACTTGTGAAAATTAAAATTCTTCAAGTGTACACACTTGTATTACAAGAGAAACAGGGCCCAGATGTCAGGGTGTCACTTGTCAATTGTTTTATTAGTACATAATTCAAAATCAATAGAATAATTATGTGAACATTTAATGAAAAAAGTGAAGATAATAAAAAGGTAATGATAATGATATGTGCAGGTGTTCGAATTAAATTAGAAAAAAAGTTCCCCATTACAAAAAGCTATTTTAGTGGAGTATCGTTATTTGAATAAAATAAATGAAAGTAAAATATGCATAGGTCCACGATTTAAAATATACTGGTTGTGCCACTCTGCACAAAACGAGGGTCCAAAGCGATACGTGTTTCCTCGTTTTTTCCGCTAGAGGCGCAACGTGAGAACGACCCAATTGACACCTGTCATTTGCATGTCATTTTGAAAATATTACATGTTATATCTCATAGAAAGGTAAGTAAAACAGGTTTTGAAGTACATATTCGTATTATATGTAATGTAATATAAATATTTTGTTGAAAGATATTGCAATTAATGCAAAATGAAAAGAAAATTAAATAGAGAATGTTTCATTCCTGGATGTGAAACAGGTTACAAGAAATCCACTGAAAAAGAATCTCTGTTTGCTGCTCCACTCGATATATCACTTTTTAAAAAAATGGCAATATGCAATTACAGATGATCGCGAATTAAGATTGAATGATGTTTGTCGGATACATTTTCGGGAAGAAGATATTATTACCGAATGGGAATCTGGAAGTGTACGGTTCTATCAATTTATTTAGTTTTTCCAATTTTAAATTGTAACAATGTATTGATTCAGGTTTCCATTAAATATATAAATTTATATTAAAAATAAATTCATTATGCATTTCATTTTTTATATTTTATGTAAAACTAGTTTGTTTTGGTAGGGTCGTTCTCACGTAGCGCATCTAGCGGATTATTCAAGGAAACACGTATCAAGGGGACCATCAGAAACAATGAAAAACATGACAAGTGGCATAACCAGTATATTTTAAATCGTGGTAGGTCTCGCTACTTTAATCGTTATTATTTTTAAATGTGATTACATTTTTAGAACATGCATAGATATTTCTTTAAATATTAAAAAAAAAACAAATCAAAACATTTGCATTTTTTGATAAATAATTCAGAGAGTCAAACGTAGTCCTACAAGTAATTTTTGCATATAACAAGTGTCAAATACATGCTCAAATAATTTACAAATGTGTATCAACAAACTTTTGATTGAACAACAAGCTGCTGAAACTCTGAGAATATTTCCTTGTTGTAGCGAAAGGAAATTTTGTGCAAATCATCATGAACAAAATAGCGTGCAAATCATTAACCCATGCATCAATCAGGAAAACCTCGAATTCTGTCAAGCTAGTGCCTCAGAACAACGTTTCGGTGCGATGCAACAAACTCTTTCATCAAAAATATGATAATAAATTTTGTATCATATATTTAGATAAAATCATAGGATATTAATATAGTCATCAACATAATAAACTATTGTGTAGCTTAATTACAAACGGTGGGATGTAATGTGCACAAAAAGATATTTGTGCACAATAAAACGATGTTTTTTTTTCTTAAAAAAAATATTCAAAAGTATGAATTCGTGTAATAAAGTTGAAGTATACAATAAAGATGATTAATATAATAAAAAATTTATACAATGTTCAAAAACTTTTATATAAAAACATAAACTATCCTAACCAAACTTTTTTGTAGAAGTAAATTTTTGTAAACCTATTTATCATATGTTACAACTTTATTTGAAATTGAAATAGAAATTGATTGCACATTTTAAATCTTCTGTCAAAATCAACCTTTTTGTACCTACTAATAATTTGGTTTTTGTACAAATTCATATTTCTCTACGAAGAAAAGCATTTCATATCCTTAATCTTATATGTCAAAAAAAAAAAATGTACTAAGTAATTTAATATTACAAACTGGTATTTTTTTTACATCTGTTAAAAAATGCACACTTTTTTTCATTAATGGATTTATAAAGTATGTCTTTTTTAACACACTACCAGTGTGAAAGAAGCGCACTTTTTTAACGCAAAATTCGTGAAATAATGAATCGTTACGGCACTTTTTTTCACACTTTTATTGTAGACGTAAACAAAATTGTATGCAACTCGAATATAAAATGCCTTATTTCACTTTTTAGTCTTGTTGCATAAATAACTATTATAAAATTGTATTTTTCATATTTATTTATTGAAATAGACACTTACAAAATTGAAATTTGCACGAGCGCCTCTAACGGCAAAGCACAGAAATCAAGGTTGCTATGGTTACCGCGTCCAAACAAAGACCTGTCATCAGCCGTAGACTCTACACTCTAGCCATCGTTTTAGTTGAATATTCGAATGATCTTCAATATTATCAAACAAAAAGTTGCCCCAGACACATCTTCTGGTTTTAAACCCATTTTTATTAAACACAACGTACAAATCACAATAAAGAATTAGGTTTAACACTGAATAACAAATGCGAACACAATGACCGATAGGAACATGGAACGGGACGCAAGACAACGAGGGGAGGTTTGTTTGGATGCATGATCTTCTATCTCTCTCTTGCAGTGACGTCAATTTTGTAAGTGTCTACTGTAATTAATTTATTATTTTTCACATATTAGGGCTGCTGCAAGAATTTTTATACTAAATATTAACAGATATTGTTCTTTAAAGAGCCTGAAATTTAAAAATATAACGAAATATCTATTTGATATTTTACAATTAAATATTGAAATTTGTGTAATATTTTGAAAAAGTCACGTGATTTGAACAGAATGTGACGTCGTACATACAATTTAACATGTGACAAACTGTCGCCTACTCTTATTCATATAAATAACGTAAACTCTTTTCCTATTGGCCATGTATGACGTGCTGTATACAGGGTGAATGATTTTTCATTGTCCAGCTTATATCTTCTGAAATATTAAAGATACAAGAAAAAGATATATAGAAAAGTTATTTGATACAACCTGGTCTATAATTTAGAATAAACAATTTTTTTCCAAGGCCTACCAATTTTCCAAAAAAATATTTAACTTTGATTTTTTAAATGGAACACCCTGTATATTTTTACGGAATAAAATTCTAAATAAATTTCTCTTTAGAATGATGTATAACAAGTACGGGTTTACCTTTAAATTATGTCTAACAAAGCAAATAGAAATACGATAAAAGTAGGCTATGATATTCTATTGTTTATACCAGTAACATCTGTCATAAATAAAAGTATTAATAATTTTGTAAATCATCAATGCTAGTAATTCTATTCCTTGCTTCATTAGACATAATTTTATTCAAAGGAAAATCCCTACGTAGCCAATGTTCATGTGTGACAGAAGTTACAGGTATAAACAATAGAATATCATAGCTTACTTTTATCATATTTCTATTTGCTTTATACGACATAATTTAAAGGTAAATTCTTACTTGTTACACATCATTGTAAAGAGAAATTTATTAAGAATCTTATTCTGTCAAAATATACAGGGTGATCCATTTAGAAAATTAAAGTTAAACATTTTTCCAAAAAATTGGTACGCCTTGGAAAAAAATTGTTTATGCTACATTATAGATCAGGTTATATTAAACAACTTTTGTATTTAACTTTTTTCTGTATCTTTAATATTCATATCAACCACCCTGTATACTTCGACGTCATAGGAGTGGGGGGGTTGTTTTTCATTACTATTTATGGCGCAAATCTTTATATTGAATTATTTACGAAAATAACAATAAATTATTATTTTTTATTCATTACTATGACAAATATTGCAAATACTTTTTAAAAATTAAGAAGCCAGCTCATTATCCTAAATTTGTAATTAATTTTGTCTCTTGAGAAATTACTTTTATTATAAAATAATTATTTATTACGTGTTATTAATTTTTTGAACAATCTAAATTAATTATAATTAAATTACAAAGTAACTAACTACCCTACTCTGATGGTAACTTAAAGATTAGAACAGCAACAATTTTTTTTTTTAATATAGGCCCTTCGCTTTTGGTTACACGAATTACATTGTTTCAATAACATCTTTAATCCATTATAAAAATATTCCTTTGTTTTGTTCGCAAAATACTTTTTAACAGCCGCTGTAAGTTCGTTATCGTCCCTAGATTTTTTCCCTTTAGTGTTTTTTTGGGATTTGGAAACAAAAAATAGTCACATAGGGCTTATAATTCATTTCGTTGTTCATTAATTGATGTACAGAGTTTATTGCATCGAACTGATAAAAGATGTATATATGTAATTATAATGAGAGAATTCAATTGATTGAACTTGTGTTGTTGATGTCGGAACCTGTAATGGCGGAGCCTGGGTGACGGCAGCTGCTGCGCCATGGCTCATGCTGGCGGCGACGAAGAGGGCGGCGGCGACCACGGCCAAACCAGCGCCACGTCGACCACACCTGCAGTGCTGTGTTAAAGAGCGTTAGATGCGCTTCCTTCCGCTTACCTTACAATCAGTCAACAACAACACAGCCACGCCACAACAAATACATTCATACTAATACTGTAATCAATGAGGTAACCCAGGAGCATGCGGTGATTTCTACGGAAAGGGAAACAACTTGTATTGCTTAAGCCTGTTCTACAATTTAATCGTTTGTCGGTTGTTGCTTGTCGTAAGTCGTTTGACGTTAACAGCACCCGAGATTGCTTTCTACAATAGTCGAAAGCTGTCGTAGCGAACTGTCACTTTTAAGTGAGGTTATGGATACTATTGGCAACTGACTTTAAGCTCGCAGTGCCAAAGCGGAATTTACTAGAACTCACGGAGTTGAGATAACCATTTGATAACTATAATCTTTGTAGGAGTGTTTTTGTGTATTCTTCGTGTTTTTTAAAGTAATAAAGCTTCGGCAGCAACAAACTCTGTTTAAGAATGCAATACATTTTCAACATGATAAATATTAGTTATATTTTTTCTATAATTTCTTGCAAATAAGCGTGAATTTCGACTACTGCTAGTGGAAGGTTTCTCTTCATGCTTAAAGTGGGAAAATTTTTGGAAGGTACAGCAGTTTTTTTTAACATTTTCGTTTATTTGTATTAACATTTAAAAAAGAACATATACTTATTGCAAATAAAACTTTTCCTCTTAAAATAATCACTATCAGCCAAATGTAAAGACCTTCATAAATTTAGAAACTGGTTTCCCTAGTTTTAATTTTATTATCCAGGTTTTTCGCCGGTCAATTTTCTCTTTATCTCCAAATTTGTTCTCGATGATAACATAATCTTTATTTTTTTGAGAGAAAGAATGGTAACTTACATATTCTGTTTTTTAAATAACGACTTGCATTGGGGTACAGAATAATAAATATTACTCATTTTAATATAAAAAAACAATTATGCAAAACGAAACTTCGAAAACAAACTTATTTTAAAGGTTAGAATGCAATTATTTGTATATAATAATTAATACAATAAGTTAATTATTATACATACAATACACTATCTGCAGAACAGATCTACGATGGCAAATTTCACAAATTATTATAATAGAAAGCAAGAAATAATTAAATAATATTAATTTTTTCAAATACGACAATGTTTTATATACAGAGCGCGCCAAATCTATCTCAACTCCTAGAGTTCGAATTTTTGCCACTAGTTAGCGTAGCGCTTAAAGTCAGTTGCCAATAGGGTCCTCCACCGTAGTAACAAATTAGAACAAGGGTCAGTTATATTAAAACTAGACCTTAAAACTGTATATTAAGGACTATCAAAGTTGAAAAATAGTTATTAGTTTCTAAAATAATCGAGTTTTTATTACCATTTCCTCATCTCTATATCTACGTCACATATTTATTCTATTCCAAATTCTTACTACTTTCAAACCTTCTGCTATCGCCTTTTTGAAATACAGAATCCATTTGCAAGTAAATAAATGCAGAAAATAACAACAATAAAACAACAGAAATAAATCAAATAATACTAATTTAAATTTATGATGCCATGACAGATTACAAGCGTTGGTATGAAAGTAAAAGATATGTTGAATGACATAGGCTACCAGTGGTAAACAAATCTTGGACTACAATACGTACGTAGTATTTTTATTAATGGGGGATTACACCATTTTTTTTATAATTTCATCTGAAAATATTGACGTGACGTCACATTTATGTGTTTTTATATCAAACTGTTTTCATATATGCTATTTTAAGTTATATTTACATAAAAATAAATGAATATTATAACACTGTATAAGTCTACATACTTTATAATTACAGGTGTATTTAAATTATTAAGTTTAATGCAAGAAATTTATGTTAAAATAAAAAATGTTTGAAAACTGCTGTACAGGAATGTTAGCCCCTCCTTTCGAATTTGAATTTCTTAACTTCCATTGGTAGTAATCCCCACCTTCTAACATGCTATTTGTAATGCATGTATAGGTGGTCTCTCGGTCGCCAATCAAAATATTTTCATATTAGTGTCGAAGCGCTATAACAAAAAACCCTTTAGTTCCGAAATATCTCAATTATACCATTTCATTTTTTATTAATATTCGTTATTCAGCATATACATTCGTATTTTTTGCTATTTTCCTTTAATTCGATTGAGCCGTAATCCCCCATTATGACATTAAATTACTTATTATTCACCCATATTTCCAATTATTGACCACAAGGGTTATATTAACATATTTATACATTTTATAAGTGCAGAAAAAATTAATATATGTGACTTCAATTATTAGCGAAATCTACTGTTTGAAAACAAAATCATCTATATATCTATGTCACAGAATATTAAAAAAAATATTACGGCTCAACGAATAACAATAAAGACTTTCTAAAATTACATATCACTGTCAATTTAGATGAAGTTTTGTAAAAAAATATTAAAAAAATATAGTGGAGGACCCTATTGGGCCAGCAATTGTATTTGGCAATCATCGGCACGCAGCGGTGCTCATCGCTGCCGGAGTGCTGAACGCGCCCATTGCTTTCTACACACGTATGGTGTCGTAACGAACTGTCACTTTTAAGTGAGGTTATGGATATTATATCTTTTCCAATTTATTTTAAGAGAGTGTCTACTACAATATCCAGACAGAGTAAAAAAAAAAAAAAAATTGGTGAACTTGTTGTATATAATGCATAATTATTTCATCTAATGTCATTTCGTCCAAGTTTACGTTACTGTCGTCGTTTCGTTCGATGTCGTTGTCGTAGAAAGATGAGAAATGACCAACATTCGATCCGACACCGACAGCCGCCATCCGACAATCCCTTCCTGTTAAAGTTAAACGACTTTACGCCAAGCGACAACCGACAAACGTCTCAATTGTAGATGAGATGAATATTTATTAGATATTTGCGGTGTTTAGTAGTAAATATTTTGAGGGAAGCATGTTTCTCTTGCTTCTATGGACTGCACGCTCCTGGGGTACACAAATTATAGTCCTTGACACCAAAGAAAACCGGAGGGGTAAGGGAGAGCATGCCACATACTGTGTTCCACCAATCACCAATGATTACAAAGGAAGTGGGGAATAGTCTAGAAATAACGTCACTGTGAAATTGTGATTATGTTACTATACAGTGTCCCACACTCTATCTTCAGTGTAGCAGAGATAGTCAATGTTATTCTTATGGACGTTTTGTGTAATGTAAAATTGAAACATTCATAAATTTTCATTGCTTACCAAAATTAGTTAACACTGTACAATTTAAGTTTTATGAGGGTGTGAAATTTGTCTACAGTTTTAAATAGTTTTATATACAGGGCCGCAAAAAGATGAGTTGGAACCGGGGTGTAAAAAACATGCTGAAGCTATTTGTAACTATAATAAGCAATATTTCAATACAATATTTAAAACCGCCCGGCATACTAATCTTGATCAAATGCATTAGAGATTAGAATACTAAAATATTATAAATTCAAATTGGAGATTATAAAGAAAGAATAAAGATTTATGAACTATGTAAAATATATGCGTTATTTCTATCAAACCTAAATAATTAGTAAATTATCAAATAAGAAAATATAAATTAAATAAAAAAATAATATTTAATAATAAATATGTAAAATAGGGAATTTATATTGTTGACGACGATTGTAAAATGTATAAAAATGTAATATATTATTATACATATTATATATTATATTATTTACTTTAAATTGACTAGAGTTTATATGTTAATTAGTTTTATTTACCTACGCTTGGTATGTTTTTATACCCTACTTATATTTTGGAGTTGTATTATTTTATATTTTTTGTAAATTATTAATTAAACTGACCAGTTTATTACTTAATTTAATTTTTTTCTTTTCATCCACCTGTTTAGATACACTGAAAGTACACCAGTCATAAATACATTTTGCTCTTTCTATCTTATAGAGTTTCAGCAGGTAGATATGGCAACATGGTACTCCATAAGACCCTATACTGAACATAGAGTGTTGGACACTGTATAGTCTATTGCAGTTAATACTGATCGACAAAGCGGTTTAAGTTTTGCGTATAGCAAGTCATAATAAAATATTTCTAATTGTAGTGCCGCTTTATAGAAATTCTGATAGCATTTAACATTCCTCAGACTGATTTTCTTTTGTGTCATGGACTGCATACTTCTAGATATGTATTAGATACCATTACTATACCAAGAATTTATTTATACAAGTTATAATGTCAGTAAGTGCTGACCAAAAGATAGTGTTGATGGACGTTTTTTAAAACATCACAAAATTGATACTTTTTGCTCAAGAAAAAAATTATTGACAGATTTGAGTTCATAATGACATAGCATTTGACAAAATCAAGGGTGGAATAGTACGAGTATATTACATCCGAGGTGGAAGCGTGGAAGATGTTTCATTACAGCCGAGGACTTGTGTATATTACCGAGAGACGAAGCCTCGAGGTGAGATAAAGCGCGGGGCTGTGATGAAACTCCTACTGAGGTTATGTATACTATTTTATTCACAATCATCCTCATTTTAAATTAATAATTTTCAAAACAAATCAATGAGTTACGAGGGTCACGCCAAAATTATTGAGATACAGAAATATTATTTGAAGGAGAAGCATGTAGTTTTACTTGTGTTCAAAGTAGTCCCCCCCTGCTTCAATACACTTTTGTAATCGAATTTTCCAGAGATGGAAAGCTTTGAGCCATTCATTTTCTGGAATCGTATTAAAATACTCCATTATGGTGTTGTTAATCTCCTCTTCCGACGTAAAATGACGACCACGTAAATGTTTTTTTCAAATTAAAAAATAGCCAGAAGTCACATATTGCAAGATCAGCAGAATACGGTGGATACTCAATGACTTTAATACCATTTTCTTTCAAAAAATTAACAGTTGTCGCAGCCGTATGGGAGGACGCATTATCATGGTGAAGCATTAAACCCTTAATTTTCACACTGCGAAGAACTTCAGGTAGACATTTTTGTGTGTACCAATTGGCAGTAACAGTCTTCTGTCCCTCTAACCTAATTGCTTTCACAAGACCTGTACTTCTGAAAAATACAGCGTACATAACTTTTTAAGTGCACGTTGTTTTTTCACGGTAACTGGTGTTGGGTCATCTTCAAACACCCATACCCTACTTTCTTGACGCGTTGGAACATCATAAAAGGGTATGTAAGTTTCATCGCCAGTTACAATTTTAGAAAGAATACGATGACCGCCATTATTTAACAATTTTAAAGTGGCGCGACTAATTGTAATACGCTTGGCTTTTTGTTCTTCCGTTAAGTTGTGTGGCACCCAACAATTTTTCTAACACGAAGTTCTTCCTGCAAAATTTTTGCTATTGCTGCGGATCCAATGCCAAGGGCATCTTCCATCGTTTGATAGGTGACACGATTGTCATCCTTTATCATTTGTATCATGTTTCTCATCACGCAAGAAATTACGGCCTCTTTTGAATTCTGAAAACCAGCGAAATATAGTTGCTCGAGATGGAGCTTCATCTCCAAATGCCAGTCGTAGACGTTCCTCGCACTGTTCTTCACGTAATCCAATTTTAAAGTCGTAGTAAATCATAGCGCGATAATGCTCTCTTCCTAACTTCATGTTGCAGTTTATTTCCACTTCGAATTCCACCACAATAAATCACTTCAACCAGATGTTATTATTGGACAGATATTTTAAATAAATTGTAGTTTGACATTTGTGCACTAAAAATTTTCCAAAGCCAACTGTTTCCCAGCATCTCAATAATTTTGGAGTGACCCTCGTATAACCTTTAATTTTATTAATATTTTTGACAGCTCTCTTAAAATTTGTTTTAGCCTACTTCATTATAAGGATCTCATTGTCATTAAAATTAGGAATGACGTATTTCCCAACCTCCAAAAGGTTAGGAATCGGTATAATACTATAATGATTGTGAATAAAACGTCTTACTTGTGGTGTCCGTTATCATTAATGGTTTTGTTAAACTTGGAGCCTTAATTTCCCAGGGGCTTCAAATCTTTAGAAAAAAATAATAAACAAATGAATCAGTTTTATATATAAAATTAATAAATTATAAATAAATTCTTGGTTACATACAAACACTCTTAATATTTAAGAACCATGTCAAAATGAGAAAAAAAACTGTATGACATAAAGCATATTTATTTTTTCAGAAGGCTCTTATATTCCTTTATTAAAAAGAGCAGAATACAGAGCACTCTCATTTTAACACGGTCCCTTCCTTACTGTACGTTACGTTATGATTTCAAGAAAAGACGAAGGACGAAGAGATGTAATATATCATATGAATGTGGGTGATACAATGTCGCACCACTACCCAACATAAATAACACATGTAACATGTAACAAAGTAGAATATATGCTATCGCTTCTAAGATATGAAATTGAAGTTGCAAGAAGATTTAATGAATGACATGGAAATGAATGACATGGAAACATAAAAATAAATAGTGCGATGAGAAACATTTATATTATTATGAATTAATTTATTTCTATTCAAGATTAGTTACATGATTAGACAACTTCTCGGGTGGTAGTATGAACAAGTGATTAAGAGTGATTAGCTAGGAGATGACTAGCAGTGTTTTAGCGCTGTCAATCGTTTATGGATTATTTTAGAGAAAAATACTTCAAATAGCAATTATAGAAAAATTAATTGTACACAACTTTTATTTGAAGTATTTTTTTCTAAAATAATCCATAAACGATTGCCAGCACTAAAACACTGCTAGTCATTTCCTAGTTAATCACCCTTAATCACTTGTTCATACTACCACGCATTATTTTTACCCCTCGTATTGGTATTGAATTCACGCATATTCAGATTTTAGTGAATAAGCACGTTTTAAAGTCACTAGTATCCACGATTTAAAATATACTGGATGTGCAACTCTGCCCAAAACGAGGGTCCACGGCGATACGTGTTTCCTCGTTTTTTCCGCTAGAGGCGCAACGTGAGAACGACCCAACTGACACCTGTCATTTGCATGTCATTTTGAAAATATTACATGTTATATCTTATAGAAAGGTAAATAAAACAGGTTTTGAAGTACATATTCGTATTATATGTAATGTAATATAAATATTTTGTTGAAAGATATTGCAATTAATACAAAATGAAAAGAAAATTAAATAGAAAATGTTTCATTCCTGGATGTGGAACCGGTTACAAGAAATCCACTGAAAAAGAATCTCTGTTTGCTGCTCCACTCGATATATCACTTTTTAAAAAATGGCAATGTGCAATTAGTAGAGATGATCGCGAATTAAGATTGAATGATGTTTGTCGGAAACATTTTCGGGAAGAAGATATTATTACCGAATGGAAATCTGGAAGCGTACGGTTCTATCAATTTATTTAGTTTTTTCCAATTTTAAATTCTAACAATGTATTAATTCAGGTTTCCATTAAATATATAAATTTATATTAAAAATAAATTTCATTTTTTATATTTTATGTAAAAATAGTTTGCTGTGGTAGGGTCGTTCTCACGTAGCGCATCTAGCGGATTATTCAAGGAAACACGTATCAACCGGACCATCAGAAACAATGAAAAACATGACAAGTGGCATAACCAGTATATTTTAAATCGTGCTAGTATCCTATTTTAACATGTGTGTGCGTCTGTGTGTGTGTGTGTTTAATTTTTAAAATAGTATAAATTGCGAAAAAATGACATTTAATATATTTCGAAGAAAGTATTATAGTTAGAGTGTTAAGAGAATTTAAACACACACACACACACACAGGCCTACACACACATAGACACATACACGCGCACATCATCGTGAAAATGTTAAATTGGATTCTAAGGACCTTATAAAACGTTGTCATTTACTAAAATCTTAATATGCGATTTTTTGCACGAGAGCAGCGGGAGGTAAAAATAACTCAATACGACATAAAAAATTGTTATTTATTTTTATTAATACAACATGAAAATAATAAATTTATGTGCTAATAATAATAATAATAATAATAATAATAATAATAATAATAATAAGTAATTAAAGAAATTAAAAAATAATAAATTCGTCCATTGCTCCAAAGATCAAATTTAATTTTAATATTGGTTTATAGAATATTTAGTCTTTCAAAGCATTCCGCTTCTCGACGCTTTTTTCAGAATCTCTTTGGCTCAAGAAATACTACTTTTAAACTATTTCTATTTGCACTAAGTTACAGACAGAACTTCGTCAGCACACGTTGATTCAATTTTTGGTAGATATAACTTTGTTTCTGTACTATTTCAAAAAGCACAGCAATATCTAAAAACTAATAAGAGAGATAGAAATTTTAAAAAGAATCTAATCATACAAAAATCTCATTTTACCAAAAATTTGTAGTTAAACCGTGTTCTTCTATACCCGCGGATTAACCCAAACAAATATTTAACTAATTAAATTTTAATTAAATGTGTCAACAATGCAAACAGGTATATACTATTTTTTTTATTCCAAAACAGATTTATAATAATTAAATTTTGTACTGTAAAAAGAAAAGACGGAACTGTAGTTTCAAAAACAATAATAAATAAAAATAACTGAAAGTAATGTTTTCAGAAGTTGGACAAACGTGACCTCTTGCGTCTTTCAGCGGAACTAATACGTAGTTCGCAACACCGCCAACAGATGGCGCGGCAGTGGTTTCAGGACGAGAATAATTTCAAACATTTATTAACAATATATCAGTAAGTTAAATATCTATAGTAGTTTCCAATATTTTTACCTTCCGTCAACTTTAGCTAAGGAAGGTATTGTCCTATTGTCTGGTCAAAAAATTTGTTGGTGAGTTTTTAATGAATAAGCACATTTGATGGTCCCTAGAATACGAATTTACTATTTTTAAGATAATGTCTGTATGTATGGATGTGTGTGTATGTGTGTGTGTGTATGTGTGTGTGTGTGTATGTGTATGTGTGTCAGTGTGTGACAAATTTTTCGCCGACGAGAACTTGAATACTACAATTCTAAAAATTATAATTCTTTCGTATTCCTCTTCTTTACATCCGTATGAAGAGCTGATTAAATTTTGGTTATAATTGATCTACTGGACGTATCCTTATTTGAAGTTTCTATCAGTTTTTCTTAAAAAAAGCAGTTAAATGTTATTTTTTGACATTTTATGTTTTATAAATATTAAAGAACATGCTCTTCTCTATACGGTTTGATTATACATTTTCCTTCATATTCAATAGATATAGAGTCAAAGCATTATAAAGAGATTAATTTTCAAAAATCAGTTAGCTTTGCTATTTATCATGGAAACATCCGATATATGCAAAATATTCTAATTGGCAGATGTCACGGATGTCACTACCAAGTGCAAAATCAAATATGGCAAGTATAGGATCAGAATATCGGGAGTACGAGGAAGGCGAAAGGGAAGAAGGAAGGACTGTATTGCAGAAGACTTGAGAGAGGAAGAACTGTGTGAAGAAGAATCTGTTAGATAGGGATGAGTGAAAGAGAAGAGTAAGAAACAGTGTGTATGTTCATGTTATAATTTTATTGGATTTATAGAATATTTTCGAAGAAACTTTTGGTATGGTATTTGTAAAAAATAGTATGTGTTCGTGTTATAATTTTAATGGATATATAAAATCTTTTCCAAGGAACTTTTTATAGCTTTCATCCATTTTTATTTCAATACTTTTATTTCTAAAAATTCACATAGTTATTCAAATACTCTAAAAATTCTCTTTACAATCAAATAATATTACTACGAAGTTTATATCTCTACCCATTTTTGAATTATTGCCCCAAAAGTCAATATTCCCCACATTTAGATAAAAACTTCAAAATTTTCAAAAATTTAATTTTTATGTATCTAGATACTTCTCAATACGCTGATTCCAAATTTTGAAACCGCAGGTCGATATCTCGATTCGTTCTCGAGATATTTAGATTTAAAATTTTGCTCAAAACTGCCCATTTTTGGGTAATAACCCAAAAATGGGTCGAGATATGAATTTGGCGTTATCACTATTCGATTCTACGGACAAAAATACATAAGTATAGCAATTTTCATAATTTTTGTCCCACCGGTTCATTTTTTATGAATAAAAGCTTGAAAACCCCTGAAAATGTCCAAAATCTGAAAAAATCGTAAGGGGTACACCTTAGATTTTTGCAATTTTTGGCCATTTTCAGTTATTTTGCTTTAGAGATTGTATGCGCTGTTCAAAAATTCTGAAAATTGGTATACTTATATATTTTTGACCGTAGAATCGAATGGTGATGTCGCCAAATTCATATCTCGACCCATTTTTGGGTTAATACCCAAAAATGGGCAGTTTTGTGCAAAACTTTGAATCTAAATATCTCCAGAACGAAAAGAGATATCGACCTGCAGTTTCAAAATTTGGAATCAGCGCTTTGAGAAGTATCTAGATAAGTAAAAATTAGATTTTTGAAATTTTTGAAGTTTTTATCTAAATGTGGGGTATATTGACTTTTGGGGCAATAATTCAAAAATGGGTAGAGATATAAACTTATTTATATATGAGTCTACATAATGTATATTCATGTGATAATTTTATTGGATTTATAGAATATTTTCCAAGGAACTTTCTGTATGGAATTTGTAAAAATATGTATTATGTTCGTGTTAAAATTTTACTGAATATATAGACTCTTTTCCAATGAACTTTTGGAATGGGATTTGTACAAAATACATCAAATTAACGGAAGGTCTTGTGCTGGCCACAACAGATTATTTTATATTATTTTCAGTTACTTTTAGTATAATAGTAAACAGTTTACTATCCTTGCTAATAGCGTACCCATTTGTTAAATTAATATCCTATTATAAACATGACAAAAGTTTATATCGAGGTTGCTATCTCTAAGGAATATTAATTAATAACAGATTAAATTATGATATTAATTTTCACGACCAAATTAATTAATTTTGTAACAAAATATTTATTAAATGGAATTGCTAATAGACTTGTCATTATCATAAACATCACACATCATATACATATGTAAATTTAATTAATATAAATCTAAAAATATCTATTGTGGCCAGAACAATACCTTCCGCCAATTTCAGTCTATTTATACAGGCGTACCAGAAATAAGTAGGTACATTAAATTTAACCAGTGACAGAACTCATCGAGAGCAACAATATTTCTTAGTAACTTTTTTACCTTCCGTCACCTTTAGGTAAGGAAGGTATTGTCTTTGGACAAAAAAATCGGTGGTGAGTTATTAATGAATAAGCACGTTTTGGGGTCCCTAGAATACGAATTTACTATTTTTAAGATATCTGCATATATATACAGTATGTCTCCGGAATGAGTTTACAAAAGGAAAAACAATCTTATATTTGATTTTACGAAAAAATGCTAAGGGAAGAAAATTTTTTGCTTGAATTAAAACTGATATTTCAGTTATTAAATCTTTTAATTAATGAAATGTTCTTTTATTATAACGTTTTTTACCTTCCGTCACCTTTAGGTAAGGAAGGTATTGTCTTTGGTCAAAAAATTCGTTGGTGAGTTTTTAATGAATAAGCACGTTTTAGGGTCCCTAGAATACGAATTTGCTATTTTTAAGATGATGTCTGTATGTATGTGTGCGTGTGTGTGTGTGTGTGTGTGTGTGTGTCCGTGTGTGTGTCCGTGTGTGACAAATTTTTCTCCGACGATACTACAATTCTAAAAATTATAATTCTTTCGTATTCCTCTTCTTTACATCCATATGAAGAGCTGATTAGATTTTGGTTATAATTGATCCACCGGAAGTACCCCTATTTGAAGTTTTTAACAGTTTTTCTTGAAAAAACGCAGTTAAATATCATTTTTCGACATTTTGTGATTATCAATATGAAAGAATATCTTATTCTCTATACGGTTTGATTATACATTTTCCTTCATATTCAATAGTTATAGAGTTAAAAAGACATTAAGAGATATTAACTTTCAAAAATTAGTCAGCTTTGCTAAAATTATGGAAACTGCAGATATTCAAAAAAATTTAATTGACAGATGTCAGTGTCAAATGCAAAACCAAATATGTGAATGTTATAGAGTGTCTCTCGCAAGTGACTTGCAGTTGCGCCTCGCCTCAAAATTTGAATTTTCAATGCCGGAAGTACGAGAAAGGCCAAAAGAAGATGGAAGGACTGTATAGCAGAAGATTTGAGAGAGGAAGAATTGCGTGAAGAAGATGTGTTGGACAAGAATGAGTTAAAGAGAAGAGTAAGAAACAGCGACCCCTAATAAAATAGGGAAAGGAACTTTCGGTACAAAATTTGTAAAAAATAGTGTGTTCGGGTTACAATTTTACAGGATATACAGAATCTTTTTCAAGGAACGTTAGGTATGGGATATATACAAAATACATCGAATTGACGGAAGGTTTTGTGTGTGTGTGTGTGTGTGTGTGTGTGTGTGTGTGTGTGTGTGTGTGTGTTTGTGTATGACAAAAATTTCTCCAACGAAAACTCCAATACTACAATTCTAAAAATTATAATTCTTTCGTATTCCTCTACTTTACATCCATATGAAGAGTCGATAAGATTTTGGTTATAATTGGTCAACCGAAAGTACCCGTATTTGAAGTTTTTCACAGTTTTTTTTTGAAAAACGTAGTTAAATATCATTTTTTGACATTTTATCTTATTATGAACATAAAAGAATATCTTGTCGTTTATACGGTTTGATTATACATTTTCCTTCCTATTCAATAGATAAAGAGTTAAAGAATTATAAAGAGATTAACTTTCATAAATCAGCCATCTATGCAATAACCATGAAAACTGCTGATATATTCAAATAATTCTAAATGACAGACTAATTGGATATATAGAATCTTTTTCAAAGAACTTTCAGTATGGAATTTATAAAAATGGTATATGTTCGTGTTACAATTTTACTGGATATATAGAATCTTTTCCGAGGAGCTTTCGGTATGAAATTTGTACAAAAACAGAATTGACGGAAGGTAATGTGCTGGCCACATCAGATTTTTATTTTTATGAACCGCTTCTAATAAATTTCTTGTCAAATATTGAACGGAAATATATCACTGAATTTAATAAAATTCAATAATTTATTTATTATCAACTGAAAATAACAGTCTCGTTAAATTTATGTCTTGGAAAAGTGTAGCGAACCGAAAAAGAAGCTGCCATCCTCTGTATATATTGACAAACAAGTAAGATTTTATACAGTATATTGCACAAGAAATTCAAGAATTATTGTGGCTAGCACAAGATCTCTCGCCACTTCCATATTAGGCTATATAAGTATTGTATTGCACTTCGCTATCGAACCGTCGGTTTATAACAAAATATCACAGAACTTTACCCAAATATTGTTTTTGATTATATTTAACATGTCTTCTGCACACATATATAATTCTAATTATATCTATTTTTCATAGAACGAGGAAATTTCTAAATTTCAGAGATTCTTTCAATTCATTAATCAGATTGGCGGTATTTCTGATGGATATATGCATTTTACCTACAATTCAAATATTTAATTGTTAAAACAATAAGAAAGATTAAATATACTTCCCAGAAAAAACTATCAGAATGTCACTAAAACTGTTGATTTTTGACACTGACATATGTCATTTACAAACTATGTTATAAACATTTGAATTTGTCAAGTGGTTTCCTTAGTGCCTTAGCCTCTGCGATTAGAATATTATATACAGGGAATTTATTTTAACATGCAACATATGATCCATCACTTCCATGGTTACTCATTATTATGAAAAATGTCAGCAATGTAATATTTGTCCATTTTAAAATGCAACATATAAAATTTGTAGTTTTGTATTAACAAAACTAATTTCCAATAAATTAGCCTACATACGATTAACAAAAAATCAAAAAATGAATGTTGCACATCTTAACAAACTTTAGCTTACAAAAAATCATAATTTTCATGTAATAAAAGTTAAAAATATATCCCCCATTCACACTGAGGCAATATCCTAGTCGGTCGTAATAAGAATAGAAACCATTAGTGATGTGTTCTGGAGGTATCTCCTATGGTGCAATACTATTTATAATGTTGCATTTTAAAATGGACAAATATTACATTGCTGGCATTTTTTGATAATAGTAAGTAACCATGGAAGTGATGAACCATAATGTTGCATTTTAAAATAAATTTTCTGTATGTATATTATAATGTCTTTATCTCTAAATCTATACAAGATATAATAAAAATTTTAAGTGTATTAGATGGAGAATTTTGATATACAATATTTGTCATAACAAAAATTTCCAAAAAAATATATTTAGAAGATTCTAAGACACTACTACTTCCGGTTGTCCAATTGTTACCAAAACCTTTTCAGCTCTTCCCAGGAATGTCAGATTGAGGAAACTGCAGTTAAATATTTTTTAAGTCTTATAGTTTTTGAGGAATCGTCCCTCCAACATCCAGACACACATAGATACACACAGACAACATTTTAAAAATGTTATAATCGGATTCTAGGAACCTTAAATCGTGCTTATTCAATAAAATCTGGATATGCGAATTTTAGCATGAATCCAATTGCTCTCTTAGCGAGAGGTAAAAAGGCGCTAAAACGCTTGAATTTGAATTAGAGTGTATAAATGACGTAGATGTTACGGGCATTAAAATCACGAATATTTTAAAAACTAATAACTTTTTTAAAATTTTAATAGTTTCAATTTCTAGTTTTAATAAAAATAATCAATTGTCTAATTTATTATAATAGTTTTCGACCCCATTATACAAAAACGAATAATACCTAGGTATTTTAGAAAATTTTCGTTTAATTTGCGTCAGAATTTTCTCGTGTATCATTTTCCGTTATTCTGATTTTATCTGGGATTACAGCGAGATTTGATTGAGGAAAATTCTACAGCCAATTAAATTTCAAGTAATATATGCAAATTGGCGACACAAGTGGTAAGACTATCAAAGACCAATAAAAAAGTAATCAAATTTGGATCATAAATTTTAAGGTAGTTAGAATAGCAATAAATTTTGAGAAAATTATGAGAACGACTAATTGCTGCATTTAAAAAATAAATGTATTGTTTTGATTAATATTTTGCAACAAATAACAACAGTAAAAATCTGATGTAGCCAACGCAATACCTCTCGCCATTTAACTTTTATTAATTTAAATACATACTCACATATTTACTAATACTTTGCATATAACTATTGTCCTATTTACTACTGTCTTTTTAAAATGTCGCCATATTAATTTGAAATGATTAGTTTTTTGACTGTGACATTTGTTACATATTGAAATATGAACTATGCAACTAAAAATTGTGCTTATTTTTAAAACATAGGCCCAGGGATTTATTAAAATATACAAAAAGATATTAATGCATACTGCATAGAAAATTTAATAATCTATAATAAAATAAATTCCGAAAAAATGACATTTAATGTAATTTTTGGAAGAAAAACCATTTTGAGCTCCAGGTAAAGTGCCATTTCCGGTTATCCGATTTACACCAAAATCTAATGGCTTGTTTCCACATTAGAATATAGTTGAAATGCAAGGTTCCAAATTTTTTGATTGATTTGAGTTAAAACGAAGCGATTTACCAGAATCTAGATATGCGATTTTTAGCACGATTCCTATACCTCCCTTAACAAAGGTAGCGGGAGGTACAAATTAATATTGTGTCAAAATTATATTAGGTTAGGTTAAATTAGGTATTAACTTAGGTTAAATTACATTTTATAAGTTACTGGTCATATACAGCCCGATTCACAAAAAAGGCATCATCAAAAAATCATCATTTTTGGATTAGTGAATTCTATTCTATTCCGGTATTTAAAATTTAATCTTCATAATATTATCAAAAAAGGTAGATCCTAGGAGTAGATTAGACTATATTTTAAGAAATAAACTGTTAAAATTAGAGTAGAATTAAACTTTTTTGTGAATCGGGCTGTTAATGTTGATCATTTATGAAAAATACTGATTCAATAAATAAATAGTAATAAAAATATTTTAATGGCAAAGTTTTAATTAAACAAATAAATTTATTTACAATTTACAGAGTTCGTGCTACAAATCACATATCGCGACTTTGGTAGATAAGCACGTTTTAAACTCCCTAGAATCTGATTTTAATATTTTCACGGTTTCCGTATGTGCGTACTCAAATACTACCATTTAGACAATTATTAAATTTCGTAATTCTATTTTATTCTAATATGGAAAGAAGCATTAGATTTTGGTGTCAGTCCGATAACCAGAAATGGCACATTATTTGTGGTTCCAAGTGGTTTTTCATAGAAAAATACATGTATGTCATTTTTCGCGATTTTTGGTATTATAAAAATTAAGGATTATTTTCTACATGCATATAGATATTAATTTTTAGTTCTTACTTATTTGATCATAATTTTTTACCTTCCCTCTCCTTTAGGTGCAAGGTAGGTATTGCTTTTGGTTAAAAAACTAGGTGGTGAGTTTTTAATGAATAAGCACGTTTTAGAGACCCTGCAATACGATTTTACTAATTTTACGATGATGTCTGTCTGTATGTATGTATGTATGTGTGTGTGTGTGTGTGTGTGTGTGTGTGTGTGTGACAAATTTTTCCGACGAAGCTGATTAGATTTTTGTTATAATTAAATAACCGGAAGTACATTTATTTGAAGTTCTTAACAGTTTTTATTGAAAAACGCAGTTAAACATCATTATTATAAATATAAAAGAATATTTGATTGTCTATACGGATTGATTACACGTTTTCCTTTATATTAAATAGATATAGAGTTAAAGAATGTTAAAAAGATTAACTTTCATACATCAGCCAGCTATGCTATAACCAAGGAAACTGGTAATATATTAAAATATTCTAATTCAAAGAAATTTTCGGCATGGAATTTGTAAAAAATAGTGAAGATTTTTGAAAAGTTTTTATTGACTTTTGGGGCAATAATTCAAAAATGGGTAGAGATATAAACTTGGTTGTAATATTATTTGATTGTAAAGAGAATATTATGTAAGTGTACGCATTTTTAGAGTATTTATATATGAGTATTTTATTTTATTGGATTTATAGAATATTTTCCAATGAACTTTCTGTATGGAATTTGTAAAAAATTGTATTATGTCCGTGTTACAATATTACTGGATATATAGAATCTTTTCCAAGGAAATTTCGGTAAGGGATTTGTGCAAAATACATAGAATTGACGAAAGGTAATGTGCTGGCCACAGTAATTTTTTTTTACATTAATGATCAGTATATTGCAAAATGATCAGTAAATATAAATATTGTGTCAAAGTTAGGTTAAGTTAGTTAGGTTAATTTAAATTAGATTACTTAGGTTAAATTAACTACTATTACAGTCAAACATTTTAAACTAAAAAGATACTTACTGATATTTTTTATATTCATTTAAGCACTTGTCACTAATTTACAATTTAGTTACACTCTTAAAAAAAATATAAACACATACAAAAAATAAAAATAGCTTAAAAAACCATATTTTTAGTTATGTTTTAATGCGATCATTTTAGTGAGATTAAGAAAATAAAATTGAAAAACAAAATTCTAAGTATTCAGAATGGACACTAGTATCAATTTTTAAAAGAATATTAAATTTAAAAATATAGTACGTGGGTCACGCTAGAATTAATGAGAATAACTCTCATGCTTCTTATTTTTTAGGGTTTTATTTTAAATATGTTCAATAATAATACACTTCACCATTATTTTTTTCCACTTCAACCAATCTTTTTTGGAATGCAGAATTGCAACAACAATTTTTTCTTCAGGCGAAAAAATTCTACCCGTATTTTTTCAATTCCAAAAATAAGTAAAAGTTGCATTTTGTTAAATCAGGCGAGTATGGCGGGTGTTGCTTTTCACCAAAAACTAAAGAAAATTATTTTTGGTTAATTTCTAATTTTCACTCACAACCCCAAAGTCAAAAAAAAACAGCCAAAATTCGCAACTTGTTAAATCACATGAATATGGCGGATGTTCAATTACTTTTATATATTTTTTTGGTCAATAATTGAAGAAAATGCTCCGAGGGTAATTACATATTTTCACTTACTATAGCAACGTTATTTCAAATGACAAATAAGAAAATGTTTATACTCAATGATCGTTAGTATAAACGATGATTAATGGTGATTAGCTAGGTTTCGAGTAGCATTGTTTAACTCTGTCAATCGCTAATTAATTATTTTAGAGAAAAATGCTTCAAGTAAAAAATGCGTGCAATTAATTTTTCTATAACTTTTATTTGAAGATTTTTTCTCTAAAATAATCCATAAACGATCTCCATAGAGAAATAAAACAATTTAATCAAATGTTCGCTAATCACAACGTTCAATAATTCTAGTGTGACCCTCGCATTTTTTGCGGTTAAAATTGAAAAAAAATCCTAATTTTTGCCCGGCAATTTGACATATTGAAAAAATTTCAACCTGTTGAAGATTAATTTATATTTTACAATATTTTAAATAATAAACATATTTTAATTTATTTCGTCGTTGTTTAGTTTTGCGTTTACGGCACTATTAACATCATATTTAAAGTCCACATTTATTTTCACTTACTATGGTACTTTAAAAAAATAACTTTAGCGACGTTATTTCAAATGACAAATAAGAGAATGTTTATACTCAATGATCGTTAGTATGAACGATGATTAATGGTGATTAGCTAGGTTTCGAGTAGCATTGTTTAACTCTGTCAATCGTTTATTAATTATTTTAGAGAAAAATGCTTCAAATAAAAAATGAGTGCAATAAATTTTTCTATAACTTTTATTTGAAGATTTTTTCTCTAAAATAATCCATAAACGATCTCCATAGAGAAATAAAACAATTTAATGAAATGTTCGCTAATCACAACGTTCAATAATTCCAGTATAACCCTCGCATTTTTTGCGGTTAAAATTGAAAAAAATCCTAATTTTTGCCCGCCAATTTGACATATTGAAAAAATTTCAACCTGTTGAAGTTTAATTTATATTTTACAATATTTTAAATAATAAACATATTTTAATATAATTGGAAAAATACTACCTTCTTTTAGTTTATGTTCTGTATTTATTAATTTTAACCCAACGTTTCGGCACCATAAACTGGTGCCTTCTTCAGGGGATACATTGACATAAATATGTTAAAAAACAATAATAACAAGTAACCAAGGTAACAAGAAATATTCATAAATGTTACCTTTTTTATGTATGTCAATATATCCCCTGAAGAAGGCACCAGTTTATGGTGCCGAAACGTTGGGTTAAAATTAATAAATACAGAACATAAACTAAAAAAAAGGTAGTATTTTTCCAATTAATAATATGAGTTCTGAAAGATATTTTAATAATATTTTAATTTATTTCGTCGTTGTTTAGTTTTCGTTTACGGCACTATTAACATCATATTTAAAGTCCACATTGATGAATGAAGAAAAGAACGACACAAGAAACTACTAGAAAAGTTGTAGAGAACACGGAAGAAAGAAGAGCAGAAGTAGAAGAAGTGACGACAGTTACGTAACGTTTAAAATCCTTTTTTAATTCAACTCACATGTGGTTGGATTCAGTGTGGGGTTCGTAGCGGCAGCGCTGTGACTGTGAGAGACATCTGGTGTCGCTCTCCCTGGAGTGGAGATGACACTGAGCCGGGCGCTTGCTGCAGACTGCAGTGGCGAAGCCCGAAGCGAGCGGCCGACCCACGGACCCCATCGATCCACCCGGTAACCAGCGCCACACACGGATTCGGGGCTAACAAAAAGCTACCCCCACCAATACAAGGGTCGTACCATATATCTATCTTGGTTTGCGTATTCTTATTACATGCTAATTAGCTTCTTCTAAATAGCAGCAGGATTATAGTGAAAGGATGCTTGATAGCTCAAAAGAAAAAAATATTAAAATGCAACTGCCACCAAGTATTTTTCTGCATCGGAGTCAGGTCTAACTGTAGGGAGAATGGTATAAAGTTTGGAACCCAAACCAATGTAAAATTAGAATTAGATTATAATATTTTTGCGATGATTATATTATACAGGTGTCTCAATAAGCTTGCTCACTATTGGTATCTTTTTTATTTGAAGCGATACGAGGTTGGTTAAAGGAGGAAAATTGTGCCATTTTATATTAGAAAATTGGTCAGGTAGACAAAATAAAAATTGTGTCAGCGGTTCTCAAAATTTGGGACAAAATATATATTTTTTAAATGGAACCATCTTATTGGAAAAAGTATTTTTTTCTCTTTCCAATAAGGTAATGTTGTTTATGTACAATTTTTTCAAATAAACGAGTTATTTACGGTTAAAAATTAAAATTTTGTAAACTGTTTTATTAGTTAATTTAATTGATTCTTTGTTTGTTTGACGTTTAATATTTTCAACCGTAAAATTCTCTGTGTTTAATAATGTTTAATAACTTTATATATGAAGAAAAATTAGATATGATCTTGCTATATGGAAAGTTATATCTAGACACCAGTTACGTAGAACGTCGGCTCTCTTTCCAAAAGAGCTGAAATGTGCGAAATGCCTTTCAAATTGAATATTTTCTTTAATTGTTTTGTTATTACTGTAAAATAAGTTAATAAAATAAAAAAAATCTGTTGTGGCCAGCACAAAACCTTCCGTCAATTCGATGTATTTTGTACATATTCCATTCCAAAAGTTCCTTGAAAAAGATGTTGTATATCCTGTAAAATTTTAACACCAACACACTATTTTTTGCAAATTCCATACCGAAAGTTTCTTTCCCTATTTTATTAGAGGTCGCTGTTTCTTACTCTTCTCTTTTACTCATTCCTGTCCAACGCATCTTCTTCATATAATTCTTCCTCTCTCATATCTACACAGGCCTTCATTGAAAATTCCAATCTTGAGGCGAGTCTGCAACTGCAAATCACTTGCAAGGGACACTATCACATTCACATATAACTTTCTGACCCTATACTTTCAACTTTGGTTTTGCATTTGACACTGACATCTGTCAATTAAAAATTTTTGAATTATCTGCTGTTTCCATAATTTTAGCAAAGCTGACTAATTTTTGAAAGTTAATCTGTCTTAATATCTCTATAACTCTATATGTATTGAATCTGAAGGAAAATGTATAATCAAACCGTATAGAGAATAAGATATTCTTTCATAATGATAATCGCAAAATGTCGAAAAATGATATTTAACTGCGTTTTTTCAAGAAAAACTGTTAAAAACTTCAAATAAGGGTATTTCCGGTTGATCAATTATAGCCAAAATCTAATTAGCTCTTCATATGGATGTAAAGAAGAGGAATACGAAAGAATTATAATTTTTAGAATTGTAGTATTGGAGTTATCGTCGGAGAAAAATTTGTCACACACGGACACACACACAAGGACACACACACACACACACACACACACGGACACACACACACACTTACATACAGACATCATCTTAAAAATAGCAAATTCGTATTCTAGGGACCATAAAACGTGCTTATTCACTAAAAACTCACCAACGAATTTTTTGACCAAAGACAATACCTTCCTTACCTAAAGGTGACGGAAGGTAAAAATTATAAAAGACATTTGTTTCCATGGTTTACTTGACTAAATAAACTAATAAAAGATAATTTTTATCTTTAAACGTAAATAAATAAATAAGTAAATATATCATCACGGCATATTACCCATTTCTGGGAGTGCCAGTATCTACAACACATGTAGACATCGGTAATGATGACGATATATTTTACCGTGTGGGCGCTTACCAGGCGTCACCTCACGGGCACTCATTGCTGGTGTGGAGAGTGCACCACAGGGGTCACTTTTGTGCCATTTAAAATTGGAAATATTTGGCGCCGGTCGGGATCGAACCCTGTTCCCCCAGGTTCGTGACCAGACACTCAGGCACGCGGCCACGGGACCCCATTAAACGTAAATAACTCGTTTATTTGAAAAAATTGTACATAAACAACATTACCTTATTGGAAAGAGAAAAGAATACTCTTTCCAATAAGATAATAAAAAATACATAGTTCCATTTAAAAAAATATATATTTTGTCCCAAATTTTGGGAACCGCTGACACAATTTTTATTTTGTCTACATGACCATTATATATATAGGGTGTTAATTAAAAAACGGGCCATAGGCGTTTAATATGGGAAATCAGTTTTTCCTTGAGCAAAACTTCCTATTTAATTTTAGACAATAATGTTTTCACAGACTGCAAACTTGAAAAACAAAGAAATTGTTGCCCTTGCAAAATATTCTCTTAATGAGGCAACTTTTGATTAACCTAGAAAGAAATACGTAGGTACACATTCCCAAGATATTCGTATTTATCCTGTGTTTGTGACTCTGACAACTGTCTCCATCTCCAATTAGATTTATGTTTACAGTTCCGATATCCTAATAAGATGTACACTGTTCGTTATTTAGAACTAATTCCGAGATCACACGAATACCCGACAGACGATATTTACGGTAAAACAATAATACCGAATTCAATGTGATTTATCGACATACAGTTTTCGTTCAAGGATTTATTTCACAAACTATTTGTATATTTATTTAATCATACCTAAACAAACGGAGCTGAATGAGTAGCTTTGAAGAATATCCCTACAGATTTATACGTTTGAATTTATACAAAGGTGAAACAAACGTACACAAGTGGAGATTAAAATAAAAGTTAAAATCATTCCTAGCAAAGCAAGTATAAAGGAGTGTTTCTGTTTGCTATTTATTTATAAACTTTATGCATTACAAAAATAAAGGAAAAATGAAAAAAAAAAATGCTTTTCATGTACAGGGTGTAAATCGAAAAGTGAGACAGGCGTTTATCAGGGGAATTCAGTTTTTCTTTGCGCAAGCGTTACCTAATTATTTTAAACAAAAATGCTTCAAGTAAAAGTTACAGAGATCTGCATCTAAGGCTGTGTCCGATGTTGCACTTTTATCACCCTAATATCTAAATTCTAAATTTATATGCCCTAAATCTAGTGATTATTTGGAATTTTAGAAATTAGATTTTAGGGTTTTGCAGGAGCACACTATGCCTTGAAGTTGACGCGCACTAATTAAACAAATCATGTTCGTTGCTATAATTTGTACAAAACGTCAAATTTACTGTCAAAGAATAGCTTCTTAGCTTATATTTTAGGAAATATAATATAAACATTTACTCTCAAGCATCAAATTGAATCGAATTGTATAATTCATTTTTGTTGTTCTAAAGTGTTGCCATACAAACCAATGGATATCACTAGTAGTGTGCCATTCGGAATTATATTTATGTGAAGAAGACCTAAATCCTAAATACTAAGAGCCAAAATACGACATCGGACACAGCCTAAATCATGTGAAGCAATTATTATTCTAGCTCTTCATATAAACGTAAAAATTAATTATAGTTTCAATTTTTATGAGTTTTTAGTTTAAGCAGCCATGGATTAGACAATAAATAAACAAATGCATTATTTTTAACTGTCAATTAGAACTAAAACATTTTACATTTTTATGTTTTGTGGTAATTTATTGCTCTAATCCAAATTTAGTTATAAATGACAGTTAAAAATAACGCATTTGTTTATTTTTTGTCATAAATCCATAAAAACAATACGTTCCAAACGAAATTTTTAAATTTTACAAAGGACTGATGATACAGCTATTAAAAATAGTTGTTTTCAAGTAGTCATAACTTGGCCCCTAACAGAAATTTTCAACTGTGGGCCAATTTTATCTTCTACCGAGAACTTTTACTTTTGGCACAATTTAAAAAAAATCTGTTGTGGCCAGCACAATACCTCTCGCCATTTTCATATTGGGCTATATAAGTATTGTATTTAACATTTCTGGTACACACAAAAAATTCTAATTACATCTATTTTTTATTTTTTAATTCATTATATGACCAAGTTTCCTTTTACTCTTCTAAATGTTCGAGATTCTTCCAATTCATTGACGAGATTAGTGGAATTTCTGAAGGGTATATGATGAAATATACAGGGTTAGTTAAAAGTATGGAGACGGCGATTTATTGTCGTTAATATTCATTTTAGGAAATTATGTTCAATACAAAAGTTTTTTAAGGAATTTTGATCTACATTTGAGAATAGACAAAATTATTTCCAATAAAGTTGTCGGTCACAATCTTATCATTATAAACAAATTAATAACTAAGTAAATTACATTGCTCGAGTTTGTTTATCGCTTTGCTTTTGTCTATTTTAGATGTACCTACTATTCGTAAATACTTGAACCGGTGTTTTTCCTTGTAAAAATGTTATTAAAATAAATTGAAAAACAAAAAAAAACAAACATACTGTTGTAAAAAGAAAAAACACACTATCGAATGGTAGAGTAAAATTAACAGGTTCCCATTCAAAAATAATTGAAGAAAAAAAAATTCAAGTTTTCTCAAATGTAGATCAAAATTTCTTAAAACACTTTTGTATTGAACATTATTTCCTAAAATGAATATTAACGACAATAAATCACCGTTTCCATACTTTTAACTAACCCTGTATATACATATAGCAAGCGCGTGTTTAGTTGACACTGATACTGTAGATACTTTGTCTTATAAATGAATTCCCTTTCTTTTTATACCAATTTAGATGTTGACGGAGTCTTTTCCTCGTTATAATAATAGCATCTATAATTATTATTATTATTATTATTATCATTATTATTATATTTCGACTTATCCAAGTACTAGTGTCAACTTAACGTGCGGCAACTATATCTATAATTTTAAATATTTAATTAATGATAAAATAAGAAATATTAAATGTACTTTAGTAATGTCTCTGGAGTTTTGACACTGACATTTATGTCAATTACAAACATTCATTATACAATGGATTATTTTATATATTTATAATTCTCTGTCTCTAAATCTATAGCAGATATAATAAAAGTGTTCAATGTATTGGATATTTCTAATAACATAAATTTCCAAAATATAATATTTTTAAACTACTACTTCCGGTTGTCCAATTGTTACCAAAACTTTTTCAGCTCTTCCCAGAAATGTCAGATTGAGGAATTCATAGTTAATCAGGTCTTACGTTTTATAGTTTTTGAGGAATCGTCCTTCCAACATCCACACGTCCACACACATACACACACACACACACACACACACACACACACACACACAGTCATCATCGTAAAAATGTAAAAATCGGATTGTAGGGACCTTAATACCTGCTTATTCACTAAAATCTGGATATGCGATTTTTAGTAGCGAGAAGTAAAAACTAAGTAAATATCCAATGTGTTAAATAAAACCTACCTTGTAAGACGCACGGGACAATACTCATCACTGAAAAATATTTCAGAACAGAATTAATAAAGTAGTAATAAAGGCGATGTAACCCAATTTTAAATGGCGGAATACTCGACTAACATATTCAAAAACACTTTTGTATATTTATGTGTTAAATTAATATTAAACAACACTTGTTTCGAAATTTAGGAAAGCTAAATTTGGAATATTCCCTTGTGAAAAGAGCTTTATTGTATTCCGAAGTTTGCCGAATGTATTCGTAATGCTATGCACGAAATACGAGTTTTAAATTATTGGATTTTCCTTGGATTGCGGAAAAGTTTTATTTACATATACACATTTAAAACCAAATTTTACATAATATGTTAACTTTCTCCTCATGTTTTCATTTTCCACCCAATGCAGTGCAAACAGAAAAAAAAACATTTCAAATTTAGTTAAAATTTAAAAGGCAATAAACAAGGTTTATATGCCATGGCGTTTATGTATTCATAAAATACTTTCGTTCATGAAATATGCATTTTCAGGTCTTTTTCGTTTAACTCGTTATATTCGTATTAATTTAACCAGAGTGTGGAGGGGACATGATTTTAGAATATTATTGTTGAGTTCTGAAGTAACCTCTTTTGACAAAGATAATAAGTTAGAAGAGAGAGATAGATAAGTATTTAATACAGTATTTAAATGTTGGGTAATTTGATGTTTCGGTATTATTAAATAGAGCGATTATTTTTGAATTATTGTCAAAATACTCCACATTTAAACAAAAACTTCAAAAATTTCAAAAATCTAATTTTTATGTATCTAGATACTTCTCAATGCGCTGATTCCAAATTTTGAAACCGCAGGTCGATATCTCGTTTCGTTCTCGAAATATTTAGATTTAAAGTTTTGCTCTAAACTGCCCATTTTTGGGTATTAATCCAAAAATGGGTCGAGATATGAATTTGGCGACATCACCATTCGATAAAAGTACATAAGTATAGCAATTTTTATAATTTTTGAACACCGCATACAATCTCTAAAGCAAAATAACTGAAAATGGCGAAAAATCGAAAAAATCTAAGGTATACCCCTTACGATTTTTTCAGATTTTGGCCATTTTCAGGGGTTTTCAAGCTTTTATTCGTAAAAAATGAACCGGTTGGACAAAAATTATGAAAATTGATATACTTATGTATTTTTGTCCGTAGAATCGAATGGTGATGACCCCAAATTCATATCTCGACCCATTTTTGGGTTAATACCCAAAAATGGGCAGTTTTGAGCAAAACTTTAAATGTAAATATCTCGAGAACGAAACGAGATATCGACCTGCGGTTTCAAAATTTGGAATCAGCGCATTGAGAAGTATTTAGATACATAAAAAATAGATTTTTGAAAATTTTGAAATTTTTATTTAAATGGGGCAATAATTCAAAAATGGGTAGAGAAATAAACTTGGTAGTAACATTATTTGATTGTAAACAGAATGTTACGTAAGTGTACGCATTTTTAGAGTATTTGAACAACTGTGTGCATTTTTAGAAATAAAAGTATTGAAATAAAAATGGATAAATGCTATAAAAAAGTTCCTTGGAAAACATTCTATACATCCAATAAAATTATAACACGAATACATACAAATTCCTTACCAAAAGTTCCTTTGAAAGGATTCTATAAATAAATAAATATATCATCACGGCATATTACCCATTTCTGGGTGTGCCACGATCTACAACACATGTAGACATCGGTAATGATGACGATATATTTTACCGTGTGGGCGCTTACCAGACGTCACCTCACGGGCACTCATAGCTGGTGTGGAGAGTGCACCACTGGGGTCACTTTTGTGCCATTTAAAATTGGAAATATTTGGCGCCGGTCGGGATCGAATCCGGTTCCCCCAGGTTCGCGACCAGACACTCAGGCCGGCGGCCACGGGAAAAGATTCTATAAATCCAGGGATTTGTTAACTACTGGATGGAGCGAGTGAATCTTTACCATGTACCCGGCCAGATCGACAGAGATAGTCATACATAATTCCGATTTGTTGTCGTTACTTGTCAAATCTTTTGTTTGACAGGTTTGACAGATTTTAGGTTATTCTTGATATCATCATTGAAATATAATTATTTTAATATATGACAATGGTTCGAAGGTGTTGTGTTGAAAATTGTGTATCAAAATATGTGAGGAATGGTGCTGTGTCGTTCCATTAGTAAGTTTGATTAAAATTACGATTTGTTCTAAAAAATAATTTCGATAAATAAACATGGTTTATATTCTTTGTGTTCTAATTTAGCGTTGCATTGGTTGTATTCGTACTTATTTCAAGTTTCATGATTAAATATAATTGAACACAATTAATTTTTGACGTGAATTTGACAGATGTGAATATGACAGATATGAAAATCAAATTCACTTGTCTAAAGTGGAATTATGAATTATCATAGAATTATCAGAATTATCTATATCTTTCTCACTCACACTTCCTGTGTTCTCTCTTAATCTATATAGCCGTAGTTAACAAATCCCTGTATAAATCCAATAAAATTATAACATGAACATACACTATGTAAATTAATATTATTATTATTAATAATAATAATAATAATAATAATAATAATAATAATGATAATATAGTATATACAGTCCAATTTATTTATTAGGATTTATAATAATCTAGTTTGAGCGGATATACAATAAAATTATAAATAGCATTAAATGGAATTACACAGTATTAAGAGCGCAAAATAATACAGCAAACAAGTATGATGTCTACTGGCCTGAGCCGATTATTTCCATATTATACCGGTGAAGCTGAAGAGGCATATTTATTGAGAGAGCCATACTGCAGATTAAATAAACATTTTAAATTACTAAATACAAAATGTAAGAGGTCTAGATGATAAATATTTTGCAAAATGAGTATAAAACTCGGTAGTAGTAATCGTAGGCGGAATTAAGTTTCCGCTCTTCGCTACGCAAAGCAAACACAAGAGGCAGATGTAGAGTTTTTACAACTCAGGTTAATTAATACGAAATCCTGTAAACGGTGAAGTTTCCCTTGCACGGACAGAAAGCATGAAAGCAACAAGTATAGAATATTCGTAGCAGGAGCATTAAAAATTGAGTTGCTTCACTTTGTAGAAACAGAGAGTATCAAAGGCATAGACAACAATATCGATTAGTCCAGAGATCGACAGGTCGACATTTTCGAAGACTATTCTAATATGGAAAGAAACAATTAGATTTTGGTGTAAATAAGATAACCGAAAAGGGCATTTTCCTTGAAGCTTCTCTCCTAAATAGGGGGACATGGCTTAACCACAGATTCCTGAGGCTAAAATAAGACGATTTAACCAAACTTGATTATACCGGAAAGTGTACCATTTAGCCAGAATTCTGCTTCAAAGTTCTTCGAAAAAAAAATGAATTTTGCTTATAATAATCGGACGCTTTATTCGATTTGAAAGAAATTTGGTATGACAGTTTATATGGTTATAATTCATCTTTTAAGGTGATACTTGTTATTATTAGTGAACCACTAGTGTATGAAACCTAGGTGTCCCAACATTAATTAGACCGTAACGTTTTAATGGCAATGCCGAAAACGTGAAATTATTTTTCTTCAGAAAGATACATTCAATAGTAAACTTTTCTTTCTCTGTGTAATTTGTGATATCTGTTACGGTTCACACAGATAAAAATTAAAATCTGAGTGTCTGCACTGCTAAATTTTTAAAATAAATTTAATCTAGCAGTCTACCCAAATGCCAAACATCTAATTTTTAATGACAGTAAAGAGTTGTCAATCTTCACAACTTGTTTAGGAGTAAGCTGCGATATGTAATCGTCTTATATATAATAATAGTAGTAAAATATTATTAGGCTGAACAAACGGATGTTATTAATTTTTAGAATATTGCGAAGAAAATTTTTGACAACCCGTAAAACAATTGTTACCGTCATTAAAAATTACTTGTTTGACATTTGGATAGACTGCTAGATTAAATTTATTTTAAAAATTTAGCAGTGCAGACACTCAGATTTTATTTTTATTTATTTTATTATCTGTAGTTCATCTTTCGTGTCCCGCACTGTACCTGTGTCGTTATAGCGTCGCGATGCTTTAGTTTGTCGGTGTAGGATGTACTGCTACGCGCTCCGTCTGGCATACACACCTAAGCGGTAAGCCGCTATCCACAGGTAAACCCTATTTCATTTTTACTATAAACAAACATTCACCGCAATATCAAAAATTGAAATATATTGTTGGGAAAGAATAATCCTTTTGTTTTTTACTCACTCGGGATGGCTATAATTTTAGGTACATTCCTAGTCGACATTTTAAAATTCAATATCATTGTACATTCTGGAGCAAGTTTCAATGTTCCAATAAAATATTGATTCGATAACGGTTAGTATATAATTAGTTAATGGATTTTAAGAAATATAAAGTACTTATATGTGTATCTCTGCGATAAGAAGTAAAAAGTCGGTTGTTGCCAGCATAAGACCTTCCGTCAATTCGATGTATTTTGTACAAATCCCATACCAAAATTTCCTTGGAAAAGATTCTATATATCCAGTAAAACTGTAACACGAACCTATACTATTTTCTATAAAATTCATACCAAAATTTCATTTGAAAAGATTCTATAAATCCAATAAAATTATGTACTATGTAAATTGCATTTGACACTCCTTTCTTCTTCAGCTTTTCCCTATTTTATTAGGGGTCGCTCTTTCTTACTCTTCTCTTCCACTCATTCCTGGCCAACGCATCTTTTTTACACAGATGTTCCTCTCTTAAGTTTTCTGCGATACAGTCCTTCCATATTCTTTTTCGTCTTCTTCGTACTACTGGCATTGAAAGTTCCAATCCTGAAGGGAAACTGCAACTGCAAGTCACTTGCTAGGAACATTATGGCTTATACCACTTTCTGACCCTATATTTTCTATCTTTGATTTTGCACTTGACACTGACATCTGTCAATTAGAATTTTTGAAAAATAATCTCTTTATAATTCTTCAGCTCTATATCTATTGAATATGAAGGAAAATGTATAACATAACGTTTGTTTTTTTAGATACACTGTTAAAACTTTAAATAAGGGTACTTTCGGTGGATCAATTATATCCAAAATCTAATCACCTCTTCTTATGGATGTAAAGAAGTGGAATACGATAGAATTATAATTTTTAGAAATATAGTATGGGAGTTATTATTAGAGAAAAATTTGTCACACACACACACACACACACACACACACACACACACACACACACACACACAAAGACACACACATATAGACATCATTTTAAAAATAATAAATTCGTATAGTATTACTCTAAAACGTGCTTATTCATAAAAACTCACCACTGATTTTATTGACCAAAGACAATACCTTCCTTACCTATCTAAAGACGACGGAAGGTAAAAATAAAAAATCTGTTGTGGCCAGCACAAGACCTTTCGTCAATTCCATGTATTTTGTACAAATCCCATATCAAAAGTTCCGTGGAAAATATTCTATATATCATGTAAAATCGTAACACGAACACATACTAATTTTTACAAATTCCATACCAAAAGTTTATATAAAAAGATTCTATAAATACAATAAAATTATAACATGAACATACACTATGTAAATTGCACACCTTCTTTCTTCTTCAGCTTTATCCAATTTTATTAGGGGTCACTGTTTCATACTCTTCTCTTCCACTCATTCCTGTCCTTCTTCACACAGTTCTTCCTCTCTCAAGTCTTCTGCGATACAGTCCTTCCATCTTCTCTTTCGCCTTCCTCGTACTCCCGATATTCTGATCCTATACTTTCCATATTTGGTTTTACACTTGACACTGACATCTGTCAATTAGAATTTTTTGCATACATCAGCTGTTTCCATGATAAATAGCAAAGCTGACTGATTTTTAAAAGTTAGTCTCCCTTAGCTCTATATCTAATGAACATGAAGGAAATTGTTTAATCAAACCGTATAGAGAAGAGCATTTTTTAATATTTATTATAACATGAAATGTCAAAAAATATTTAACTGCGATTTAAAAAAAAAACTGTTAAAAACTTCAAATAAGGGTACTTCCAGTGGATCACTTATAACCAAAATCTATTCAGTTTTTCATATGGATGTAAAGAAGAGGTATACGAAAGAATTATAATTTTTAGAATTGTAGTATTGGAGTTATCGTCGGATAAAAATTTGTCACACACCGACACACACACTCACACACACACGGACACACGGACACACACACACACACACACATATAGAAAGCATCTTAAAAATAATAAATTCGTATAGTAGGACCCTAAAACGTGCTTATTTATTAAAAATTCGCCACTGATTTTTTTTGACCAATACCTTCTTTACCTAAAGATGACGGAAGGTAAAAATAAAAAACCTTCCTATAAATCTTATGAGATGTAAATAGTAATTAATTTCATTTATATTCTGTCAATGAAACTTAAACCAAATTAATACTCACTTATACTGCATCGCATTGTTCCACGTGAATCCTAACCTATAGAGCCATAGGATTTGTGTGCATTGTCCTAGTGATACATATTCCGACTAACATTACTCTCGAAGTAGGTCATGAGTGATAAGTAAAACCTCGCACCACTGTTGATGACACAATAGCAATAGCGAATAGAAGGAATCAACAGCTGCCCAATGAAATCTGTGACAGTGGTCAACAGTTGTCGGTCAGTGGTCGCTAGGTGGGGGTAGCGTTGCGTTTGCCTGTCGGTCACGAAAAGTGGTGGGGATGACTAGGACGTGGACTTGAGATCGCACCATATAACAGGAGTGAAAAGTTGCGGGAATTAGGGATATTGAACTCGTGAGAGGAATTTATTCCTAAACGCGTTATATCACAGAGTAAGTGAAAAATATTTGAAATGACCGTGTTCAAAAATATCGAGTTGTTTATTATACTTTATTTATATTTATTATCAAATTATAGTCTAACTTTGAGTTACGGGAATCCGTAACAAACCTTTTTCGACAAGGAAATTAAAACTGTAGCAGATCCAAAAAAATCTGTTGTGGCCAGCACAAGACCTTCCGTTAATTTGATGTATTTTATACAAATCCCATACCAAAAGTTCATTGGAAAAGATTCTATATATCCAGTAAAATTGTAACACGAACATAATACAATTTTTTACAAATTCCATACAGAAAGTTTCTTGGAAAATATTCTATAAATCCAATAAAATTATCACATGAATATACATTATGTATACACTTACGTAACATTCTCTTTACAATCAAATAATATTACTACCAGGTTTATATCTCTACCCATTTTTGAATTATTGTCCCAAAAGTCAATATATAACCCACGTTTAGATAAAAACTTCAAAAATTTCAAAAATCTAATTTGTATGTATGTAATTGGACTGTATATACCATATTATTATTATTATTATTATTATTATTATTATTATTATTATTATTATTATTATTATTATTATTATTATTGTTATAATTATTATTATTAATATTATTAATTTATATAGTGTATGTTCATGTTATAATTTTATTGGATTTATAGAGTCTTTTCAAAGGAGCTTTTGGTATGGAATTTTTAAAAAATAGTATGTGTTCGTGTTATAATTTTATTGGATGTGTATAATCTTTTCCAAGGAACTTTTTTTTAGCATTTATCCATTTTTATTTCAATATTTTTATTTCCAAAAATTCACACAGTTGTTCAAATAGTCTAAAAATGCGTACATTTACGTAACATTCTCTTTACAATCAAATAATATTCCTACCAAGTTTATATCTCTACCCATTTTTTAGACAAAAACTTCAAAATTTTCAAAAATATAATATTTATGTATCTAGATACTTCTTAATTGGCTGATTCCAAATTTTGAAACCGCAGATCGATATCTCGTTTCGTTCTCGAGATATTTAGATTTAAAGTTTTGCTCAAAACTGCCCATTTTTGGGTATTAACCCAAAAATGGGTTGAGATATGAATTTGGCGACATCACCATTCGATTCTACGGGTAAAAATACATAAGCATAGCAATTTTCATAATTTTTGATCACCGCATACAATCTCTAAAGCAAAATAATTGAAAATGGCCAAAAATCGCAAAAATCTAAGGTGTACCCCTTAGGATTTTTTCAGATTTTAGCCATTTTAGGGGTTTTCAAGCTTTTATTCATAAAAAATGAACCGGTTAGACAAAATTTATGAAAATGGCTATACTTATGTATTTTTGTCCGTAGAATCGAATGGTGATGTCGCCAAATTCATATCTCGACCCATTTTTGGGTTAATACCCAAAAATGGCAGTTTTAAGCAAGGCTTTAAATCTAAATATCGCGAGAACGTAACGAGTTATCGACCTGCGGTTTGAAAATTTGGAATCAGCGCATTGAGAAGTATCTAGATACATAAAAATTAGATTTTTGAAAATTTTGAAGTTTTTATCTAAATGTGAGGTATATTGACTTTTGGGACAATAATTCAAAAATGGGTAGAGATATAAACTGGTACTAATAATTTTATTTGCATAGTTTCTGGTTTATAATACGAAAATATTTTATGCACAAATGCATATGTTTATTAATATAACTGTTTGATTTTTGTATCACCTTTCCAATATATGATATGGTTTGGCTCAAAACTTTTGCACGGCACTATATATGTATATTAGATTTTTGAAAATATTGAAGTTTTTATCTAAATGTGGGGTATATTGGCAATAATTCAAAAATGGGTAGAGATATAAACTTGGTAGTAACATTAATTGATTGTAAAGAGAATGTTACGTAAGTGTACGCATTTTTAGAGTATTTGAACAACTGTGTGAATTTTTAGAAATAAACGTATTGAAATAAAAATGGATAAATGCTATAAAAAAGTTCCTTGGAAAACATTTTATACATCCAATAAAATATAACACGAACACATATTATTTTTTTTACAAATTCCATACCAAAAGTTCCTTTGAAAAGATTCTATAAATAAATATATCATCACGGCATATTACCCATTTCTGGGTGTGCCATTATCTACAACACATATAGACATCGGTAATAATGACGATATATTTTACCGTGTGGGCGCTTACCAGGCGTCACCTCACGGGCACTCATAGCTGGTGCAAATGCATATGATATGGTTTGGTTCAAAACTTTTTTAAATGTGTATAAACAATTTGATTTTACGTTTTGGCAAACATCCTCTTTCAAAATAAACTGCCATATTCCTATTTTTACCTCCCGCTACCCTAGGAAAGGGAGGTATAGGGATCGTGCTAAAAATAGCATATAGAGATTTTATATAATAAGCACGTTTTGATGTCCCCAGAATCCGATTTTAACATTTTTAAAATGATGTCTGTAGGTATGTATGTGTGTGTGTGTGTGTGTGTGTGTGTGTGTGTGTGTGTGTGTGTGTCTGTGTGTGTGTGTGTGTCTGTGTGTGTGTGTGTCTGTGTGTGTGGATCATGTGGACACGATTACTCAAATACTATCTATCAGAAAAATTTGAAATTTTGTATACCCATTCTATACTAATATGGGAAGAGCTCATTAGTTTTTAGTGTATATCGGATAACCGGAAGTATCATTTATACAAGCTTTTAACAGTTTTTCTTGTAAAAAATTCATTGAATATAATTTTTTAGCAACTTTTACTAATTAAAATGGAATATAATGGTTTAATCTTCAATTCTACGATAATAACATTTAGTAAATAACTCTAAATAACTTTAAATATGAATATATAATATAATTTATTTCCATGTATCACCTATTCTATGCGTCAAACAAAATCATAATTTTAATGACAGGTTTGACATATTTAAACAAATGTCACTGACAGGCAGCAATTATGTTAAAATTAATAATGAAACTGTGTTAATGAGAATATAATAGTAAAATATTTTATTAGGGTTTGTAAAAATAATATATTTTCCATCATACATAAATGTTAGATGAACAGGATGATCTGATTTAAATTTGCTAATTGCTATTTTTGCAGCTCTATAAATTAATATTAATTTACAACTACACATTTACGAAATGGATCATGTACGGCGAAGAATTTACAAAGATTGCGTTTTAGAGCACCTAGAAGATGATGCTGGTTTTTATAAGAATGTACGTGTGTGACTATTTTTCCTTAAAGCCTATTAAAATATGATCCAAAACTTCTCAAATTTGGTATTTAAAACTCATATATAATTTGAAACAATATATTAGATTTTAACCATATATGATAAATCGGATGTAGTACTTAATTTGGAGCTCTAACAAATTTTTGAGGAAAAACAATAAAACAATCCAAAATTTCGTATTACAGACTTTTCTATTTATTGGACAACAAATTAGATTTTATTTACAAACGATTAACCGGTAATGATACTTTACTTAAAGCTCAGTGCTATTTTAAACATGGAATTGGCGGGAGGTCATATGTTGGCCACATCAGATTTTTTTTTTTTTTTTTTTTTGGACAACACAAATTCGTTAAGCGTTTAAACAGATTACTACTCGTATATTTTCAAATACAACATTCGCCGATTCCGACTTTGCGACAAATGTACGTTGCTGTTTGATTTTGCAACAAAGTAGCGCGTTTTTAAGCACAGCATCCACATCGGTGAAGCCTTGCCATCCAATCCGTTCCGTACCGCGCTCGGAGGCGAACCCGGAATACCGGACCTGGATATCGAACAACAACGGAAATCCGTAGCGGAGAATGCCTTCGGGTGATGACAAACAACGGTTCATGTTCCAGCAAGCTCGGCCATGCCGAGTATGAGAATTGGGTTACTGGAATTTACACATTTCGATTAGGTTTGTTCGCACAACAGTTAGAAACCGTCACAAATCATTCTGAGAATGCGCATAAGTTTAAAAATGTTCCTACAACAGAAATTTTAAATCTACGATTAAGACTCATTTGTTCGTTCAGCAAAATATTTCAACCACTAATCAGTTTCCAGCTGTAAGAATAGTCCGCGGTTTCTCAAGACATTTTTAGTTTCTGATGTGCGCACTGGAACTTCTGGCATTGTTGTTTCTACATGTACTTGTACTAGCCAAAGAAAGAGAAAGCGAATATTAAACATTTATTAACAAATCTTCCCAACTACTAAATATTTGCTAAATGTAAATTTTGATTTAAAATTTATAATTTTCTCTCTAGTTTATGACGATTTTGAAATTCTGGATTTACCATGTGACTTGTCACTGTATTTGAAGTTTCACCAGTTGTCAGTTCAGAGAAGAAGAAGAAGATGATTTTTTTAATAATATCGGAAATGTTTTTTACTATATGATTTGTATAATAAAGAAATAAAACAAACACAAACTTAAAAAATCTGTTGTGGCCAGCATAAGACCTTCCGTCAATTCTAAAAATCCCATAAAAAAGTTTCTTGAAAAGATTCTATTTATCTTGTAAAATTGTAACACGAATATTTTAAACAAATTCCATACAGAAAATTCCTTTGAAAAGATTCTATAAATCCAATAAAATTATAACACGAACATGCACTATGTAAATTGCACTTGGCACTTCCTTTTTTCTTCTTCAGATTTTCCCTATTTTATTAGGGGTCGCTGTTTCTTACTCTTCTCTTCCAATCATTCCCGTCGACGTTTCGATAGCACAGTGCAATACAATACTTATATAGCCTAATATGGAAATGGCGAAAGGTCTTGTGCTGGCCACAACAGATTTTTTATGTATACAATTTACTAGACAATATACAGGGTGTCTCAATAAGCTTGCTCACTATTGGTAACTTTTTTATTTGAAGAGATACGAGGTTGGTTAAATTAGCAAAATTGTGCCATTTTATATTAGAAAATTGGTCATGTAGACAAAATAAAATTTGTGTCAGCGGTTCTCAAAATTTGGGACAATATATATATTTTTTAAATGGAACCATATATTTTTTATTATCTTATTGGAAAGAGTAATTTTTTTTTCTTTCCAACAAGGTAATGTTGTTTATTAGTTTTTTAGTCAAGTAAGCCATGGAAACAATTGATTCTTTGTTTGTTTGACGTTTAATAATTTCTCCCGCAAAGTTCTCTGTGTTTAATAATGTTTAATAACTTTACAAACGAAGAAAAGTTAGATATGATCGTGCTATATGGAAAGTTATATCTAAACACCAGTTACGTAAAACGGTCGGCTCTCTTTCCAAAAGAGTTTAAATGTGCGAAAGAAATAATGTGTTTCAATTTGAATATTTTCTTTGTTTTGTTATTACTGTAAAATAAATTAATAAAATAGTTAGTTTACTTGACCCAAACTAATAAAAGATAATTTTTATCTTTAAACGTAAATAACTCGTTTATTTCAAAAAATTGTAAATGGACAACATTACCTTATTGGAAAGAGAAAAAAATACTCTTTCTAATAAGATAATAAAAAATATACAGTTCCATTTAAAAAATATATATTCTGTCCAAAATTTTGGGAACCGCTGACACAATTTTAATTTTGTCTGTATGACCAATTTTCTAATATAAAATGGCACAATTTTGCTAATTTAACCAACCTCGTATCTCTTCAAATAAAAAAGTTACCAATAGTGAGCAAGCTTATTGAGACACTCTGTATGCATGCCCGGCAATAACTTGGACGGCGAACATGCATCTTCCCAGGAAAACTTTCCTTTTGCTAGAGGAAAAATCGTCCCAAAAACTGGCGAGAAGCGATCTGTATAACTCAGACACGCTTTATCGGTAGCGAAATATCAATTTGTTCCTGTGAATCCATTTTCAAAATGTCAACAACTCACAAACAGAAAATAATGCTGACAAAGTTGTACCTTACCGCCATGTTTAATAGTTCTCTTTGTGATTGGTCGAATTTGAAATTTGCAAATCGTTCATAAACTATTGTATGAGTTTGAATTGAGTTTATATTTTAAATCTAAATTATAAATTGTAAATTCGTACACGGAATCCACAATGTTGCAGAGTTCATTGGCTGTAACTTTATTCAGCACATTATTCATTCGCTGAAAAAAGTATTACTTATGATAATGCGATTATTCGTATAGCCGTGTCTGTCCCTAGCTATGTCCCATGTCATGCATTAAACCTGTGTTCCAATTTTTCAGGCATGCGGCGTCAAAGCTTTAAAACATCAAATCCTTTTGGCTGATTAAATTTACAAAAAAAAAAAAATGGTGTGTATGAAGTTGGCGTGTCAGCCTGTAGATTCCACTGGAATATCCATATCCAACTCCCTCTGTAAATCATATCATGTAACTGAATCGCTCAGCTTTACTAAATCATATTGCACTGAAAAGTTACATCAAAGCTGCAGTGTTCAGTGTAGTCGTAGCCATGCATTCGATTTGACTATAAAAACAACGTGCCAATAACATCAAAGAATTCATTTCAGCAGGATTGCGTTTGTTGAAAGTTATAACTCAGTTATAAGCCAAGACCAGGAATTTTAGATTATAGACGTAAATTATGTTACACGGTAAAAAAAAACTTTGTTGTGATTACCAAAAATGAGTTCCAGCAGCAATTTTTTTTTTGTCAATATAGGACCAGCAAATATATTTGTTACAGTTACCTAGGTAAATTTGCTGCTAAAAAAGTGTTGTGGCAACAAATACAATTTTGTTATATATAACAAAAGATATTTGTTATGCGAACAAATAAAATAAGTTACCATTAAGAAAAGTAAATTTGTTATACGAACAAATAAATTAAGTTATCATTAAGAAATATAAATTTGTTATGCGAAGAAATAAAATAAGTTACCATTAATAAATATGAATTTGTTTTGGAAACTAATAAATTTTTGATAGATATACAAATGCATTAATGAGGTAGTAAGATAAAAATTAAATACATGCGTATTATAATAATTTTATTTATTTATAATTATAATCTATATACATGTAACAAATATAATATAAACAAAATAACGTATGAAACAATAGTCACTTAAATTATAATAGATTTATCAATAATCGATACATACCTTCAAATTTCTTAATAAGACACTCTAATTGCCATTGTTTTAAAATATCTTTTACAAAATCATCCATTTTTATAGACGGACACAAGAAACAAGCACTTTTAAAACACAATTTTCGACAGGCTAAACTTAACTGCGCAAGCAAATGAGACACGACGTAGTATAGTATTGTATAACACGAACAGTGAATTATGCTGTATACCAGGGAATACCCTGTCTACACAAAAGTTTTAGTTACCTGTACAAATAAGTATATGGCGGGAAGAAGAATTGGTAATCTTTACAAAATATAATGTCACAGGATACAAAAAAATAAAATTTGTCCCAGTAACAGATTAAATATCTTTAATTGTTGCAAAATGATTTTGTAATCTGAACAAAGTAACAAAATGACTGCTTAGTACTACTAATAATAATTGCTACCATGACTAATATTTTACAGCAAATAATACTTTTTATACACTACAAAAATGGTTTAGTTTTGGAAACTTAAAATACAAAGTTCTTCGTATACACGGCAAAAAAATATTGTTGAAATAACAAAAAAAATACAGCTAACTAAATTTTGTCCGGAATATCAATGTAATTTTTACCGTGTAGGTTTAAATTCGAATGCAACTGATCCGAAAGCCATCTTACTTAATTGTTTACCAAAATAACAATTAGAAAATGATTCGTCGGAATTTAGACAGGAGCGAAAAAATTAAATATTAAATTAGAACGTCGCTAACGTTTCGGTTTATCTAAAACCATCCTCAGAGGATTCTACAATAAAATATTGTGTTATAGTTCTTCTAGGGATCATTTTCCGAAGACTCGTTATCGTTTTATTACGGCAGTACAATAGAGGGTCCCAATAGCCTGGCAAGTGTCAGGGCTGTGATGAAAAATTTGAGTAGGGGTTTGAAATATTTCATTTCACACATTTTACTTTCCAAAATAGTAAAAAAAATTGTTTAATATTTAACTGTTTTAAAAAATATATTGTATAATCAGATTTCCGTGAGCACCCAGGAGGTACTGATTGCGGACCGTTAATCTTTGTTCATAGTGGCGATTTCCCCAAGAGGTATATAACCACATGTCATTTAAAAAAATATATGAATATTTATTCGGACATAGTGCACTCGTCCTCGTCTTCCGAATTGTTATCGGACATATCTGAATCCCTTAAAGATATAATTAATGGATTCACGTCTTTGTAAAGTGATACAAATTTATTTTCTTCTTTTATAATATGTTGAATACAGTTATTCCATTGTTGCTGGCCAATATTTTCAACTTCTTCCCTGATTAATTGAACTACACTAGAATTTAATTGTGGTGATACATTTTTTGATCTAACATTGTTTTTTAGTTGGCTCCAAATTAACTCAATCGGATTGAATATGCAATAATAAGGTGGTAAACGTAATATTTTATGCCCTGCCCGTTGTGCCATATTGTCTATAACGTAAGAAATTCTGCTCTTTTATAATTTTAAGTAAATCATTTTTTGTTGCCCTTTCTGGTATTGGCATATTTTTCTTTACTAAAAAATCTATTATTTCAGCCTTTCTTGTTGCTGTCGTCGTTTTAAATATTAGCAAATACAGCCCTGGTAATCGGTTTAGAAAATCTGGAAAGTGCAATCTTGGTCTACAGTCGAATACTGGGCGTAAAATATATACCAGCATTGCAAATACTGAACTGGTCGACTGTACGGACCGAAATATTTTGGCATTGCGGTTTTAGCTATTGTGCACCCATAATACAACGATAACGAGTCTTCGGAAAATGATCCCTAGATGAACTATACAATCACTTTCCAATCTCCGTTATATTGGTTGTAGTTGAAAGATCAAAAATAAATCATTTGTATATAAAGGTAGGCCTTAATGATCCCAGCAAAGAATTTTTGATAAAAATTTTCTTTATTTTGGACGTTTCGAGCCCAAGTGGCTCATCATCAGCTTCAAAAAGTGATACAGTTAAATAAATTCATTAATACATTTTTGTAATAAAGTCATCGTTGTAAAATAATATAAAAATTAACATTATGAAAAAAATTAGCACGTGGCACTACATAATGTTCTTCATAATTGAACATTATGTTCAATGCACGTCATTAATAAAAATTGAATAAAAGTAACTAGATGTGTGACGTCATGTACTGGTACGTTTGCAGAGGTTTGAGAATCTTTATGAAAAGAGTTATACAGATTGCATTCTGTATTATCGACGTGGTTATGAACTGTCACATCTACAAAATGAATACTATATTTTCGTCACTGCCCATTTCTATTTAAATTGTTTTATAATACTAACCTTATTTATACTTATGTATGCCATATAAAGGCAATAAATAAAAGTGAATCGAATTTCAAAGAAATATACCGAATTCTTCTGATTGTTACCTTTGGCAGATTCACAGATTTTGTGTTTGCGTTAACGGTCACGTTGCGTTTAACATTACTTTATTATAAATAGGCCTTCACAACGCACAAAAATGTTTCAAACACGATACAAATATTTTTCAAATAATGACTCTGACAGTTTGAACATACAAATTATCAATGTTGCCAACTATAGCAACAATTAAACGAATAATATGACGTTGATATACATTATTTATATATTATTCATGTCATATACGGTAAGTAATGAACTCTACTATTCATCTTAATAATAATTATATAAGGCTATACACTTTTTGATGGTTAAACAATGAGTGAAATTTTATTTCATTTTTCACTATTAGTGATTTTAATGCATTAAGGTTTTTACACTAAGTGATGACGTGCATTGGCTGCTTGAATGATTTGGGTATATGTAAGTATGTATTTAAATTAATAAAAATTAAATAGCGGGAGGTCTTGTGTTGGCCATATGAGATTTTTTGTTAATTTGACATGTTTTAAACATTTTAATGTAATGTAGTTAAATAAACAGTATATAATACCACTTCTACGACTATAACTATTGAATTTCACGACGTATTACTACGTTAACATTAATTCCATTTCTTTCCGAAATCACTCATCTGGAACAATCATATATCTTCTTAAGACTCAGCAGTATTTCAAAAATCCTTCAATCCTAAAGATCGATAATCAAATAGAAACCCTCTTCACATTACAAATGAAGTGCGGAAAAGTGAAAAAATCCCGCGCGATAGCCATCGCGGGACGCTGAGCACTGATGTGATTGCAGTGGGGAGTGTGGGTTTCTGGCTGGATGCTATCCGAAATCCGAATTTTGTGCCCGCCCACGCCCGTCCGCGGTAAAATCATACCAATTCAAATCGTTATGTACTTCATTAATCACGGAGGAAAATGGATGAAAAATAACCACCGTTTAAAAAAATGTTGTTTGCTGGAATTTAATCCGTATTCTGTATATCGCGCGCAATATATTGTATCGGATATTTTCAATGATTTATGCACATAAACGACGAAATATGGAATAAAATTATTGTAAACAACTGTAATGCAGGTAATCCATGTTTTACAAACATAAAGTATTACTCATTTTAACTCGAGTAAAATTTGCTATTGAATATGAGATTATTTCCACTTAATTTTAAGGTATACCCAAATCAATCAAGCAGTCAATGCACGTCATCACTTAGAGTAAAGTATGGCCTTATATAATTATTATTAAGATGAATAGTAGAGTTCATTACTTATCGCATATGACATGAATAATATACAGGGTGTAAATTTTAAAACGGGTCATAGGGCTATAACATAGAAAAACAGTTTTTTGGACGCCAAAAGTTTCTATATTAATTTATTGATAAAAATAATTAGTGCATATTATAAAGAAAAAAATTACGAATTTTTTGATACCAAACATATTATATTTCTGTTTCATATAAAGCCAGAAAATAAATTTAAAAATTTGCACAATTAAGAAAAAATATCAATATACGTGAAACTGACAGAAACAAAACAAAACAATTGTTGACTTTAAACGCTCATTAGTAAACGTTTCTTACACTTTATTTGTTAAATTATTATTATTTTCGTTTTATTAAGAAGAAATCATGAACAATTTGACTCATGAAGAAAAATTACGAATTATTAATGCTGCGCCTGCGCCACTCGCGCATTTATGACAAATTTTCGAACCTAACCTATGAAAATGTACGACGATGACAACAAAGTTCCTGCAGAAAAGAGCGACGAAATACTAATTGGACTTATTCAACAAATTGTTTACCTTTATTTTTATCTTATATAAATATAATGTATTGCAATTACACCTATAAAAGTTAGGTTATATGAAATGTCAAACATAAAATTCTGAATTTTAATTTACTGCATAAACGACGTTATTTTAGTTTAGTTTCTTAATTTAGTAGCTTAATTTAATTTCATAATTTATATGCTGCATAAACCCAGCATAAATGATTTTAATTTGTTCCTTTGTAGTTTGCAGTTTTTCTTGTTTCTTATAACTTATTTCTTATTACATGTAGATCATCTGTAGTTTGTAAATACCTACTACAATAAATAATAATTGTTTCTGATATAAATATCCTATTTTTTACTTTATTTTGTGTTATTTTGTATTGGTTCATAAATTAATAACTTTAATCTTTAATTGTCCCCTATCATGACAATGTTTTGTTACTGTCACTTTCATGGCTAATGATATTTTTTCTTAATTGTAAAAATTTTTAAATTTAATTTCTGGCTTTATATGAAACAGAAATGAAAGGTGTTTGGTATCAAAAAATTCATAATTTTTTTCTTTATAATACGCTCCAATTATATTTTCAATAAATTAATATGGAAACTTTTGGCGTCTAAAAAACTGTTTTTCTATGTTATAGCCCTATGACCCGTTTTCAAATTTACACCCTCTATAAATAATGTACATTAACGTCATATTATTCGTTTAATTGTTACTATAGTTGGCAACATTGATAATTTGTATGTTTATACTGTCAAAGTTATTATTTCGCAATTTGAAAAATATTTGTATCGTGTTTCAAACATTTTTGTGCGTTGAAAAGGCTTATTTATAATTAAGTAATGTTAAACGCAACGCAATGACGCAACGTTACCGTTAACGCAAACACAAATGCTGTGAATCTGCCAAAGGTAGCACTTCTAATCAATCAGAATAATTCGGTATATTTCTTTGAAATTCGGCTCACTTTTATTTATTGTTTTTATATGGCATGCATAAGTATAAATAAGGTTAGTATTATAAAATAATTTAAATAGAAATGGACAGTGACTAAAATATAATATTTTAGTCACTTTATTTCCCTAGGGAGTACTTTATTTCCTTATTTTGATAAGAATAAAGTTAACCTTATTTACCGGTTGTATATAAAAAATATTGTTAATAATTAAGAAGTTAAGTGACTGACAGTTTAAACGATATGCATTTCTTTGTAATTTTCAGGTTTCTCTTCTATGAATATCACTAAAAGTGAGCAATAATTATAAAATTTCAAATTTGATTTTGCAGGTTATTAAACTAATTTCCCATATTAAACACCAATGGCCCGCGTTTCTATTAACATTCTGTATATACTTATTGTAAAGAGAAATTACTTTAATTATTAAATTTATAAACTTATATTGGTTGATGTTAAATATTTAATGTCCTTGCATGGAGTTTGTTATATTTGATGACAGCTCGAAATATGAAATTGTACAGTGTTGCCCACGTGCAGTAAGAGAAAGATTGCAGCAGACTGGTTCGCTTCACAACGTGCAATTTCAGAATTTCCATGTAATTTTCACAAGCTGCTTCACGTCTAGTTTCAACTGTTGACATAAAGTGAATTGAATGAAATTCACATGGGGCCCTCGACTTTTAATTAACTACGCCACTTTTAAACAGATTAAAAGATATAAATAACATTCGATCTTCATTATTTCTACTGATGTATAATTAAGATTTTTTTTTTTCAATAAGTTTAAATTAAATCTTTAATGATGAGAATGGATAAAAATCTGTTGTGGCCAGCACAATACCTTTCGCCATTTCCATTTTATGTTATATCAGTATTGTATTGCACTTCGCTGTCGAACCGCCGTTTTATAACAAAAAAAATCTGTTGTGGCCAGCACAAGACCTCTCGCCATTTTCATATTAGGCTATATAAATATTGTATTGCACTTCGCTTTCGAACCGTCGTTTTATAACAAAAAATTACAGAACTTTACCCAAATATTGTTTTTTATTGTATTTAACATGTCTTCTGCACACATATAATTCTAATTATATATATTTTTCATTGTATGAGGAAGTTTCTAAATGTCAGAGATTGTTCCAATTCATAAACCAGATTGGCGTTATTTCTGATGGATATATGCATTTTACCACAATTTTACCTATAATTTCAAATATTTAATTAATAAAACAATAAGAAAAATTAAATATACTTCCCAGAAAAAGCTATCAGAATGTCACTAAAACTGTTGATATTTGACACTGACATATGTCATTTAAAAACTGTGTTATGTGGTTATAAAAAACATTGGAATTTGTCAACTGGTTTCTTTAGTGCCTTAGCCTCTGCGATTTGTGTACTCTATAAATTATAGTGTCTTTATCTCTAAATCTATGCAAGATGCAAAAAATTATATTTAGAAGAATTTTTCTAAGAAACTACTACTTTCGGTTGTTCAATTGTTACCAAAACCTTTTCAGCTCTTCCCAGGAATGTCAGATTGAGGAAACTGCAGTTAAATATTTTTTTAAGTCTTATAGTTTTTGAGGAATCGTGTCTACAACATCCAGACATACACACATACACACATACACACATCCACACACATACAGACATCATTTTAAAAATGTTATAATCGGATTCTAGGAACCTTAAATCGTGCTTATTCAATAAAATCTGGATATGCGAATTTTAGCATGAATCCAATACCTCTCTTAGCGAGAGGTAAAAATACAGAACTTTACCCACATATTATTTTTATGTCTTCTGCACACATACAATTCTTATTACATTTATTTTTCATTGTATGAGGAAGTTCCTAAATGTCAGAGATTCTTCCAATTCATTAACTAGATTGGCGGTATTTCTGATGAATATATGCATTTTACCTACAAATTTAAATATTTAATTAATTAAACAATAAGAAAGATTAAATGTACTTCCCAATAAAGCTAACAGAATGTCACTAAAACTATTGATTTTTGACACTGTGTTGTAAACATTACTATGTTATAAACATTTGAATTTGTCAACTGGTTTCCTTAGTGCCTTGCCTTAGCCTCTGCGATGTATTACATTAAATTATTCTATATATTACAGTGCATTTATCTCTAAGTCTATACAAGATATAATAAAAATTTTAAGTGTATAAGATGGAAAATTTTATGTTCTTCAATATTTGTAATAACAAAAATTTCAAAAAAAAATATATTTAGAAGATATTTTTAAAGAAACTATTACTTCCGGATGTCCAAAGTCCAAACTGCAGTTAAATATTTTTTCAGTCTTATAGTATTTGAGAAACCGTGGTTCCAACAATCACACACACATCCACACATCTACACATACATCTACACATCCATATACACACACACACATACACACACACATACACACACGCGCGCGCACACACACACACGCACGGACATCACCGTAAAAATGTTATAATCGGATTATAGTGACCTTAAAACGTGCTTATCCACTAAAATCTGATATGCGATTTTTAGCATGATTGCAATACCTCTTTTAGCGAGGGGTAAAAATAGGACCAATCTTTCCACGTACGGATGAAGTTATTTGTCGGATAAAATAAATATTGTTCTAACAAATAGTTTTATTTATTTTAAATATTAACAGTAACAGTTTTACATTTATTTCAAACGGTACTAGAAAAGTAGGTATTCTTATTCTTGTTTTATATAATTTGTAATGAAAGCTCTGGAAAATGTTGTTAGTTATTTGGTTACATAATTTTACACCAATATTAAATTATTTTAATGTAACAATTACGAACTAAAAGGGTTATAAATTTGTTGCTAGGTGAATACAAATTAATTTACCAGCGAAACTAAAAATATTGAAATATTTCAACTAGTTTAACCAGTATGAAATTACCAATCAATACGTACTTATTTTTAGAATGCATTAATTATTATTACGAGTACAATCATTTCATTTAACATGTACATATGTATAACGTATAACATACATATTATAATTTGTTAAATGCTAGTCTAAATATTACATATTCTATAATTATTTTTTTACCTCTCGCTAAGAGAGTGAATTCATACTAAAAATCTCTTATCCAGATTTTAGTGAATGAGCACGTTTTAAGGTCACTAGAATCCGATTTTAACATTTTTACGATGATGTCTCATGGTTTCTCAAATACTATAAGATTTAAAACATATTAACTACGGTTTCCCCAACCTGACATTAATGGGAAGAGCTAATTAGATTTTTAAATTATTATTATTATTATACAGGATGTTAAAAAATAAGTGTCACAATTTATAAGGGCCACGATTTAAAATATACTGGTTATGCCACTTGTCATGTTTTTCATTGTTTCTGATGGGCCGCTTGATACGTGTTTCCTTGAATAATCCGCTAAATGCGCTACGTGAGAACGACCCTACCACAGTAAACTATTTTTACATAAAATATAAAAAATCTGTTGTGGCCAGCACAAGACCTTCCGTCAATTCGATGTATTTTGTACAAATCCCATACCAAAAGGTCCTTGGAACAGATTCTATATAATATCATGTAAAATCAAACACGAACACATACTATTTCTATTCTATAAATCCAATAAAATTATAACATAAACATACGTGACATTAAAGTAGCTTATAATGATTATATGTTAAATATTGAAAACAATATTGCATCTGACTCAACTCAAATGTATAACTACATAAAAAGTAAAAAGAAAGCGAATATTCCCAGCACTATGCAGTTAAATGACACAGAATTTAGTAACGGTTCATCCATATCACAAGCATTTGCAAATTTTTTCTCGAATGTTTATTCTAAGCACAGTGATATAAATATAGGCACTAATATTCAATCTAACAGTTTTAATAAAGAAATGATTGAAATTAAATATGTTACGAAAGAAAATATTGTGGATGCTATTAATAAGTTAAAATCTAAGCCTAGTACCGGTCCAGATAAAATTCCTTCTTATATTTTGAAAGGCTGTAGGGACATTATAGTTGAACCATTATTTATATTATTTAATTTATCTGTCAAATACCATACCTATCCAAATTGTTTGAAAAATGCAAGAATTTGTCCAGTTTTTAAGTCAGGAGATCCAAGCAAAATATCTAACTACAGACCCATAGCTCTTTTGTCAAATATTTCCAAAGTCTTTGAAACAATAATACATAAAAAAATTTATAACGAGGCTTGTAAATATATATCACCGGATCAACATGGTTTTGTCCAAGGTAAATCTACCGTAACTAACTTGTTGAACTTTACAGACACTGTATCAGATTATCTTACTAATAACACACAAGTAGATGTTGTATACACAGACTTCACCAAAGCATTTGACAAAGTAGAACATAACATCCTTATTAATAAATTATACAATGAATTCAACTTTTCTCTTCCTCTTTGCCAACTTCTTACTTCTTATCTCACTGATCGATTTCATTTTGTTGAAGTTAATGGATTTAAATCAGGTCTTTTTAAGGCTACATCTGGAGTGCCCCAAGGTTCTAATCTTGGTCCCTTGCTATTTTTGGTATTCATTAATAATATTACTGAATATGTTCATTATTCGAATGTTCTTATGTATGCAGATGATATCAAACTATTTAGAACAATTAATACATTTAACGACTGTATTGAACTGGAAAATGATATAGATAATTTAATGATTTGGTGTGAGACGAATAAACTATACTTTAATGTTAGTAAATGTAAAATAATGACTTATACTAGGAAAAAACAATCTCTTCTGTATGATTACCGTATGTATGATAAGTCACTACAAAGAGTTACAGAGTTCAAAGACTTAGGTGTTCTGTTTGATATTAAATTAGAATTTGATAAACATATACAATCTGTAGTATCTTCATCATACCGTAATTTGAGTTTTGTTATACGAACATCTAAAAATTTTAAGTATGTAACAACTGTTATTATGCTCTACAATTGTTATGTACGTAGTAAGCTAGAATACTGTTGTCAGGTATGGTGTCCATACTATGCCAAATTGAAAAATGCTATTGAGGGGGTACAAAAGAGATTTGTGAAATACTGTTGGTTCAAAAAACATAAGGTGTATAATCATTATTTACATTACGAAACTGGTCTCACTGAATTCAGCTTAATATCTCTTGAAAATAGACGAAATATATTATGTATTTTATTCCTGTACAAGGTAATTCATAATGTAATTAATGATAGCAAAATTTTGTTTATGCTTAATTTCTTTATACCCCGTATTAATAGCAGATTTCAAGCAACTTTCTATACTAAGTTTTCACGAACTAAATTCGACATCAATACGCCATGTAATAGAATGTGTGTGATATTTAATCAGCTTACTTTAAATGCAAACATTGATATATTTTTTGATAGCCTTAGTTGTATAAAAAATAAAATCATACGTCATATTTCTGTAAATTAAATTTTAAGTAAAACATCTGTTCAATCTTTTAAGACATTTATCATGAAATTTGTTTGTACTTTAGGATTCTTATTTTTATCCCTCTCATGGGACACTATTTAAACTGTTAATATATATGTTCATTATTTGTATACTCCCTCTGTAAATGGGATTCTATATCCTGTAGAGTGGTTCAAATAAATAAATAAATAAATAAATAAATAAATACACTAAGTAAAATGCACTTGACACTTCTTCTTATTCTCCAGCTTCTCCTATTTTATTAGAGGCAGCTGTTTCCTCTTTTCTTCCACTCATTCCTGTTCAACACATTTTCTTGACACAGGCATTCCTTTCAGTCTTCTGCGATACAGTCCTTCCATCTTCTCTTTGGCCTTTCTCTGCGTGTCACTTGCGAGGAGCACTATGACATACCAATTTTGTGATCCTACACTTTCCATATTTGGTTTTGCACTTGCAACTGACATCTGTCAATTAGAATTTTTTTAATATAATTATCAGCATCAGCTGTTTCCATGATAAATAGCAAAGCAAACTAATTTTTGAAAATTAATTTCTTTATAATGCTTTAAATCTACATCTGTTGAATATGAAGGAAAATGTATAATCAAACTGTATAGAGAAGAATATTTTCTTTAATATGTATAATAACAAAATGTCAAAAAACAATATTTAACTGCGTTTTTTTAAGAAAAACTGTTAAAAACTTCAAATAAGGGTACTTCCGGTGGATCAATTATAACCAAAATCTAATCAACTCTGCATATGGATGTACAGAAGAGGAATACGAAAGAATTATAATTTTTCGAATTGTAGTATTGGAGTTATCGTCGGAGAAAAATTTGTCACACACGGACACACATACACACGCACACACACACACGGACACACACACACACACATACATACATACAGACATCATCTTAAAAATAGTAAATTCGTATTGTAGGGACCCTAAAACGTGCTTATTCATTAAAAACTCACCACCGAATTTTTTGACCAAAGACAATACCTTCCTTACCTAAAGGTGACGGAAGGTAAAAATGAAATGCATAATGAATTTATTATTAATATAAATTTATATATTTAATGCAAACCTGAATCAATACATTTTTAGAATTTAAAATTGGAAAAACTAAATAAATTGATAGAACCGTACGCTTCCAGATTTCCATTCGGGAATAATATCTTCTTCCCGAAAATGTTTTCGACAAACATCATTCAATCTTAATTCGCGATCATCTCTAGTAATTGCATATTGCCATTTTTTAAAAAGTGATATGTCGAGTGGAGCAACAAACAGAGATTCTTTTTCAGTGGATTTCTTGTAACCGGTTTCACATCCAGGAATGAAACATTTTCTATTTAATTTTCTTTTCATTTTGCATTAATTGCAATATCTTTCAACAAAATATTTATATTACATTACATATAATACGAATATGTACTTCAAAACCTGTTTTATTTACCTTTCTATAAGATATAACATGTAATATTTTCAAAATGACGTGCAAATGACAGGTGTCAGTTGGGTCGTTCTCACGTTGCGCCTCTAGCGGAAAAAACGGGGAAACACGTATCGCTTTGGACCCTCGTTTTGTGCAGAGTGGCACAACCAGTATATTTTAAATCGTGAAAAGGGCATATAGTACTGACCAAAATGAGTAAAAAAAAGTTTAATCAACATGGGTTCGATCTTCAACTGTTTTTTAGAAAGAGGCCATTTTGTATTAGAATCAAAGAAAAACTGACTAAGATAGTGTTTGAACAAAATTTTGTCTGTACCATTAAATAGACTATTAAAAAATAATAACATTTTATATGAAACATTTTTTTCCACTTTCTAATAGTTACGAAGTTATTTGAAAACTAAGTATTGGCCAAGGGCACTACAACTTTTGTCTCAGTACAATGAGGTCATGCAAAAAAAATAATTGTACCTTTTTTCTGTTTAAATCGAAAAAGGATAGTCTAATTCATCGATCAGTATGATTAAATTATTTTTTATTTATATTTTTTGTTGTATAAAATCGTTTTAAAGTATGATATTTTTAAAAATTTGCAAAAACCAGACATGTTTTGTCGTCACAACGTTACGAACCAAGTTCAGACTCATTTCAAACAGACATTTTATATGGACACATAATTTCTAAAAGAAAAATATATATAAACTATAAATTCAGGATTACATTTCTGAATATGCTATAATATATTAATATAATATCGTTCTATTTATTTTTATAAATATAATTTTCATTTGGAGTGAAATTATCTACGTTACAACAGATGTTTCTTTCACTTTTGAATCTGTGAATTAGACGGTAGAAGGTTATAAACGCATGTGAGACATTGAATATATTGCAGAATATTATTTTATTCTCTATTTTGGCACGAAACAACGGTCCATCGACATGTTTACATTCATAAATTTTAGGTTATCTTTAAATGTCACTTTGATGTTTAAGACAATGTGAAAATCAAAATGGTCGTGCCTTTCACTCTGTGACGTCATGGGACAAGGGACGAAGCGGGGGTCTAGCAGCCTCATTTTAAAGAATGCCATTTTCAATTATAATTTTTTCATGATTAAAGATCGATTTGAGGAAAAATAAAAAAATACGGGTCTATTACTTTTCACTACTCTATCGATTAAAGTTATAAAAAAAAGTCGTGCATGACCTCATTATTTGATTTTCTTTTTGAAAAACAAAAACACATTTAAGATGACCTCTGAAAGGTAAACAAAATGTCTCATTTAATCAAAGTCGTAACTCTTACAGTTTTGGAAATAGTAGAGGTAAACACCGAAAAAACTCATTTTTCATTGCCTTATATCTCGGAAACTATTGAAGATCGGACCCATGTTGATTAAGCTTTTTTAACTCATTTTGGTCAGTACTATATGCCCTCATAATTTGTGACACTTATTTTTTAACACCCTGTATAAATGGGGTCCCGTGGCCGCGTGCCTAAGTGTCTGGTCGCGAACCTGGGGGAACCGGGTTCGATCCCGACAGACGCCAAATATTTCCAATTTTAAATGGCACAGAAGTGACCCCTGTGGTGCACTCTCCACATCAGCTATGAGTGCCCGTGAGGTGACGCCTGGTAAGCGCTCACACGGTAAAATATATCGTCATCATTACCGACGTCTACATATGTTGTAAATATTGGCACACCCAGAAATGGGTAATATGCCGTGATGATACATTTATTTATTTATTTTTGTATAATAATAATAATATATAATATATCATCACGGCATATTACCCATTTCTGGGTGTGCCAGTATCTACAACACATGTAGACATCGGTAAGGATGACGATATATTTTATATATTTATTTATGTATAAATAATTATATATTTATTTTTTGTAAATAATAACGAAACCGAATGAATAAAAACGAAAATTAAGTAAAAAAAACCTTTTATTTCAAATTACGGAATCTTGTAGCATTAGGTGAGGTGCATTCCAGAAATTTTGTAGCTTTTGTACCTTGGCTGTTTCCGTTGAGTGCCTTTTCTTGCTCTGCTTCCCTGTAATGAAAAAGAAACACTTGTAGGGTAAAATTTGCTCCAGTTAATATAAGAATAAGAATACCGACTTTACAAGTTAATTCAATTCCTGAAATGTATGTTATTATCTACTATTTTTGAATCCCAGATACGACTATACGACTGAAGTACTTTTATATAAATACATACTAGAGAAAATTGTTAATGATGTGTCATATAAGAATTTATCTACTGGGTGAATACTTGAAAATTGAACTTAGTTGGTTAAAATGGAAAAATAGTTTTTTGCAGACGGTTACTCCCCGTGACAAATGACAACAATGGCTGTTAAATATAAAGGAAAATGTATAATCAAATCGTGCAGAAAGTAAGATATGATATTTAACTGCGTTTTTCAAGAAAACTGTTAAGAAATTCAAATAAGGGACCTTCCGGTTCACCAATTATAACTAAAATCTAATCAGCTCTTCATATGGATGCAAAGAAGAGGAATACGAAATAATCATAATTTTTAGAATTGTAGTATTGGAGTTATAGTCGGAGAAATTTTAGTCTCCGACATATACAGACACGCGTACATACACACACACACACACACACACACACACATATATATATATATATATATATATATATATATATATTATTAATTTGAAAATTTTGTCGTTACCTTGTCTATTTATTTTCCAGACACTCATTGATATTCATAAAAATAAAGATAATATGTTAAAAAATGGAGATGTGCACACTTATAACACGAGATCTATAAATTTAATAAGAAAACCTTTCTTGAGATTACAAAAATCATTAAATAACACCTTAAATCTAGATTACTATAATGTTTTGCCTTCCAGAATTAAAAATCTAAAATATAAAGCCTTTAAATTAGCAGTTAAAAATTTTTTATTGCGAAATTGTTTTTATACAACTGAGGAATATTTAAAATCCAATTTTATTGATTTTGGTTAAATATACTTACATTTATATTTTACATTTGTATTTTATCACTTTCATTTCACTTTACGTGATACTACTTACATTGTTACTTACTTTGTTTAATATTGTACTTGTTTTTTTTGACACAATCGACCAATGATTATGTATTTTGAAATAAGTATTTGATAATCTATTTTTATTGCCAAATGTTTCTGACGTACTATAAACATTGTATAAATGTAAAATAGTCAAAATAAATAAATAAATAAATAAATAAATATATACGCACATACAGACATTGTCTTAAAACTAGTAAAATCGTATTCTAGGGACCCGGAAACGTGATTATTCATTAAAAACTCACCACCGAATTTTTTGACCAAAGACAAAACCTAAAAATTCTGTTGTGGCCAGCACAAAACCTTCCGTCAATTCGATGTATTTTGTACAAATCCCATACCAAAAGGTCCTTGGAACAGATTCTATATAATATTATGTAAAATCGAACACGAACACATACTATTTTTTACAAACATACACTAAGTAAAATGCACTTGTCACTTCCTTATTTCTTCTTCAGCTTTCCCCTATTTTATTAGGGGTCGCTGTTTCCTCTTCTCTTCTACTCATTCCTGTCTAACACATCTTCTTCACACAGTCCTTCCTTTCTCAAGTCTTCTGCGATACAGTCCTTCCATCTTCTCTTTGGCCTTTCTCTGCATGTCACTTGCGAGGAACACTATGACTTATGACATACCAATTTTAGATCCTATACTTTTCATATTTGGTTTTGCACTTGCAACCGACATCTGTCAATTAATTTTTTTGATTATATCAACTGTTTCCATGACAAATGGCAATGCTGACTAATTTTTGAAAATTAATTTCTTTATAACGCTTTAAATCTACATCTATTGAATATGAAGGAAAATGTATAATCAAACCGTATAGAGAAGAGTATTTTCTTTAATACGTGAAATAACAAAATGTCAAAAAATAATATTTAACTGCGTTTTTTAAGAAAAACTGTTAAAAACTTCAAATAAGGGTACTTCCGGTAGATCAATTATAATCAAAATCTAATTAACTCTTCATATGGTTGTACAGAACAGGAATATGAAAGAATTGTAATTTTTAGGATTGTAGTATTGGAGTTATCGTCGGAGAAAAAATTGTCACACACACACACACACACACACACACACACACACATACAGACATCATCTTAAAAATGGTATATTCGTATTGTAGGGACCCTAAAACGTGCTTATTCATTAAAAACTTACCTAAAGGTGACGGAAGGTAAAAAAATATATCAAAATATATCATCACGGCATATTATCCATTTCTGGGTGTGCCAGTATCTACAACACATGTAGACATCGGTAATGATGACGATATATTTTACCGTGTGGGCGCTTACCGGGCGTCACCTCACGGGCACTCAAAGACAAAACCTTTTTCACCTAAAGGTGACGGAGTGTAAAAATAAACAAATGTTTGACATTTTATCTGTCAGAATACGCTATAACCTAATTGCAAACGAACAATTCATTTTATCTAATTTCAAATGGAATATTAAGTAACAATACGCGAGTTCGTGCGAAAATCGTTAATCGATAAGTTTCACAGCATGTTTGCCATTTTAGCAATTACTCGTATTAGAAATTGTAACATTTGTGTACTACGTGTATCAAATTCCCAATACAAATATGTAATTTTGTGGTCGTATTTCAATACCATGTACCTATGTTATTACAAGTATTAATGAAAGGTTAAATGCTTTATTTGTTACATTCATGTTCTTGTCTTTGTTTAATTTGTAGAAATTTATCACCTTTTGTGTAGGTTTGTTGAAAATATAAACCGCCCGAACTATTATTATCGGGGAGTGCATATAAATAGAGAGGAGCCATAGTTTTCAAACAAATGAGGCAAACTTTCAATTATGTGTCCCAATTTTTACTTTCCGTCACCTTTAGGTAAGGAAGGTATAGCTTTGGTAAAAAATTCGGTGGTGTTTGTAATGAATAAGCACGTTTTAGGGTTCCTAAAATACGTGTGTGTGTGTGTGTATTCGTGTGTCCGTGCGTGACAATTTTTTTTCCGACGATAACTCCAATCTACAAATCTTGAAATTATGATTCTTTCGTATTCCTCTTCTGTACATCCATATGAAGAGATTATTAGATTTTGGTTATAATTGGTCAACCGATAGTTCCCTTATTTGAAGTGTGCAGTTAAATATCATTTTTTGACATTTTATGTTATAATGAATGAAAGAATATTTTATTTTCTATATGGCTGACTACAAATTTTACTTCATATTCTATAGATATACAGTTAGAGAATTTTAAAGAGTTGAACTTTCATAAATCAGTCAGCTATATCTTACTCATGTTTAAAACAAAAGAAGGTAGACGTGTTATACCTCGTTGAAAAACTTAAATAAGGAAGAAGATGAGACTATTTTCAACAAATGTTCTCATTTAATATATATATATATATATATATATATATATATATATATATATATGTTTGTGTTATAACTTTAAAAAAAAATCTAATTACATCAAGTTATTCTTCGTAAAAATAGGGCTGTTGCAAGAATTTTTTATATGACTTCTAAATATTATATTTTAAAAGATATTGATCTTTAAAGAGCCCCAAATTTGAAAATATCACGAAATATCCTTTAGATATTTTACAATTAATTTTTGAAATTTGGATAAAATTTTGAATAAGTCACGTGATCTGAAACAGAATGTGACGTCAGAGTACATACATCTCCAGCGGTTCTAAGATGTCAAGTGTATTGTCAAAGTTGTCAAACAAATGTCAATTTTTTAGATTGGTTCAAGTTGTATAATATGTAATACAAAGTTCAAAATAAAATGAGTAATTTACGATATTGTATTGTGCCTTCTTACAAAAATACTGTTAGGAACAAACCTGCTATAGAGTTTATAAATTTGTCAAAAGATGCGATGAAAAGAAAATTGTGGCTAGAAGCAGTAGGTCGAAGAGCTGATAATGTCAGAAAAATTGTTATTTTTTCTCGACATAGATCTACATGTCCTATAGCAGATTCAATGTAAGAATTATGACCAGAACCTTGAAGTAAAATATATTATCAATTTATATAGTAAATTCATTTCGGTAGCAGTAAAACAATCGTTCTCTGGTATAAATTCAGCCACCATCCAGCTATCAACCTTCGGTAAACTGTCCGACTTATTTTGAGTGTAATTATTATTCATTTACAATGAGCAATGTCAGCGTCAAATGTCAAATTAAAAGATTTTTTATTAACATGTGACAAACTATAAGCCTACGTTTATTTATATAAATAATATGAATAAACGTAGAACGTAGGTGATGGAAATGTATGTACTTCTACGTCACAGGAGTGGGGGATAGTTTTTCAGGACGCCAATCTTTTTATTTAATTATTTCCACAAATAACAAGAAATTATTAAAATAAAAATTATTACTAAGAAAATCATTGCATAGACTTCCATTTAGAATAGTTTTTAAAAAATGTGAAACAGGCTCATTGCATATAGATATTTTAGCGAATAAGCACGTTTTGACGTCCCCAGAATCCGATTTTAACATTTTTAAAATGATGTCTGTGTGTATTGTATGTGTGTATATGTGTGTATGGATGTGTGTGTGGATCTTGTGTACACGATTACTCAAATACTATCAGTCAGAAAAATTTGAAATGTTGTATACCCATTCTGTACTAATGTGGAAAGAGCTCATTAGTATTTAATGTATATCGGATAACCGGAAGTATCATTTATACAAGCTTTTAAGAGTTTTTCTTGTAAAAAATTCATTGAATATAATTTTTTAGCAACATTTGCTAATAAAAATTGGATTTAATTGTACAATCTTCAATTCTACTATAATAACATTTAGTAAATAACTTTAAATATTAAATTATAAAATAATTTATTTTTGCCTATCATCTTGCCTATGCGACAAAGAAAAACAAAATATTTTAATAACAATTTTGACATATTTAAACAAATGGCACTTTCAGGATGCAATTACATTAAAATTAATAATGAAACTGTATTAAAAAGATTTGGTGGAATTCAGTGGGTTGTATTAAGGTCTGTATTAAATCTTGTATTAGGTATATGGCAACATTGTAATATTTTCCACATGTATCAATGAGATTCAATTGTGATTTAGAAATTTTACCACATGGAAAAGTAACACAGATATCCTTTAGTCAAATGAAGAAGTATTATTGTAAATGGAAGGTGTAAAAGGAAACTCATTATTGCAAAATTATGTTAGAAATGTGTCAAATTTTATGTGTCAAATATTTCATACCTGAATGTTAATGAATTTTAAAATATCTCAACCCCTGTTTTGATCAGTTTTGACATTTGTCCTTTTTTCTTACTTCTGTTAATAATATTCTTTTCTTTATTTGATCCTTTGGTCTCTCACTTTTTTTTGACAGGTATTACAAAGTTGCCAAAATATTTTTGACAACGGACTGTTTTAGCTTAAAACACGCTAATACAACCCACTGAATCTCACCCATTGTATTAAGTCTAATGAAATTAAGGTTAGTAAAAATAATATATTTTCCATCATATATAAATATTAGATGTACAGAATGTTCCGATATAAATTTGATATATTAGCAGTACTAAAAATTAAACAATTGTGAATAAGTACGTGTTACCAAAGTGTCAAATATTAGTTTACAACTACTCATTAACGAAATGGATCATGTAACGCAATAGATATATGCAAAAGAACTTAATATAGTTTGCAGAATATGTAGGTATGTATTTAAATTAATAAAAATTAAAAAGCGGGAGGTAGTGTGTTGACCACATCACATATATTTCTTTATGTTTTATAAAAGCGAATTACGTAGTATTAAAATTAGCGAAAATCAAGTTTTAGCCTGTAGTTCAAAAACAAAAGACGATTGAAAATTCCTGTGGTGCCTATTAAAGTTGTCTCAAAAAGTTGGTCCATAAAGACCTCCATCAATTTTCTGTAGCTTGCTTAATAAAAAAGATATAAAGATATAAAGAACTCGAATTTGTTCCACCCTGTACAAGTAAAAATAAATATCCATTTGTATATAGTTAGTAGAGTAAGTTATGTGGTGTAAAATTCAAACTTGGCGGGAAGTCTCCACCGCAACAGAGCTTGTGTCTCCGGTTCCCGTTTGGCAGAGGGCGCACGCGATGCATTATTCACGCGCCTCATGCTTTTTACCGCTACCGGTACGTGAGACACAGTTTCGGACATCTCGCACAATCTGATTCGCTTGTTATGGATGGCAGGGCATGCGACTGAATAGAAATGAGAGCGGGTTGTGACGTCACAACTCGTATTCTCACACTAAGGGGATTGTAGTATTGTGACGATTTCTTTCTCCATGGATATAACGATCTGTTTGCATGCTAAGATTTAGAATTTATTTTTTGCAAAAAATATCACGTGTTGATTCATTTATGCCCGTATTCATAAACACTCGTAAAAATTTTAAACGGTTCGTTATAATATTTATCCAATAAAAACAGTCGACATTGAAAGAAAAATCAAAATGTTATTTGTCAAGTTTGATTCTATTTGTCAAAAATTATAACGAGCCGTTTTGAAACTTTACGAGTGTTTATGAATATGGGCATACTATAAATTTATCAGGCAGGTTATTTTCGAATCAAACTTGAAAAATATTTCCAATTTTCAAAAGCTCTGAGTTTTTTTTTATAAAGAATAACATAAAAAAATCTGTTGTGGCCAGCACAAGACCTCTCGCCATTTCTATTTTATGTTATATAAGTATTGTATTGCACTTCGCTATAGAACCGTCGTTTTGTAACAAAAAAATTACTGAACTTTTATCCAAATATTGTTTTTTTTTATTGTATTTAACATGTCGGCTGCACATATACAATTCTAATTATATCTATTTTTTATTGTATGAGGAAGTTTCTAAATGTCAGAGATTCTTCCAATTCATTAACAAGATTGGCGGTATTTCTAATGGATATATGCAGGTTACCTATAATTTTTAATATTTAATTAATAAAACCATAAGAAAGATTAAATGTACTTTCCAGAAAAAGCTTTCAGAATGTAACTAAAACTTTTGATTTTTGACACTGACATCTGTCATTTACAAATTATGTTATAAACATTTGAATTTGTCAACTGGTTTCCTTAGTGTAGTTTCGCCTACTCGACTTATTACATCCCGTAATTCTATATATTATAGCGTCTTTATCTCTAAATTTATAGAAGATATAATAAATATTTTAATTGTATCAGTTGTAGAATTTTATGTTCTTCAATATAAGTAATATCAAAAATTTTCAAAAAATAATATTTAGATGATTTTTTTTAGAAACTACTACTTCTGGGTTGTCCAATTGTTACTAAAACTTTTTCAGCTCTTCTCAGGAATGTCAGATTAAGGAATTCATAGTTAAATAGGTCGTAAGTGTTATAGTTTTGAGGAATCGTCCCTCCAACATCCAGACATACACTCACACACATGTACACATCCACACACACACACACACACACACACACACACACACACACACACACACACACACACACACACACACACACACACACAGTCATCATTTTTCATCAAAATTTCGTATTATTGAAAATACACAAAATTTCGATGAATGTAACTTCAAACGTTTGTAACTCAAGATCCGATGAAGGAAAAAAATCATGCCTGGCATGAAAAGAAAGAGAATTTCATGCTGAATATAACGTCCGTTATTCTATCTTTAACCGTGTATGAGCGGTGCATAAAAATCTGAAAAATGAACTAAATTAATTAGTTCATTACCAAAATCTAATTAACTCTTTATTTGGATGTAAACTAGAGGAATATGAAAAAATTATAAATTTTGTAATGGGCTACTTGCGTACATTTTTTTATTTCATATTTTTGAAGAGCAGGTAAAAACTTGCTACCCATATTTTTTCTTTTGACAAAATTTTTATTAATTAGCCAGAAAAAAAATAACGAAATTTGATTATTTGAATTACCGCCATGTAAGACGTAGAATTACGCCGCACCAATGAGTCGTAAAGCCATAGCGTTTGTTTGTACAGGTAATGTAGATCTCCTGTTTGACGGTTCAACAATAGTTTGGAGGTTAGTATTTTAGTTTGTCTTTTACATATCGATATTTTAAATTACTTGTAACTACCTATGTGTTTATTTGTGAAATAATTAATATATTTGAGAGCTCAGAGAGAGAAAAATGTCAAATTTAAATTAAAACTTTCTCGTACGCAATGCCATCTATAAGTTACATTCTTAAATATGGTTCCCTTTTTCAGTTCAATATAATGACGTCACAGAAAATTTTCTTTCTTATTTTACTAAAAAACAAATATTTATTTTAAAATAAAATTTATATTTTTATAAATGTTTTCAACACAACATTACGTATTAAGTGATAGAAATTGGATTTTCAGTACCACGCAACTACCCTATTGTGGAGTTATGCGATCCAGACAGTTTGCCACATACATTCTATTATTAGGTTTATCGTTGGGTTACTAATGCTGCTAGCTTAATGGTAACAGAGCTTAACTGCAATTTGATTACTCTAGTAATCAAAGGTCCTCGCAGAAATTGGAATTCAGACTGCAGGATTGCACTGAGACAGATTGTTTACAGAACAAATACAAATTATTTTCGACCTTGTCCCAAATGCCCGTTGCGTAATTCACAGAGCTGGGCATGATTTAATTCAAACGGAATTGCAAATTGATTTATATTCACTTAAATTAAGCCTTTTTATTTAGTTCATTTCTCATATTTTCATGCACCACTCATACACGGTTAGAGATAGAATAACGGACGTTGAATGTGTAAATTCAGCATGAAATTTTCTTTCTTTTCATGTCACGTGATTTTTTTTACATCATCGGATCCCGTATTACAGCCCTTTCAAGTTACATGATTTTCAATGAAATTTTGTGTATTTTCTATAATAAAAAATCTGTTGTGACCAGCACAAGACCTCTCGCTATTTCCATATTAGGCTATATAAGTATTGTATTGCACTTCCCTTTCGAACCGTCGTTTTATAACAAAAAAATCTGTTATGGCCAGCACAAGACCTTCCATCAATTCCATGTACTTTGTACAAATCCCATACCAAAAGGTCCTTGGAACAGATTCTATATAATATCATGTAAATTCGAACACGAACACATACTATTTTTCACAAATTCCATACCAAAAGTTCATTTGAAAAGGTTTTATAAATCCAATAAAATTATAACATAAACTACACTAAGTAATGTCCTTCCATCTTCTCTTTGGCCTTTCTCTGCGTGTCACTTGCGAGCAACACTATGACATACCAATTTTAGATCCTATACTTTTTTCCATATTTGGTTTTGCACTTGCAACTGACATCTGTCAATTAAATTTTTTTGAATAATTATGTCAGCTATTTTCATGATAAATAGCAAAGCTGACTAATTTTTGAAAATTAATTTCTTTATAATGCTTTAAATTTACATCTATTGAATATGAAGGAAAATGTATAATCAAACTGTATAGAGAAGAGTATTTTCTTTAATATATATAATAACAAAATGTTAAAAAATAATATTTAACTGCGTTTTATTAAGAAAAACTGTTAAAAACTTCAAATAAGGGTACTTGCGGTGGATCAATTATAACCAAAATCTAATGAACTCTTCATATGGATGTACAGAAGAGGAATACGAAAGAATTATAATTTTTAGAATTGTAATATTGGAGTTATCGTCGGAGAAAAATTTGTCAAACACGGACACACATACACACACACACACACACACATACATACATACAGACATCATCTTAAAAATAGTTAATTTGTATTGTAGGGCTTGCTTATTCATTAAAAACTCACCACCGAATTTTTTGACCAAAGACAATACCTTCCTTACCTAAAGGTGACGGAAGGTAAAAGTACAGAACTTTACCCAAATATTGTTTTTTGTATTTACATGTCTTCTGCACATATATAATTCTATCTATTTTTCATTGTATGAGGAAGTTCCTAAATGAGAGAGATTCTTCCAATGCATTAACCAGATTAGCGATATTTTTGATGGATATATGCATTTTACCTATAATTTCAAATATAATTAATAAAACAATAAGAAAGATTAAATATACCAGAAAAAGCTATCAGAATGTCACTAAAACTGTTGATTTTTGATACTGACATGTGTCATTTACAAACTATGTTATAAACATTGGAATTTGTCAACTGGTTTCCTTAGTGCCTTAGCCTCTGCGATTAGATTACTCTATATATTATAGTGTCTTTATCTCTAAATTTATACAAGATATAAATTTAAGTGTATTAGATGGAGAATTTTATATTCTTCAATATTTAATAACAAAAATTTCTAAAATAATATATTTAGAAAAATTTTTCTAAGAAACTACTACTTCCGGTTGTTCAATTGTTACCAAAGCCTTTTCACCTCTTCCCAAGAATGTCAGATTGAGGAATCCATAGTTAAATCGGATTCTAGGGACCTTAAATCGTGCTTATTCACTATAATCTGGATATGCGAGAGGAAAAAATACAAGTACTTTTCATCTCACCCTCATATAATATGTATGTAAAATAAAGTATGAATATAAAATGTTAGTAAATTAAAATAAAACAATAACAGTACAGTGCATTTATATTTCAGTAAGAGATAAAAAAAGATTTATACTTGCAAAGTAGTTTCTAGGCGATAATTAAAGTTTCTGGAATTATCTTTATACATCTAATTTCAACAACAAAGAATCATTTTAATTAAAACTTAAAACATAACATTTTAACAGAGAAAATAATTTTTTTATTTATTTCTGTAAAATCCCATTATTCGTCTGTTTTCAATTTTGTATTTAACTTGGAAGATAAAGCGTTCGTTGGCGAGCAAATGAATGAAAACCAAAGCAAATGGTTTTTAAACTCAAAGGGTTAAATAAAACAGCTGAATAAAACGAATTTGTTAATCTGTGTACACGACTTTGTAGAAAGATAAATACTTAGTAGGGCTGTTGCAAGAAAGTAGTTAATTTAAAAAAATATTGTTTTTTAGTCTACGTTTGTACAAAAATACTGTTTTGGTCAGTTTTAATATAAGGGCGAAACGCGTCTGTGGTTACTAACTGAGAATCTTGTGCAACAAGTTTTTCTAAAATTTATATTAGATTTATGCCCATATTCATAAACACTCGTAAAGTTTCAAAACGGCTCGTTATAATTTTTGACAAATAGAATCACACTTGTAATATTTTTAGTCAAATGAGGAAGTATTATTATAAATGGAAGGTGTAAAACGAAACTCATTATTGCAAATTTTATGTGTCAAATATTTCATACCTGAATATTAATGATATTAAAATATCTCACCGTTTTGATCAGTTTCGACATTTGTCCTTTTTTTCTTACTTCTGTTAATAATATTTTTTTCTTTATTTGATCCTTTGGTCTCTCACTTTTTTCTGACAGGAATTAGAAAGTTGCCAAAATATTTTTGACAAAGGACTGTTTTAGCTTAAAACACTCTAATACAACCCACTGAATCTCATCCAATGTGTTTAAAAATCGACCTCAAAATTTAATGGATTTGGAAATAAATATTTTAAGAATTTTAGAAGATATAACACCTGAATTAGAGTAACCGAAAACAAGAAACGTCGAGTGCATTTGTGCCTTGAGAATAATGGACAACATTTTTAAATCTTTAAATAAAATATCTGTTTTCTTCTTTATTATCTTTTCTTCTTAAAATTACATTTCAATTTTGACAATTTTGACAACTTGACTTTTGAATTGAATAACGATCAGACATACGTTTCTCTGTTCATAGCCTATTCCGATTTGGTTTTTTTTTTTGAACACGCTGTATTTAGAATACCTACCTTTACAAATTCTTTTTTGCCCTCCTGAAGTGTAATGGGAACTTTACAATTGTATACACAGCAAGTGTAACCTACATTTTACGCTTACTGTGTTGTAACTTGTCTAACTATGCGGTAAAATAATCAAAATACACTGGACGTTTATGGGCATTTAGAAAAGAAATCATCTTTACTATAATAAAGTTCATGTAAAAAAGTACTACCTACTTAAGTTATTTTTTTACTTTAACATTTCCTATATTTAAAATTAATTTATATAAACCAAACTCACGGTAGCGACATATGTCATTATTGTAAAAATCCGCCGTTACCGACATAGTCACCGATCGATATACCTGTCAAATACGCGAGCATTGCTGAAATGTCAAATATCGACACCTACCTATTATTTATTACGAAGAAAACATGAGCAAATAAATATATTATCAGTCATAAACAACGTCTATTATTACAGATAAATTTTTGCTAGAAGAAGTACTCTAATGAAGGTAAGTAAAATCAAATTTGGAAACTGACTTAACCCCAGTATTTTAAACTAACCCTTTTCAAAAGTACAACCTATCTCATTGAAAAAAGTGATTTTCATTATCGTCGGCCAAAAAATTTGATACAATTCTCGTGCGTGAAGTATTTTACAGCGCTCCAGCTAATAAGGCACTCGCTTTAAGGGCTCGTGCCTTAAACAAAGCTGTCGCGCTGTAAAATACAACTTACACGCACTCGAATGTAAATAACTATTACTTGGCGAATCTTTTGTGTGAGATGTGAGATTGTCATGCTAATACCACCTTAAATAAAAAATAACCAATCGAAATTAAGGAACGCTTAAAATTTAAGTTATTCATCAACAACTAACTAACCTTCTTTTGTATACAAGAGCTTATTGTTTTAAAATGAACGAACTTTTATTCTAACAGAGAAACTCCTACGTACAAATAAAGTCTAAATACAGTTCAAAATTCCTTTAACTAGATTCGCTCTGAAGAAAAGATTTTTCTTTTGTTGTTTGAATGTTATCTTTCTTTTTTTACAAAGACATACCAAAACTCTTTCATCAAGTCCGACTTATACGAGTATATACACTGAAAAAAATATTGTAAATCTGTTTAAATTTACAGAACAGATACATATTTTGCTTTCTACATTTGCATAAATGGCATTTATGAAACTGGTGATTAACTCATATCTAATATTTGAATTGATGGTAATGTGACCTCATTTGTAAAATACAATGTTACAGGGGCGTATTCGGTACAAATATATTTAATCATATACGAATTTCGCCATTGACAATGATAATTACATTATGTGATCTGTCAAAGGCGTTGGACTGCGTGTGTCACGATTTATTAATTAAAACGCTTCACTAGGAATAATACAACCGTTTTAGTTTCCGTCCTGTAATATTTTATTAGTTCCAACGTTTCGGCACCATTAACTGATGCCGTCTTTAGGGAAAATGACAAATAAATTACGAGACAAAAGCAAAAACAAATAACCAATAAGTACATAAATGTTACCTATTTTATAAGTATACAATATACTAGACATTATGCATGCCCGGCATTAACCGGACGTCGAACATGCATCTTCTCAGGAAAACTCTCCTTTTGCCAGAGGAGAAACCGTCCGCAAAAACTGGCAGAGAAGTGATCTGTATAACTCAGAGCCGCCTTTTCGGAGCGAAATACCGCAGCCGTACTCTTTATTAACAGATGTTTAGTAAAGTCTAGATGGAATTGTATATATATATATATATATATATATATATATATATATATATATATATATATATATATATACAGGATGTCCCACTTAAGGTACGAATGCATTGGTATCTCGAGAACCGTAAGAGCTACGATGTTGGTTAAATTAGACAAAAGTTGCCCCATTAGGAGGCTATTTTAATGGTGTTTTGTTATTTGCGAAAAAATGCATAGGTCACTAGATATAGGTGAAAATGTAAATTTAGCGATTTTCTTTTTTTGCTTATAACTTTGTTATATGAAATAATACGAGATTCTGGTTTGCACTTTCTTAAGGCACTTTTATATGGTGAATTTGCAGAAGTACTCAAAAAAAATTTATATCTAACCATTTACGAGTTACTGATAGCAACTTTTATTTTTCATATGGAGGTCATATTAAGCTGTGGCATTTTTAAATAGAGATTTTTTTTAGCTTGATATAAACCAATAATAATTTATTTTTATAATTAACAGAAAAATGAACAAAAATTGTTATTCATACTAAAATTGAATTGAAAAAAGTAAATCGAAGGCTGCTATGGAAACAACGAACAACAAAAAGTGCAACAATTGAATTTCTGAATTTTACTTGACAATAGTAGATTATTATGAGTAATAAACGAACTTTGACAACGAGTGTAACAACTCAACATATCATATTTTTCTCAACGAGAAAAAATCATTTTTATTACTCGTTATTTATTATTAATTAAATTTTTATAATTATAGATACCGGGTTCGATCCCGACAGACGCCAAATATTTCCAATTTTAAATGGCACTAAAAGTAACCCCTGTGGTGCACTCTCCACACCAGCTATGAGTGCCCGTGAGGTGACGCCTGGTAAGCGCCCACACGGTAAAATATATCGTCATCATTACCGATGTCTACATGTGTTGTAGATACTGGCACACCCAGAAATGGGTAATATGCCGTGATGATATATTTATTTATTTATTTAGATACGAGGGGAGTTTTTTATGTTATCTACCTAGCTATGAAAACAACGAGTTAGAGAACAAATAAAATATTATTTTTCAACGTAAGAACCGTTAACACCAACACACTTATTCCAACGTTTTTCTAATAAAGCTACGCCTGCAAAAAAAATCTTTTGGTAATTCTGCAAAATACGACTCCACTGCGTTTTCCAAGTCATCATTCGATAAAAAGTGACTCTCTTTCAAATGTTTTTTGAGTATTGGAAAGAAATAATAGTAGGACGTGGTCAGGATTGTAAGGTGGATATTGTAATTTGTCAAAGCCGCATTCATTGCTACTGCTTGAACAATTCGTGCTTCATGCACCCTGCAGTTGTTGTGCAGAAGCAGCATTTTCTAATCATAATTGTGGGGTCTTTTTTTGGCGTATAGCCGCTTTCAAGTTCTTAATTGTGTTTTGTAGACATGAAAATGTGTCAGTAACTTGGCATAAGAAAATTGTCGCGATAGCATATTGTTTTCATAGCTAGGTAGATAACATAAAAAACTCCCCTCGTACATATATTACATATACCCTTCAATAATACCGCCTATCTCATCAATGAATTGGAAGAATCTTGAAAATTAGAAGAAGAAGAGTGAATAAGATGAATTAAAAAATATAAAAATATATAAAGAAGATACCAATGTTTTTTGTATCAGAAATGTCAAATATGTATAATACTTTTATAGTCTAATATGGAAATAGCGAGAGGTCTTGTGCTGGCCACAGCAGATTTTTTGTCATTAATTCGGTAGCTATATTGTGTGATATATTCCATCCCTGTAGGAGTAATCAGCAGCAATATATCGGTCGATTATGTCCATTCTTGTCCGCGTTCAGTGTTTACACTTCATTCATATGCATGTGCCACGCATGGGTTCCCCTGTGATTATCTGGCCCCAGCTGTACCCTATAACCTCACCACTGGCCAAACGCTGCTAATGTTACAATCATGCGTTATGCGTTATCGTCTGTCCAATGAGAATGTCATGCATTTTCAATGACCTGTCACATTGCGAATGTTATCACCAAAAATAACGGATCACGATTTTTATTTTGTTCATATTAGCGAATTAGATAGATTTGAGTTTTAAGTCGAGTTTAGACAGCAATATCATAGTCATTATCATAGTTGTTAAGAAAACGCGACAAAATAAAAAAAACTGATTTGTTCCTAATTTGTTATACTTGGTGAATAATCGCTAAGAGTACAGATTTAATTTTTTTGTGCATAATTAGTTTCATTATATATTTTTAATACAATATATTATATTATAGGGGACAAGTAATAATTAATAAGAACTTACATATGAAATAACACAGCTGAACCGCGTACATACTGCTGACTGCACGAAATACACCGTTTCCCCGTTATTTTGTCGCATACACACCTCATAACACATATACGTATATATTGACAGAAATAATTGTAAATGTTCTCCAAAAAAGTAAATAATACACAGTCACGAAACGTCAAATGTAGATTTTGACAACTAGTTAGTGATAAAGAGCGATGTATAGAGGTTTACATATGGCTGAAAAAGGTGTACAATGAGTACGAACGCATGCGCAGTATACTTTAACTGAGAACTTCCGTACTCTTGAAGGACAGAATATATATCCCTATCCTTTTATGTTGGAGCAATATTCTAACAATAAATGAATAGGAGACACTTGGTCCATTAGTTAAAGGTCGATGACATCATATTACGTTTCATAGTCGAAACTTCGTGAATTTTCGGTTTTCTAGGGAGGATTTTAGAGAATTTGTAACAACCTTGTTGGTATATTTGTAAATTTTAATATTTTTCTCTCAAATCGTATATTTGACATCTACATATATGTCACAGGTTACAGATACATGAGTTATATCACGGATATATCTTCTTGAAGCAACCCTTTTTACCTCCCGCTACCCTTGGTAAGGAAGGTATAGAGATCGTGTTAAAAATCACATATCGTGATTTTAGTAAATGACTAGGTTTTAAGGTCCCTAGAATCCAATTTTAACATGTGTGTGTGTGTGTATGGATTTTGTCTTCGCTATAACTCAAATACTGAGATTACTGAAAGCTTTTTCTGGGAAGTACATTTAATATTTCTTATTGAATTATTAATTAAATATTTAAAATTGTAGGTAGATATGTATGTTAATACAGGGTATTATGTAAGTAAGTGATCAACGCTTAACCCATGGTAGAACTGACCCCAAAGATAGTAAATCTGGCAATAATTTTTGTTTAACATACTTTCTACAAGAACTAGAGGCCTTTAAAACTGACCAATCATGTCATAGTTCAAAACTTTATAGAAAAGTAAAAATCAATGTGTTTTCTGGAAAAAATATTGATTGTCAATCTGACGTTAAATGTTTTTTTGCATAGACGTACAATTTATATTCTGTTTTTTTTTTTATTACATTTTTGGTAATGGGACTAGAAATTAGTGATGTGAGATGTATTATGAGTTTTTTATACCATCTCATGGTTTTCCTTTCACTGGCATGTCAGCATTTAGTCCTGGCAATTTACTCCCGACATATTGGTTATATTATATTATCGCTTTTGGTTTTCTAATAATTCTCCAAATTTTTTGTTCTGTAATTCTGCATCTGATATAAGCTTTTTGTCACGACAAGAACGTACTTTCTTTTGCACCGATGGTCCCGGCAATTGATTGTAGAACTCAGAGTGCCCAAAACCCAAAACCAACTATGTACCTGTATAAAGTGTACCTGAGGTGCTTATAAGAGCGCAACTTTAAGTTCCTAATGCCTGTGAGATACTGAAACATAGAAGAATGTATATAATGATGGCACAGACGTTGTGTCATCGGCATAGCACGCAAAATACCAAATGACACAACGTATGTGTCATACGCAGTGAACGTGTTAAATATGGGGACATGGCTTAACCACAGATTCCTGAGGCTAAAATAAGACGATTTAACTAAACTTGCTTCTACCAGAAAGTGTACCATTTAGCCAGAATTCTGCTTCAAAGTTTTTTGAAAAAAAATTATTTTTGTTTATAATAACAGAACGCTTTATTTGATTTGGATGAAATTTGGTATGCCAGTTCATATGGTTATAAGTTATCTTTTAAGGTGATACTTGTTATTATTAGTGAACCACTAGTGTATGAAACTTAGGTGTCCCAACATTGATTAGACCGTAACTTTTTAATGGCCACGCCGATAACATAAAATTATTTTTTTTTTCAGAAAGATACATTCAATAGTAAACTTTTCTCTTTCTGTATAATTTGTGATATTTGTTACGGTTCAGACAGATAAAAATAAAATCTGAGTGACTGCATCGTGATTTTTTTAAAAATAAATTTAATCTAGCAGTCTATCCAAATGTCAAGCACCTAATTTCTAATGACAGTAACAATTGTTTATGGGTTGTCAAAAAAATCCTTCGCAATATTCAGAAACTAGTAACATCCTTTTGTTCGGCCTAATAGTATTTTACTACCATTATTATAAATAACATGAATAAATATGTTAGCTCACTCCTAAACAAATTGAGAAGATTGACAACTCGTTACTGACATTAAAAATTAGGTGTCTGACATTTGGACAGACTGTTAGATTAAATTTGTTTTAAAAAAAGTCACGATGCAGTCACTCAGATTTTATTTTTACCTCTCGCTAAGAGAGATATTGGATTCATGCTAAAATTCGTATATCCAGATTTTATTGAATAAGCACGATTTAAGGTCCCTAGAATCCGATTATAACATTTTTAAAATGATGTGTGTGTGTGTGTGTGTGTGTGGATGTGTGTGTGTGTGTATGTATGTCTGGATGTTGTAGCCACGATTCCTCAAAAACTATAAGACTTAAAAAATATTTAACTGAAGTTTCCTCAATCTGACATTCCTGGGAAGAGCTGAAAAGGTTTTGGTAACAATTGAACAACCGGAAGTAGTAGTTTCTTAGAAAAATTCTTCTAAATATAATTTTTTGGGAGTTTTTTTTTATTAAATATTGAAGAACATAAAATTCTTCATCCAATACACTTAAAATTTTTATTATATCTTGTATAGATTAAGAGATAAAGACACTATAATTTATATAGTAAACTAATCGCAGAGGCCGAGGTACTAAGGAAACCAGTTGAAAAATTCCAATGTTTATAACATGACACATGTCATTGTCAAATATCAACATTTTTAGTGACATTCTGATAGCTTTTTCTGGGAAGTATATTTAATTTTTCTTATTGTTTTGTTAATTAAATATTTGAAATTATAGGTAAAATTGTGGTAAAATGCATATATCCATCAGAAATACCGCCAATCTGGTTAATGAATTGGAACAATCTCTGACATATGTGTGCAGAAGACATGTTAAATACAATAAAAAACAATATTTAGGTAAAGTTCTGTAATATTTTGTTATAAAACGACGGTTCGAAAGTGAAGTGCAATACAATACATATATAGCCTAATATGGAAATGGCGGGAGGTTTTGTGCTGGCCACAACAGATTTTTTTCTGTCTGAATCGTAGAAGCAAGTTTAGTTAAATCGTCTTATTTTAGCCTCAGGAATCTGTGGATAAGCCATGTCCCCCTATTTAAGAGACACGCTGTATATATATATATATATATATATATATATATATATATATATATATATATATATATATATATACCGGGAGTTTATTTTATCAGTAAACATAGGGTATATCATTGCCATAGTTACGGTATGAATGTTTGACAGCAATGTATTGAAGCGTTTATTTTATGAGTAAACATAGGCGGTTAACATGGGAAGCAGTTTTTTGTAAATACAAAGTGTCCGGCTAAATATCTAACCATGCTATTGAACATGATAATAGTACATTACATCTTGTACATTATTTAATATTAATTACTTTAATAATATTGCAAAAATTGCAATAAATTATAAAAATTGTGAAATAAATAATTGTTTCAGTTTTTTATTATGCAATATGAAATAATTTCCAGATGTCTCCGTGGCGCAGTGGTCATAACAACGACGACGACAATGACGAACAAGAGGAGTAGAACAGCTCCATGATAAACAAAACACAAATTCAATCAAAATTCAAAATTCTTCTTAATCAAAATATAATTTCTTGTAAATAGTGTATATATTAGTATAGTTCTTTTTAGTTTTATATTTACCTTAGTTTTTAAGTTTTATTGTATATAGTTTTAAATACCCTAAATTAATTCCAAATTTGGAGATAATAGTTAAAAAAAAATCACTAGTTATAAATTATTAAATAAGCAAAAACATACATGAAATGTACAAATTATTAATTATTTCAAACAATTGTATATTATTAACAAAAACTTTAGGTAAAATATGTAGATATAGGAACCTAGATAATAATTTAATATTAGTACATACATTGTAAATATAACTAGTAATGTGAAATAAACACTTGTTCAACTAGCGTCTGAAATATTTGGTTGGGGGTTCGATTCCCCATTGGGGTAATTATTTTATTTTTTTACATAAAAATTGTTGAACTTTTAAAAATCAGTTTATATTTCCATATTACAATCATTTATAAATAATAATAACATTGTAATAAATAAAGAGAAAATAATTGATTACAATAATCAAAATATTGATGCAATAACAATGCATTGTATTTCCTTTGATATTAATAAAAATAACTGAAATATAATAAATTTGTGCAAATATTATGTCTTTACTGTATTTATCAAATAAAATACAATGCATTGTTATTACATCAATATTTTGATTATTGTAATCAATTATTTTCAATCATTTTCTCTTTATTTATTACAATGTTATTATTATTTTCAAATGATTGTAATATGGAAATATAAACTGATTTTTAAAAGTTCAACAATTTTTATGTAAAAAAAATAAAATAATTACTACAATGGGGAATCGAACCCCAATCAAAAATTTCAGACGCTAGTATTATGACCACTGCGTCACGGAGACATTTGGAAATTATTTCATATTGCATATTAAAAAACTGAAACAATTATTTATTTCACAATTTTTGTAATTTATTGCAATATTATTAAAGTAATTAATATTAAATAATGTACAAGATGTAATGTACTATTATCATGTTCAATAGCATGGTTAGATATTTAGCCGGACACTTTGTATTTACAAAAAACTGCTTCCCATGTTAACCGCCTATGTTTACTCATAAAATAAACGCTTCAATACATTGCTGTCAAACATTCATACCGTAACTATGGCAATGATATACCCTATGTTTACTGATAAAATAAACTCCCGGTATATATATATATATATGAATTTACTACTCTAATCCAAATTTAGTTATAAATGACAGTTAAAAATAAAGCATTTGTTTATTTTTTGTCATAAATCCATAGCTGCCTAGATTAAAACCTCTCATAAAATTTGTAATTAATTTTTAAGTTTATATGAAGAGCTAGAATAATCTTCTCACATTATTTAAAAGCAAAATTTAAATATCTATAACTTTTATTTGAAGTATTTTTGCATAAAATAATTACGTAACCTTTGCGCAAAGAAAAACGCCCATGTCTCACTTTTCGATTTTCACCCTATACATTTTCGCATGAATATTCATATAAAAGAGAAAACAATAGTCGACAGAGAAACTAGCATGCAAATAGCCGCAAATCAAATAAGTTATGTAATATTAATAAACGTAAAGTTAGAGTTAGGAAAGTTAAGAGTAACAAATGACGGAGAACAGAGAACATTTGTTTGTGTAGAGATATCGTTTAGGTGGATGAAAGGAAACTAAATACTATTGCATTGTGCATCTCGTGAATATTCTCATGTTTGAAATTAATATGTCTGCTTTAACTCGGACTTTGCTTGTTTTCCATACGAACAACTGAATTATTTCAAACAATGAACTGAGCATTAATGCTGCCAGTAATACGAGTAGATACGTTACGTTGCTATTCTGTATTACATTTTAGATTTCAATCAGATTTAAATATTGACACCATTGGTCCATCTAACCCACGATTTAAAATATACTGGTTATGCCACTTGTCATGTTTTTCATTGTTTTTGATGGTCCCTACCACAGCAAACTATTTTTAGGTAAGGGAGGTATAGGGATCGTGCTAAAAATTGCATATAGAGATTTTAGTGAATAAGCACGTTTTGATGTCCCCAGAATCAGATTTTTACATTTTTACAATGATGTCTGTGGGTATGTATGTGTGTGTGTATATGTGTGTGTGGATGAGTGGATCCTGTGGACACGATTACTCAAATACTATCAATCAGAAAATTTTGAAATTTTGTATACCCATTCTATACTAATGTGGGAAGAGTTGATTAGTTTTTAGTGTATATCAGATAACCGGAAGTATATCGTATACAAGCTTTTACTATTAAAAATATAATATAATGGCACAATCTTCAATTCTACGATAATATAACTTTAAAAAACTTTAAATAACTTTAAATATAAATTTATAAAATAATTTATTTTTGTATATCATCTGACCCATGCGTCAAACAAAAACATAATACTTTAATAAAATTTTGACGTATTTAAATAAATGTCACTGTCACATTTACATTAATAATGAAACCGTGTTAAGAAGAATTTAGTAGAAATATATTTGATTTGTAAATATAAATCTGTCAGTATAAGTACGTGTTTTCAAAATGTCAAATATTGGTTTACAACTATACATTTACGACATGGATCATGTACAGCAAACAATTTACACAGATTGCGTTGTTAGAGCATTTGGAAGTTGATGGTGATTTTTCGAGGATTATCTTTTTCTTTGGTGAGGCACATTTTCTCCTCTCTGAGTATGTTAATAAGCAAAATTGCCAGATATGGGCAGAGGAAAATCTTCATGTGATTTACGAGGTATCATTTCATGTCCAAATGAGACTGTTTGGTGCGCACTATGGTCAGGTGGCGTCATTGGAGCTTACTTTTTCGAAAATGATGAAGGTCGAACTGTTATAGTTGATAGTGAGCGCTAGAGGCCCATGATAATCGGTTATTTTTGGCACGAAATTAATTTCGTATTACAGACTTCTATTTATTAAAACAACAAATTAGATTTTGTTTACAAACGATCAACCGGAACGGAAAAAGATACTTTACTTAAAGCTCATTACTATTTTAAACATGGAATTTGTGGGAGGTCATGTGCTGGTCACATCAGATTTTTTAAATAAAAAATTTTCATAATTATATTTCAAAGTGTAAACAATTCCAGTTTGTTTATAAAACAAATATTGATATATTTGTGTTTTTATAAATATTATATAAATGTATTGTTGGAACATTGGTGTACGTAGGTGAAATTTACGTAGGTGAAATTTACGGTATAAGATTCGACAGGTTTTTTCCGAAGTAAGCTCTTTAGAGAGAACTGTCATGTTTGAATAATTCCTTTTGTGCGCGTATTTTAATCCTATCGTACAACCGACCAGAACAATGAATAAATTTGACAATTTTAATCCTTGTAATATTAATACGTAAATTTTATTCGACAAGCGTAATTATGAGATTGCTACAGTGCTTCGCATACTTTGTTTCAAATTAATATAGAATTGAATGTGTCTTTTATCTTTATATTTCTCTCCAAATTAATTTCTGTAATGTTATTTAACTTTTAATAATTTTACTACATAAAGTTTTATTCATTTTATCTACATGAAAAATAATTAACTGTAGTAATTTATACTGTCATGTTCAAAATGAGTAGGATATGTACAGTAAATATATGTATATATAAACAGAGATATAAACTAATGTTGAAATTTTAATTAAGTTTTAATTTAAGTTATTTATTTAACGCAGTACTACCTACAAGAGAAATAAGTCTTGTTCTTACAATAAAATTTAATTTTCATATTCTATTTTTCTATGAATAAGTTTTATAATATAAAATATATTATCGACCAGTGGTTCTGAAAATATGGGACCCAACTTTTTTATTTTAAATGAGAACATATATATTTATTTCCTATTTCTTTAGAGAATTTAATTAAAAATTCAGTGATATAATACTTTAGTATCCTTACACGACGATTTTTTTGAGAAAAATGCATGTAAAGTTTTATACTAATTGATTAAAATATGGCTATAATGAGAGTGTCATGAATAGAAAAAATGAATATTTGTTAATTCCAAGTTTATATCTCCACCCATTTTTGAATTATTCCCCAAAAGCCACATTTAAATAACAACTTCAAAATTTTCAAAAATCTAATTTCTATGTATCCATATACTTCTTAACGCGCTGATTCCAGGTCGATATGTCGTTTCGTTCTCGAGATATTGAGATTTAAAGTTTTGCTCCAAACTGCCCATTTTTGGGTATTAACTCAAAAATGGGTCGAGATATGAATTTGGCAACATCACCATTCGATTCTACGGACAAAAATACATAAGTAGCAATTTTCATAATTTTTGTCCAACCGGTTCATTTTTTATGAATAAAAACGTGAAACCTCTGAAAATGATCAAAATCTGAAAAAATCGTAAGGGGTACACCTTAGATTTTTGCGAATTTTGGCCATTTTTAGTTATTTTACTTTAGAGATTGTATGCGGTGATCAAAAATTCTGAAAATTGGTGTACTTATGTAATTTTTCCCGCAGAATCGAATGGTGTTGTCGCCAAATCCATTACTCGACCCATTTTTGGGTAATAACCCAAAAATGGGCAGTTTTGTGCGAAACATGAATCTAAATATCTCGAGAACGAAAAGAGGTATCGACCTGCGGTTTTAAAATTGAGAATTATCTAGATAGATAAAAATTAATTTTTTGTAAATTTTGAAGTTTTTATGTAAATGTGGGGTATATTGACTTTTGGGACAATAATTCAAAAATAGGTAGAGATATAATCTTGGTAGTAATATTATTTGATTATAAAGAGAATGTTACGTAAGTGTACCCATTTTTAGAGTATTTATATATGAGTATACATAATGTATATTCATATAATTCTATTGGATTTATAGAATATTTCATTTCTGTATGGAATTTGTAAAAAATTGTATTATGTTTGTGATACAATTTTACTGGATGTATAGAATCTTTTCCAATGAATTTTTGGTATGGTATTTGTACAAAATACATCAAATTAACGGAAGGTCTTGTACTGGCTGCAACAGATTTTTTTACATAGAATTAAACTGCCCCTGTAGTGCACTCTTCACGCCAGCAATGAGTGCCCATGAAGTGATGCCTGGAATAAAGGCCCGCACGGTATGAATATGTCATCATTACTGATATCTGTGTATAAAACAGATTGGCACATCCATTATTGGGTAATATGTTGTGATGATATGTTTATTTATTTATTTAAAAGATTGGTGACCTATTTATTTGGATGTGTCTGTATAGTGATACCTATTCAACCATCGTGCAAACACGTAAATAACTTCCATAATTTCCTGATATTGTAGTTTGGACAGCAACAAACAAAAATCGTTGCAATAATAGGTTAGGTCGTATATTTTTCCAGTCGTATATTTGCGGAACGCTTTGAATCTATGACAATCATAATTACAGTAATCCACATTCGCTGTTGCTTGTATTAATTAAGCAAAACAAAGCACTATAAGCACTAAACAACAACAATAATGTTAACAAATAATTACGGCAGAGAACAACAATAACAAAGTTTGGCTCGCTCTGAAATGATGAATAAACACATGAAATGTATATCTACCTTTCATGATATCTATCGGTGGAAATACATTGATACTTCGATGTTATTTTTCAAAATTAATCTAAACACTATTCTTTATAAAAAATATAGTTTAAAAATCTGATGTCCTCCCGCCAATTCCATGTTTAAAATAGCAAAGAGCTTTAAGTAAAGAATATAAAGTATCATTTCCAGTTGATCGTTTGTAAACAAAATTTAATCTGTTATTCCATTAAATAGAGAAGTTTGTAATATGAAATTTTGGATTATATTTTATGTTTTTCCTCGAAACGAAAATATGTTCAGAGCTCCAAATTAAGTACCTACCATTTTCGGCTTATCATATATAGTTAAAATCTAATATGTTGTTTCAAACTACATATGAGTTTCAAATACCAAATGCTGTTATGCGTTTCAAGTAAAGTATCTCTTCCGCTTATCCAATATTATCCAAAATCTAGGTAGGTAACTCTGTACCTATATAAATGCAAAAAGCTTAATATGGAAAATAGAAATTTTTGATGGGGTTCCGTGGCCGCGTGCCAGTGTCTGGTCGCGAACCTGGGGAACCGGGTTCGATCCCAACCGACGCCAAATATTTTGAGTTTCAAATGGCACAAAAGTGACCCCTGTGGTGCACTCTCCACGCCAGCAATGAGTGTCCGTGAGGTGACGCCTGGAAAGCGCTCGCACGGTACAAATATGTCATCGTCATTACTGATATCTGCGATAAAGCAGATTGTGGCATACTCAGAAATGGGTAAAATGCCGTGATGATATATTTATTTATATTTATTTATAAAATTTTTTGGAAGCCATCATTGTAAAAACCAGCATCAACTTCCTAGTGCTCTAAAGCGCAATTTATTTAAATTCTTCTCTGTACATGATCCATTTCGTAAATGTGTATTTGTAAACTAATATTTGACACTTTGTAAACATGTGCTTATTGACAGCTGTTTGATTTATAGTCCTGCAAACATGGCAAACTTAAATCGGACCATCCTGTACATCTAATATTTATGTATGATGGAAAATATATTATTTTTACAAACTTTCATTTCATTAGAATCAAATATATTCTCCTTAACAAGATTTCATTATTAATTTCAATGTAATTGCTTCCTGACAGTGACATTTGTTTAAATATGTCAAAATTGTCATTAAAGTATTATGTTTTTGTTTGACGTACATACCAAATGATGTATAAAAAAAATATCTGATGTGGACACCACATGACTTCCTTGTACGCTTGTTACACTGTACATATTTTGTTAATAATTAAAATATAGGTATATAATAACAGACCCAATCATAAAATTGCACGTATTTGACATAATTTGACATTGACATTAAATTCTTTATTTTTTTGTTATTTCTTGTCCTAATTCATAACAAACTTAATTACAGAAACCAAAAAGTACATAATGTTTAAATTTACATATCTCGCTTATACAAAGAACTAATTTATCATACTTGAAGTTTTCGACGCAAAATTCCATTCTCTAAAACTTTTATTTGAAGCATTTATTGTTAAATTCAAAATAACACCATTTCTTTCAAGAAAACCTGATAATAGCTTCAAGTAAAGTATCACTTCCGGTTAGACTATTTTAACCAAAGTCTATTATGTTATTTCCATTGATATAAAAGTATTATATACCAAATTTGAAAAGTTTTGGATTATATTTTAATATAGTTTTCCATTAAAATCTATTATAGGTTTCAAGTAAAGTACCACTTCCGGGTATACCATTTTACCTAAAATCTATTATGTTATTCCCATTGATATAAAAGTATTATATACCAAATTTGAAAAGTTTTGGATTATATTTTAATATAGTCTTTCATTAAAATCTACTATAGGCTTCAAGTAAAGTACCACTTCCGGGTAGACCATTTTTACTAAAATCTATTATGTTATTCCCATTGATATAAAAGTCTTATATACCAAATTTGAAAAGTTTTGGATTATATTTTAATATAGTTTTCCATTAAAATCTATTATGGGCTTCAAGTAAAGTACCAGTTCTGAAAGTTATGCAATGACCAAAATGGGAGGTGCACAACTAGATGTTATAACAGTCCTAAATACAAAATTTTAACTTTCTACGGCTTCCCGTTTTTCAGTTATGCGAGATACGTACGTACGTACAGACGTCACGACGAAATTAGTCAAAATGGATTCAGGGATGGTCAAAATGGATATTTCCGTTGAAATCTGGAAACCGAATTTTTTCGCGATTACAATACTTCCTTTACTTCGTACAAAGAAGTAAAAATTATTATATAAATTCATATTTAAAGTTATTTACTAAATGCTATTATCGTACAATTAAAGATCGTACCATTACAATCAATTTTTAATAGTAAAAGTTGCTGACAAATTATATTCAATGCAATTTTTTCAAGAAAAACTGGTAAAAGCTTGTATAAATAATACTTCCGGTTATCTGATATACACTAAAAACTAATAAGCTCTTCCCACATTAGTATAGAATGGGTATACAAAATTTTCAGATTGATGTTATTTGGGTAATCGTGCCCACAGGATCCACACATACTCACATGCACACACACACGCACACACACACACACACACACACACACACACACACACATATACATACATCTCTATATGGGATTTTTAATAATGATTGTGTAAATGATTTTTTAAATTATTTCTTAATAAATTTAATTTTTTCAATAAAAAAAATTAATAATTCATGCTTTACTCATGTTTTAAACAAAAGACGATCGAAAATTCCTGTGTTGCCTTAAAGATGTCTCAAAAAGTTGGCCCATAAAGACCTACATCAATTATCTGTAGCGTGCATATAAAGAATTCTACATCCGGTTTCGCCAGTAACTAGTATGCCACTAAAAATAAAAGTCCGAGTCCGGACCCCTGGTAACAGATAATTAACTGGGATGATATATGTATTTATTTAATTAGTTTAGTTTCGTATGTTCTATAAATAAAAGTTAAATTTTTGTGTCAAAGACTGATCCACATTTGAAAAGCGAGGTATTCGTGTATTTCATTGATTATTTATATTAAATTTGAAAACGGAATCACATTTGAAAAATGATTACGTTAACTTGGTTGGACAGGTAAACTAATTCAGGAATCAAACGTTGTATCGAAGCGCAAACTTCACGTTGTAATTGACTTTGCAGGGGGCCTATAAAATATTCCGTGTGACAACTTCATCGAATTTCCAACACAAAGGACCAAGTTTATTTTGATCTTCGAACTAATTACAATGTTGTTTAGCCTCGAAAAACTAATTGCATACAAAATAATTTAGAACAAACAAATGAAACAAAACATGTGCATAAAACATTGAATTCTCTCTCTGGTATACAGGGTGTAACAGAAATAAGTACATTAAATTTAACATAAAATTATATATCGCGAGCGAATAATTTTAAAATTAGGAAAATATTGTTCTCGGGGTTTATCGCTCAAGCAGCTGTAGACGTAGACACGTGTTTCGCTCTTACTAGAGCTCGTCACTCGTCAGTATGGCATAGTATCGATGAACATTAACTAGATATTACAAAAACAGCCAATCACAAATTTAACCAGTGATAGAACTCGTCGAGTTTCTTTTTTTTGTAAACCTTCTAGATATTGTGTTAAAAATCTCAAAATGTTTTGTAAAAAATCTGATGTGGCCAACACAAAACCTCCCGCTATTTAATTTTTACATACATGCATACGTACATAAAATCACGCGATTCCCACTTAGGGGGCTAGCAAATACCCGGAAACAATAGTAACAATAAGAAAAGGGATAAGAGCAAGAGCTCAGCTGTTTCACTTCACTCTTTAACAACATTCTTCTTTCGCCTTGTCCACAATCATCATAGCATTCATACATAAGAACATATTAAAGTGACCGATTTTCGGTAGCGAATAACCCCATCCGGACCACAATAATAGTTACGCAACAATCTTCCTTCGCCACACTTTCCTATCTATTTTTATTAATTTAAATACATACTTACGTATTTACTAACGCTGCAAACTGTACCAGTGCATAAAACTACTGATTTATTTACTATTTTCTTTTTAAAATGTCACTATTATTAATTTGAAGTGATTAGTTTTTTGACAGTGACATTTACTGTCAGTTACATTCATTTGAAATATGAACTGCGTAACAAAGAAATTGTTTTTATCTTAGGCTTCGGGACTAATAAAAAAAATTATTTTTAAATTTATCTGCAAAATATATAGAAAAAGTATTAATGTATTCCTGTAGAAAATTCAATAATCTTTAAGTTTCATAAGACATAAAATGCGAAAAAATGGCATTTAATGATATTTTTTGAAGAAAAACCATTATGAGCTTCAAGTAAAGTGCCATTTCCGGTTATCCGATTTACACCAAAATCTAATGGCTTCTTTTCATATTAGAATAGGATAGAAATACAAGGTTTCAGAATTTTCTGAATGATAGTTTTTGAGTTAGAGCGAAGACAAAATCCCTACACATACACACACACACACATACATACATACATACATACATACACACATACATACACACACACATACACACATACAGACATCATCGTGAAAATGTTAAAATTGGATTCTAGGGACCTTAAAACGTGGTCATTTACTAAAATCTCGATACGTGATTTTTAGCACGATCCCTATACCTCCCTTACCAAGGGTAGCGGGAGGTAAAAAATCTGTTGTGGCCAGCCCAAGACCTCTCGCCATTTCCATATTAGGCTATATATTATATTGCACTTCGCTTTCGAACCATCGTTTTATAACAAAATATTACTTTACCCAAATATTGTTTTTTATTGTATTTAACATGACTTCTGCACACATATAATTCTAATTATATCTATTTTTCATTGTATGAGGAAGTTTCTAAATGTTAGAGATTCTTCCAATTCATTAACCAGATTGGCGGTATTTCTGATAGATATATGCATTTTACCACAATTTTACCTATAATTTCAAATATTTAATTAATAAAACAATAAGAAAAGTTAAATATACTTCCCAGAAAAAGCTATCAGAATGTCATTAAAACTGTTGATATTTGACAATGACATGTGTCATGTTATAAACATTGGAATTTGTCAACTGGTTTCCTTAGTGCCTTGGCCTCTGCGATTAGTTTACTCTATAAATTATAGTGTCTTTATCTCTAAATCTATATAAGATATAATAAAAATTTTAAGTGTATTAGATGGAGAATTTTATGTTCAATATTTAATAAAAAAAACTCCCAAAAAATTATATATAGAAGAAATTTCTAGAAACTACTACTTCCGGTTTTTAAATGTCAGATATTGTTTCAATTCATTAACCAGATTGGAGGCATTTCTGATGGATAGATGCATTTTACCACAATTTTACCTATAATTTCAAATTTCAAAGAACTGTAATTCAACAGTGAATTTCTGTAACTTGGTTACAATGAACAGTGTTAAGTGTTCAAATTAAATTGTGTAAATAACGAAGACAGATTTGTGAAAAATTCATGAATCTCACTGGGATTTGAACTGTTGAATTACATCGAGACAGTTCTTTACACAAAATAATACTGCAGTGCCAATACACTGCTGCAGGTGAGGTCGCGGTGTTATGCGGGTGACGATACTCCAAGTGGGAGACAAAACTTGTCTACAACATTAGCTGCATTCTTTTTACTAATATCTCACCTCACTTGTTCTCAAAGTGAGGTGAGATTGAAGTGAGGTGAGCTGAGATAGTTGCTTAGCAAATAGAACGCAATTTAGAGAAAGAACGGAATACCTGTTTATCATATGTTTTATTTATCAGTATCTTGACATTTTCATTTTGTTTTCGAATTTACTTTAAATATCTGACAAGGTGGACCTGCTAAGACGATGAAATGTCAAAGAATAAATCTACATCGTACGAATTTTCATTGCAAATAACATCATAAAACAATTCAATTTATTTATTACATTTATAATTAAAGAAATACAATTTTACTTATTAATATTAAATCATCAACATTAACACTTTCTTAAATATTCATTTTTAAATAAAAATAACACTGAAAAAAGATCCCCACTCCTCAACTGAGGTGAGACACTCAACAAGCAACACCCCGCTAGGTAGCTCAGTATCGGAGGAATCCGCCTCACTTCATCTCATCTCAGTTGGGACAAATAGAACTGTCAAAATTACTGAGAAAACTGAGGTGAACTGAGATTGTGTGTAAAAAGAATGCACCTAATGTATGCGAAGTATGAAAAATTCGAGAACTTCACGGGATCTCATAGTTCAGTTGGTAGAGTGTCCGACTAGATATTGAAGGCCCTGGGTTCAAATTCCAGTGAGATTTATGAATTTTTCACAAATCTGTCTTCGTTATTTACAATATTTATAGCCTAATATGAAATTGGCGAGAGTTATTGTGCAGGCCATAACAAAATTATGAAATTATATTTTTGGTTTCTTCATAATTTTGTAAATTATTTAATTGAATGAGGAATACGTCTTTATTATACATAATTATTATGGTAGAAATAGTTTTTAACACCTAATCCATACCATAATCGAAAAATTTCCCACATATATGTTTACAACTATGCGATTACATCTTCCACATCCTCATAGCCTCAATAAGCAGCCACCCATCCAGCAACCTTTGTTAACCTCACTTTCTGGCTGTTTGCCCAGGTACAGCAGCATCACTTACGCGGTAATAAGCGTGAAGTGTCGAGTGGTGTGCGCGTGATACCAGGGGGTGAGCGTCGCGCGACAATTTAGCGCCGTAGTGGCTGGGGACGCCGACTACTCTGCCGGTCGTAATAACACTTGTTTTCATTGGAAATTGTCTCCTGCACGCAAACTGTTGCTTCTTGTTTGTGAACAGGGGGGGATTTACAAGATTTCAATTTGATTTCGTTATAGGTTATAGGGATAGTGGGGCAGTGGAGGATATGTGACGGATTTAAACAAGGGCTCATCTCACCCATTGTAAATAACTTTAAAATTAATTAATAATCGATAAACTTATTTAGCATTCACGAAATGAAAACAAATTTGATTAATCATTTTAAATATTTGAAAAAAATGGTTTTCGTGCCTTTGTCCGGCATAGCTTGTTTTACATATCTCGAAATCGTCCAGAAACACTTATTTCCTGGCCTAGGCCAGCAAACAGCGAATTTTATGACTTTAAGTTGGTAAATTATAATTCTTATACATGTCGAACATGTTGCATGTCAACAGTATGATTAATAATATAATTTACTTCGTTTATTTTTTTACGATATACACACGAAACACCAAAATCAAAAGATCATATGACATTTGTAACAAGTAAGGTTAGTCCATTGATAAACTTAGGTATGAGCAGGACTAAACATAGTCCGAAGTTAGCTCTAATTTAGTTCTAGTTTAAAGTTAAACATTCGCTCGATGTTTTTACCTTCCGTCACCTTTAGGTAAGGAAGGTATTGTCTTTGGTCAAAAAATTCGGTGGTGAGTTTTTAATGAATAAGTACGTTTTAGGGTCCCTACAATACGAATTTACTATTTTTAAGATGATGTCTGTATGTGTGTGTGTGTGTGTGTGTGTGTGTGTGTGTGTTCGTGTGTGTGTGTATGTATGTCCGTGTGTGACAATTTTTTCTCCGACGATAACTCCAATACTACAATTTTAAAAATTATAATTCTTTCGTATTTCTCTTCTTTACATCCATATGAAGAGCTGATTAGATTTTAGTTATAATTGATCCACCGGAAGTACCCTTATTTGAAGTTTTTCTTGAAAAAACGCAGTTAAATATTATTTTTCGACATTTTGTGATTATCAATATGAAAGAATATCTTATTCTCTATACGGTTTGATTATACAGTTTCGTTCATATTCAAAAGATATAGAGTTATAGAGACATTAAGAGAGATTAACTTTCAAAAATTAGTCAGCTTTGTTAAAATTATGGAAACAACAGATATATTCAGAAAAATTTAATTGACAGATGTCAGTGTCAAATGCAAAACCAAAGTTGAAAGTATAGGGTCAGAAAGTTATGTGTGAATGTGATAGAGTGTCCCTCCAAAGAGAAGAAGATGGAAGGACTGTGTAGCAGAAGATTTGAGAGAGGAAGAATTGTGTGAAGAAGGTGCGTTGGACAGGAATGATTAAAAGAGAAGAGTAAGAAACAGCGACCCCTAATAAAATAGAGAAAGGAACTTTCGGTATAGAATTTGTAAAAAATAGTGTGTTCGTGTTACAATTTTATAGGATATACAGAAACTTTTTCAAGGAACTTTTGGTATGGGATATATACAAAATACATCGAATTGACGGAAGGTTTTGTGCTGGCCACAACAGATTTTTTGACATGTTATGCGATTATCAATATGAAAGAATATCTTATTGTCTATAATACGGTTTGATTATACATGTTCCTTCAAATTCAGTAGATAGAATCATGGAAACAGCTATTCAAATAATTCTAATTGACAGATGTCAGTGTCAAGTGAAATTTACAAAAAATACGTTAGTGTTATAATTTTAATGGATTTATAAAATCTTTTTCAAGAAACTTTCGGTATGGAATTTGTAGAAAATAGTATATGTTCATGGGACAATTTACTGGATAATAGAATCTTTTCTAATGAACTTTTGGTATGGGATTTGTACAAAATACATAGAATTGATTCACAGAAGGTAATGTGCTGGCCACATCAGATTTTTATATAAAATGTTATTTCATTTACTAAATTCACCTATATATTAACTGGTACTGTATAATGTAAGTATGTCAATCTATGTGATAATATTAATATTATTTATAATACAGGTTTGAGGTTAATTTTAGTAAAGAGACACACGTGTATTAATGTAGAACACGTTTCAATTTGTGTTTATATACTAATGTAATTTATGTAATGAATTGAAGCTATTATGCAAATAAAGCTCAATAAATAATCTAGTGCTTTCAATTTACAATTGCATCATAAATATAGTAGTCCAAATAGACCTCTCCAATTTAACAGTTATCTCTTTCTAACTCTACAGAGTAAAAAAAAAAAAAAAATGACGGCTGCAAGTGTCAGCTGGGCTATCTATCAAATGAAACGTCAAAAATATTGCAGTCACTAAAATATCTGTATTCTTGGTGAAAATTTGGGGCATTTGATATTTAAGTTCAAATAATAGTTACTTATGTAACAAGTTCTACTTTTTAGCATGAATATGGAATATAGAAGGCCGAAGAAAATAAACCATATGAATGATAAAATGGAACTTGAGTGCCGAGTTGTATATTGAATTTTATTTGAAATCGTTTTGTGTAATGCAGCATTTTTAATAAAATATTTAATAAAAGTGAATACAGCATTTGGTCATTATTTTGTAATTCCACATTGTTTCTCTCTGATTCTATTTTTAACTCTAGCTTTCATTAAATGCTATTTGTAAATTTACGCCCACACTTGCAAATAAAAATAGAAATTTAAAAACAGAAATTAGGTATAAAATAAATGAAATACGGTAGATAGAAACTTAATTGGAAAATAAAGTAAAATGTCAATTACAATTCCAAGAATACCTAATGAATATTAACTTCATCTTGGAATTTATGATATTAAATATTAATATGAATTTGTTTTACATTTAAAAAAAATCTGTTGTGGCCAGCACAAGACCTCTCGCCATTTCCATATTAGGCTATATAAGTATTGTATTGCACTTCGCTTTCAAACCGTCGTTTTATAACAAAATGTTACAGAACTATATAATAATAATAATAATAATAATAATAATAATAATAATAATAATAATAACTTTATTTAGCATAAAAATTTACTTTGCCCAAATATTGTTTTTTATTGTATTTAACATGTCTTCTGTACACATATAATTCTAATTATCTATTTTTCATTGTATGAGGAAGTTTCTAAATGTCAGAGATTGTTCCAATTCATTAACCAGATTGGCGGTATTTCTAACGGATATATGCATTTTACCATAATTTTACCTATAATTTCAAATATTTAATTAATAAAACAATAAGAAAAATTAAATATACTTCCCAGAAAAAAACTGTTGATATTTGACAATGACATGTGTCATTTACAAACTATGTTATAAATATTGGAAACTGGTTTCCTTAGTGCCTTAGCCTCTGCGATTAATTTACTCTATAATTTGTGTCTTTATCTCTAAATATATACAAGATATAATAAATTTTTTAAGTGGATTAAATGGGGAATTTTATGTTCTTCAATATTTAATAAAAAAAAACTCACAAAAAATTATATTTAGAAGAATTTTTCTAAGAAACTACTACTTCCGGTTGTTCAATTGTTACCAAAACCTTTTCAGGTCTTCCCAGGAATGTCAGATTGAGGAAACTGCAGTTAAGTATTTTTTAAGTCTTATAGTTTTTGAGGAATAGTGTCTACAACATCCAGACATACATACACACACACACACACAGACATCATTTAAAAAATGTTATAATCGGATTCTAGGGACCTTAAATCGTGCTTATTCAATAAAATCTGGATATGCGAATTTTAGCATGAATCCAATACCTCTCTTAGCGAGAGGTAAAAATATATATTACGGTGAATAATATTCATAGCACACAATAGGCAAAAACTCAAAATAAACTTTTATCCAACACTGACTCATAATATACTTGTTGCAAATTTATCTTCAAAATGTACTGTTGAGTTTTGACGTTTACAAAATATAATATTTATAAAACATTTGCGGTTGTCGTGGTAGAAACAAATTCATTGTTCCGCGATATTGACATATGTCAGTTTTCATGAAATTTTTAAATTTGTCCAGATAAAATAAAATGAATGTTATAATGTTCCATTTTATTCGTCCCAACATCATGTTTTTACCTCTCGCTAAGAGAGGTATTGGATTCATGCTAAAATTCGCATATCCAGATTTTATTGAATAAACACGATTTAAGGTCCCTATAATCCGATTATAACATTTTTAAAATGATGTCTGTGTGTGTGTGGATGTGTGTATGTGTGTATGTATGTGTGTCTGCAGTTTCCTCAATCTGAAATTCCTGGGAAGAGCTGAAAAGGTTTTGGTAACAATTAGACAACCGGAAGTAGTAGTTTCTTTAAAAAAATCTTCTAAATATTATTTTTTGGAAATTTGTTATTACAAATATTAAAGAATATAAAATTCTCTATCTAGTATATTGAACATTTTTATTATATCTTCTACAGATTTAGAGATAGAGAGTTATGAATATATAAAATATTTCATTGTATTCATCAAATAGCCCATGAAAATCAGTTGAGAAATTAAAATGTTTGTAAATGACATAAATGTCAGTGTCAAAAATCCAGAGACATTACTGAAGGCTTTTTCTGGGAAGTGCATTTAATATTTCTTATTTTATCATTAACTGAATATTTAAAACTAAAAATATAGCTGCCGCACGTTAAATTAACTCTCTTCTTGAATGCGGAAAACCTAAAATTCGTACTTGGACAAGTCGAGATGTAATAGTAATTATAATATGCTATTTTTATAACAAGGAAAAGACTCCGTCAACATCTAAAGTTGGTATAAACAAAAACGGGAATCATTTGTAAGCTAAAGTATGTACAGTAACAGGTCAACTAAACACGCGCTTGCTATGCATATATTTCATCATATACCTTTCAGAAATCCCGCCAATCTCGTTAATGAATTGGAAGAATCTCGAACATTGAGAAGAGTAGGACGAAACTTTATCATAGAATGAATTGAAAAATAAAGAATAGATGTAATTAAAATATTTTGTGTGTTCCAGAAATGTTAAATACAATATTTCTGGCGAGAGGTATTGTGCTGGCCACAACAGATTTTCTGTTTTAATGAAACAGATAACTATTAAATCACTTTCGCGAAATGTCAAACTTATTTACCTCTATTGCCAGTAAAGATATACAAATGAATGTTTAAATTTTAATTAAACGAATGATGTTTATTCCAGGAACTCTGAAAATTTAATATCACACATACATTCATCACATGTTCATCTTGTTCCATATTCAAATCGTATTGTCCGGCAGAGAATAATTCGCTACATTAAATCGAAAATGAGTCGTTATTAACATGGTATGAAACATTTATTAGGCTTTTACAAAAGTCATACAAAATTCAAAGGCGAAAACTGCGACAGAGAATTGCGAGGAAGAAGAATTTAATATATAATGTAATAAATGCTGTGCTGATGATATGGACTGCTGCCTTCGACTACCATTCTCTAAAATTTAATAACCTACGAATTCTTAAAATGACATTCTTCAAAGGGATTCGGATTTGTTTTATTGTTATAAATCCCTATTCCATTTTCATATTACTGATATTAATTGATTACTTTCCTCTATTCCAGATGTTAGGTGAATATTACAGCAGACACTCTGCATAAAACAAATAGAGGAAACCGGGGTTTGTTGCCACTCGGGTAAGTTGTATAGTCTGTTCGCTCCTAGCTGAAACAAGCCGATAATTTATTACCCCAATAGTTATTACCACAAACCATAAACCACTTTCTTGAGCCTTTGTTCATCAAACGGCGGTCAGTTGTAAATGGAGTGTTGAACAAGGATTGTATTCAGTTCGTTTTGATATATGCGTTTGTAAATTTTTAAGAGAATTTTTTGAAATTATTTTGAAATGTATTTACAGCTAGGTATTATCATTGAATAGGTATAATTAAGAATTACCTGGAAAGACGTTTTCGGCTAATGACATTGTTTTCGGGTTTGGCCATCATCATAATTTCTAGGAATTATTTAATCTACTATTCATTTAAGTCATCCTTGATTGAATTTCGTTCCTTTATAATCCCGGTTTTCTTTCGTCTTAACTCAGTTTACATGAAACATTAGTTAGCAGCGGTTGTAAGTGAAATTTTAAATATGGAAATGTGGAGGACCTGGGATGTCGACAATGCTTCTGCCAGTGTTAGTGACGAAGTCAATATCTGTGACACCGATGCCGACGTTGTGCAAAGTGATGAAGACACAAATTGTTTTAAATATTTCATCAACGAACAAACGCAGCAATTTATATTAAATGTGTATAATCATTTTGTAGAAGTGGGTGAAACGAATGTTCTGAAAAGAACTTCGATTGCGACAAAAACGTCTCTCGCATCCGTTCGTCGCAGATTTCGAATACGTCCCTGTTCCACACTACCTGAGGATTTTCTATTTGTTTGTGGTAATATCTATTGGGGTAATAAAATATCGGCTTGTTTCAGCTAGGAGCGAACAGACTTTACCAAGTCTCATTTCTTAGTTATTTTTTTTTAATTTTGACATTAGGTAAAAGCAGGAATAGATCAATCCAGAACAAATGAATTTCGTGAGGGGCAACTGTCAGAAATAAATTTCATACATAATTTACTCAATGATGGAGCGAATGAAAAATTTATGGTTTAATTTTATGAATGAATTGTATCAAAATCAAAATTTCTCGATAATTACCTAAATCATTTTTAAAAATATTTAAAAGTGAGGTTAAAATCACTCCTGTGGAGGGCAGGTGACGTCATTCTGGAATGGTCTATAAGATAAGTAGTAATTTAAAAAAACTGTTCTCTGATGTTAAATCCCTATGTCACAGATTCTCATATTCACTCCATATAACTACTTCGAATTTAGTGTCATTTGTACTGTACAATAAAATATGCACGTGTAGTCTTAACAAACGTCAAAATCAGGGTCAAATGCATTCAATGCATTTGTTGCATGAAGTTTGTAAACTTTAGTAATTTGTAGTGTGAAAATAGTTCTCAAACTCAATTTAGTATTACACATGTTCTAGTTATTTTAGTTATACACGCGAATACGTAGTAAAGTGAAACAGTAATACCGTAGTTTCATTTCAGTTGAACATAAATGTGCAATGAATTTATGATTTCAATTCACTACCATTTGTAAGGTTAATATTTTATGTTCTAGCAACCGGCTATCATTTAGTTTTTTCAAAGCAACCGGTGCCTGAAACCAAGAAACTTTTTAATAAATTTGTAGTTTTAAAATTCAATAATTACATATTTACAATTATAATAATTTCGTTATAAATATATAACTATGAATGTCAGTTATCCAGTAAAAAATATATAGGTATAGTACTCGTACATAAAAACTCATTCCTATTTATGTAGATTTAAATATACAATGTTACAATGCAAGTATACAATGAAAACATTGTCTGGAAAGTTTTTCGATTTGGAAATTTCAACAAAATATTAATTTTCCGTATGAACCTTTAGATACATTCTTCTATATTGTAATTTTTTAATTTAATTAACAAGTTAATTAACGGTTATTTAGCTACACATTTTTGACAAAAGATTTTGGGGTGTGTGAGTGGGAAGACGCCCCTCCCCCCCTAACTTTTTTATTGTAAGTACACACAGATTTTTCACACTTGACCGTTACGTAATAGTTTGAGGTTCGTACATTAGATATACGTAACGTATGTCTTACATATGGTTTCCTACATTCTGTCTTCGATACGTTTATCTAATATACGAACATAAAACTATGACGTAACGGTTCAGTGTGAAAAATCGGTGTGTAAATCTGTTGTGGCCAGCACAATACCTCTCGCCATTTCCATTATATGTTATATAAGTATTGTATTTAACATTTGTTGTGCACACAAAAAATTCTAATTGTATCTATTGTTTCATTTTATGAGAAAGTTTATAAATGTTCAATTCATTGTCAAGATTGGCGGTATTTCTTATGGATATATACATTTTACTTATAATTTTAAATATTTAATTAATGAAACAAAAATAAAGATTAATGTATACTTCCCAAAAAAAAATAAAAGTAAAACTGTTGTCACTGGCATTTATCTGTCAATTACAAACTATATTATAAACATTTAAATTTGTCGACTGGTTTCCTTGGTGTAGTTTAAAGTGCGATTTATTGCATCAGATTATTCTATTATTATGTTCTTTATCTCTAAATCTACAGAAGATATAATAAAAAATTTACGTTTATCAGATATAGAATTTCATGTTCTTTATTATTTGTTAATACATACATTAAAAAAAATAATGTTTAGATGATTTTTTTTAAGAAACTACTACTTCCGGTTGTCCTATTGTTATGAAAACCTTTTCAGCTCTTCCCATTAATGTCAGATTGAGGAATACTTAATTATACAGGTCTTAAGTTTTATAGTTTCTGAGAAATTGTCCACACCTACAAATACACAGACATCATCGTAAAAATATTAAAATCGGATACTTTAAACCGTGCTTATTCACTAAAATCTAAATATGATATTTTTAGCATGGGGTCCCGTGGCCGCGTGCCTGGGTGTCTGATCGCGAACCTGGGGAACCGGGTTCGATCCCGACCGACGCCAAATATTTCGAATTTTAAATGGCACAAAAGTGACCCCTATGGTGCACTCTCCACGCCAGCTATGAGTGCCCGTGAGGTGACTCTTGGTAAGCGCCCGCACGGTACAAATATGTCATCATCATTACCGATATCTGCGATAAAGCAGATTATGGCACACTCAGTAATGGGTAATATGCCGTGATGATATATTTATATATATCTCTTAGCGAGAGGTAAAAAAAGTAAAAGTCAAATATACTTCATTTCACGTAGGACAATAGTAGATGGCGCTTGAGAGCCGACCGTTTTTAGATGCATTAAATAAATAATTTAAATCACACTTTGACAATAATATATATTTTTTGGTTATGCATCACTTATTTCTGTAGATTTTATTTGATAACTGACAACTGAGAGGTGATATTTTATTGGTTTTCGTGAACTAGGTTTGCGTACTAACCAATCAAAGGGCAGAATTTATCCCTATCTAAACCAACGCTATTTTCTTACGTGAAATGAAGTATACTATGTTAGGACATCTCTGAAATTTAATTCGGAAACTCTGTTTGTATGTATTATTGTTTCTTATTGGCCTCCTTTCCAAGGCATTTCCAATCACTGGTTTAGTTTACGCGTCTCCGATCAGCTGGGAGTTTGAAAGGACTTTAAAATCAGCGATTGTGAAAATCCGGCATGCAGGATGTGTAAATCACTGTTCGCGAACAAGGACGATAAAATCTCGGGCGAGAAACTTAGCTAGCTTCTCTGTAAACTACCCTGATCGTGTTAAACCCAATCGATGGTCCTCCGGACAAGATAATCCGCAGGTTCCGACGCCAGGTAGATACCAGAGCAGGAGCTGTTTCCACAACCAGAACAGATTTCAGATTTCGGAATGGAAATGTTGGTTCAAATCGTCCCTAGATGGTTCAACCTTTAACGAACATTTCAGTGTTGCCAAATTAATGCTACTCGTATTTTATTCAATCCGAGAAAAAAGATTAGTCTCTCACTAAGAGAAATATTGGAATCATGGTAAAAATCGCATATCCAGATTTTAGTGGATAAGCACGTTTATCATTTCGAGCACTAAACGATCAAAATGACGCCGAATTATTACAAAAAGATTTAGATAATGTTTACGAGTGGAGCGTACGGAATAACTTGCTATTGAATTTAGATAAATGTTACCATGTTAAATATTCCACAAAGAAAACTAACAGCAATTATAATTAATAAATAATCGAGTAATATACAAAAAACTCGACATTAAAGATTTAGGAATAAACTTCCAAGAAAATTTGAAATTTAATAATCACATATAATAGTAAACAGTGCAGTAAAATCATCAGGTTATATAATAAGAAACTCGTATCTTTTCAGATCAACTCAACCACTTGTTCTTCTTTTTAATGCATTAGTAAGATCTAAACTAGAATATGCTAGTGTAATTTGGAATCCATCTGAGCTATATCTCAAGGAAATAGTTCAAAAAGTTCAAAAGAAATTTTTAAGATATATGTACTTTAAGAAATTTAGAACTTATCCAACTTTCATGCCATATACCACACTACTAAGAATTTTTAACTTCTTGAAATTAGAAACCAGACGAAACATTTCAGATATTATTTTTATTTGTAAAATAGTTCAGAATATTATTCAGTGTCCTAACTTACTATCAAAATTACCTGTTTATGTCCAATGTATATTTTTTCGAAACCAAAAGATATATTTTATATTAAAAGATATAAATTAGAAATTAGGAAAAATTCCCCTTTAATAAGATGTTGCCTAGCAATAAAAATATTAATAACAATAATGTAGATATATATACCGAGAGTTTTTTTTATCAGTGAACATGGGCATATGCCATTACCATAGTTACATAAATGATTGACAGCAATGTATTATCGCGTTTTTTTTAAAACTGAACATAGAGAGTGACAGTGAATGTATTATAGTTGTCAAAGTCATCAAATTGTCATTTCAAAATGTATACAGTTGAAGAAAAAGTTCAAATTGTCAATTGGTATAATTATAACATGAGTCTACGACAAGTTTCTGTACACATTTTGATTGTATAACAATTTGATGACTTTGACAACTACACTAAATGTCACGTCCTATGTTCAGTTTAAAAAAAAACGCGATAATACATTGCTGTCAATCATTTTAAATGTAACTATGGTAATAACATACGGCCATGTTCACTGATAAAAAAAACTCTCGGTATACAGATAATATAGTTACATTAGTTTAGTATTTGAAAGTATTTTTCAGAGTAAGTTAATTTAATGTATAAGTTAGTTTATAATGAAACTATGTAATTAGGCCCTTGTGCCTGTTTAGTTTCAATAAATAAATTGTTGGAAATACGATCCAGTCGTCATCTTCGGAACACGTAACCATGAAAGTGGTTGTTGTCACAGTTGTCAATCAATTTAATGTCATGTAATTTCTATTTTGCATTTTGTATGTTGTATTTTATTATTAAACTGTTTTGCTATACGTATTCTTGTTTCTGTATTCTTTTACACGCTCTGCTAACATAAATAAATAAATAAATAATCCGAATATAACATTTTTACAAAGATGTGTATATATATATATATATATATATATATATATATATATATATATATATATGTGTGTGTGTGTGTGTGTGGATGTTGGAACCACGGTTTTTCAAATACTATAAGCCTTAAAAAATATTTAACTGCAGTTTCCTCAATATGACATTCCTGGGAAGAGATGATTAGATTTTGGTAATAATTGGACAACCGGAAATAATAGTTTCTTTAAAAAAATCTTCTAAATCTAATACACTGAAAATTTTTATTTTATCTTTTATAGATTTAGAGATAAAGACACTGTAATATATAAAATAATCTAATATAATACATCGCAGAGGCTAAGGCACTAAGAAAACCAGTTGACAAATTCAAATGTTTATAATATAGTAATGTTTATAACATAGTTTGTAAATGATAGATGGCAATGTCATTCGGAAAGCTTTTTCTGGGAAGTACATTTAATCTTTCTTATTGTTTTATTAATTAAATATTTAAAATTGTAGGTAAAATGCATATATCCATTAGAAATGGAAAAATCTCTGACATTTAGGATCTTCGTCATACCATGAAAAATAGATATAATTAGAATTGTATGTGTATAGAAGACATGTTAAATATAATAAAAAATAATATTTGGGTAATGTTCTGTAATTATTTTTTGTTTTATAACATGGAAATGGGGGTCCCGTGGCCGCGTGCCTGAGTGTCTGGTCGCGAATCTGGGTTCGATCCCGACAGACGCCAAATATTTCCAATTTTAAATGGCACAAAAGTGACCCCTATGCTGCACTCTCCACACCAGCTATGAGTGCCCGTGAGGTGACGCCTGGTAAGCGCCCACACGGTAAAATATATCATCATTACCGATGTCTACATGTGTTGTAGATACTGGCACACCCAGAAATGCGTAATATGCCGTGATGATATATTTATTTATTTTATTTTTTGGAAATGGCGAGAGGTGTTGTGCTAGCCACAACAGATTTTTTTTTATACTGCTTTTTTTGAAATGTAATAATTCTCGAGATATAACACAATATAATATTTTTAGACGACCACTTCAGAGAATAACAGATAAGGGCGTCAAAAAAATTGACTTTGTTGGTTCCAGTAATAAAACTATAAATATCGTAATTATGACGAAGCGGCATAACGCTCAAGAAATACCGTATTGCTCGAGCGATATTTCTCACTTACGACACTCGTTATGAAATATGCTATTTGGAAATGGGAACCTATGTTATAAACAATCTCATATGTATTTAAATATTTCACAAACTTCGAATATATTTTAGCAATAGTTTTTTTTTTCGAACATGTAAATTTATTCAAAATAAAAATGTCGGTACCGTACGCTAATGGAGGAATTATAAAGTTGGTAGAAAAAGTTTGTTGTGTGTTAAAATGTAAACGAGTTTTAAAGTTTTTTATGATCTATAATTTATTCATAATTTTAACAGGCAACCTTTGTTTTCTTTAAAAAAAAATTCAAAACCAACACTAAAAATTTCACATTTTAATAACTAATATGAATTTATCTTATTATGAACAATAAAAGCACACGTAGATTAAATAAATATTCATAGAAGAAAATATATTTTGTAAAAATATATTTTCAGAATATTCTACGAATTCAAAATAGCAAAAAGCAGTTTACGCATGTAGATAGAATTTCCAAGAATATCTGTTCCTAGAAATAGAATGAATAATATGATATTCAAGTTGTTCTTTTGCTACTAGTTATTTTCAAGTTTTCTTTCTGATGCAATTAATTTTAAATAAAATATTTCTTTGCTATAAATAAATTTTAAAATTTGAATTACAGAAATAGAAAATATAAATAAAACAAAGATGGACATGAGCAAGAAAAAAAAATAGAAATGGTAAAATAAACAATAGAAAAACAGAAAATGAGTGATCTAATTTCAAATAAAACTTTAAAATTTGATAACTGGAACGCATTTGACAATAGGGTAGTTGACTAATTTTTGATTTTTACCTCCCTCTACCCTTGGTAATCGAGGTATAGGGATCGTGCTAAAAATTTTAGTAAATCACCACGTTTTAAGGTCCCTAGAATCTAATTTTAACATTTTCACGATAATGTCTGTATGTATGTATGTATGTATGAATTTATGTGTGTGTATGTGTGTGTATGTATATGGATTTTGTCTACGCTCTAGCTCAAATACTATCATTCAGAAAATTTTGAAACCTTGTATTTGGGCTCTATTCTAAAATGGAAAGAAACCATTAGATTTTGGTGTAAATCGGATAACCGGAAACGGCACTTTACATGAAGCTCATAATGGTTTTTCTTCAAAAATTATGAAAATTAAAGATTATTAAATTTTCTACAGGTATACATCAATACTTTTTCTATGTAATTCACAGATAAATTTAAAAAATAATTTTTTTTATAAATCCCGAAACCTAAGATAAACAATTCGTTTGTTACATAGTTCATATTTCAAATATATGTAACTGACAGGTAAATGTCACTGTCAAAAAACTAATCACTTCAAAGTAATAATGGTGAAATTGTAAAACGAAAATAGTAAATAAAGCAATAGTTACATACAATGGAACATAATATAGTTTGCAGTATTAGTAAATACGTACGTAGATATGTATTTAAATTAATAAAACTTGAAAAGCGCGAGATTTTTTGTCGGCCAAAGCAGATTTTATATATGCTATTCTTTATTAAAAAAATAATAAACACGTATTTTTTGTTTGTTCATACAATGACCCATTATAAATAATAGGTAACATGTTTTTACACCATATTTTAAAATATTCCACCGTCATGTAAACATTTGGAAATACCTGATAATAAATTCTTAACCTATCTGCAAAAACAAACACTTTGTTTGATATTACAGTCAACTTGCAAAACATGCAAAAATATGTGTATTTGTTTCTACGCAAAATAAAGAGGTAGTTAAATTTTCTTTAAATTTAGTTTAAATAAACACAATAAATTTCAAGGATAATATATTTTTTGTTTTTTTTTAATTGCTTACAATGTAACCTACATTTTAAAGTAAATATTTTGTTGCTATATTATGTTAATTTCTTTCAACTTTACAGGAAAGAATAATGGTTATAAATAATTATTATTACTGTAATATCGATGTTATATTTTCATTTTCATCTACAGGTTAACTAGAGATAAATATACCGGATCTTCAAAATAAAAATCTGTTGTGGCCAGCACAAGACCTCTCGCCATTTCCATATTAGGCTGTATAAGTATTGTATTGCACTTCACTTTCGAACCGTCGTTTTATAACAAAAAATTACAGAACTTTACTCAATATTGTTTTTTATTGTATTTAACATGTCTTCTGCACACATATAATTCTAATTATATCTATTTTTCATTGTATGAGAAAGTTTCTAAATGTCAGAGATTCTTCCAATTCATTAACCTGATTGGCGGTATTTCTGATGGATATATGCATTTTACCACAATTTTATCTATAATTTCAAATATTTAATTAATAAAACAATAAGAAAAGTTAAATATACTTCCCAGAAAAAGCTATCAGAATGTCATTAAAACTGTTGATATTTGACAATGACATGTGTCATGTTATAAACATTGGAATTTGTTAACTGGTTTCCTTACTGCCTTGGCCTCTGCGATTAGTTTGCTCTATAAATTATAGTGTCTTTATCTCTAAATCTATATAAGATATAATAAAAATTTTAAGTGTATTAGATGGAGAATTTTATGTTCAATATTTAATAAAAAAAACTCCCAAAAAATTATATTTAGAAGAAATTTCTAGAAACTACTACTTCCGGTTGTTCAATTGTTACCAAAACCTTTTCAGCTCTTCCCAGGTATGTCAGATTGAGGAAACTGCAGTTAAATATTTTTTAAGTTTTATAGTTTTATACATACACACACACACACACACACAGATATCATTTTAAAAATGTTATAATCGGATTCTAGGGACGTGCTTATTTAATAAAATCTGGATATGTGAATTTTAGCATGAAACCAATACCTCTGTTAGCGAAAGGTAAAAATAGTATATATTTTGTAAAAATTAAAAAACATACAATAGTAATCCTAATGTGTCACAAATTTACATACTAAGAAATGGGTTTTTAATGACGTATACTGATAAGGAACTACTTATCATTAACATATGATGCAGTAAATAAATAATAAATTTATATATAAAGCAAGATATTTCTAACGTAAGATCAGAATCGAAATTTATTCCGGTTAATCGAACATAAACGAAATTTCCGAAACGAACGAAAATAAAATGGAATCCAAAGTTGTTGCCGTTTTACTTCTTCTTTGTCTTGCACAAGTAAGTTTAAAATTATTATTTTATTTTTATCTGACAGCGTAATACTTTCCACCATTTAATTTTTATTAATTTGAATGTGAAATTTTTCTAAAAATGGCATTCTCATGTGATCATTTAATTAATTTTTATCTAAGGAGGAAAAAATAAATACGAAAAGGGCCTTAAAAAGAAATTTACTATCGCTATACATGTAAATAAGATGTATGTCGAATTGCAGACTCAGTAAAACTGCCAATATTTCGCACTGAATTGATTTTTGATGGATCACTATTTTTTTTAAATTCCTTTTTGATATTATTTACCGTCATATGTGACACACCAAAAGCAATATAAACTTACTAAAAATAATAATAAGTAATAAGTATACATAGGAAATACATACGATAACCCAAAATATACTTACATCTTTAGTTGAAGAGAATGGAGTTAGGAAACTATATATATATATACATATAACTTATATTTCTCTTCCTTAAAGTATAAAAAGAAATCAAAATAATTTCTTTACCCATATTTTTTCTTTTGACAAAATTTTTGTTGATTAGCTAGAAAAAAAAAATAATGAAATTTGATTATTTGAATTCCCGCCATGTATGACGTAGAATTACGCCGCACCAATGAATGGTCGTAAAGCCATTGCGTTTGTTTGTACAAGGTTTGTACAGGTAATGTAGATCTCCTGTTTGACGTTTCAATAATAGTTTGGAGGTTAGTATTTTAATTTATTTTTTTGGTATCGATATTTTAAATTATATGTAACTACCTATGTATATATTTGTGAAGTAATTAATATATTTGAGAGACCAGAGAGAGAGAAAAATTAACTAATGTCAAATTCAAATTAAAACTTTCTCGCATGCCATCTATAGGTTACATTTTGAAACATGGTTCTTCAGTTAAATATAATGACGTCACAGAAAATTTCCTTTCTTAATTTACTAGAAAACAAATAATTTTTTCAAAATAAAATTTATATTTTTATATATGTTTTCAAAATAACATTACATTTATAGTGATAGAAATAGGATTTTCAGTATCACGCAAGTAGCCCATTGTTAAATCTAATTTTATACCATAACAAAAAATTTAGGTTAGTAACGTCTAACACATAAGTCTTGATAATTATTCAGCAATGGTTTGTGGTATCTATGGTTACGTACTAAAATCGTTTATTATAAAAATTATGTATTAATACGGGTCATTAATGAATGATTTGCTATGCATTAATATAACCTATTAATACACGGTCAAAGGAAAATGATATTTAACCATGTCTTTGATTTCCACCTTGTAATTTTTAATATGATTACATTATATATGTGTAACATTAGAAGCGGATTATATATCATGAAAATCACTATTCTGATCCAAACCCATCAGGGAAATGCCGCATAAATACTTGTTTTAAAATAAAATGATATTTTTCAGGGCATCTCTTCCAAGGCAGTAGGTGGTCCAGGCTCATTTTGGGCCGGTAACCCATTCTTAGCCGCTAACCCTTTCTTCGCATCTAACCCACTTTTCAACCCCTTGGCTCCAACTATAGACCCCGAAATACTCCCAATCATTCGCGAAACACAAATGCGCCTGTCTCAATTGCGATTGGTTGCCAAATCTTCCATTGGCATGACTGTTGGTCTTGCTTCCAAGAAAATTGGAATAGCTACTTCCCAAGCGAAGACCACAGTGAAGACACTCATCAATGGGGTTAAGAACAACCCCACAGCCACGAAGGAATGTTCGGAGTTGAGCAAACCCATTGTGGAACAATTAAAAACTGAATCAAATACCCAATTGGCGTACTGTAGCAAGTTTGCTCAAATTCAGCTGAAATCGCAGAACCAAGTCCAAAGCGAAATCACTTTGCAGATTGATGGACTTACGCAAGAACTAAATATAGCTGTAAGTATAATCGTCACCTTTTTCAATTTCCCAAGAAGATTTTTAGTGCAAATGCAAAAAAAATCATAATACGAAGCCTGTTCTGTAAATTTTAGTAAAAGAAATATGTTGTGGCCAGTAAAAGACCTCTCGCCATTTCCATATTAGGCTATATAAGCATATATTGTATTTAACATTTCTGGTACACATACACACACACACACACACACACACAAATTCTAATTCATTCTATAAATAAGTTTCCCCACACTCTTCTAAATGTTCGAGATTCTTCAAATTCATTGACAAGTTTGGTAGTATATCTGATGCGTATATGTAATATACCGAGAGTTTTTTTTATCAGTGAACATGGGCGTATGTCATTACCATAGTTACATTTAAAATGATTGACAGCAATGTATTATCGCGTTTTTTTAAAAACTGGACATAGGACGTGACATTTAGTATATCTGTCAATGTCATCAAATTGTCATATTTCAAAATGTATAAAGTTGAAGAAAAAGTTTAAATTGTATGGTATAATTCTATACTCTGACATAAGCCTGGCAAGAAATAATTAATATAAATTATATTTTTTCCCTATTTTTTAATTGATCAATATTTATTTTGTCACCATTGTAAATACAATTTTTTAAATGGCCCCAAAGAAAAAAAAATCGTTTGGTGCAAGATCTGGTGGCATTGCAGGCCACTCCACTTCTCCACCACGTCCTATCCAGCGTTGGGGGAATACCTGGTGCAGATATAAGTGAAAATTTTGACGACTCCAATACCTGCAATTTTGTGAATTTACTTCCCGATTAATATAAAATGTCCAGTAATATTTCCCCACTATTAATTTTATTCATCATATCTTCGCAAAAGATATTTCTGCGTTCTATATCGTTGTGTAATAAATCTTGATGATTTTGATATTTAAAACTCTTAAAATGTTCTTGTCTTAAAACCTTGTGTACTAGAATTCTTAATTTCAGAAAAAAAAATGTTGACAGAGTGTTGTCACTTTCAATTAATTGCATAATTTCTTGTTTCTTACTATTAACTACAGTACTTGGTCTGATTTTCTTCTTGTGCTGTTTATTGACGCATCCTTTAGTTCTGTAGTCATTGTAAATTTTTCTTATAGTTGTTGGACTGGGTCGCTTATTAAAAGTTAATGCACATAAGTCAGAAACTTGTTGTAGACTCGTTATAATTACTCCAATTTACAATTTGAACTTTTCTTTAACTGTATACATTTTGAAGTATGACAATTTGATGACATTGACAGATATACTAAATGTCACGTCCTATGTCCAGTTTAAAAAAAAAAAAAACGCGATAATACATTGCTGTCAATCATTTTAAATGTAACTATGGTAATGACATACGCCCATGTTCACTGATAAAAAAAAAACTCTCGGTATGTATCTATAAATTTTAATATTTAATTAATAATAAAATAAGAAATATTAAGTGTACTATAATAGAAAAGGTTCCTTGACTGGATATATTGATGATTACTGACACAAGTCAAAATTTAGAAATTCTAAGTTCATCAGATAAAATTAGTCAAAAATATGCTTCTAATAATCAGGAATAGTGACATAAATCAAGATAATATTTTTCGAGAAATGGAGCTAATGTCGTTTCATTTCGAGCTAATGTAAGTTACTTTACATTCGAGAACTGTCTTCTTTAATTTAAGTTTTACGTAAAACTATTTTTTGGACTTGTGGCACTCTTCTCGTCGGGGTGCGATATATTATTTTCATTAACCTTAATACACGGTTTCATTATTAATTTTAATGTGATTGCTTCCTGACAGTGACATTTGTTTAAATATGTTAAAATTGCTATGTTTTTGTTTGACGCATAAGCAAGATGATGTACAAAAATAATTTATTTTATAATTTAATATTTAAAGTTATTTCAAGTTATTTACTAAATGCTATTATCGTAGAAATGAATATTGTACCATTATATTCACTTTTCATTTCACCAGCTATGAGTGCCCGTGAGGTGACGCCTGGTAAGCGCCCACACTGTAAAATATATCGTCATCATTACCGATGTCTACATGTGTTGTAGATATTGGCACACTCAGAAATGGGTAAAATGCCGTGATGATATATTATTATTATTATTATATTCACTTTTTATTAGTAAAAGTTGCTAAAAAAATATATTCAATGAATTTTTTACAAGAAAAACTATTAAAAACTTGTATAAATGATACTTCCGGTTATCAGATATATACTAAAAACTAATGAGCTCTTCCTACATTAGTATAGAATGGGTATACAAAATTTCAAAATTTTCTGATTGATAGTATTTGAGTATGCACAGGATCCATATAAATACCTACAGACATCATTGTAAAAATGTTAAAATCGGATTCTGGGGACATCAAAACATGTTTATTCACTAAAATCTCTATATGCGATTTTTAGCACGATCCCTATACCTCCCTTACCTAGGGTAGCGTGAGGTAAAAAGGTAACTAATAAAACATCTTTTTTAGGTTAGCGAATGTACCCTCGAAAATCTAGTCCCTTCTGAAACATCTAATGTAACCACTTGCGTCACCGATAGAGTTGAAGATATTAAAGTGAGGCTGTCTTCTTTGGAGCAGACTATCCAAGAGACTGTTCAAGACGTACAAACCAACGTAGCCCAAATTGGAAATGACGCCAAGACCTGCAGTCAACAAGTCCAGCAGTCCGTCCAAGAACAGACAAACTCTATACGAGGAGAGCAAGTCAAATGTAGCGCTACCGCAACTGTAACTCCTTTACTAGTGTAATGATTGTAAATTAATTATGTAGAATAAAGATGCATCCCGAAATAACCGTTTTATTTATTTATAGTCCAGGATACAGGACCCTTTTTTCAAATTATTAACACTCGTCTAAAACTTAGTGAGTGGTTTCATTTTAACATAACCTACAACTTTTTTATCTACGAAAATTCTCGGAAATGGGCAGTTTTCAATCTGGAAATCGGAAAACACGTCAATTTAACGATGTACTAAAAATGTATGATCAACCCTTTGCTTTCTACTTTAATCGTAAGCTAATTTGATAACAAAATCGAAAAAAAAAATCTGTTGTGGCCAGCACAAGACCTTCCGTCAATTCGATGTATTTTGTACAAATCCCATACCAAAAAGTCCTTGGCACAGATTCTATATAATATCTTATAAAATCGAACACGAACACATACTATTTTTTACAAATTCTATACAAAAAGTTGATTCGAGAATGTTCTATAAATCCAATAAAATTATAACATAAATATACACTAAGCAAAATGCACTAGACACTTCCTTCATTTCTTCTTTCCCCTATTTTATTAGGGGTCGCTGTTTCCTCTTCTCTTCCACTCATTCTTGTCCAACGCATCACACAGTCCTTTCTTTCTCAAGTCTTTTGCGATTCAGTCCTTCCGTCTTCTCTTTGGCCTTTCTCTGCGTGTCACTTGCGAGGAACACTATGCCATATCAATTTTAGATCCTATACGCTCCATATTTGGATTTGCACTTCCAACTGACATCTGTCAATTATAATTTTTTTAATATATCATCTGTTTCCATGATAAATAGCAAAGCAAACTAATTTTTCAAAATTAATTTCTTTATAACGCTTTAAATCTACATCTATTGATTATGAAGGAAAATGTATAATAAAACCATATAGAGAAGAGTATTTTCTTTAATATGTATAATAACAAAATGTCAAAAAATAATATTTAACTGCGTTTTTTTTTAGGAAAAACTGTTAAAAACTTCAAATAAGGGTACTTCCGGTGGAGTAATTATAACCAAAATCTAATCAACTCTTCATATGGTTGTACAGAAGAAGAATACGAAAGAATTATAATTTTTAGAATTGTAGTATTGGAGTTATCGTCGGAGAAAAATTTGTCACACACGGACACACACACACACGGACACACACACACACACACACACACGGACACACACACACACACACACACACACACATACAGACATCATCTTAAAAATGGTATATTCGTATTGTAGGGACCCTAAAACGTGCTTATTCATTAAAAACTCACCACCGAATTTTTTGACCAAAGACAATACCTTCCTTACCTAAGGTGACGGAAGGTAAAAATGGCCTACAAAAATATTGGGCCATTTGCCGAGACCTACAACCCCAACATGTCAAAATAATGAGGGTATGAAAATTTATCAACAACCAGCTGATTTTCACGCAATTGTTTAATAAATATTAATACTATCAAATGGTCATACTGGCCTACAATTTTCATGGGCAGTTTTTTCAGACCTACGGCCTAAACATGTCAATTTTACGATAACCCTTATACTGATTAACAACCATTTCTTCTTCTTTTTCTTTCTTTTGAAATGAAGCGTAGAACACACTGAAATATGTGGCCTACAATATAAATGGGCCATATATGAAATAAATAAAAAAAAATCTGTTGTGGCCAGCACAAAACCTTCCGTCAATTCAATGTATTTTGTACATATCCCATACCAAAAGTTCCTTGAAAAAGATTCTGTATATCCTATAAAATTGTAACACGAACACACTATTTTTTACAAATTCTATACCGAAAGTTCCATTTCCTATTTTATTAGGGGTCGCTGTTTCTTACTCTTCTTTTTTAATCATTCCTGTCCAACGCATCTTCTTCACACAATTCTTCCTCTCTCAAATCTTCCGAACACACTATTTTTTACAAACTCTATACCGAAAGTTCCTTTCCCTATTTTATTAGGGGTCGCTGTTTCTTACTCTTCTCTTTTAATCATTCCTGTCCAACGCATCTTCTTCACACAATTCTTCCTCTCTCAAATCTTCTGCTACACAGTCCTTCCATCTTCTTCTCTTTGGAGGGACACTCTATCACATTCACACATAACTTTCTGACCCTATACTTTCAACTTTGGTTTTGCATTTGACACTGACATTTGTCAATTAAATTTTTCTGAATATATCTGTTGTTTCCATAATTTTAACAAAGCTGACTAATTTTTGAAAGTTAATCTCTTTTAATGTCTCTATAACTCTATATCTATTGAATATGAACGAAACTGTATAATCAAACCGTATAGAGAATAAGATATTCTTTCATATTGATAATCACAAAATGTCGAAAAATAATATTTAACTGCGTTTTTTCAAGAAAAACTGCCTCAGTACGCGTGCAGTTTCTTCCTTCACCCTCCACCTCAAATGCAGAATCCAGAATCAAGAAAAACTGTTAAAAACTTCCGGTGGATCAATTATAACCAAAATCTAATAAACTCTTCATATGGATGTACAGAAGAGGAATACGAAAGAATTATAATTTTTAGAATTATAGTATTGGAGTTATCGTCGGAGAAAAATTTGTCACACACTGACACACATACTCACACACACGGACACACACACACACACACACATACATACAGACATCTTAAAAATAGTAATTTCGTATTGTAGGGACCCTAATACGTGCTTATTCATTAAAAACTCCCCACCGAAATTTTTGACCAAAGACAATACCTTCCTTACCTAAAGGTGACGGAAAGTAAAAGTAATGACCATCGATTATTCGGTAGTACAAAAGATTTATGTTATTTTCAAAGTTTTTCCAATTATTTTGTTTGGTTAGTTCAAATCTCTTCCTAATATTACACATGTTCTACTGTCCTATTTTCAAGTTAACAAAAAAAAAATATGTTCGTAATCCGTTGATCAAAATCTTCAGGTTGCCATGTATCATGCGCGAACAAGTCGGTAAGGTAGATTACATCGCCCTATGGGAGGGTAGAAGCGCCTGTTCTCTTTTGTATTGAGTGATTTACAGCGCAATATTGCAAGTACAGTCCTCGTGTCTTCAGCAAAGCTCCCCCGGGATTAAACAGACGATTATGCTGCAATGATATTATTCATTCCTGCGTTCGATAAGCAAAGCAGGATAGCAGGACTCAACAGTTCAGTTTCTTCGTCCTATGCAAGAATGTCCGTAGACAAGAAGTGATTTCATAATTTGTTACATGCTCTTTCGTTCAAATAAGAAAATGTAATAATAGTTATTTATATCACAGAAGTGTGAAAATTGTTGACAGAGTGTCATAATAGTTATTTACATTCGAGTGCGGGTAAGTTGCGCTCCAGCTAATAAGGCACTCGCCTTAAGGGCTCGTGCCTTAAACAAAGCTGTCGCGCTGTAAAATACTTCGCTCATGAGAATTGTATCAAACTTTTTGGCCGACGATAATGTGAATCACTTTTTACCTCTCGCCAAGAGAGGTATTGGAATCATGCTAAAATTCGCATATCCAGTTTTTAGTGGATAAGCACGTTTTAAATGTCCCTATAATCCGATTATAACATTTTTACGATGATGTCCGTGTGTGTGTATGTATGTGTGGATGTTGAAACCACGCTTTCTCAAATACTATCACTTAAAAAATATTTAACTGCAGTTTCCTCAATCTGACAATCCTGGGAAGAGCTGATTAGATTTTGGTAACAATTGGGTAAACGGAAGTAATAGTTTCTTTTAAAAAAATCTTCTAAATATTAATTTTTGAAAATTTCTGTTACTATTATTCAGGAACATAAAATTCTACATCTGATACATTTAAAATTTTTATTATATCTTGTATAGATTTACAGATAAAGGCACTGTAATATATAGAATAATCTAATCGCAGAGGCCAAGGCACTAAGGAATTCAGTTGACAAATTCAAATGTTTATAACATAGTTTGTAAGTGACAGATGTCAGTGTCAAAAATCAACAGTTTTCGTGACATTCTGAATGCTTTTTCTGGGAAGTACATTTAATCTTTCTTATTGTTTTATTAATTAAATATTTAAAATTGTAGGTAAAATGCATATATCCATAAGAAATACCGCCAATCTTGCTAATGAATTGGAAGAATCTCTGACGTTTAGGAACTTCCTCATACAATGAAATATAGATATAATTAGAATTGTATATGTGCAGAAGACATGTTAAATACAACAAAAACAATATTTGGGTAAAGTTCTGTAATATTTACCTTCCGTCAAAAGGAAGGTATTGTCTTTGGTCAAAAAAATCGGTGGTGAGTTTTTAATGAATAAGCTCGTTTTAAGATCCCTAGAATACGATTTTACTAATTTTACATTGATGTCTCTGTGTGTGTGTGTTTGTGTGTGTGTGTATGTGTGTGTGTCCGTTTGTCCGTGTGTGTGTGTGTGTGTGTGTGTGTGTGTGTGTGTGTGTGTGTGTGTGTGTGTGTGTGTGTGACAAATTTTTCTCCGACGATAACTTGAAAACTACAATTCTAAAAATTATGATTCTTTCGTATTCCTCTTCTTTACAACCATATGAAGAGCTGATTAGATTTTGGTTATAATTGGTCAACCGGAAGTACCCTTATTTGAAGTTCTTCTGGAAAAACGCAGTTCAATATCAATTTTCGACATTTTATGATCATTAATGTGAAAGAAAATCTTATTCTTTATACGATTTGATTATACATTTTCCTTCATATTCAATAGATATAGAGTTATAGAGAGATTAAGAGAGGTTAACTTTCAAAAATCAGTCAGCTTTGTAAAAAATTTGGAAACAGCAGATATATTCAAAAAAATCTAATTGACAGATGTCAGTGTCAAGTGCAAAACCAAAGTGGAAAGTATAGGATCAGAAAGTAACATAAGTGACAGACTGTCCCTCGCAAGTGACTTGCAGTTTCAATACCGGGAGTACGAGGAAGGCCAAAGAGAAGATCGAAGGATTGTGTAGCAGAATATTTGAGAGAGGGAGAACTGTGTGAAGAAGATGCGTTCGATAGGAATGAGGAAGTGTAAAGTGCAATTTACAGAATGTACATTCGTGTAATAATTATATTGGATTTATAGAATCTTTTCAAAGGAACTTGCAATATGGAATTTGTAAAAAATAGTGTGTTCGTGTTACAATTTTACAGGATATATAGAATCTTTTCCAAGGAACTTTTGGTATCAGATTTGTACAAAATACATCGAATTGACGGAAGGTTTTGTGCTGGCCACAACAGATTTTTTCTGTCCGTTACTGTTATGTGCAATATTTTGGAAGCATAACCTAATTTCAACCTACTGCGCAACATTTATTACTGTTCTATTTTTGATATAACTTATTTGCATAATCTTATTCAATTTATATCTCCTGCTTTGCAGATTACATTAGTACATAAATTGCTCCAAATTCAATTCGCACCTGTCTTCCTTATTTGAGATTCAGACATCAGTTTCCTTTCCTCGTCACTGTTACTGTTTAGTAATAAGCGATATTATTTCGAAGTGTATTCTGGTGCAGATATTAGCAGTGTTGTAATTACACTACCGAGGATAACAAGTTGCTGGATATAATTATTCCAGCTTCCAGCACAGTCCGTCAGGTATGGATATCTATCTTGCAAGCAATTAATATCGCATCATGTCTTGTCAATAAACGTAAACGAGGTGAATTAATAGATGTATTCCATTATTGACAGCTTCGGGATTGGGTAGAGTACAAGCTTCACAGTGAGGTAAAACTCACGCGATACTTCGATAGAACACTAATTAATTACCTACTACCGATAAGTCAACAGATAAATAATGCACTAAGCGAAAAACAAATTAGAATGTTTATCGAAAGAAACAAAACAAATTTCTTTTCGAAATATGGAAAAATATGGAAAACATTCATACGTCAAATAAAACACATAGACCGGTAGTATTTACTCTTAAACAGGGGTGATTAAGCGTTGACTAATATAACAAATTCAGTTGTTTTTTAATCACCCCAATGTAATTCTTACATATACACTTTCACTATTTATTATGTACTAGCTGACCAGCTCTGGCTTCGCACGGGTAAAGCTAAAATAACCATTAGCTACACGTGTACCAGTCATTTTTCACATTTACTTCGGAGACATGCACTGCGTAGGGAGCCGGCAACCTGCCTCGCGTCGTACATGTAACAGGCTCCCCCGCACCGTACCTAAAAGGCGCTTTTCTAAACATGTCTCCGGTACTTTTACTTATGTGCATATGATGCAAGCTATCTCTCCGACAAATATTGGAAATCTGCTAACGGTTAAAACTTTACTATAATAGATAAAAAAATAATTGAAATCATCCCCTATCGTACCGCCTTGATGGATGATTTTTTAAAAACGCTAAAACACTTTATTTCTTACCGAAAGCATAAATAAGAATTTTTATATCCCTAACTTGAGAAATGATGGGTTCTCCATACAAACTTTTGTCCCCTATTTCACCCCTTCAAGTTTTATTTTCGCGACAAAAGGTAGCCTATGTCCTTCTCCTAGATCCAATCTATCTCTATACCAAAATTAATCAAAGTCTTTGTATTTGAATGTTTATTTGTTCTAATCAAATAAAACTACACTATAATAAACTGTAAAAGTAATAGATGTGAGAAAGAATATGAGAAATACCTGGAAATCAAAATTTTCAATTTTGTTCTTTCCCGGAGAATTTAATTTTGATTCTGGATTATTTAAATTTCTTTTGTTTTCAGCTAGAATCCTTTTTAATGTACTTTATGAAATATTTATTGTAGAACCTTGCTTATGCTTTCGATTCATTTTGATTATTAAATTTTGATAATTCAATTTTTTCACGAAAGTTTTATCTTGCGCTACACGCCAATGACAAAAATTTCATTGTCTAATTAACCAAAGAATTACTCATCATGCGTCAGTGACGTTCAATTCATTATTCACTTGTGCAACTGTACTAATAGAGCGGTACAAACTTTCATCCCTATTTCACTCCTTTAAGTTTTATCTTCGCGATAAAAAGAAGCCCATGTCCGTCTCCAAAGTCCAATCTATCTCTATACCAAAATTCATCAAAATTGGTTCAGCGGTTTAGGCGTGAAAACGTAACAGACAGACAGAGTTACTTTCACATTTATTATTGGGCTTCCAAATTATCAAGAGATGGTGCTGACGTCAAACGTCAAAATTCAAGCGAATGATACATTTTTCGCTGGCTTCCATAAGTGTACAATTGGTGTGAGACTAATTTTCGTAGTTTTTAATTTAATTTCGGATTTAGTATAGTGTTTTATTGTTAATTTCGGTAGAATTGAGTTCGATCTTTCTTGTAATAACAATTTAGTGATAGTTTTAATAATATTTTAGTTAATAGGGTTAATTTTAGTAAGTATTTGTAGGTTAAGAGTATTTTAGTCATATTTTAATGAACAGTATATTGGTATTTTTAATAAAAAAACATTTGATTTCCTTTATTTAGACTGTATTTCATTGCCGTAGTTGTATACATATATTAATTTCTATCTACATAACTTTACTTTTATTTAATTGTTTTTCTTTCATAATGAACAATTTTCTTTGCTTAGATTTAGATACTATTTGTAGATTTGGGAATTGTAGTGTATCATCAAAAATATGGTGGAAGGCCAGCAAGTAATAAATATTGGCCACATAATATTATGTGGTAAATATTTTCGGAGAAAACTCCATCGTAACTTTAACCTATAAATTGCATATCTCCTAATTTGTTCATTAATTTTTTAAGAAACAAAAACTTACTTGTTATATTAACAGTAATTCAGATCCTTTTAATAAAACAATAATAGCTGAAGATAAAAGCGTATTAAAATTCGTATACAAGTAAATACAATCCCTGAATAAAACAACCTTCTTTGTACATGTACACCTCACTCAGTTCAGAAATCTGCCACCAGTGGCGCATTGTAATATTGGAAGCCCAATATTAGTATGGATTTAATTACTGAAATAACACAATAAAATTTCAAATCATAATTCTGTCATACAGCAATTATCCTTCGTCACACATCGTCATCAGTTGCCCTCCTTGCACATGAAGGTAAGTGCAACGAATGTCAAAAAATTTTGTTCACCATATATACGTCATAAATCATCCGTCCCACTTTCAGGTACCCGATACCTATCCAGCATCTTCCGTTTGAAAGTAGGTCATGTTTGTAGATTGACCTACATTTGCTATTAATTCTGCGGTTAACCAATATGTGTGATGCATAATTGTTTTGATTTGTATCACATCCTGCTGGGGCGATTTCCGGTAAAGGTAAGTAAGAAGACATGGAAGGTTTATAACTGAGTTAAAATAGGTCAAATGGAGTAGGGCAGGTATCCTGCCGGGACCCTCAAAGGATTTCACGCTAAACGGGACGTGGTAGCCAGATTATTGACTGTTCAATCTGTACTCTGTTCCGTTACAAGACGGGGTGAACTGTGACGTAGCTACGCACCTGTATCTACAACGCTTTCAAACGGATTTATATATAAGATAAAGGATCATTCGTGACTCTGACATATATTTATATTACTACCTACCTTACACGTTCGCTCGTTCGCGACTACATAGTTTAATAACTATGTAATACCATCAACCGGAGCAGACTATATTGTTGTAGTAAACTACAGACACAAAGTCTATGAATGTTACTAGATTAATTTGACGCACAAAATGAAACGTGGTGACGAATAAGTAGCGATTTTCCTTAACCTAACGGCTGATTTATGATGAATTTAATTTAAGAATTCACTATAGAAAGCAGCCATTTGCGCTCTCTTTTGTCAACGCAAAATATCACTTTGCCGCTCATGCGCGACAAAGTAGAAAAAACGCTCGCTGTCCAAATTTCTAAGTATACAATGTTGAGAAATGTCACTTGTCTACATTCTTAATGAAAATGTTTAGTTAGGAACTAATGGCACTGTAATTACACATTTATCACGTTCACAAGTCATTTTGACATATGTTCTGTCGGTATTTAACATAACCTAACAAAATGCCACACTGCTGTGAAAATGAAATAGGGCATTTATTTACAAAAACGAAAGTATAAAATGCTTAAATTAGATTGAATAAAAACTCAAGAAGAATGGAAAATAACGATAAAATAAAATTAAATATAAAATAAATTGTGTGAACAGTTATGTTTAGTAATAGGAATGATTGTACACAGATGGCGGTAGGATAGTTGCGAGTCGTACTGACATCTGATCTCTAGTTAACTATTTATTTTGATTACAATAAAGTTATTAGTTATTTCGTTACTTAAATAATTGCGAGAAGTCAGTCAATGCAGATACATGTCTATATAATCACAAATTCCTTGAAATATTTGTTAATTTTTTCAGTGTGACAGGCGTGACAACTAACCACACATTTTGCTACAAAAACTCATCAAATCATCACAAATCCTTGCTTCCACGCTCTAATTTTGGTTTTTTTTATGGAATAGATGGCTAATGTAACGATATAATCATTTAAAAGCCTTTTTAAGTTTAAACCGTATCTTTTGTATTAGCCAATCGTTATTTATTGAGCAGTACTGTAAGTATAAAGTGTACATTTTATTATTTTTTATTATGGTGGAGGACCCCATTGTGGCGACTGTAGAAAAAATCTTGTGTGTGTTTCGAGCGCAAATGGACATTGTCGATTTCGAGAGAATGCCGCGCTCCTTCGTCGCGCGGCAACAACCTCTCAATCGACAATGTCGCATTTTGCGCTCTTAATACACAAATAGCTATTCTTGTGGTATTTTTCTGTCAATATGGACGAGCAATGTTATTGCTAAGAATAAGAAGTATGCTGGTTTGTATTTGTGATGAAACAAATATGATTATAAACGACTACAATTCACAATGCTTCTTAACCTTAACTGCACTTTATGTTAGTATCAGTATTATTAACCTCAGTTTGTTGTCAACATTACCATAGCAACTTAATACGCCCTAGGGCATTATTTACTCAATAATGGACCTAATGTTGAGGTTGTTATAAAACAATAACATACTAGTAAGACATAAAATCAGTAATAACAAGAGAATCACAATAAGTTGCTATGAAAACAAAAATTTTGTTTAACATCTTATCTTAATTTTGACAGCTCAATATTGTCACTCATTTATGTAGATATGGCTTACAAATTAGAAATCCGAAAGAGTATATATAATTTAGTTGGGCAAGTTTCTAAAGCCGAAATATTACGAATTTTTGGACATCAACATATATCCCGAAGAACCATTTATCGGACAATTGCTGAATGTGAGCAAGGTATTTTTTGCTTAAACAAACAACCTCCCCCCCCCCATTCCTGTGACTGATTTGCCATGTTTAACACCTATGGCTCGCTTTTTAATTAACACCCTTTATATAATTTATATAAAAGTTCTGTATGAGTGGAATCCCCTATTGTAATACGAAAAATTCATATTCGCATATTTGCTGTGAATATACTATATCTTGGTACATTGGAAATTTTATATTTACATACACTTGTATATTTTATTGATCCATGTTAAATTGTGTGTAAACATTCAAAGTTTTATAAAACCGAATAACCTTTACAAATAAAATAAAAACAATATATTCTCTAACTTTTATAATATTATAAACAGCGAAAATTCTGAGAAATATTAAATTATCCTAGGTAAGGTATTATGTATTATCAGGTTTCGCTGAAAGTATAATATAGTATTTGAATCATTTATCGTAGATGTATTTATATTCTTTCCTTTCAGAGCGACAACGGACAAAAGAAACAAGATAAATAGATGTTTATTGGAAGAATGGAGGAAACCGTAACAGCTTAGAAGCCTCGCAGGAGATGTTATCAGATGAAATCCTTTGATAAACATTATTAGGTTGGTTTCGGAGTTTGAATTATATATCTCTTTAATGTTTCAGATTTTTATGTTATACTGGGTGTCTAATAGAAACCCGTTATATGCGGAATACAATGTTATTTTTACGTCTCGCTAAGAGAGGTATTAGGAATCATGCTAAAAATCGCATATCCAGATTTTAGTGGATAAGCACGTTTTAAGGAACCTAAAATCAGATTATAACATTTTTACGATGATGCCCGTGTGTGTATATGCGTGTGTATGTGCGGATGTTCATGCCACGGTTTATCAAATACTATAAGACTTAAAAATGTTTAACTGCAGTTTCCTCAATCTGACATTACTGGGAAGAGCTGATTAGATTTTGGTAACAATGGGCTACTTGCGTACCTTTTTTTTATTTAATATTTTTGAAGAGCAGGTACAAACTTGCTACAAATATTTTTTCTTTTGGAAAAATATTTATTAATTAGCCAGAAAAAAAATAATGAAATTTGATTATTTGAATTCCCGCCATGTATGACGTAGAATTACGCCGCACCAATGAATGGTCGTAAAGCCATAGCGTTTGTTTGTACGGATAATGTAGATCTCCTGTTTGACGTTTCAACAATAGTTTGGAGGTTAGTATTTTAGTTTGTCTTTTTGGTATCGATATTTTAAATTACATGTAACTACCTATGTGTTTATTTGTGAAGTAATTAGAATATTTGAGAGCCCAGAGAGAGAAAAAAATGAACTAATGTCAAATTCAAATTAAAATTTTCTCGCACGCATGCCATCTATACTTTACATTTTTAAACATATGGTTTCCTTTTCCATTTTAATATAATGACGTCACAGAAAATTTTCTTTCTTAATTTACTAAAAAACAAATAATTTTTTAAAAATAAAATTTATATTTTTACGTATGTTTTCAACATAACATTACGTATATAGTGATAGAAATAGGATTTTCAGTACCACGCAAGTAGCCCATTGCACAACCGGAAGTGCGAGTTTCTTAAAAAAAAAAAATATTATGTTTTGAAAATACATTCATCTCCCGTGGCCGTGAGCCTGAGTGTCTGGTCGCGAACCTGGGGGAACCGGGTTCTTTCCCGACAGACGCCAAATATTTCCAATTTTAAATGGTACAAAAGTGACCCCTGTGGTGCACTCTCCACGCCAGCTATGAGTGCCCGCGAGGTGACGCCTGATAAGCGCCCACACGGTAAAATATACCGTCATCATTACCGATGTCTACATGTGTTGTAGATACTGGCACACCCAGAAATGGGTAATATGCTGTGATATATTTATTTTATATTTATTTATGTTTTGAAAATTTATGTTATTACAAATATTACTTACTTACTTAATCCTGCACCTTTCTACCCTCACGGGTGTAAGGCGTTCCACCGTCTTGCGGGGGAGGGGGTTGAGTTCTGGTTCGTTGGTCTTCTTGTGTTGCTGTCTTCGTTTCTTCCCAAGTTAGACCTCTTCTTTGCGCTGCCTCCTTTTCTTCTTCCAGCCACGTTCTTCTTGGTCGTCCTTGTGATTTCTTTCTTCCAATTTTTGCTTCAAACACTTTTTTAACTATTCTCTCCTCTCCCATCCTTTCTACATGACCATACCATCTCATCTGTCCTTCTGCTATCTTATCTTCTATTGCTTTTACTTTTAAGTTTTGTCTGGAGGTTGTGTTTTCAATTCTGTCCAGTCTTGTTTTCCCCTCTATTTTTCTCAAGAATCTCATTTCGATAGCCGTAATTTTTTCTTTTTGTCTTTGCGTTAATGTCCATGTTTCAGCTCCGTGTATGAGAATAGGCGTCACTACTTTCTTAAATATTTGTACTCTGGTCTCTTTCGGTATTTCTTTCTTTCCTTAGAAGCTGTGTTGGATGCTATTGAATATTTTGCCTCTTGTTGTTCTTCTTTCCTTTATTTCTTCATCAAATCTTCCATCTTCTGAGATCATTGCCCCCAGGTATTTAAATTTTTAAATTTAAATTACAAATATTAAAGAATATAAAATTCTCTATCTGATACATTTAAAATTTTTATTATGTCTTCTACAGAATTAAAGATAGAGGATTATAAAATAGTATATTTTAATTAATCTTATAGCCCATGGAAACCAGTTGAAAAATTAAAATGTTTTTAATTGACAGGTGTCAGTGTCAAAAAACCAGAGACATTAACTAAAGACTTTTTTAAGTAACTAAAAATGCTTTACGTATGTGTATCGTATAACATTTTATCTACGATAAAATCTAAAAATCCAGAAATATAAAATTTTTTTTTTGCTTATTCAGCACGTTTAAAAATTTAATCACCCATGACTAATGAAACCTTGTTACTAAACAATCGTTTTACAAACCTGTCCGGTAGTTTCATCTCTGGTTAAACAGTCTGTTAATTTAACTGCCAGTTAAAAGAAAAACAGCATCGATATCATAGCCTAAATTGTAAAAATTACACATGTCAATTTTTCGACGCCACATTATTATTATAACTGACAGTTAACTTAACCGGAAGTTTAAACAGAGATGAAAATATCGGGCCTAAAACTAATCCTCAATTTTACGCACTATCTTAGATAAATAACTATTAAATCACATAATTTTGGTTGATAAAGTACGGTATTAAATTCAACAAAAGTATAACAAGTTTAATGAGAGACATTTTATAAGTTTATATGTACATGTAACGAGCGTTGCAAACTGTGAGGGCGGACATTGTTATCTATTTTTAGCCAATAAACAAGCAGTTTTTTTTATTGACATCGTGGCTCTACCTTTAGAGCTTGAAATATCCGGAATACCTGATGCTCCTTCGAGCAAGTTCTAAAGTTCGACGAGTCGTACACAGAACGACAGAATTGAATTGTTTACAATGGAATTTCACATCTTTTTAAAAATTTGTACGTTGGCTGTGCATTTTACAATTATAAATAATTATTATTTATCGTTTTCCGACGCCAACGATTTAAAATATCAGGAAGGCCAGGGAATATCAAATTAAACAGTTATTTATAATAACACTTTATTGGAGTCTAAGGTTAACCCTGCGGCGGGCGCGCTTTTGAAAATCACATGAGCGGTCGCGCTGCGGTATTTTATGCCGCAAGTAAAAAGAACTACAATTTAATGCAAAAAACAAAATTTACTTATAAAATAATAAAAAAAAAGATAATTAAATATATTTCTTATTACAATAAATACTAAATGTCGAACTTAATTCGCCTACTCAAGGTGTCGAGAAGAGGGATAATTCATGTTCAAAATTCTCTTGATTTTAACATTTATTTGGACGTTTCGGAGGTCCAAAAACCTCCATTTTCAGCATTTTACATTATTGTGTTCTAAGTTTTACATTTAATGTTGTGTGGTAAGATGTGTTCTCTTACAAAATCCCGTAAATTTGATAAGAGGGTGGGTCTCCACCTCCATCCTGGTTTTTTGAGGGATTAAGGCTTGAAAGTTATTTAAAAAATGAAAGTGACCGGCACTTTTGTTACCTCGACCACATGGTGACAGGTTTGAATTTAAATTTGAGGATCCTTCTTGAAAATTTTCCACTCCTAAAATTATAATTTTTTTAAGTAAACTTATTTTACACTATATCGATGTTAATAACATTCATGAAAATATTTAAAATCATTCAAATAAAAAAGTAAAATTCTGAAACACATTACTTACATGACTAGTCGCGTTGCGGCACGGAGTGCCGCTATTTGGTAGTTGTCCCTTTTACGGCTTGAATACTACTGGACCTATGGTTACAACTCACCGGTTTTGTATAGTATGCGTTGTTATAATAGTCATTTAAGAATACCAGAAAGGGCATAGTTATGAAAATAAAAATAAATGTGATATATGTAAAAAAGAAAAATTGCGGCATAAAATGCCGCTGCGCGCCCGCCGAAGGGTTAAATAGATAATAGTTAAAAAATCGCTAAACCTTAACTAAAAACGCTAATTGCTAGGTACATATTTCGGCAAATAAGTTGCCATCATCAGCAAACTTACGTTTAAGAACAGATTAGTTTTGGATTACTGAATCCGTCAACCATGCCAGAGGTCCAAAAACAAATCAGGAGTGAGATCACGTAACTGTGAAAACGATATTGCGACTGTCGACAAGTGAAAATGTGATCACGTAAATAGTGAAAACCGAAAACGATATCGTTTTAGACTGAAAAAAATGTGAATTCTAGTCGACACTCTCAAAGCATATGAAAACGATAGTCGTTTCTTACGTCTCTTTTTATTTCATACATTTGGGTATAGGTATATCCTTTTCTTATTTACTTGCATTTAGGTAAAAGAATGTAGTGAGCAGTGAGTTGAATTTGACGTTTTGGAAAGAATGAAAGAAATGTCATTAGAAATGATTTAAAAATAAATTAATATTTTAAATCTGAAAGGTATTTTTTATTTAGAAAGGCGAAAATGAAATAATTGTGATCAAATACGATAATTATAAAATGAAAATTGATTACAAGAATGAATCTAAGAATTAAATTCATGAATATTTTAATAAGCATGTTGCGAAGAACCAAATGCTTATGATTTACTATATAATTTTACTCTTTTGAAATCTATGATAGAAAATTGAAATCTTGGTGATTAGATATTTTCTTATTTCTACTGAAATTTCCCTGATTTACTATTAAAATTTACTAAATTTAGTGAAAGAACTACCCAAAAGAAATATTTTCGGGCAATATTGATATTCCAATAACTGTAAAAGTGTTGATTACAACAAAGCATATTTTGATTGATTACAATAATAAATCCAAGAAAGAAAATTTTATTAATATTTTAATAATGTATTCTGCGAAGCATCAAATATAACGATTCTAGCTTGTGTTTTGTGATTAATATTTTGTAGTTTTTACATAAAATTAAAATTTGTGAATTGATCATTTTCTGCAGCCCGTCGAAGGTTGTGGCGCCGTTATTTAAATGTGGCCCATACTTTATTTACTTGAAATACAAAACTTAATAAAAACTAGATTACTTTAAAATAACAATCTTGTATACTTGCGGTCTTAAAAGGTCTCTTGAAGTTTTAATTATATATTTAGAAATATTTTTGTTTACTTCATAAATTTTTCTTCTGGAATATCAAAAGAAACAAAATTGATTGGTAGGTACATGGCATGTGTAACTAATTGATAATTTAACTTGAGTCCTTCTTCATTTTTTGTGGTATTGCTATTATGAACGAATAAAAACGAATGGTGAGAATAATACGTTCTGACATTAATATTTTTAATGACATTCATACAAATTATCTGTCAAAACTACTATTTAATACAAAAACATTAGTCTATAAACGATATCGTTTTCGCAAAACGTAGTCACTTTACGGAAATAACCGAAGTTGAAAACGTAGTGAGTTTTTCAGATTTGTTTTTGGACGTTATTTACACTTATCCATACAAATTCAGAAATCCAAACAAATCGTTAATCCGAGTATGCCCTTTCATTTAGCAATTCGGATTAAAGGGTTTTTAGGATAATTAGTTAATTAGATTATCGAAAGTGGCAATTTGTGAATGTGGGTAAAACAAACTAAAGCTAATCAGGTAGGTGACTGTGACATGGAATGTCAATATTTTACTTTTGGTTGGAACGTGTCTTGGGGAGATCGATGGTTATTCGCAAACACTTGAATTCAATCAGTTTTCACTTTCTCTGTTTATCTAACAGCAGCGCCGAAGTCTGGCTCTTCGATATTGCTACTAAAATTGAATTTAAACTTCGCACTTCGGATCTTCTTATTACCTATTTTCATTCGGAAGTGTAACTACTTGTATAGCTCATCCAGCAATAATTAAATTAATTGTATTTCGTGTGGATTTCAACGGAGCGCATATATTAGATAGCGATTTGTAAATAAATAAATATACCGTGAGTTCTTTTTAACGTGAAACATTGGGTTTGTCATATCCATGGTTACGACTTGATATTTGATTGACAGCAATGTATTTGCCCGTTCCATTTAAAATGAAACATAGGGAACGAATCTGACAGAAGTATTATATTTAAATATTGTAAGAAAACCACTCGAGAGTACTAAACATATTTCGGGCACAAAGTGCACACAGTATTTTTTTCTACATTTTTTAGAAAACAGGTATAATTATTTCAACAAAATTAACCTCTAATGCCACCCTGTCTATATGACAGATAACCGTTGAATTTTCCTATAAGTTATGATTTGACATTTGATTGACAGCAATATATTTGTCTGTCTCATTTAAAATGACACATGGGGAATGAATTTGACAGAAGTATTATATGCCGAGTCAGAAAACCACTCAGGCAAAAGGTGCACACTATATTTTTTCTACAACTAATTTTAATTTAGAATGCATGTATAATTATTTAAACAAAATTAACCTCTATTGAAGTCTTGTCAAATGTCAAATTCGTTCCCTATGTTTCATTTTAAATGGAACGGGCAAATATATTGCTGTCAATCAAATGTCAAACCCAATGTTTCACGTTAAGAAATACTCACGGTATATCATCACTGCATATTACCCATTTCTGAGTGTGCCACAATCTGCTTTATCGCAGATATCGGTAATGATGATGACATATTTGTACCGTGTGGGCGCTTACCAGACGTCACCTCACGGGCACTCATTGCTGCGTGGAGAGTGCACCACAGGTGCCACTTTTGTGCCATTTAAAATTAGAAATATGTGGCGTCGGTCGGGATCGAACCCGGTTCCCCAGGTTCGCGACCAGACACTCTGACACGCGGCCTCGGGACCCCAATACAATATTTTCCACAGTTAAAGGAATTATTAGTGCGCATTGTCCTATTTAGGTGAAGAATACTATAATTCATAGTTATTTCAAACCTATACATTTTAAAGAAATGCTACGAAAAATAATCTATTTCAAAATATTGTTTTCATTTGCTTTCCAAATTTTACGTACAAATCTAAAATGAAAAATAAACAATAATTTAAATGTTAATTAATTTTTGTGCTTATAATTGAAAAATTTGTCAATTCAGTCACGTAAGCATTGACGTCATCACAAAACTTTGAAATTCAACAGAAGTGAATCCAAATCACAATTTCTGAAAAAAATCTGTTGTGGCCAGCACAAGATCTTTCGCCATTTACATTTTATGCTATATTAGTATTGTACATATTTAACATTTGTGGTACACACGAAAACACAAATCTTCTTTATATATTTTTATATTTTTTAATTCATTCTATTAACAAGTTTCCTCTTATTCTTCTAATGTTCGAGATCCTTCCAATTCATTGATGAGATGGGCGCTATTTCTGACGGGTATATGTAATATATGTATCTACAACTATAAATATTTAATTAATAATAAAAGAAAAAAATAAGGAATGTACTTCCCAGGAAAAAACTTCAGTAATGTCTCTGGTTTTTTGACACTGTATTTGTCAATTACAAACATCTCAATTTTTCCAAATTTGTTTTCCATGGACTGTAAGATACATTACAATATATTATTTTAAATACCGTGAGTATTTTTTAACATGAAACATTAGGTTTGTCATATTTATGGTTACGACATTTGATTGATAGCAATGTATTTGCCCGTTCTATTTAAAATGAAACATAGGGAACGAATTTGACATTTGATAAGACGTCAATAGAGGTTAATTTTGTTTAAATAATTTTACCTGCATTCTAAATTAAAATTAGTTGTAGAAAAAATATAGTGTGCACCTTGTGCCCGAGTGGTTTTCTGACTCGGCTAAATTTCTTACAATATTTAAATATAATACTTCTCTCAAATTCATTCCCCATGTATTATTTTAAATGAGACAGACAAATACATTGCTGTCAATAAAATGTCATCATCTTATAAGAAAATTCAATCGTTCTCTGTCATTAGAGGTTAATTTTGTTAAAATAATTATACCTGTTTTCTAAAAATTAAATTTAGATGTAGAAAAAATACTGTGTGTGTCTGAAATATGTTTAGTGCTCTCGAGTGGTTTACAATATTTAAATATAATACTTCTGTCAGATTCGTTCCCCATGTTCCATTTTAAATGAAACGGGCAAATACATTGCTGTCAATCAAACATCAAGTCGTAACCATGGATATGACAAACCCAATGTCTCACGTTAAAAAATACTCACGGTATTTATATTTTTCTATCTCTAACCCTATATAAAAATTTTAAATGTATCGGATAGAGATTTTTATATTTGCAATAACATAAATTTTCAAATAATAATATTTAGAATTTTTCTTTTAAGAAACCGCAGTTAAACATATCTTTAGTCTTATAGTATTTGAGAAACCGTGGTTCCAACATCCACACACACATACACACACACACACACACACACACACACACACACATACGTACACACACACAAGTACACACATCATCGTAAAAATGTTATAATCGGATTGTAGGGACCTGAAAACGTGCTTATCCATATATATGCAATTTTTAGTATGATTCTAATACCTCTCTTAGCGAGAGGTAAAAATTGCCTGCAGCTTTAATTTTCAGTTTCGTACGGTAGTTATTCTATACAGCTGAGTAAAGGGCGTGATATGTAAATTTTTCGTGCTATAAAAATCGATACAGGGGCAGTGAAGGTGGTCAAAGGTTAACCAAAGCTTAAAGCATTCTCTCATGCAAAGGGGTAGCAATTTAACCAAAGCGTCGTCGATTCAGAGCATAGGACCGATTTGAATCTTTAATTACTATTGGATTTAGAATCTGGCATTTCTCTCACCATTATCTGGCCAACACGTACAAACTTGTAGAATTAGGTGTCGAATAGAAAAGGAAAATACATTTCTAGTAGAAAAGAAAAAATTGATAAAATTCGAGTTATACATTAAAAAAATCTGATGTGGCCAACACAAAACCTCCCGCTATTTAATTTTTACATACATACATACATACATACATACATACATACATACATACATACATAAAATCACGCGTTTCCCACTTAGTGGGTTAGCAAAAATCCGGAAACAATAGTAACAATAAGAAAAGGGATAAGAGTAAGAGCTCAGCTGACTCACTTCACTCTTTAACAACATTCTTCTTTCGCCTTGTCCACAATCATCATAGCATTCATACATAAGAACATATTAAAGTGACTGATTTTCGGTAGCGAATTTTTATTAATTTAAATACATACTTACGTATTTCCTAACGCTGCAAACTGTTCCACTGCATAAAACTATTGATTTATATACTATTTTCTTTTTAAAATGTCACTATTATTAATTTGAAGTGATTAGTTTTTGACAGTGACATTTACTGTCAGTTACATTCATTTGAAATATGAACTGTGTAACAAAGGAATTGTGTTTATCTTAGGCTTCGAGACTAATAAAAAAAATCTGATGTGGCCAACACAAAACCTCCCGCTATTGAATTTTTATTAATTTAAATACATACTTACGTATTTACTAACGCTGCAAACTGTTCCATTGCAGAAAACTATTGCTTTATTTACTATTTTCTTTTTAAAATGTCACTATTACTAATTTGAAGTGATTAGTTTTTTGACAGTGACATTTACTGTCAGTTAGATTCCTTTGAAATATGAACTGTGTAACAAAAGAATTATTGTGTTTATCTTAGGCTTCGCGACTAATAAAAAAAAATAATTTTAAATTTATCTGTAAAATATATAGAAAAAGTATTAATGTATTCCAGTAGAATATTTAATAATCTTTAATTTTCATAAGACATAAAATGCGAAAAAATCGCATTTAATGGTATTTTTTGAAGAAAAACCATTATGAGCTTCAGGTAAAATGCCATTTCCGGTTATTCGATTTACACCAAAATCTAATGGCTTCTTTTCATATTAGAATGGGATGGAAATACAAGGTTTCAGAATTTTCTGAATGATAGTATTTGAGTTAAAGCGAAGACACATACATACACACACACACACACACACACACACACACACACACACATACACACATACAGACATCGTGAAAATGTTAAAATTGGATTCTAAGGACCTTAAAACGTGGTCATTTACTAAAATGTTAAACATTCATTCATACAGGAAAGCTGTAAATTGCAGAATTTTAATCATTACTATAAAGTTGTGAAACACACTGTATAAGAAGAGCAGCAATAAGTATTATTGAACATCTTAAGGGCTAAAGAAAATAATTTTCTATTTCTGTAACACCATTGCATTAATTTTAACAAGCCATTATATCTCATCCAAAGATTATTACGTAATTTCGCTTTTCAGTTTGCTGTAATGATGATCGTTAAAAAATTATGAACTTACCTTATCTTTCCTTACTCTTGTTATATTATTTTTATCAACTATATATTCAATATTCAAAAGCGCACGCTGGTCTGAATATATAATTCAGAATATCTGAATCGAAGTCGTTTCTGATTCTGTCAAATCTGCTGGATAATATCGACTTCTCTATTCATGTACATGAACCAGACAGATATAGAAATAGAATCGTGTCACAGAAGTTAACGGTTAGCTGCCACGGTTGAATACGGTCCACAGATTTCAAATATTCACGAATAATTTCTGCTGCTGGAAATTAAGAGAGTACCGCAAAACTCCCTGATATAAAATCCTAAAATAGACCTGAAATATACAGTCATACAAAAAAGTATCCGTACGATAGTTGTTTTGACGTAATAAATATAGCCCCTAAACAATGTTGTCACCGCCATATTTAACTTACATTTAAATGTTTTAGATTTTCTACTTTTTACTTCCCGCTACCCTAGGTAAGGAAGGGGATCGTGCTAAAAATCGAATATAGAGATTTTAGTGAATAAGCACGTTTTGATGTCCCCAGAATCCGATTTTATCATTTTTACAATGATGTCTGTAGGTATGTATGTGTGACTGTGTGTGTCTGTGTGTGTGTGTGTGTGGATCTTGTGGACACGATTACTCAAATACTATTAATCAGAAAAATTTGAAATTTTGTATATCCATTCTATACTAATGTGGGAAGAGCTCATAAATTTCTAATGTATATCGGATAACCGGAAGTATCATTTATACAAGCTTTTAACAGTTTTTCTTGTAAAAAATTCATTGAATATAATTTTTTAGCATCTTTTACCAATACAAATTGAATATAATGGCACAATATTCAATTCTACGATAATAGCATTTAGTAAATAACTTGAAATAACTTTATATTATATTATAAAATAATTTATTTTTGTACATCACTTTGCCTCTGCGTCAAACAAAAGCAATACTTTAATAACAAATTTGACACATTTAAACAAATGTCACTGTCACGAAGCAATTTTCATTAAAATTAATAATGAAAACGTGTTAAGAAGAATTTAGTAGTTTAAATATGATTCTAATGAAATTAAGGTTTGTAAAAATAATATATTTTCCATCATACATAAATATTAGATATACAGGATAATTCGATTTAAGTTTGATGTTTGCAGCATTATATATCAAACAGCTTTCAATAAGAACGTGATTTCAAAGTGTCAAATAATAGTTTGCAACTACACATTTACGAAATGGATCATGTACGGCGAAGAATTTACACAGATTGCGTTCAAGAGCATAAGGAAGTTGGTGATGATTTTGACAATAATGTGTGTGTGACGATTTTTCCTTAAAATATATTAATTATACAAAAGTTCGCAAAGTAAACGTAAACGCAAACGTAATAAAATATAATCCAAAATTTCGAATTACAAACTTTTCTATTTATTGGAACAACAAAGTAGATTTTGTATACAAATGATCAATCGGAAGTGAAACTTTACTTAAAGTTCATTGCTGTTTTAAACATGGAATTGGCAGGAGGTCATGCGCTGGCCACATCAGATTTTTAAATTAAAAGTTTTAATTCTTTATTAGGTTTACTGGTAACGTACGTAAGTAAGTATAATACATATAGATTAGATACAAGGCAAAAAAATTGGAGAAAACCTAAAATTTAAGGCATTTAATAGTAACAGTTAAATACGCTGGTGATAGCATTATGTTTGGGGCTATATTTTTTCAACGGGCGTACAAAAATTAGTAATTATTGCAACAATGGATAGCAAAGGTTACCTCGATATTTTAAAAGCAAAATTAAAACAAAGTGCCGAAAAATAGGGCCTTAACAGACAATTTTAATTTCATGCCTCAGAAAAATTCGACAAATAATTTGCGTCTATAAGAGAATGCGCACTGTATAATATTAAAAATATGCTTAATCATCCCTCACAGTCTCCGGACTTTAACCAGATTGAGAAAGTGTGGAAAATTCTTAAAATAAATAAGAATATAAAGCAAAAAAGAATTTAAAATTAATTACAAGTAAAATGGCAGAATATAATGCCATCGGTGACCAAAAATTTGGTAGATTCAATGACTCATCGCTTAGTGGTGGAAAAACCAAAGGAAAACCCTCCAAATATTATATTTCTTTATGAAATAAATAAATGGTTTATTATTTAACAGCCCGATTCACAAAAAAGTTTAAGCTAATCCTCATTTTTGGATTAGCGAATTCTACTCTAATTTTGACAGTTTATATCTTAAAATATAGTCTAATCTATTCCTAGTATCTATCTTTATTGATAATATCATGAAAATTAAATTTTAAATACCGGAATAGAATAGAATTCACTAATCCAAAAATAAGGATTAGCTTAAACTTTTTTGTGAATCGGGCTGTAAATGTTTTGGGTATCGTACGGAGACTTTTTTGTCATGAAATTATGAATACTTTCAATGTTTACCCCATAATATAAATAAAGTAAATTATTTGTTTATTTTACATTTATAATAACGTAATATACTGCGTTTCATTTTGGATTAAAAGGAAATTAAATATATTGGGTTTTAGACTGCTATTTTTACATACATTTAAACTACTGTCGTACGGAGACTTTTTTGTATGACTGTATTTATGTTTTTGGAATAATTAATATATTTGTTACTGTTGTCTAGGAGAATTTATAAATTAACCAAAAAAGTTGTTCAGTACGACAGATAAAGAAGAATTTTATTATTCCTAAATGTTTAAATTTTATGTTATTACGAAAAATCTTGAACGCCACACGGTCGATACGTATTATAAATTCAATAAAAGCTAAATTTGTAAAAAAATACATTCTTAATTTGGAATTAAATTTCTGAAATATAATATGTACTTATTTTTAACAAAGTTAATTTTTACTATATTGATTTTATATGGATGATTAAATTAAATGAGGGATTTCCCACAAGAATCAAACACGTCCATTTGTTGAAGTTTCAGGTTATGTTGCCATTTTGACGCACATTTTAATATTGTAGGGAAAATTTATAATGAAAAAATAATGTAATGCGAATGATTTCTTTTTTTATTTAATGAATATGAATAAAGTATTAAGCGCCGGCAAATTCATTAGTGATACAATATCGACGGCTCTGGAAAGATTTATAGCTGACTTCAATCCCTTATTAAACAATAATACATTTCATTATTATTTCATAACTGGTACATATCCGGAATTGAAACAAGGGTATTAGAAATAATTACTTGTTCCAAGTGATAGGATTATATGATTATTTTCATATTACTCAAGTAATGTATTCATTTTCTGTTCTTTTTTATATACAGTAAGGGTGGGCAGATACGCAATTTCAAAAAACGATACCGATACTTCCGATACTGTATCTGAATTAGGGTTTTCTACCCGGGTACCCGGATCCGTATTTCAAGCTTTTTGTACCCGGATACCATCTGATTATTTAACTTGTGATAAAGATGATTTTAGTTCCCACAAACTCGATTTTATGAGAAAAAAGTTTGTTTAATTATTAATAAAAGATGAATTTACGAAAATAGTTTATTTTCCTTAACAAATGTATAAAAATTGCAAATACATGGGTACCCGGGTATTTAAAAAAATAATACCCGATACCCGGGTATCCAAAAAAGTTGTGTATGCGAAATCCCTAATCTGAATGTATCTGAATATCAGAATATTAGATACTTTATGGATCTCCAAACTTAAACAAAATTAACCTCTAATGACATCTTGTCAATATGACAGATAACCGTTGAATTTTCCTATAAGTTACGACTTGACATTTGATTGACAGAAATGTATTTGTCTGTCTCATTTAAAATGACACATGGGGAATGAATTTGACAGAAGTATTATATTTAAATATTGTAAGAAATTTAGCCGAGTCAGAAAACCACTCGGGCACAAGGTGCACACTATATTTTTTCTACAACTAATTTTAATTTAGAATGCAGGTATAATTATTTAAACAAAATTAACTTCTATTGACGTCTTATCAAATGTTAATTCGTTCCCTATGTTTCATTTTAAATGGAACGGGCAAATACATTGCTGTCAATCAAATGTCAAGTCGTATCGTAATCATAGATATGACAAACCCAATGTTTCACGTTAAAAAATACTCACGGTATGATATATAGAATAGAATCTTTTCCAAGGAAATTTTGGTATGGGATTTGTACAAAATACATCGAATTGACAGAAGGTCTTGTGCTGGCCACAACAGATTTTTCTTTCATAATCTTCAAATTTTTCAAATCGAAAGTGTGTTTTAGTGTGTTATAATGTTCAACCAGAATACATTAATGAATAATATATTCTACAATTCGTCCTTTTTAAGCTTCGAATATTAAAAAAATTACAATAATTCAATGGCAGTATACTTCTACCGTATTCTATATTGAATATTCACAGAGTAGACGCAAATTTTCTATAGGCCCTTTTCCATTTCACATTTAAAAATAAAGCGATACGATACAATTACTATCGGTGATAATAGTGCTCGAACATTACATTGCAGAGAGGTACGCATAATACACAAATGTATTTTCTCTGATATTTAAAAACCTGTACGAGTACGAGATTTAAAAATGTGGTATTTAGAAAATGTAAACCCGGTTTTGCATTATTATAAATTTTTCATTCATTTTTACAATTCCGTTTTTCAGTTTTTAGTTCATTTTTAGGGATTACGCGATTTGTATGCAACCAATATAAAAATTGTGAATTTACTGAATTTTATTGAACTGGAAAAATATACTGCGTTATCAATATCCATTAAATATCGTACATTGATAGGATTTGGTGTCCGTAAAATATAGAAGCTTTAAATAATATTAACTATTCAATCTACTTGTCATCTGTCAAACTAAAATAAATGTGCGAGATTTTCAATTTTATGACAGATCATAGACCGAATTTTAATGAATAATTTTGCTTCAACCTTATTTTAGAAGAGAATATATCGTCGCGTTCAAGGCAAAACGGCCTAAGCGCCAAAAAATCGTAATTTGCGATTTTGGTACCTTTCGATAGATTGGCGTAACCGCCATCTATTAAACACAGTGGCATAAGTACGAAAAATTTATTTAAGTAGATATTTCACTTTGAAGTTGCGCAAGCGACAATCACAATTTTATTACGCAGGCTTAAAATGGCATATGCTCCATTTCTACGTAGTTTCTTATGGGTGAATGCAGAGTGAAATGGCCCGAGTTATTGATGTCAAAGTAAGTGTTTTAAAAAATCTGCTTACTTTTAATGCAGTTAAGACATTAAAAATATATTTGTATAAAAGCGCAGACAGTTATTTGTGTCTCCTGGCTTATTATGTAAATGGCGCTTGTGTCGTTTTGCCTTGAACGCGACGATACTGTGACAACGAAAATAGATATACTCACGTCATCAATTTCTGTTTCAAGAATTACTAAATTTTTATTTAGCATCTTTGTTGTATGCACACGTAGCATATATGACACTTTTATTCGCTGTCTCATTAAAGTACATGTTACAAAAATGCGTATACTTATGTAACATTCTCTTTACAATCAAATAATTACTACCAAGTTTATATCTCTATACACATTTTTGAATTATTGCCCCAAAAGTCAATATACCCCACATTTGAGATAAAAACTTCAAAATTTTCAAAAATCTAATTTTTATGTATCTAGATACTTCTCAATGCTCTGATTGCAAATTTTGAAACCGCAGGTCGATATCTCTTCTCGTTCTTGAGATATTTAGATTCAAAGTTTTGCTCAAAACTGCCCATTTTTGGGTAAAAACCCAAAAATGGGTCGAGATATGAATTTGGCGACAACACCATTCGATTCTACGGGCAAAGTTACATAAGTACACTAATTTTCAGAATTTTTGTACACCGCATACAATCTCTAAACCAAAATAACTGAAAATGGCCAAAAATCGCAAAAATCTAAGGTGTATCCCTTACGATTTTTTCAGATTTTGGCCATTTTCAGGGGTTTTCAAACTTTTATTCATAAAAAATGAACCAGTTAGAAAAAAATTCTGAAAATTGCTATACTTATGTAGTCCGTAGAATCGAATGGTGATGTCACCTAATTCATATCTCGACCCATTTTTGGGTTAAAATCCAAAAATGGGCAGTTTTGTGCAAAACTTTGAATCTAAATATCTCGAGAACGAAAAGAGATATCGACCTGCGGTTTCAAAATTTGGAATTTTTTATCTAAATGTTGACTTTTGGGGCAATAATTCAAAAATGGGTAAAGATATAAACTTGGTAGTAATATTATTTGATTGTAAAGAGAATGTTACGTAAGTGTACGCATTTCTAGAGTATTTGAAACTAAACATTATTGAACAAACTAAGTGGTCTATTCAGAGAAACACAGTCATAAAGATTGTTACGGATATAAAGATTGTTATCATAAAGACATTTGTAACAATCTTTATGAATTTGTCAATTCAGAATCTACGTCGGTATTATTGACAATCTTTATAAAATAATACTTGTGAATGAACCAGATTATTTGACAATAGGTAACTTCATTATGCATATATGAACAACCTAACCTTATATGTCAACGCTTTATTCTTTTAATAATGTGTTGCTAATTATATTTAAAATGCAAACATTCAGCCAAAACAACTAAAGAAGAATGTGACATTTCTGTCATATTTCAAAACTTCTAAATTGTTTAGAACGGGTATGTTATTTTTTTTAAATTTTGATTGAAGAAAAGGCACACATTAGCACCAAAATAAATAACTAGGTTTTCACGAATACCTACCATAGAATATAATATTTTCAAAGAAATATGTATTTCGTCAAAAGTAACTTTCGTCCACGACAGTTTTTATCGTTCTTATTATCATTATTTAAGTCGAAGCAGGATCCATGCGAATAATCAACTGCATCCTGCTAATATTTAGCAGAAAGGGCATTATTAATAATATATGATTGATGTAATAATCTGTCACATGTCAAATATTAGAAATAACAACGTGATAACAACCATAAATACATAGTTTTAGCAGTCGTTATGATAAAGACTGTCAAAACACGTAACAATTGTTGACGGTAATCACCTTCAGGACTGAGAATACCAATTTTGATTTTAACAATCTTTACAGTACATAACAACCATAAAGACCATAACGACTATGCAAATATTGAGTTCTGAATAGGCCCCTAAATCCTAAAGATTCCAACGCACCTTAAGGCCTAAGTATTGACGTTACGCAGAATGCGAGCTAAAACTAACACTTTACTCCATGACCTTCCTGAATGAATCTTTCACATAGACTATCTTAAACAAACAGTTATCTCTTCAGTAGAGCCTCTGATGAGAGGTGCGGGGTTTATCATACAGCATCCATAGCTAAATAACAACCCTGCACTTCAGCTTCTATATCTTATATAGATAATTACCAAGACAATAATACATCTAGACTAAATAGAGATATGTAGAGATGCACTCGATTTCGAGTCGATCATCGAGCCGGGCCGAAGATATTTTTTATCGGGCCGAATCGGGCTAATCATTTTCAAAAATCGAGGCGAGTCGGACTTTTGATTTTGGCCTGGCCCGAAAATTCGAGCTTTTCGGGACAGCCCGATAAATCTTATAGTTCATTCTAATGCACAGTTTCCTTAATATTTTAATGAAAATGGATGAAGTTAAAAAGGATCAAAATGAATTAATAACAACATACTTCACATATTAATAAATAAAAATGTATTATTTTACTTGAAGAATTCAAAGTTATTCATTAAAGCATAATAATTATATTGTGATGATGCTATTATTATTGTTATTACTCGTATACTTAAATAAAAGTGATTTTTGTTCCTACCATAATGGTTTCTTGTCCTATTTTTGAGCAGAAACAAAGTTAGATAAAAAATCCTTATGCAAATTAAAATTCTATTTTTTTATATAATATTTGTGAAAAAGTTGTTTAAATTCTTTGGCAAACAAAGTGTTAAATACTCGTAGGTCTGTAATTTTTATAAAAAACTTACACTAAAAAAGTTTCTTTTTTAACTACTTATGTTAACTAATGTTCAAAGTTATATGAATGTAGAGGTTTTTATAAGTTTGACATGAAAAAAGTTAAACATTTCGCCTTAACATAAAAATCAACATTAGGAATGCCGGATGCACCCAATTTCGGGCTTTGGCCCGGCCCGGCCCGATTTCCAGTCAATTTTCCAGCCGGGCTAGCTAATTTTTTTTGTCGAGTCGATCTTTCAGTCGGGTCGGTAATTTTTATTTTCGGGCCGAGTCGATCCAAACCTCAAAGCCCGGCCCGGCCCGCCCGAATGCATCTCTAGAGATATGTGAGAAAAATGATAATTATTTGTAAACAAAATTTTGGCTTACAAAGTCAACACAGTTGAAATATAGATATTTTGACGAGTTCAAAATAAAATGATTAGTTTGTATTGCTCTACCGTCACCTTGTTCCAATTTCATGTTTCACCATTAATGCCAACATATCCATTTACCTTCCGTTTCTACTTGAAAAGATTTGATTGTCTCGAAAATCGAATTTGTGCGGAAACTATCAGCTGTCAAGTGTCATGTTCCCTTCGCGAATGATTCCCCCAAACAATACCGTCACTCGGGTTGCTCGTGCCTTGTGCGTGAGATGATTGTCCCTGTAACTGTTGCTCTGAAAGCAACAGGGCTTATCTTGCTATCGCTATCGCTATTGATTGATATAAATAACCTGTTCTGCTGCGAATTGTGAATTTATCGGCAGGAGGGGGAGAGGGAGGGGGGGGGGGGGTCAGAGATCATCACGCACGCGTGACGGTTCTTAATCATGACGCGACTCGCAAGGCTTTGGCTTTGATCCCGGGTCGACTGGGACAAGAGCGCATAATGAATGAATCAATGAGACGCACTCAATACGGACTAGCTAATGTAGGGAAAGGTTTTCAGTATATATGGAGCTAGATGCTACAGTATATCAACGTTCTTACCTGAAATTGAGGGCGAATTAGGGGTATTAATCATTTTGGACAAAGGTTTTCACTATACAGGTGTCTCAAAATAGGGGGATATGACTTAGTCACAGATTCTTGAGGCTAAAATAAGACGATTTTAGTAAACTTGCTTCTACCGGAAAGTGTACCATTTAGCCAGTATTCTGCTTCAAAGTTCTTTAAAAAAAAATATTTTTTTTCTTATAACAACGGACTACTTTATTCGATTTGGATGAAATTTGGTATGACAGTTCATATTTACAAGTCCTCTTTTAAGATGATACTAGTGAACCACTAATATATGAAACTTGGGTGTCCCGACATTAATTAAACAGTAAGTTTTTAATGGCCACGCCGATAAAGTAAAATATGAGGTCACGTAGTCGTGTACATATAGTGTCTGATTGCCAACCTGGTGACCCGGGTTCGATACCGGCCAGTGCAGCCTGTTTCATTATAGCCGATGTATATTACCGAGAGGCGAAGCATCGAGGTGAGGTAAAGCGCGAAGCTGTGATGAAACTCTCACCGAGGTAATGTATACTATTTTATTCACAATCATTCTCATTTTAAATCAATAATTTTCAAAATAAATCAATGAGTTATAACCTTTAATTTTATTCATATTTTTGACAGCTCTCTTAAAATTTGTTTTAGCCTACTTTATTATAAGGATCTATGACAATGTTGCTAGGCAACCTCTACATAAACATTTCCAACCCAAGAGATGGAAGTTTCCAACCCAAGAGATTGTCATTAAGGTTAGGAATGACGTATTTCCCAATTTCCAAAAGGTTAGGAATCGGTATATTACTATAATGATTGTGAATAAAATAATTTAAATGTCAACTCTCATTCGCTATATTAAAAACCGCATCGTATTGAAGATAACGGCCCCTATCATTATTATAAAATTAGATTTTTATTATCTTCTTAGTTTATAGGAAGAACCCTTACGTTAACGTTTCAATAAAAAATTCTCTCTGTTTGAAGTTTGATGTCTTTTATTACGTCGGGAGTCAATATGTTAGACATCTTGAAAATGCCATCATCGCTCCAAAGGACAGTATGCCATTTTTCACTCGTCCACGATGAGTGTTCCTCAGCAAATGCAATTCTGGCGCTCCTGTTTTTCTTTGATAGTACAGGTTTCTTAACGGCTATTTTTACTTCCTTGTACGAAGTAAAGGAAGTATTGTAATCGCGAAAAATTTCGGTTTCCAGATTTCAACGGAAATATCCATTTTGAGCATCCCTGAATCCATTTTGACTAATTTCGTCGTGACGTCTGTACGTACGTTCGTACGTACGTATGTACGTATCTCGCATAACTGAAAAACGGGAAGCCGTAGAAAGTTAAAATTTTGTATTTAGAACTGTTATAACATCTAGTTGTGCACCTCCCTTTTTGGTCATTACATAACTTGCGGAAGTGGTACTTTACTTGAAGCCTGTAATAGATTTCAATGAAAAACTATATTAAAATATAATCCAAAACTTTTCAAATTTGGTATATAAGACTTTTATATCAATGGGAATAACATAATAGATTTTAGTTAAAATGGTTTACCCGGAAGTGGTACTTTACTTGAAGCCTATAATAGATTTTAATGAAAAACTATATTAAAATATAATCCAAAACTTTTCAAATTTGATATATAAGACTTTTATGTCAATGGGAATAACATAATATATTTTAGTTAAATTGGTCTACCCGGAAGTGGTACTTTACTTGAAGCCTATAATAGATTTTAATGAAAACTATATTAAAATATAATCCAAAACTTTTCAAATTTAGTATATAATAGTTTTATATCAATAAGAATAACATAATAGATTTTGGTTAAAATGGTTTACCCGGAAGTGGTACTTTACTTGAAGTCTATAATAGATTTTAATGAAAAATTATATTAAAATATAATCCAAAACTTTTCAAATTTGATATATAAGACTTCTATATCAATGGGAATAACATAATAGATTTTGGTTAAAATAGTCTAACCGGAAGTGATACTTTACCTGAAGATGTTATCAGTTTTTCTTGAAAAAAATGGTGTTATTTTGATTTTAGTAATAAATGCTTCAAATAAAAGTTTTAGAGAATTGAATTCTGCGTCGAAAACATTAATTATGATTAAATTAGCTCTTGTATTCTCTAATTAAGTTTGCTATGGATTACGACAAAAAATAACAAAAAAAATAAAATGTTGATATCAAATTATGTCAAATATGTGCAATTTTATGATTGGGTCTGTTATAATACATATTTTAATTAACAAAATATGTATAGTGTAACAGGCGTACAAGGAAGTCATGTGCTGTCCACATCAGATATTTTTTTATTATCACTCAAATATATATGAAATTGTTCAAGAATTTTTGCAGAACGTTCACTTGATGATAAAGTCGGATCACTTACGGATAGAGGCCGAATGGTTTTTATCAATTCTAGCACTAGTTTTTTTGGACCACCGACTTTTATACTAATTTTAACACTTCTATACTGCGAATTTTTTTTCAAAATCTTTGATATGCCACTTTTACTGATTTTTAATTTTTTTTTAAATATTGCGCTGTTTCACACCATCTTTATGAAACTGTACTACCCTTTCTCATAAGTCGTCGGAAAAATATTTATTTTTACTCATCTTAACATCAACTTACTAAATAAATGACAAAATACAACTGAAAGTAAGACAATTAAAATCATATTTTCAATATGTTTCCATACTTTTCTCCACCGAAAACGAGTATATGTTATTTCACTTAAATCGTACAGTCAATATCAAAAGATTTCTTATGAATATATTCTTCGATATATTGCCTTTGGAAAATACGATTCAAATTTGCGAGAACTATGAACGGAATTTAAAAAAACGAAATATTTAAAAGTTTCCATACTTTTGTCCGCCACTGTAATTTGAATTAAATATAGCGTTCCATTCTTAAATTAAAATTTAAGAAAAAAAATGTTTTGAAAAACATTGATTTCTTTGTATTACTTTGTTGGCATGCTGAATACACGTAATTAAAATCTGCTTTGGAATCTTTTACGAGCGAAATAAACTTCAAGAACGTAATGAAATTCCTACTATGCTCCATTTGGAATACAAGGATACTAATTACGTCTTATTTCGGAATTACCAATATTACCATTCTATTTTTGATTCGTGCTTTTGCTGTATTTTTTCTTCTAAAGAATTTAATCACAGCCAGTGCATTTCAATTTCATGACTGAAATTAATTTCATTTTTATATAGTTTTCATGGAAATTAATTTAAGTACTCTTTAAAAAAATTTCATGCATCTACCTACATAAACAAAACATGGTAAAACACTTAACGGTATTATATCAAAAAGTAATTAATTTAAATTAAATTTATAAGGGCATATTTTTTTATTTTTGTTAAAAATTTATATCACGGATACATAAAATGAATAATATTTTTTGTAAAAGAAATATGCATATGAATATGAACGTAAAGCTAAATTTATGAAATATTTAAAATATTTCATGTTTTTATTACTTGTAAAACAAGTGTTGTATGAGATGTAAATTTATATAATTCCATCTCAACAAAAAATGTAATTTTTTTCTCAAATGTGTAAGGGTTATACATATATTATTTATTTTTATCTCTCGATAAGAGAGGTATTGGAATCATGCTAAAATTCGCATATTCTGATTTTAGTGGATAACTACGTTTTAAGGTCACTATAATCCGATTATAAAATTTTTACGATGATGTCCGTGTGGATGTTGAATCCACGGTTTCTCAAATACTATAAGACTTAAAAAATATTTAATTGCAGTTTCCTCAATCTGACATTCCCGGGAAGAGCTGATTACATTTTGGTAAGAATTGGACAACCTGAAGTAATAGTTACTTTAAAAAATCTTCTATTTTATTACTTTGAAAATTTCTGTTATTACTATTATTGAAGAACATAAAATTCTACATCTGATACATTTAAAAATTTTATTATATCTTGTATAGATTTAGAGATAAAGGCACTGTAATATATAGAATAATCTAATCGCAGAGGCCAAAGCACTAATGAAACCAGTTGACAAATTCAAATGTTTATAACATAGTTTGTAAATGATAAATGTCAGTGTCAAAAATCAACAGTTTTAGTGACATTCTGAAAGCTTTTTCTGGGAAGTAATGCATATATCCATAAGAAATACCGCCAATCTTGCTAATGAATTGGAAGATTCTCTGACATTTAGGAACTTCCTCATACAATGAAAAATAGATATAATTAGAATTGTATGTGTGCAGAAGACATGTTAAATACAATAAAAACTATATTTGGGTAACTGGACATAATAGTTTCTTTAAAAAAATCTTTTTGAAAATATGTATATTACAAATATTGAAGAACATAAAATTTTACATCTGATACATTTTTATTATATCTTCTATAAATTTAGAGATAATGACGCCGCTATAATATAAAGAATCATGGGATGTAATAAGTCGAGTAGGCTAAACTAAACTAAGGAAACCAGCTGACAAATTCAAATGTTTACATAGTTATCAGTGTCAAAAATCAACAGTTTTAGTGATATTCTCAAAGCTTTTTCTGGTAAGTATATTTAATCTTTCTTATTGTTTTATTAATTAAATATTTAAAATTATAGGTAACATGCATATATCCGTCAGAAATATCGCCAATCTTTTTAATAAACTGGAAGAATCTGTGACATTTAGGAACTTCCCATTCAATGAAAAATAGATATAATTAGAATTATATGTGTGCAGAAGACATGTTAAATACAATAAAAAACAATATTTGGGTAAAGTTCTGTATTTTTTTTGTTATAAAACGACGGTTCGATAGCGAAGTGCAATACAATACTTATATAACATAAAATGGAAATGGTGAGAGGTATTGTGCTGCCCACTAAAGATTTTTGTTATAAGCAATTGAAATGTATCCTTCCATTTATATAAATCATAACGGCATATTACCCATTTTTGGGTGTGCCAATCTGTTTTGTACCCAGATATCGGTAATGATGATGACATATTCGTACTGTGTCGGCGTTTACCATTACCTCACGGGCATTTTTGCTGGCGTGAAGAGTGGACCACAGGATTTTTGTGCTATTTAAAATTTTAATTAATATTTATACAATCATTTTTAACTAAAACTCGTCAGTGTATATTTTCACATACTTATTGAATATAGTTAAATTTTGACTATAGTTTTACCTTTGTCACACTGAAAAATTCGAAAATCGTAATTTGTTTTAATTTACATGACATTGAAAATGACTTTAAAAAATTGTTATTTATTTATTTATTCATTATTTATTATTTTTCTCGAGATCAAATATATTTGACCAATAATTTTGAGCCCACTAGATGCAGGATGCAGTTTTTAATTGACAACTTAAATTAAATTTTAAATACCGGAATACGAGTAGAATAGAATTCACTAATCCAAAAATGAGGATTAACTTAAACTGTTTTGAGAATCGAACTGTAAAGGTATAGATTGCTAAATGAAAATGTTATTATTGTATTTTCTATATTCAGGGAAAAATGCACCCGGTATATCAACAAATTATATGAATAAATTTACATTATACGATTAATGTATTATTTGTATTTACATTTGTCCGATAAATTTATTATATCAACAATCAATCTGTGTTTTAGTTATAATAACAAATGCGGTATTATTTGAATTTGTTTAATCTAACTGAACCTGTTTTACATTTACACACACACACAAACACACACACACACACACACACACAAACACACACACACACAGACACACACTTCTTACAATTCTCGTCCGTGAAGTATTTTACAGCGCTCTAGTTAATAAGGCACTGTTGTAAAATACAACTTACACGCACTCGAATATAAATAACTATTACAATATCTAATGGATATTTCGTGATATTTTCAAATTAGAGACTATTTAAAAAACATTATTTTTTAAAATGTAATACTTTGAAAGCAAATACAATTTTTGTAGAAGCACTTACATTTTTCTCCTTATTATTCTTCGAAAATGTATATTGAACAATTTCTTGTTTAGATTTTTTCGGGAAATTGCGAGTAAACTAAATTTTGCTAAACAAGTATTAAATTGAAAAGACGATAAACACAAACTCATCCATTTCAAATTTTTTGTTGAAATGATGAAATTTTCTTTTTTATTAGCAATTAGTGTAGGGAAAACTGCAAACTATGCTTGCATATTTCCGAATATTTAAACTCCAACAATTCTATTTGCAGTATCAATTATTAACGGTCAGAAAGCCACGGCAATTTATTCAAATCATAAACAGATTATGTGTAAATTGTAAAATAAGCGTAAATGAAAGAAAAAACACATTGTGAAGTTGTGTGGATATTGAGAGGAATTTTTAATTGGCTGTACATTTATAGAAGCTTGGATACAATTACCCGGCATCCGACCGGAATGCTCAATCGATTAGAAACATAATTTTTAATTAAGTTTAAACAGAGACGCGAACGTAGATGAGTAGAAGGATTATTGGGTGTTAATTGGTATGACGCTAATTGCCCGCCTACTCCGATAATATTATCAACGTGCACACCTACGCGTAAGTCCACAATAATTGTCCAGGATGACTAAAGATAGATGAACTTTATTTTTAACTTTAATCTTTTGAAATTATTAAAATATCTTTCAGAACTCATTAATAATTGGAATAATACTATCTTTTTAGTTTAAGTTCTGTATTTATTTATTATTAAAACCCAACGTTTCGGCACCATAAACGGGTGGCTTCTTCAGGGGAAATTGACATAAAAATGTGAAAAAACAAAAACAACAAGTAACCAGGGTAACAAGAAAAGTACGGAAATGTTACCTTTTTACCTCTCGCTAAGAGAGGTATTGGATTCATGCTAAAATTCGCATATCCAGATTTTATTGAATAAGCACGATTTAAGGTCCCTAGAATCCGATTATAACATTTTTAAAATGATGTCTGTGTGTGTGTGTGTGTGTGTGTGTGTATGTATGGATGTTGAAGGGACGATTCCTCAAAAACTATAAGACTTAAAAAATATTTAACTGCAGTTTCTTCAATCCGACATTCCTGGGAAGAGCTGAAAAGGTTTTGGTAACAATTGAACAACCCAAAGTAGTAGTTTCTTAGAAAAATTCTTATTTTTGGTAGTTTTTTTTAATTAAATATTGAAGAACATAAAATTCTCCATCTAATATACTTAAAAATTTTCTTATATCTTGTTTAGATTTAGAGATAAAGACACTATAATTTATAGAGTAAACTAATCGCAGAGGCTAAGGTACTAAGGAAACAAGTTGACAAAATGACACATGTCATTGTCAAATATTAACAGTTTTAGTGACATTCTGATAGCTTTTCCTGGGAAGTATATTTAATCTTTCTTATTGTTTTATTAATTAAATATTTGAAATTATAAGTAAAATTGTGGTAAAATGCATATATCCATCAGAAATACCGCCAATCTGGTTAATGAATTGGAACAATCTCTGACATTTAGAAACTTCCTCATACAATGAAAAATACATATAATTAGAATTATATGTCTGCAGAAGACATGTTAAATACAATAAAAAACGATATTTGAGTAAAGTTCTGTAATTTTTTGTTATAAAACGACGGTTCGAAAGCGAAGTGCAATACAATACTTATATGGTCTAATATGGAAATGGCGAGAGGTCTTGTGCTGGCCACAACAGATTTTTTATGTATAAAATTTTCTAGACAAAAAACTTGGACGGCGAACATGCATCTTCTCAGGAAAACTCTCCTTTTGCCAGAGGAAAAACCGTCCCAAAAACTGGCAGAGAAGTGATCTGTATAACTCAGAGACGCTTTATTGGTAGCGAAATACCGCAGCCTGCAGCCGTACTCTGTATTAACAGATGTTACAAAAAGTCTAGAAACAATTGTATACATATTACAAATTACAACATATTTAATATTGGAAGCCATGCGTGATTGAGATTGATATTTCTTGTTTTATAAATCTCAATGGCTTCTCTAATTAATCTGTTGTTAAGTCGAGTAGGTCTTGCAATAATGCAGTTTATAGGATTGGGAATAAAAAGCGCACGTAAGTATTAACGAAAATGTCAGAATATAAATTGACATTGACAGATTACAGATATTTGTACAGGTAGACACTTAAAAAATTTGGCATCAGTGTAAAAATCTCCAGTCCATAATTACATGACGGCAAATATAACCAAAATCACGCATTCTTATTGGTTTATAATTTAATGAATGATATACTTGTAATGACTGTAAATGTTTTATTATTTTCATATATAATATTTGATCGTACGACTGTACTTTATCTAAACAAAGCGCGACGCATCATATGCGAAATACGGGCGCGGTAGTCTTCAAAGTTCTTTCGTGGGGGCTGGGTCAAAATTTCGTACAAGAAGTTACTACCAGGTGAAACCGAATCCCTGTGATCACCAATTAATCCAGGAGACTTCTTTCACTTCTAGAATCTACTTAAGGTAGGTTTTCTTCTTTTGTATATTTTTTACAATTTTTATTGTTAATGTATTATTGCGTAACAACTGGGCGTAATTGGATGTAACAGTTGAATGTAACTGTTCAATTATTTTGTATTTTAATCAATATTTTTATATATACTTTATTCTAATTTTGAAATTATATTTTGTTTGAGTTAAATTTGTATTGTTAAATTTCCTAACAATTTTGACTTCGCTCGGTCAGAATTGGACATAAATTCTTGGTTATAGTTTTACCATTGCTACCAAGGTAGGTAAAATTTTTATATTAAATTGTGGGTGTTACATATGGGTAGTATCTATGGGTTAGATCATAACATTTGGTGCCAGCTATTTGGGATATTAATTTTCATTTTGAAATTTGAATTGCACGTTTCCATATATTAAAAGAAAAGTTGAAGAATTGAAAAAAATTATTATAATTGTTGCGCAATATTACATTGTAATACGCATTTTATGCATGACTCATCGGCTACAGATGAACCGTATAGAGCTTCTTTGTTTGTTATGCTGATAAATTGAACAATAACAATCTTATAATTTGCTGAGGTTTTATATATACCGTGTGATCCTACGTCGTTCTATAATAAAGAATCATTTATGCGTAATTTATAATTATTTTTTTTAAATTACTATTCAAAAATATATTTTTATTTTTACTAGTTTTTCTAAAGTATAAATTAAAATTAAAAAAAAAAAAAAATGCCTAACGATACTCCGACTACAACAGACGTACAGACAACTACAACTTTAACTTCAACAACAACAATGAGCCCTACGAGGCCTACATCGACGTCCACATTTATTCCTGCAAGAACAATTGGTCAGTCCTTGGTAGGAATTCCGCAATTTTCCGGGAAACCTCATGAAAATGTAAAAGGATTTTTTTCAAAAATTTCGCAAAGAGCTAAAATTGATTTATGGACAGAAGATCAAACAGTAGCTATTGCAAAATATCATCTAACGGGTGATGCATTCCGCTATTTGGAAACGGATGCACAGTTAAGTAGCGATGATGTCCCTTATACAATTTTTAAAAATACATTAATTAAAAAATATACTCGCAAAATTATACCAGGTCAGGGTCAAGTAAATTTAAGTAAATGTTTTCAAAGACCAAAAGAAAGTGTGGATCAGTATGCCACAAGATTAAAAGTAGTAGGGAGACAATTATTGGAGGAAAATTTAAGTTATAATGAAAATAATGACGATAAAGAGAAAGAAATAATTGAAAAAAGACATGACCGAGATCTTATACATCAATTCCAAAAAGGAATATCAGAAGAAATTTCAAAATTAATTATTATGGACATATCAAAAAACCCAAATTTTAAATTTGATGAAATTGTAGAATTGGCTATGAAAGCAGAAATTAATCTTAGTATATTACGGAATGCCAGGTCTAACGACACATATACTGTACAAAATAGTAGAGAACCCCCAATAAGAAATAAACAACCTACGAATTTTGAAAAAAAATATGATAGGAAACAAATAATTTGTTATAAATGTAACAAACCTGGACATATTAGTAGAAATTGTTTAACAGAAACGAATGATCAACAACGAACAGACCCTGGAAGACCTAGTACATCTCAAAATAATTATTCAAGGCCAAATTTAAACTCAAAAGCCCCGCCCTTTGTTCCCCGAAGCGAAGTAAGAAATTTTATTTTGCCAAATATTAATTCTAATAGTAATAAATTATTTTTTGTAAACGTAAAAATAAATAATCAAAATTTTAAAATGTTAATTGATACGGGTGCAGCAGTATCGATAGTAAAACAAAAAGTTATTCAACAAATAAGGGGAATCAAATTAAATGTAGACAAAAATATTACACTAAGAGGAATTAGTGGTTATGAAATAGAAGTATTGGGAAAAGCAACAATACCGTTTGAACTACAGTATCAGAAATTTCCATTCGAGTGTGTGGTTTGTGACAACGCATTACCACTTCAAACCGATGGATTATTTGGTCGTGATTTTCTAAAAACATTCGAAGCCACTATAAATTTTTCTGAAGCGTATGTCAATCTACATGGTATAAAAATTAAAATTCAAAGTGAATTTGAAGACTCAGAAGGCTCAGAAGAAGAATCAGATTTTGAAAATGATCAAGATGAAACGTGTTATGTCTTGAAAGAAAATCGCAAAATTATTAAAGGAAAAGAGCCGAGAAAGAAAAGGCATGAAGATAAAATATTGACCCAACCAGCAAAGAAGAAGTGTAATGAAATACGCGGAAACAATAAAGAAACAGAAAAATATGAAGTAAATCACTTGAAAAATCAAGATGAAAGAAAAAGTCAGTCATGTAAATTAACAGAAATACATGGAGATTTGTTTTCTGCGCCACGTGATTATTCTCTCGTTCATTGTGTTTCACAAAACTTGAAAATGAATCGAGGAATAGCAGTAATGTTTAAGAAAAAGTTTAATAATGTAAACTTATTGAAATCTAAAAATCCAAGAGTTGGGAATTTAGTATATTTAAAAGAACAAAATGATAACCATGGCAGGTTTATATATTATTTAGTAACCAAAGAATTACATTATCATAAACCCAAACTGAGTGATCTTGAAAGGTCATTGCACGAACTACGAAAACACTGTTTACGAAATAATGTTTCAAAGCTAGCAATGCCTCGGATTGGTTCAGGGTTAGATAAACTAAGATGGTCACAAGTAAGGAATTTAATAAAAAGCATATTTAAAGATACTGAGATAGAAATTGTAGTATATAAATTAAAAGAAAACATCGAAAATAACAATGAAAAGAAATCTGCGCAGATCAAGAATAAATTTGAAGAGAAAAATGGAGAGAATATCAAAAATAAATTTGAAGAGAAAAATGGAGAGAAGATCAAAAATAAACTTGAAGATAAAACTGGAGAGAAGACCGAAACGAAACTTAAAGAGAAAGTCGAAAAGAAGATCGAAAAGAAATCTGAAGAGAAAATCGAAAAGAAGACCGAAAAGAAATCTGAAGAGAAAATCGAAAAGAAGACTGGAAAGAAATCTGAAGAAAATAAGAAAAAGGGAAGAAATATGAAGAAAAACAAAGAAGGAAAAAATTGCAATGATATCACAACAGAAAATAAAAAAGGTAATAAAAAGAAAGGACCTTGTGAAAGGAGTAATCAACCATCGTCTTCACTACGGTCAATAGTGTATGATGATGAGGATAGGGTTGTTGACCGCTTCCCTGTTCGAATGAAAGAGCATGTTGATATCCCTCCACGATGTCAGTTTGTCTGCACAGCAATGCAGGAATTTGAAAATCCTGATAATGACATTATAATAGAGCCTGTTGAAATATTAACTTCCGGTGTGTTAGTTGCAAGATCTGTTAGTAAAGCAACAGCTGAAATTAATATTTGTATTTTAAACGTATCTAATCGAACAGTAAAAATTACCAAAAATACAATAGTCGCATATAGTGAAATCATTGATATATCAGAAAATAATAACACTAATCAACAAATAAATGTATTAAATATTGAAGAAAATAAAAATGTAATGTCTCAAATAAATTTAGACCATCTTCAAGAAAATGAACAATTAGAACTGAAAAAGTTGTTAGAAAAATATAAAGGAATTTTTATGGAAAAAGGAAGTAAATTGGGATGCACACATCAAGTCAAACATCAAATTATTACTGAAAATGTACCTCCCATAACAAAACCCCCATATCGAATACCATATAGTCAACGGGAAGAATTAAAAAATCAAATTAATGAAATGTTGGAACAAGGAGTAATACAGGAATCATCGTCCCCGTGGTTATAATGGTAGCGAAGAAAGCAGCAGAAGGTGAAAATAACATTCGTGTATGTATAGACTATCGAGCTTTAAATTCAATAACGAAAAGAGATTATTTCCCATTACCAAATTTGCAAGAAACAATAGATCAATTAGGTAAAGCTAAATTATTCACGACTCTTGACTTGGCAAGTGGATATTGGCAAGTAGAAGTTAATCCAGATGATAGAGAAAAAACAGCATTTTCAACACCTGATGGACATTATGAATGTGTAAGAATGCCATTCGGCTTAGCAAATGCACCAAGTACGTTCCAAAGACTTATGTATTCTATTATGTCAGGAATAACTGGAGAAAAATGCCTTGTATATTTAGATGATATCATTGTTTTTAGTAAAAATTTTGAAGAACACTTAGAACGATTAGAAGAAATATTTGAAAGATTAAAAAAGGCAAATCTAAAACTCAAACCGTCAAAATGTAAATTTGTAACCGAAAAAACTAATTATTTGGGCCATATTATATCCTCAGAAGGCGTTGAACCCGACCCAGAAAAAATCAGTGTGGTAAAATCATATCCAGTTCCTACAAATATTAAAGAAATCAGAGCATTTATTGGTCTTGTAGGATTTTACAGAAAATTTATTCCTGAATTTTCTCATGAAGCAATACAATTAACAAAATTGACAAGGAAAAATGTTAAATTTGATTGGGGTGAAAATCAACAAAAGGCTTTTGATTATTTAAAAGATAAATTATGTAATTCTCCACTATTAATGTATCCAGACTTCTCAAAACCATTTATTCTGTCTACTGACGCACCTGGTTATGCGATAAGTGCGATTTTAAGTCAAAAGTATGGTGACTCAGAAAAACCTATTGCTTATGCAAGTCGTCAACTAAATTCTGCAGAAAAGAATTATACGGTAACTGAGAAAGAATGTCTAGCTGTTGTATGGGGTGTAAAACATTTTAATTGTTATCTATATGGACGAAAATTTTCCGTCTTAACTGATCATAGACCTCTGAAATGGTTATTCTCACTACAAAAACCAATGTCAAGATTAATTCGATGGTCATTATTATTGTCAGAATATGATTTTGAAATCATACATAAACAAGGGAAAAAGCATAATAATGCTGATGCATTAAGTAGAATTACTATCAATGCTGTTGAAACATCAGAATTATTTCTACCAATTTGGGATAAAGAGTTAATAAAAAAGGAGCAAGAAAATGACGAATTTTGTAAAGTCATTATGAATAAAATAAATGAGCATAATGCAAAAATTGATTATTTTATTGACGACGATGGTCTGTTATTTAAGGAAAAATTAACAACAGAACGACATGATAAATGAGTAATACCGAAAAATTTAGTAAAGAAAATTATTCATGATTATCATGATCTTCCATTTGCCGGACATCAAGGCATTAGTAAAACTTTAAATTTAATAAAATCACGTATGTATTGGTTAAATATGAAACAAGACATTGAAGAATATATAAAAGTTTGTAAATCATGTAATGCAAGAAAAACGCCACCAAACAGAAAACCTGCTCCACTGCAGAAATTTGAAACAGTAACAATGCCATTTCAAATAACATCAATGGATATTGTTGGGCCATTTGTCACAAGTAATAATGGTAATCGCTACATATTGACCTTCCAAGATTATTTTACCAAATATCCAGAGGCTATTCCATTACCTGATCAATCAGCTGATACGGTTGCTAAAGCATTTGTTACTCAAATTATTTGTAAACATGGTGTGCCACAAAAACTGTTAACAGATCAAGGAAAAAATTTCGTTTCACAATTAATGAAAAATATTTGTAAGCTATTGGGCATTACTAAAATTCAGACAACTCCATATCATCCAATGAGTAATGGAATGATTGAAAGATCACATCGAGTATTTAAAGATATTATGTCACATTACATATCACCAACACAACAAGATTGGGATGAATGGATCCCATATATTTTAATGGCATATCGTGCATCAGTACATTCATCAACTAAAGACACACCATTCTTTTTAATGCATGGCAGAGACATGGAATTGCCGTATGAAGAAATTTTAAAACCATCAAAATTAAAATATGATTATGACACAAATTATGCATCGGAGTTATTAGCTAGATTAAATTCAGTATTTAAAATCGTCAAACAAAATTTAGAAAAAGCTGCTGACGTAAGAGAAAGACAATATAATAAACGAAGTAAACCTGTAGAATTCAACACTGGAGATCTAGTGTACTTACATAATCCAGCTTCAAAGATAGGCATATCTAAGAAATTATCAAAACCATGGGAAGGCCCATATCGAATACAAGAAAAATTTGGACCAGTTACATATAGAATCAAAGAAATTGAAGGGAAGAAAGAACAAGTAATTCACGTTAATAGATTAAAACATTATTACAAAATTAATAAAAATAACGAAAATAAAGACAGCGATGAAGAAAGTCAAGAAAATGAAGACAATGAAGTAGAAGAAGAATATTCATATCAAAAACCATTAATTCCATTCTTTTCACCAGTACCTAATTTTGTAGAAGACAATGAAGAAAGAAGACAAGGCCATCTCGTTTCCCATGAAAATCAAGAACGAATGTCAGAAGAACAAGAAATCGAAATTCAAGAAAGGGCAGAAGACCAATTCGAAGAAGTTACTCAAGAAAATCAAGAACGAAATATGTCAGAAGAACAAGAAGTTGAAATTCAAGAAAATGACCACAATATTGACAAAGACACTAATTCTGAAAATTTAAATTCACATACAAGTAATACATCATCATAATAATCATCATCGATATCATTTAAGAAGTCGAGGTCCTGTTAAAGAAGAGCCATGTCAACTTCCGAAAAGAATTTAAGGAAACAACAATTATATGATACAATTGGTTGAATAAATAAAGATAAGGCGATAGTTCCTCTTAAAGCTACTTGATGAGGTGAATAAAGAATACATCCTATGCCCATTTGACTTAGTTTTGTTCCCTGTTTCTAAATTTGATGTACCTTATTTCACCCGAGGAACTTAATTACCCCCATTTCACATGGAGTAAAACTCCTGTTAAACTTTGTGCAAAGCATATTTAAATTAGGTTAAGAAAAACCTAACTTCTTGTTGGCAACATGCGAGCCTGAAAAGACTTAGAGTTATTGTTGAGAAAAACAATCACATGGTGCTAACAATTAGTTAACCCAAATAAATAGTTATTAGGTTTCTAATGAAAATTGTATAATAATATGTATGAAATTTTGTTTCATATAATCTCTGGACCATTGAGCGTATGGGGAAAGAGAGGAAATTGAAAGATGAATACGACCTCCAAAATCAAGGCAAAAGTGGTACTTTTATATTCAATCAACTGTTTGCTGCACTAAAATCATGGTGTGAAGTTATTAACTTGCACCGCCATCAACAAAATTGAGCAACGCACAAATGGACGGCCGCCGTTTTGTACGCTGATCAATTCTAATGAAATTGAGGAAAGCAGCCCCTAACTTAAGTAATCACGCACCTACATCACCATCGGATGAAGTCAAATTCCACTCACCACCTGAAGGATTTTCCACCCGTCGTAATATTTGATAAAACTGTTATTGTTATGTAATGTTGTTATGATAATGTGAATAAGCGTTTCTCAGATAATAATTTCCCCTATCGTCTCATATGTGTCATTATTTTGTGTAATTTTAAGTATATTTTAACATTGTTATGATTTATGTAATGGAAGAAGTCTCCCTCCTAAAAGTTCTCGAAATTTTTGTTTATTATAACTGAAGAATTTCTCTTTGAAAAATTCTTTTCCCAAGGGGAAAGGAATGTAATGACTGTAAATGTTTTATTATTTTCATATATAATATTTGATCGTACGACTGTACTTTATCTAAACAAAGCGCGACGCATCATATGCGAAATACGGGCGCGGTAGTCTTCAAAGTTCTTTCGTGGGGGCTGGGTCAAAATTTCGTACAAGAAGTTACTACCAGGTGAAACCGAATCCCTGTGATCACCAATTAATCCAGGAGACTTCTTTCACTTCTAGAATCTACTTAAGGTAGGTTTTCTTCTTTTGTATATTTTTTACAATTTTTATTGTTAATGTATTATTGCGTAACAACTGGGCGTAATTGGATGTAACAGTTGAATGTAACTGTTCAATTATTTTGTATTTTAATCAATATTTTTATATATACTTTATTCTAATTTTGAAATTATATTTTGTTTGAGTTAAATTTGTATTGTTAAATTTCCTAACAATTTTGACTTCGCTCGGTCAGAATTGGACATAAATTCTTGGTTATAGTTTTACCATTGCTACCAAGGTAGGTAAAATTTTTATATTAATTTGTGGGTGTTACATATGGGTAGTATCTATGGGTTAGATCATAACATACTCATTTTCAGGGTATGTCTTTATCGCCTGAATATTCAAAACCAGAATATATGCACGTTCAACATTCATATTTTATTTTAGAATTATTTACTAACCCATTTTATATAAATATAATAAATTTTAATATATTTTATATGTCAAATCGGGAACTCAACCAAAATTATCAGACAAATTGAATCCGTAATAATTATCAAATATTTTGTAGATTCATAATATGTTGTTTTCTGTACGGACATACCACCCACGCATTTCATATGAAATTGTAGGAATAATGTAAAAATTTCATTTGATATTTATTAAATTTTACTCCTCTATTTAATAATTTTCAACTGAATTAATATTTCGTGTTTTAATTAAAATTTCAATTTACAAAACATTTTTTTAAAATAATGATTAACTCTTGTGCTAGAAGCTTATACATTTTCGTTTAGATTAATAGTTATTTATATATGAAGGTACTGAAGTTCTACTTTTTATCACGAAGCTTAAATTAATTTTAAAATTTAACCTGATATATCATATTTATTTATTTAAATTTACCTGGACAGCTCCAATGGGTCATATAGGGGATCCACATGTTAATAGACACAGAATTGACATCACATACAAGAGAGAGATAGAAGATCATTCTTTCAAACAAACCTACTCTCGTTGTCTTACGGGACGCTCCAGGATTCTAATTCTTTGTGATTTGTTCATTTGTGTTCAATAAAAATTAGTTTAAAACCACAAGATGTACGTGTGCAACTTTTTTTGTTTGATAATATTGAAGATCATTCGATTATTCAACTAAAACGATGGCTAGAGTGTATAGATCTATGGCTGATGACAGGTCTTTGTTTGGTAATGGTAACCATAGCAACCTTTAGTTCTATGCTTTGCCGCAAGATGCGCTCTTGCAAATTGTAATAGACCACGTTAGCGTAACGGTCAATTTGTAGCGGCAAATTCAAACTAAAACACTAACTCACCTCTGCTGATTTATACTTCCATGTTATTCATACGGGAACAAAAATATGCTATTTTCAAAATGTTCAAAAGAACTTTAAAATGCAAATCTTATCTATTAAACTTTATAAATACAAATCCCTAATGTATTGTCTATCTACTTATGTCGTATAATTATCTAAAACACCCAAAATTATTGAATAATCTGTAATTAAAGCAACATGTTCAAATTCATTAAAACGTAGGTCGTAGCTGTTTTCGATTCTATGTAATCCTGACAATTTAAATCATCAGTAAAGAAATTATTTATTGCGGACAACTTAATAACCTTTTCAGACATCGCAAATAACAAAAATGTTAAACTTATAACCACCTTATATTATAACTTTAAAGACAAACAGCGTCAAACCCAAACCTAACCTACAAATTCAGTTGACCTGACTGCACCAAGTTACGACATATGTTACTATTTGCCATCCTACTTTCTTTAAAATGAATCTGAATTACTGCTAATATAACAGGTAAGTTTTTGATTTGTAAAAAATTAATGAACAATTAGGAGATATGCAATTTATAGGTTAAAGTTACGATGGAGTTTTCTCCGAAAATATTTACCACATAATATTATGTGGCCACTATTTATTACTTGCTGGCCTTCCACCATATTTCTAGATGATACACTATAATACCCAAATCTACAAATAGTATCTAAATCTAAGCAAAGAAAATTGTTCATTATGAAAGAAAAACAATTAAAAGTAAAGCTATGTAGATAGAAATTAATATATGTACAACTACGGCAATGAAATACAATCTAAATAAAGAAAATCAAATGTTTTTTTTATTAAAAAAATTAATATACTGTTAATTAAATATGACTAAAATACTCTTAACCTACAAATACTTACTAACATTAACCCTATTAACTAAAATATTATTAAAACTATCACTAAATTGTTACTACAAGAAAGATCAAACTCAATTCTACCGAAATTAACAAAAAAAAAAAAAACACTATACCAAATCCGAAATTAAATTAAAAACTACGAAAATTAGTCTCACACCAATTGTACTCTTATGGAAGCCAGCGAAAATGTACCATTCGTTTGAATTTTGACGCCAGCGCCATCTCTTGATAATTTGGAAGCCCAATTGTGTAAGTATCTATTTACATAACTGATTATTTCTGTAAGTAATGTTTAAGTAACATGTAATTTAATATTTGTATATAATAGAAATTGTAGCTTGTTTTTAATTATATTTTCATGTTGCAATGACTCCATGTCTAGTTTTAGAGCCGTCAAGAAGACTGTTGTCACAGTCGAAACGTAGGCCAGGAAATAAATAATTTATATGTGACTGCATGTCTGATTTTTTCAAAAAAAAATATTATTTCGCATATTCATAGCAGTCATGTAAATGTTAAATTTTCATGACAGTTTTTTTTTAATGTTTTTAGATCAATATTTATAAATATTTCCACCTTTCCACTGTTCATATTTTGATAGCTTGGGTGATTCTATTTTATCAATTATTATTGACAGCTATTTGTTAAATCAACTCATAAATCAAATATAGCGAAATTTATTTTGCTATTTGACAATTAAATTACTTTTGGTATTGGCCCGTCAATCAAATAAAAATACATTTGAATGTAGCATGTAGTGTACTGTATATTTTATTTTACGAATGCTGTATGTACGTTTCTCGTCAATGCACGACCGGTTAAGATTGCTAAGGTTAAATTATTCATGAATTCTCTTCTTCTTATGTGAAGCAAGGGATAGGAATTTCACTTATTTCATTGACAATTTTCCTAGTATGTTCTGAGGCTTGAGGCCTGAAGCCTTCGTATGAAATCTTCAGCTTATAATGTATTCCGAAGTATTACCATTGCGGTATTTTAAACAAAATTACATGTTTTAAACATTTTCACCACACAGTTTTAAACAAATGGAGAGCTGTTAGTAAAAACAACCTTAGTCCATTTTTTACCTCCCGCTACCCTTGGTAAAGGAGGTATAGGGATCATGCTAAAAATCGCATTTAGAGATTTTAGTGGATAAGCACGTTTATCCCAGTATCCGATTTTAACATTTTTTTGCCCTCCTGAAGTGTAATGGGAACTTTACAATTGTATACACAGCAAGTGTAACCAACATTTTACGCTTACTGTGTTGTAACTTGTCTAACTATGCGGTAAAATAATCAAAATACACTGGACGTTTATGGGCATTTAGAAAAGAAATCATCTTTACTATAATAAAGTTCATGTAAAAAAGTACTACCTACATAAGTTATTTTTTTACTTTAACATTTCCTATATTTAAAATTAATTTATATAAACCAAAATCACGGCAGCGACATCTGTCATTATTGTAAAAATTCGCCGTTACCGACATAGTCACCGATCGATATACCTGTCAAATACGCGAGGCGAACATTTCTGAAATGTCAAATATCGACACCTACCTATTATTTATTACGAAGAAAACACGAGCAAATAAATATATTATCAGTCATAAACAACGTCTATTATTACAGATAAATTTTCGCTAGAAGTACTCTAATGAAGGTAAGTAAAATCAAATTTGGAAATTGACTTAACCCCAGTATTTTAAACTAACCCTTTTCAGAAGTACAACCTATCTCATTAAAAAAGGTGAGTTTCATTATCGTCGGCCAAAAAATTTTATACAATTCTCGTGCGTGAAGTATTTTACAGCGCTCCAGCTAATAAACAAAGCTGTCGCGCTGTAAAATACAACTTACACGCACTCAAATGTAAATAACTATTACAATGTCACAGACATTGTGCGTGTATATATGTGTGTGTGCGCGCCTGTGTGTGTGTGTGTGTATGTGTGTGTGAGGGTGGATCCTGTGGACACGATTACTCAAAAACTATCAATGAGAAAATTTTGAAATTTTGTATACCCATTCTATACTTATGTGCGAAGAGTTTACATGGTACTGAAAATTCGATTTCTATAACTATATACGTAATGTTATGTTGAAAACATATATAAAAATATAAATTTTATTTTAAAAAAATATTTGTTTTTTAGTAAATTAAGAAAGAAAATTTTCTGTGACATCATTATATTGAACTGGAGAAGGAAACCATGTTTAAAAATGTAACGTATAGATGGCATGGCGTGCGAGAAAGTTTTAATTTGAATTTGACATTTTTCTCTCTCTGGACTCTCAAATATTTAAAGACAAACTAAAATACTAACCTGAAACTTCAGGAGCTCTACATTACCCGTACAAACAAACGCTATGACTTTACGACCACTCATTGGTACGGCGTAATTCTACGTCATACATGGCGGTAATTCAAATAATCAAATTTTATTATTTTTTTTCTGGCTAAATAATAAATTTTTTGCCAAAAGAAAAAATATGGGTAGCAAGTTTTTACCTGCTCTTCAGAAATATGAAATAAAAAAAAGGTACGCAAGTAGCCCATTGTATTTTTCAATAGTCGGTGTGTTGCACGGGCTAGTATATTAAACGTCCCGGGGGAATTGTTAAGGTAAAATTCAAATTATGAACTTACATGAACTGGAAAAACGTACAGCACGAAACTGTAACAAAAGAAATATTTCATTACAATTACGGAAAAAAATATAACTAAAATAAAAACACAAAATTAACGTACATATAAATTTAACTCAAACCTAACTTCGTACTGTGATTATTTTTATACTTATAAAGCTAAAGCCCATGATGTGTGGAATAGACTCTTACTATAATGATAGTCTTCAGGTCTACACCTCCAGAAATAAAAAAAAAAAAAATATGCTTATACCGTATTTCAGATAAGAATGGAGTTGGATAAATAAACAGTTACTTAAAGTTGTTAAATAAATTATAAAGTCAAAATGGAATAAATATTATTGTTGATATTAAAATATATTTAGATTTAAATCAAGTAACTCAAGGTTACTAGGAGATGGAGAAACATTGTTGCGAAAGTTAGATTTTTGAGAAGGCAGCGACAGGACAAGGTTTTTGTTGAAAAAAAGGAAGTGAGTTTGTTTTTTTTTATGAAAGGATTTTTTTGTTTTGACATGTGTAATTTTATAAAATAAAAATCTGTTGTGGCCAGCACAAGACCTTCCGTCAATTCGATGTATTTTGCACAAATCCCATACCAAAAGGACCGTGGAACAGTTTCTATATAATATCATGTAAAATCGAACACGAACACATACTATTTTTTACAAATTTCATACCAAAAGTTCATTTGAAAAGGTTCTATAAATCCAATAAAATTATGACATAAACATACACTAAGTAAAATGCACTAGACACTTCCTTCATTTCTTCTTTAGCTTTCCCCTATTTTATTAGGGGTCGCTGTTTCCTCTTCTCTTCCACTCATTCCTGTCCAACGCATCTTCTTCACACAGTCCTTTCTTTCTCAAGTCTTCTGCGATACAGCCCTTCCATCTTCTTTTTAGCCTTTTACTGCATGTCACTGGAGAGGACCACTACGAAATACTAAATTTTCATCCCATACTTTCCATATTTGGTTTTGCACTTGCAACACACATCTGTCAATTAGAATTTTGAATGTATCAGCTGTTTCCATGATAAATAGCAAAGCTGACTAATTTTTTTGAAAATTAATTTCTTTATAATGCTTTAACTCTACATCTATTGAATATGAAGGAAAATGAATAATCAAACCATATAGAGAAGAGTATTTTCTTTAATAAATATAATAACAAAATGTCAAAAAATAAAATTTAACTGCGTTTTTTTAAGAAAAACTATTAAAAACTTCAAATAAGGGTACTTCCGGTGGATCAATTATAACCAAAATCTAATCAACTCTTCATATGGATGTACAGAAGAGGAATACTAAAGAATTATAATTTTTAGAATTATAGTATTGGAGTTATCGTCGGAGAAAAATTTGTCACACACGGACACACATACACACACACACACACACACACACACACACACACACACACACACACATACATACAGACATCATCTTAAAAATAGTAAATTCGTATTGTAAGGACCCTAATACGTGCTTATTCATTAAAAACTCACCACCGAATTTTTTGACCAAAGACAATACCTTCCTTACCTAAAGGTGACGGAAGGTAAAAAGAAAGATTATATGTAAAGTTGTTTAAATAAAATATTTAACAAGATTCGTTTTTCAATAATTATACCAGTTTATACTTATCTTCCTACCATAAACTTGGTTCGTGTCAAGACCAATGAGATGAGAAATAATAAATTCTGAATTGAAAAGTATATTTATTTTCAGTGGTTACCATGGCAATATAGCTAAGGGAAGTTTGCGACATCAACTTAAAAAAAAGACAAAAGATAAAAGATTGGAAAAATATAATGAACTTCGAAATAAAATAAAGCAGATAATACGATACATTATTTTTATATTATTTTCTATAAATAACGTATAAAATCTAAATACATTGTTTGAAATACACGTGGCTAGTCAATATAGCTATTTGTGTATTAAATGCGATTTTTAGCAAGAATCCAATACGTCTCTTAGCGAGAGGTGGTTAACGATTATATTCATAAGGTTATTTTCATGTGGAACCGAGTTGCAGATTGCAAATATGTTGCTTCGGTTTCACGAGCAATATCGTCGATTATTAATCAAATCACAAGCTTATATTTAATAAGAGAATATAATGAATTTTTTTCACTACTAGCCTAGGAACCCACTATTATTTACCTTTATTTGACATGAAAAATTATTTTTCACTACCGGTTGCTTGTAACCATGGTAACCTAGGTCAATAATAATTTATTATTAACATAGGTCTATAATGCAAACTGTTACTTTTCAATCAAACTCAAGCCTCCAAATCCAAATATTATTTAACTCATTAAACTCAAGAAAGGTGTTAAGCATATAATTTATATTTGACGCTTAATTTTAAATTGACCTACGCTGCCGCCTCGCCTGGCCACTGTGCTGTTTTGGTGAAAATGTGAAATATTTGTAGATGTAGGATTGAACAAATCACTATTTTTTTATATTTGTAGGTAATTACATTTCAATAGATTTATTTAAAAATAATAATAATAAACTAATAAGGCTGCTGACTGTAACAGCACAAAGTGTTTTTATTAAATAATTAAATCAAATACAAATCAAGGCCCATAAGTGAGGTTATCAAACCAGCGAAATGAGCAAAACGTCAGATAAAGACAAATGCAGCCTACTTTGTTTTTGTGAATATTAACAAATAAGTAATGTAATTATTCAGGTCAAAATGATTGTTATTATCAATAAAAAAAATTCAAACAGGATTTATGTGCTAGTAGTGAAAAAAAATGTATATAAACCACGGTTGAGAAGATCATTATTGACCCTCGGCCTTTGCCCCCGGGTTACAATATTGGCGCTGGGTCAATAATGATCTTCGTCTCAACCTTGGCGTATAATATACTATTTGTTAAAATTAACTATCAATGTTGATTGGCGGAGAACATGTCACGTGACTATTGAATTATATTCCCACTTTGATATCCAGTAAGATTATTTTAAAAAGCCGTAAACATGGAAACTAGTGATTCGATCGAGACGAGACGAAACGAGAAATTCATTGTCTCGTCTCGTCTCGTTTCAAATTCATAAAATTATGTCTCGTCTCGAAAGTTTTGTCGTCTCGTTTAATAGGGTCTCGGCCGAGATTTTCTCGACGGAAATTTAATATGTATATTTAGATTCCATAAACTAATTATAAAATTTATACAATTTTGTATTAATAGCAATTTGAACAAAAAGATAAATATTTGTCGTTTTATCTGTTAAAATTTGTTATAACCTAAAATTTGAGCAAATTTTATTATGTTATAATTTTATAAATTTAATATATATCTAGCAATTTTTGAAGTGGAATTTGGAAGAAACAACACATCCAAAACAGCTATTGCTAAATTATTATTATTTATCATCGTAGTAGTCGTTAGTCGTCCTCCAGAAAACGTGCAGAAAAGATTACAAGTACAACTAATGAAAAAAATTATAATCGAGAAATCTCGAAACAATTTTCGAGAATCGAGATCTCGGCAAATACAGGGGTGTCTCTTAAATAGGGGGACATGGCTTAACCACAGATTCCTGAGGCTAAAATAAGACGATTTAACCAAAATTGCTTCTACCGGAAAGTGTACCCTTTAGTTAGAAATCTGCTTCAAAGTTCTTCGAAAAAAAATTAATTTTGCTTATAATAATCGGACGCTTTATTCGATTTGGATGAAATTTGATATGACAGTTTATATGGTTATAGGTCATCTTTTAAGGTGATACTTGTTATTATTAGTGAACCACTAGTGTATGAAACTTAGGTCTCCCAACATTAATTAGACCGTAACTTTTTAATGGCAATGCCGAAAACGTGAAATTATTTTTCTTCAGAAAGATACATTCAATAGTAAACTTTTGTCTCTCTGTGTAATTTGTGATATCTGTTACGGTTCACTCAGAAAAAAATAAAATCTGAGTGTCTGCATTGCCAAATTTTAAAATAAATTTAATCTAGCAGTCTATCCAAATGTCAAACATGTAATTTTTAATGACAGTAACAATTGTTTTACGGGTTGTCAAAAATTTTCTTCGCAATATTCTAAAATTAGTAACATCCGTGTGTTCGGCCTAATAGTATTTTACTACCATTATTATAAATAAGACGATTACATATCTTAGCTTACTCCTAAACAAGTTGTAAAGATTGACAACTCGTTACTGTCATTAAAAATTACTTTTGGATAGACTGCTAGATTAAATTTATATTAAAAATTTAGCAGTGCAGACACTCAGATTTTATTTTTTTCTGTGTGAACCGTAACAGATATCACAAATTATACAGAGAGAGAAAAGTTTACTATTGAATGTATCTTTCTGAAGAAAAATAATTTCACGTTTTCGGCATTGCCATTAAAAAGTTACGGTCTAATTAATGTTGGGAGACGTAAGTTTCATACACTAGTGGTTCACTATTAATAAGTAAGTTTCATACACTAGTGGTTCACTATTAATAACAAGTATCACCTTAAAAGATGACATAACCATATAAACTGTCATACCAAATTTCATCCAAATCGAATAAAGCGTCCGAATATTATAAGCAAAATTAATTTTTTTTTCGAAGAACTTTGAAGCAGAATTCTGGCTAAATGGTACACTTTCCGATAGAAGCAAGTTTGGTTAAATCGTCTTATTTTAGCCTCAGGAATCTGTGGTTAAGCCATGTCCCCCTATTTAAGAGACACCCTGTATATCTCGTCACGCAAAATATTTTTTACATTTCTGTCTCGTCTCGTTGAGGCGAGAAATCTCGAGTACGAGACGAGACGAGAATCGAGAAATATCTCGTCTCGACAGAATCACTAATGGATACTCAACTTAAAATTAGAACAACCCTCGTACACTGAACGATTTTAAAATGAGAATATTTTCCTGCAAAATTTCGGTTTACATCAAAATCCCCTCATTGATTTTACCTGCACAGTAAGTAAAGTGCAGAGAATGTCGTCTGTTCGTTCACTTGTTTTATTTTTGATCCTTGTTCTCCACTTATCATTGTAGGCGTCACGTGCAGTCCCGCACACGGAATCAGGTCGACCGGTAATTTCTTTTTTCCTTCTCTACAAAACAAAAGACGCCGCGAACAAAAAAGACAAAACACGGCGGTCAAGCACAATACTGCGAGAGGTCTGTCTGCTCCCTAGCCTAGCTTGCTGGTAGTTCATCCACACAAACGCGTCTCTAGAAATAAGAGAAACTCAACCAACTAGTTAATAAATTCTCAAAACAATGCATCATGTACAAAGCTACACATATATGCGCATGTACTCTTTGTTATAAACACTGGTTATTATAATTGAAATTCAAACTTTTATTCGTATTTACGCTAACTGGGATATTTGATACCAAAACTTTTCTGGCGAATAATTAACTACAGAAACATAGAAATGTACATACAGCTACCGGGCACACACAATTTTTTACTTTCCGTTACCTTTAGGGAAGGAAGGTATTGTCTTTGGTCAAAAAAATCGGTGGTTGGTTTTTATTGAATAAGTACGTTTTAGATATACGATTTTACTAATTTTACGATGATGTCTGCATGTCTGTATGTGTGTTTGAGGGTGTGAATGTGTGTATGTGTGTGACAAATTTGTCTCCGACGATAACTCCAATACTACAATTCTAAAAATTATAATTCTTTCGTATTCCTTTTCTTTATATCCATATGAAGAGGTGATTAGATTTTGGTTATAATTGGTCAACTGTAAGTTCCCTTCACTGAAATATATACTAACTGGAACTCGAATACTCTACCTATCAGCGTACGCTGCACTGAAGCCTCATTGAACAATAATGGCTGGTCCTGTTCACGCAAGTTCGTGCCGAACTGAACCTAGCCGAATAACTCGTATCATAGCTGATCGCTTTGTTTTCATATTATGCTTTATTTATTTCAACATGCGCCACACGAAATAATTTTCGTCTACTCACGAACTGTCTCGAACCTAGCCGAATAACTCGTATCATAGCTGATCGCTTTGTTTTCATATTATGTGTTCGTGTTACAATTTTACAGCATATATAGAATCTTTTCCAATGACCTTTGGGATGGGATTTGTTCAAAATACATCGAATTGACGGAAGGTCTTGTGCTGACCACAACAGATTTTATTATTATTTAAATGAATCCTTCGTTTAAAAATAGTGAAAGGTTCTGAAAGTTGTGTACCACGTTCTTAGATTAGGGTTATTAAATCTTAATATTATTGAACAATATGTGTTATATAAATACCATTATCTAAGAAACGGCGACCCTTGTAAGCCAAAGCCTCAAATATTTACTTTTCAAACTGGTATCTTGCGCAGCCAATCTTAATCTACTCCATAACCTGTTCTAATTAAAGGCTAAAAGGGTCTTCAAGAAATCTTGTGATACTACCGAAATTATCGTCAGCAGTATCCAATATAGAATAATCTGTTGCAATAAATCACACAGACCAGACTACACCAAGGAAAGCAGTTGTTAAATTCAAATGTTTGTAATTGTCAGATAAAAGTCAGTGTCAAAAATCAACAGTTTTGCTGAAATTACTGAAACCTTTTTCTGGGAAGTATATTTTATATTTATTTTGAATTATTAATTAACAGCCCGATTCACAAAAAAGTTTAAGCTAATCCTTATTTTTGGATTAGTGAATTCTATTCTATTCCGGTATTTAAAATTTAATTTTCATGATATTATCAATAAAGGTAGATACTAGGAATAGATTAGACTATATTTTAAGGTATAAACTGTCAAAATTAGAGTAGAATTCGCTAATCCAAAAATGAGGATTAGCTTAAACTTTTTTGTGAATTGGGCTGTAAATGTTTAAAATTGTAGTTAGGTATATATATTGATAGTAATAGTACATAATCTTAAGAAATACCCGTCAATTAATTGGAACCATCTTGAACATTTTAGAAGAGTAGGACAAGATTCCTTATAAAATGAATAATATATACATAATTAGTATTATTTGTGTGTACAAGAAATGTTAAATTCGATACTTATGTAACAAAATGGAAATAGCGAGAGATATTGTGCTAGCCACAACAGGTTTTTTATTTAAAGTTATTTCTAATCTTGATTGTTGGATCTAAGTTCGCTTTGTAAAAAAAAATCCATTCAAATTTTGTTTTAAATAATGTTGCTTCTGAAATCCAGTAGATAATTGTTTTTCATTAAAATTTTTATTTCTAACCATAAAAGAAGAAATATAAATCAAATGAAAGTTTGTCTAGACGTTTTCTTCTTACGATTTTCAGGAATTTAAGGCGAGAAGCCGTTACAGATAAGAAATACTTTTATTTTTCTTGTTAAAAGGTAATTGCACAATTGAAACAACATTATTTTCTTTTATGGAACGTCGGTGCAGTACAGACTATTTCCAGAAATTGTAGAACAATTATTTCTATTGACAACGAAAAATAAATAAATACGAGATGACAGGTAGCAATGAAACAACAATATTTTCAACAACATTTTATTTTTATTCAATCTTGAGTTTTGAGTGCCCCATAAAAGTCCTCATTATTTTCATCTGCAGCCATTCGATTTTTGACAGATATTATGATTTTTCCCGGACTTGTATTAATAACGTAATGTAGGTATGACCAGAATACCGTGACGCGTGGCGTTCGGCTCTACCCGAGTTTACCCGAATGACCGTCACAAAATTTTGTAAAGAAAAATCTGTTGTGGCCAGCACAAGACCTTCCGTCAATTCCATGTATTTTGTACAAATCCCATACCAAAAGGTCCCTTGGAACAGATTCTATATACTATCATGTAAAATCGAACACGAACACATACTATTTTTTACAAATTCCATACCAAAAGTTCATTTGAAAAGGTTCTATAAATCCAATAAAATTATAACATAAACTACACTAAGTAATGTCCTTCCATCTTCTCTTTGGCCTTTCTCTGCGTGTCACTTGCGAGCAACACTATGACATACCAATTTTAGATCATATACTTTTTTCCATATTTGGTTTTGCACTTGCAACTGACATCTGTCAATTAAATTTTTTTGAATAATTATGTCAGCTGTTTCCATGATAAATAACAAAGCTGACTATTTTTGAAAATTAATTTCTTTGTAATGCTTTAACTCTACATCTATTGAATATGAAGGAAAATGAATAATCAAACCCTATAGAGAAGAGTATTTTCTTTAATAAATATAATAAGAAAATGTCAAAAAATAATATTTAACTGAATTTTTTTAAGAAAAACTGTTAAAAACTTCAAATAAGGCTACTTCCGGTTGACCAATTATAACCAAAATCTAATCAGCTCTTCATATGGTTGTAAAGAAGAGGAATATGAAAGATTCATAATTTTTAGAATTGTAGTTTTGGAGTTATCGTCGGAGAAAAATTTGTCACACACACACGGACACACAGACACACACACAGACACACACACGGACACACACGGACACACATACAGACATCATCTTAAAAATAGTACATTCGTATTGTAGGGACCCTAAAACGGGCTTATACATTAAAAACTCACCACCGAAATTTTTGACCAAAAACAATACCTTCCTTTTGACGGAAGGTAAAAAACTGTTAACAGCTTCAAGCAATGTATCACTTCCGGTTAGTTCAGTTTAACCAAAATTTACAACCGGAATTTTTCACGATTACAATACTTCCTTTACTACGTAGAAGGAAGTATAACAGTCTTAGTAATTTTGTCGTGTTTTCCTTAGCAAATATATAATTAGTGTCTAATCTTATTTATATATAATTTCTGCATACATAGTCCTCGAGGCAACATCTGCGACCACTACAACTCCGGGAGCTATTCCTAATTAACTTGATTAAATGTCATTTACCAAGGGCGGGATTCTCTATCGTCTCTCTCCCTTCTTCTTGTTTGTCAGCACGGGACAGACACAAGGCAAGAGAGAGATGAAGCTATAGCCAAGAGCGCCGTGTGTAAACAGATTATTATTTACCTCAAGTGAGGAATATTTGAACGCGACTTGTACTGAAAGGAAAACGCATGAGTAGTATTAACTCATAAAATTACAACCTGTGAAATTAATTTATTAATTTGGCAATCTGGTTCTGTGTTCTCTTAATTTGTACAAGCTAATTTTGTAATCCTACTTTCATTTATATCATGAAATCCATACTAATATAATAAATGCGAAAGTAACTCTGTCTGTCTGTCTTTCTGTTACGTTTTCACGCCCAAACCGCCGAACCAATTTTGATGAATTTTGGTATAGAGACAGATTGGCTTTGGAGACGGACATAGGATACTTTTTATCGCGAAAATAAAACTTAAAGGGGTGAAATAGGGATGAAAGTTTATACCGCTCTATTAGTACAGTTGCACAAGTGAATAATGAATTGAACGTCACTGACGCATGATGAGTAATTCTTTGGTTAATTGGACAATGAAATTTTTGTCATTGGCGTGTAGCGCAAGATAAAACTTTCGTGAAAAAAATTGAATTATCAAAATTTAATAATCAAAATGAATCGAAAGCATAAGCAAGGTTCTACAACAAATATTTCACAAAGTACAGTAAAAAGGATTCTAGCTGAAAACAAAAAGAAATTTAAATAATCCAGAATCAAAATTAAATTCTCCGAGAAAGAACAAAATTGAAAATTTTGATTTCCAGGTATTTCTCATATTCTTTCTCACATCTATTACTTTTACAGTTTATTACAGTGTAGTTTTATTTGATTAGAACAAATAAACGTTCAAATACAAAAGATTAAATTTGATTACAACAATGAAAAGTTTTAGCATAAGCAAGGTTCTACTATACATATTTCACAAAGTACAGTAAAAAGGATTCTAGCTGAAAACAAAAAGAAATTTAAATAATCCAGAATCAAAATTAAATTCTCCGAGAAATAACAAAATTGAAAATTTTGATTTCCAGGTATTTCTCATATTCTTTCTCACATCTATTACTTTTACAGTTTATTACAGAGTAGTTTTATTTGATTAGAACAAATAAACGTTCAAATACAAAAGATTAAATTTGATTACAACAATGAAAAGTTTTACAGTTAATAACAATGTAGTTTTATTTGATTACAACAATTTTCACCTACAGTAGACTAAATCTGATTGCAATAATAAAAATAACTATCACACAAATTATTGTCATCATTGTTAACTATATTGATTATTGTAATAAAATAAAATTAATTGTGATTTTGCTTTTTTCTTTATTTAATTGTTAATATTAAATCCATCCATACTAATATAATAAATGCGAAAGTAACTCTGTCTGTCTGTTACGTTTTCACGCCTAAACCGCTGAACCAATTTTGATGAATTTTGGTATAGGGATAGATTGGAACATGGAGAAGGACATAGGCTCCCTTTTGTCGCAAAAGTAAAGCTTGAAGGGGGTGAATAGGGGATGAAAGTTTGAATGGAGAACCCATCATTTCTCAAGTTAGGGATATAAAAATTGTTATTTATGCTTTTGGTAAAAAATAAGGAGTGTTTTAGCGTTTTTGAAAAATCATTCCTCAAGGCGGTACAAAAGGGAATGATTTCAATTATTTTTACCTCTCGCTAAGAGAGGTATTGGATTCATGCTAAAATTCGCATATCCAGATTTCAGTGAATAAGCACGATTTAAGGTCCCTAGAATCCGATTATAACATTTTTAAAATGATGTCTGTGTGTGTGTGTGTGGATGTGTGTATGTGTGTATGTCTGGATGTTGTAGACACGATTCCTCAAAAACCATAAGACTTAAAAATTGTTTAACTACGGATTCCTCAATCTGACATTCCTGGGAAGAGCTGAAAAGGTTTTGGTAACAATTGAACAACCGGAAGTAGTAGTTTCTGAGAAAAATTCTTCTAAATATAATTTTTTGGAAAGTTTTATTATTAAATATTGAAGAACATAAAATTCTCCATCTAATACATTTAAAAATTTTATTATATCTTGTATAGATTTAGAGATAAAGACACTATAATATATAGAGTAATTTTATCGCAGAGGCCAAGGCACTAAGGAAACCAGTTGACAAATTCCAATGTTTGTAACAGAGTTTTTAAATGACACACGTCAGTGTCAAATATCAACAGTTTTAATGACATTCTGACAGCTTTTTCTGAGAAGTATCTTTCTTATTGTTTTATTAATTAAATATTTGAAATTATAGGTTCAATTGCATATATATGCATCAGAAATACCGCCAATCTGGTTAATGAATTGGAAGAATCTCTGACATTTCGAAACTTCCTCGTACAATGAAAAATAGATATAATTAGAATTATATGTGTGCAGAAGACATGTTAAATACAATAAAAAACAATATTTTGATAAAATTCTGTATATTTTTGTTATAAAACGACGGTTTGAAAGGGAAGTGCAAAACTTACATAGCCTAATATGGAAATGGCGAGAGGTCTTGTGCTGGCCACAACAGATTTTTTATCTTTGTATCTATAGTTAAGTTTTAACCGTTAGTAGATTTTCGTTATTTGTCGGAGAGATAACTTGCATCATGTGTACATATTACCTATTTCTAGGTGTGCCAATTTGCTTTGTCGCAGATATCGGTAATGATGATGATATATTTGTACCATGCGGGCGTTTAATATATTATTCTTTCTTGAAAATATGAGAAATTTTACTTATTTTGAGCATTGTTTATCCCGTTGAAAAGTACGTCATCTCCATCTGCGTGCGCGTCGGTCGGATGTAATAGAGCGGAACAGGGTTATGGAAGAATGAAGAATAGGGAGCAGGTAAAGTTTTGCAATATGCGCATATATGAATAAAAACGTCGGTGCGGATAAGCAGGATTGAGTGCAGGAAATGGTGAGAACTTGCACGTGATTGCTGCGAGCGCTAACGGCTGACAGTCCGCAGATCTTTCCTGAGGAGCTTTCACTGTCGGCCGAACAGATGAAGCGAACAAAACACCAAACTTTCGCACTTTTTATTTGCATTTTTATCGACAGAAAAGGGAAAGGAACCTACATTTTATAAACTTGCAAAAAATGATAAAGCAAAAAGTAAACAGTTAAGTTCCGTAAATTCCCTTTTTTATCATTTTGAGGGTAATGTGAGGACTACATTTAAAACAATATGGAACATACAACAATTGAATATTTGTAGGGTTGGACAGTTTTTCAAAACGTCACAAAATTGATACTTCTTTGCAGAAAAAAAAATCTGTTGTGGCCAGCACAAGACCTCTCGCCATTTACATATTAGGCTATATAAGTATTGTATTGCACTTCGCTTTCGAACCGTCGTTTTATAACAAAATATTACAGAACTTTACCCAAATATTGTTTTTTATTGTATTTAACATATCTTCTGCACAAATATAATTCTAATTATATCTATTTTTCATTGTATGAGGAAGTTTCTAAAAGTCAGAGATTCTTCCAATTCATTAACCAGATTGGCGGTATTTCAGATGGATATATGCATTTTACCACAATTTTACCTATAATTTCAAATATTTAATTAATAAACAATAAGAAAGATTAAATATACTTCCCAGAAAAAGCTATCAGAATATCACTAAAACTGTTGATTTTTGACACTGACATGTGTCATTTACAAACTATGTTATAAACATTGGAATTTGTCAACTGTTGCCTTAGCCTCTGCAATTAGTTTACTCTATAAATTATAGTGTCTTTATCTCTAAATGTATACAAGATATAATAAAAATTTTAAGTGTATTAGATGGAGAATTTTATGTTCTTCAATATTTAATAAAAAAAACTCCCAAAAATTTATATTTAGAAGAATTTTTCTAAGAAACTACTACTTCCGGTTGTTCAATTGTTACCAAAACCTTTTCAGCTCTTCCCAGGAATGTCAGATTGAGGAAACTGCAGTTAAATATTTTTTAAGTCTTATAGTTTTTGACGAATCGTCCCTCCAACATCCAAACATACACACACACACACACACACACACACACACATACACACACATCCACACATCCACACATCCATACACACACACACACACAGACATCATTTTAAAAATGTTATAATCGGATTCTAGGATCCTTAAATCGTGCTTATTCAATTAGGCTATATAAGTATTGATTTAAAATTTCTGGTACACAAAAAAATTCTAATTACATTTTTTTTACCTTCCGCCACCTTTAAGTAAGGAAGGTATTGTCTTTGGTCAAAAAATTCGGTGGTGAGTTTTTAATGAATAAGTACGTTTTAGGGTCCCTACAATACGAATGTACTATTTTTAAGATGATGTCTGTATGTGTGTGTGTGTTGTGTCCGTATGTGTGTATGTGTGTCCGTGTGTGTGTGTGTGTGTGTATGTGTGTCCGTGTGTGACAAATTTTTCTCCGATGATAACTCCAAAACTACAATTCTAAAAATTATAATTCTTTCGTATTCCTCTTCTGTACATCCGTATGAAGAGTTGATTAGATTTTGCTTATAATTTATCCACCGGAAGTACCCTTATTTGAAGTTTTTAACAGTTTTTCTTAAAAAAACGCAGTTAAATATTATTTCTTTTACATTTCATTATAATATATATTAAAGAAAATACTCTTCTCTATACATTTTCCTTCATATTCAATAGATGTAGAGTTAAAGCATTATAAAGAAATTAATTTTCAAAAATTAGTCAGCTTTGCTATTTATCATGGAAATAGCTGACACATTCAAAAAATTCTAATTGACAGATGTCTGTTGCAAGTGACATGCAGTTAAAGGCCAATGAGAAGATGGAAGGACTGTATCGCAGAAGACTTGAGAAAGGAAGAGCTGTGTGAAGAAGATGCGTTGGACAGGAATGAGTGGAAGAGAAAAGGAAACAGCGACCCCTAATAAAATAGGGGAAAGCTGAAGCAAAAAGAGTGAAGTGTCAAATGCATTTTACTTTCCGTTTCAAATGAACTTTTGGTATGGAATTTGTAAGAAATAGTATGTGTTCATGTTCAATTTTACATGATACTATATAGAAACTGTTCCAAGGTCCTTTTGGTACGGGATTTGTACAAAATACATCGAATTGACGGAAGGTCTTGTGCTGGCCACAACATATTTTTATTGATATGTGATCCTCTTCTGAAAAAGTTTGGGAACCGTCTAGCCTCCGATATTATACCAAACAATTCAATTTAAAATTAAAAATACAAACCAGCATATTTTCATCAGGTACTCGGATAGATGTAAATAATATTATGAAAAACGTATATTTTCATTAACATTACAATAAATTTAATTGTTATTGTAATGGAATTCGTAAATTATTTTTAAAATAAAATTATGGAGGTTTGTATTTTCATGTATGTTTTGTAATTTCACAGTAGGTAGCATTCAACTAATTTGAATATCGTCTATTTTGTTTTGATTACAAATATAATGTGCAATAGAGAATCACTATACGAGTATAATTTGTGTAACACTATAAAAATTGTGTGTGAGAGTGTATGATTTATACGAGTATGTGAATAATTTACATTGCTTTATCTGATAATTCTCTGCAATCGGATTTTTAATCCGTTAATAATGATGGAATTATAATTAAACTGTACTAGATTGCTAGGTTAAATTTAATTACATTCCGTTTTTTACATTTATCTATAATTGGTATCTGTATGCACGATTTTCATTAAATAGAATTATATTAATATACATTTATCGCATTACTATATGTAATTTTTATTTTATCATCACAGACTCATAATACGAGATCTGTCCCAATTTGGTTTATATAAATTTATTTTAAATATAGGAAATGTTAAAGTAAAAAAATAACTTAAGTAGGTAGTACTTTTTTACATGAACTTTATTATGGTAAAGATGATTTCTTTTCTAAATGCCCATAAACGTCCAGTGTATTTTGATTATTTTACCGCATAGTTAGACAAGTTACAACACAGTAAGCGTAAAATGTAGGTTACACTTGCTGTGTATACAATTGTAAAGTTCCCATTACACTTCAGAAGGGCAAAGAATTATTTTTAAGTGTTAAGTGTAACGTATATTTTACGGTTACTGTGTTGTTACTTGTCTAACTATGCGGTAAAATAATCAAAATACACTGGACGTTTATGGGCATTTAGAAAAGAAATCATCTTTACTATAATAAAGTTCATGTAAAAAAGTACTACCTACATAAGTTATTTTTTTACTTTAACATTTCCTATTTTTAAAACTAATTTATATAAACCAAACTCACGGTAGCGACATCTGTCATTATTGTAAAAATCCGCCGTTACCGACATAGTCACCGATCGATATACCTGTCAAATACGCGAGCATTGCTGAAATGTCAAATATCGACACCTACCTATTATTTATTACAAAGAAAACATGAGCAAATAAATATATTATCAGTCATAAACAACGTCTATTATTACAGATAAATTTTTGCTAGAAGAAGTACTCTAATGAAGGTAAGTAAAATCAAATTTGGAAATTGACTTAACCCCAGTATTTTAAACTAACCCTTTTCAGAAGTACAACTTCATCTCATTGAAAAAAGTGATTTTCATTATCGTCGGCCAAAAAGTGTGATACAATTCTCGTGCGTGAAGTATTTTACAGCGCTCCAGCTAATAAGGCACTCACCTTAAGGGCTCGTGCCTTAAACAAAGCTATCGCGCTGTAAAATACAACTTACACGCACTCGAATGTAAATAACTATTACGTTATCGGCGTGGCCATTAAAAAGTTACGGTCTAATCAATGTTGGGATACCTAAGTTTTATATGCTAGTGGTGCACTAATAATAACAGTATCAACTTAAAAGATGACATAACCATACGAACTGTCATACCAAATTTCATAAAAATCGAATAAAGCGTTCTGTTATTATAAGCAAAATTATTCTTTTCCAAGAACTTTGAAGTAGACTACTGACTAAATGGTACACTTTCCGATAGAAGCAAGTTTAGTTAAATCGTCTTATTTTAGCCTCACGAATCTGTGGTTAAGCCATGTCCCCCTATTTAAGAGACACCCTGTATTATAGTGTTATTATCTCTAAATCTATACAAGAAATAATAAAAATTTTAAGTGTATTAGATGGAGAATTTTATGTTCTTCAATATTTAATAACAAAAATTTTCAAAAAATAATATTTAGAAGAATTTTTTAAAATACTAGTACTTCCGGTTGTCCAATTATTACCAAAACCTTTTCAGTTCTTTCCAGGAATGTCAGATTGGGGAATTCATAGTTAAACAGGTCTTAAGTCTTATAGTTTTTGAGGAATCGTCTCTCCAACATCCAGCATGCACACATCCACATAAACACATGCACACACAGACATCATTTTAAAAATGTTATAATCGGATTCTAGCGACCTTAAATCGTGCTTATTCAGTAAAATCTAGATTTAGATCTAGCATGAATCCAATACCTCTTTTAAATACTTACCCTGTATTTCTATACGTCGTATTAATTCCATTCACATTAGCTAAATCTCTAACATTTCACTAAAGTTTAGTTTAAAAATGGAAAGCGAATCTTCATTACCAAGGATGGGAGCTACAACCGCAATATGCTGTACCGATACCAACCGTGAATAATGGAAATTTGAATGGCTTGGTTTAGTTGGCAAATGATGTGGGACTAAATACAGTAAGGTAAAAGCGCGCAATATTCGAAATCCGATTGAGAACAAAAGCCGATTTAATGTGCGCTATCGATTAGTTCATTGTGAACGTACAGTTGGAACATTCAAGTATTTTAAACAATCCGCGTTGTATTATTTCTATCAAAGCTCTACTCACAATTTCATATTCTCAACTAATACCCATTCATAATACAGAGTCAAAGGATAATGGGATTTTTTATATTTTATTCTATTAGGAAATGCTTCAAAAGTCATGCAGTAAATTATACAAGCCCAAGTCTTAAAGTTGCAATAAATTATAAAACTTAGACAAGTGGGGATAAATTTCTACAAAATTCTTTCGGCTATTTCAAATATAAACATAAGACTTGCAAAAATTGTTGGTCAAACCAGGGGTGATAATAGATCGATAGTCATTTAAAGCATCATCTCTCAATATTACGTAATATTCTCTTTACAATCTAGTAATATTACTACCAAGTTTATATCTCTACTACCCATTTTTGAATTATTGCCCCAAAAGTTAATATACCCCACATTTAGATAAAAACTTCAAAATTTTCAAAAGTCTAATCTTTTCAAAGGAATTTTTAATATGGAATTTGTAGAAAATAGTGTTATAATTTTATTGGATATATAGAATATTTTCCAAGGAACTTTTTTATAGCATTTATTCAATTTTATTTCAATACTTTTATTTCTAAAAATTCACACAGTTTTTCAAATATTATAAAAATGCGTACACTTACGTAACATACTCTTTACAACCAAATAATGTAACTAAATAGTTTATAGCTTTACCCATTTTTGAATTATTGCCCCAATAGTCAATATACCCCACATTTAGATAAAAACTTCAAAATTTTAAAAAATCTAATTTCTATGTATCTAGATACTTCTCAATGCGCTGATTTTAAATTTTGAAACCGCAGGTCGATATCTCGTTTCGTTGTCGAGATATTTAGATTTAAAGTTTTGCTCAAAACTGCCCATTTTTGGGTAATAACCCAAAAATGGGTCGAGATATGAATTAGGTGACATCACCATTCGATTCTACGGACAAAAATACATAAGTATAGCAATTTTCATAATTTTTGTCCAACTGGTTCATTTTTTATGAATAAAAGTTTGAAAATCCCTGAAAATGGCCAAAATCTGAAAAAATCGTAAGGGGTACACCTTAGATTTTTGCGATTTTTGGCCATTTTCAGTTATTTTGCTTTAGAGATTGTATGCGGTGTTCAAAAATTCTGAAAATTGGTGTACTTATGTAAATTTGCCCGTAGAATCGAATGGTGTTGTCGCCAAATTCATATCTCGGCCCATTTTTGGGTTATTACCAAAAAATTGGCAGTTTTGAGTAAAACTTTGAATCTAAATATCTCGAGAACGAAAAGAGATATCGACCTGCGGTTTCAAAATTTGGAATCAGCGCATTGAGAAGTATCTAGATACATAAGAATTAGATTTTTGAAAATTTTTAATTTTTTATCTAAATGTGGGGTATATTGACTTTTGGGGCAATAATTCAAAAATGGGTAGAGATATAAACTTGGTAGTAATATTATTTGATTGTAAAGAGAATGTTACGTAAGTGTACGCATTTTTAGAGTATTTATATATGACATAATGTTTATACATGTGATAATTTTATTGGATTTATAGAATATTTTGCAATGAACTCTCTGTATGGAATTTGTAACAAATTGTATTATGTTCGTGTTATAATTTTACTGGATATATAGAATCTTTTGGTATGGGATTTGTACAAAATACATCAAATTAACGGAAGGTCTTGTGCGGGCCACAACAGATTTTAATCAAATTAGTATAAACCTTTACATGCATTTTTTTTCTAAAAAATTGTTATGTAAGGATATAAAAGTATTATATCACTGAATTCAAAATTAAATTCTCTAACGAATGCGGAAATAAAAAATATATGTTCTCATTTGAAATAAAAAAAATTGGGTCCTATATTTGAGAACCCCTGGGTGTAGTCTGGACTGTGCGATTTATTGCAACAGATTATTCTGTTTTCTTTATCTCTAATTCTATAGAAGATATAATAAAAATTTTAAGTGCATTAGATGGAGAATTTTATATTCTATATTTGCAATAATAAAAATTTACAAAAAACAATATATAGAAGATTTTTTAAGAAACTACTACTTCGGGTTGTCCATTTGTTATCAAAACCTCTTCAGCTCTTCCTATTAATGTCAGATTAGTGAATACGTAGTTAAACAGGTCTTGAATATTATAGTTTTTGAGAAATCGTAATTCCAACATCCAGATACACACACACACACACACACACACACACATATATATATATATATATATATATATATATATATATATACAGACACACAGACATTATTGTAAAAATGTTATAAGCGGATTCTAGGTACCTTAAATTGTGCTTATTCACTAAAATCTGGATATGCGATTTTTAACATGAATTCAATACCTATTATATTCGATCACAAATCATTATAATAAAATTATATACGAATACTATTCAATATCGTATATGTGTAGAGTAAAATATACTTAAAGAAAAATGGACAATGCTTTTTTTTATATATTTTTTATTAGTTTACTACAAGGTGTATTGTCATACCTATTTTTATATTGTTGTGTTATTTATTGTTATAAGTTTTACTTTTATATTCTTGTATTATTATTTTTATACTGTTATTGTTAATTTTTTATAGGGTAATAACCTTTTAAGTTGATGCCCAATAAATAAATAAATACAAGGTTTTCATCCGTTTTACAATAATTATTTTATAGGAAATGGGAAGCTTTGTGCTATTTATTTACTCCCAGATTTATCCTGCTTATGCTTTTAGTAGAAATGATCTTTCTATACAAAGAGACTAATTTAACACGGCAGGCAAAAGAGAATATCTTTTCCTGTAATTAACTGAAAATGTGTTTTACGATTTCCTCTTATCAAGTTCTTGGAAATAAAATAAGTTTTACACACGAAAAGTTTCAAAGTTAGCAATAAATTACTTAATTAGGCAGGGTTAACAGTACAAGGTTAATTAAGACAACTAACCCATAATTTTTTTAGTAATTAGAATTTAATCTCTAAATTACTACTTAAAGTTTTGTTTGTTATCCATTTGTGTTAAAAATTTAGAAGTTAGTTACCCCGTTAGACACGTTGTTGACATGTGAAAATTGTGTTTTGTTACTGTCATACTTATTAAGAAATAAGTGTCAATTGCAATTGACAGGTTTAGGTTATAATTTTAAATTGATTTACAAGTGAATAATAAAGAAAATATCGTTTCTGGCTTGTAAAATACTATTATTCACAATCATTATAGAAATATACCGATTCCGAACCTTTTGGAGGTTGGGAAATACGTCATTCCTAACTTTAATGACAATCTTTTGGGTTGGAAATAATAGATTTCACTTCCATCTCTTGGGTTGGAAATGTTCATGTAGAGGTTGCCTAGCAACATTGTCATACATCCTTAAAATAAAATAGGCAGTAACAAATTTTAAGAGAGCTGTCAAAAATATTAACAAAAATATAGGTTATAACTCATTCATTTATTATGAAAATTATTGATTTAAAATGAGGATGATTGTGAATAAAATAGTTTAGTTGGAGTTTCATCACAGCCTCGCGTTTTATCTCACCTCGAGGCTTCGCCGCTCGGTAATATACATAAGCCCTCGGCCCTCCTACCTCGGATGTAATAAACTGTCTTTCCATGTTAAACGTCCACGGTTTTTCATGTTTTTTTTTTGTATACCCAAAAAAAATTACCTTTTTTACTTTCCGTCACCTTTAGGTAAGGAAGGTATTGTCTTTGTTGGACAAAAAATTCGGTAGTGAGTTTTTAATGAATAAGCACGTTTTACGTTCCGTAGATAGTTTAACGATGACATCTGTATGTGTCTGTGTGGTTGTGTATGTGAACTTTCGCTATGAAATTTATAGAAAATAGTATGTGTTCATGTAACAATTTTACTGGATATATAGAATATTTTCCATGGAACTTTTGGTATGGGATTTGTACAAAATACATAGGATTCCCGTGGCCGTGTGCCTGAGTGTCTGGTCGCGAACCTGGGGGAACCGGGTTCGATCCCGACAGACGCCAAATATTTCCAATTTTAAATGGCACAAAAGTAACCCTTGTGGTGCACTCTCCACGCCAGCTATGTGTGCCCGTGAGGTGATGCCTGGTAAGCGCCCACACGGTAAAATATATCGTCATCATTACCGATGTCTACATGTGTTGTAGATACTGGCACACCCAGAAATGGGTAATATGCCGTGATGATATATTTATTTTATTTATTTATTGACGGAAGGTAATGTGCTGTTCACATCAGATTTTTTAACACTCTATGTATTTTCTACAATTTGTAACAATAGCACGAAATTTCATAATTTCAAAACAATATCTACATTAACGTTAATGCATGTATAAAACTTTAATTCATAGAATTTTGCATTATTATAGAAGCTTTAATTGCATATTAAAATTATAATAATTATTATAACAATAAATTGGCGTAATTTTCATCACAATTATTATTACAACTTTAACTAGACATACATCATAGTGAATGAAGCTTCGTTAAATATAAAGGTGCATTTTGTGATTTGTTAAACATAATATTTAGACCATCAATCAATCGTACGATATTTTTAAATTAAAATTTGTTAGGTTGCTTTACAGGATGGATGTCATTTACTTACAGTTAATTGATTATATGATTGATTATTTCTGCAAAAATATGTATATCAGATATACGCGATAGATAAAAAATAAATCACATTAAATAAATAAAAAAAAATCTGTTGTGGCCAGCACAAGACCTTCCGTCAATTCAATATATTTTGTACAAATCCCATAACAAAAATTCCTTTGAAAAAATTATATAAATTCAATAAAATTATGACATGAACATACACATGTGAATCGCACTTTACACTGCTTTCTTGTTCAGTTTTTCGCTATTTTATTAGTGGTCGCTGTTTCTTACTCTTCTCTTCCACTCATTTCTGTCCAACGCATCTTCTTCACACAGTCATTGTGTCATTAAAAAAATTCTTTCAGTTTCGTAATCTACACATGTCATACTACTCACCCTTAAATTTATGGCATTAAGTTCGTTTCCACCCTGTATATGTATGATGGAAAATATATTATTTTTACAAACCTTAATTTCATTAAAATCAATACAATCTTCTTAACACTGTTTCATTATTATTTTAATATAATTGCTTCTTGACAGTGACATAGGCAACATGATGTACAAAAATAAATTATTTTCAAATTTAATACTTAAAATTATTTCAAGTTATTTACTAGATGCTATCATCATAGAATTGAAAATTAATTATTTTATTATTCTTGTTATTTATAAATTAATTTAGTTAAATTAAATTTAGTTAATTTATCAAGCAGAAAGTATAATAATTATTGTATTACAGCGATGGGCTACTTTATGGGAACAAAACTATGAAACACAAATTTACTATAGCATTGCCATTATCCTACATGTATTATTTAATCAATGTTACTGCCAACATCTTACCCAAGATGTTCCACAATGCATCTGATAGTTAATTTAGCAGGTACCTACACCAGTACAGGATGGCTATCTTCATTAAATTACACTACGCTAATTATGGCCGTCTCAATTGTCACTAAAATTACTCGAACCAAAATTACAGATCGAGTACGTCAAATGAAACTACGGCACGGAGTAACAAAGAACTAATTAGACAAATAATTTGTTAAAATAAATATTGCATTTTAATATTTAAATTTGGAAGTATTATATTCCCCACACGATACAACTAAAAAATGAAAATCTACAGCAAGTCCAAAAATTTAAATTCCTGGGGTCAATGATCTCAGAAGATGGAAGATTTGATGAAGAAATAAAAGAAAGAAGAACAATAGGAGGCAAAATATTCAATAGCATCAAACACAGCTTCTTAGGAAAGAAAGAAATACCGAAAGAGACCAGAGTACAAATATTTAAGAAAGTAGTGACACCTATACTCATACACGGAGCTGAAACATGGACATTAACGCAAAGACAAAAAGAAAAAATTACGGCCATCGAAATGAGATTCTTGAGAAAAATAGAGGGGAAAACAAGACTGGACAGAATTGAAAACACAACCTACAGACAAAACTTAAAAGTAAAATCAATAGAAGATAAGATAGCAGAAGGACAGCTGAGATGGTATGGTCATGTAGAAAGGATGGGAGAGGAGAGAATAGTTAAAAAGGTGTTTGAAGCAAAAATTGGAAGAAAGAAACCACGAGGACGACCAAGAAGAACGTGGCTGGAAGAAATAAAGGAAGCAGCGCAAAGAAGAGGTCTAACTTGGGAAGAAACGAAGACAGCAACACAAGATAGGGCAGAGTGGAAAGAAATATGGAGATGACCAACGAACCAGAACTCAACCCCCTCCCCCGCAAGCCGAGGGAACGCCTTACACCCGTGAGAGTAGAAAGGTGCAGGATTAAGTAAGTAAAAGTAAACAACCCTTCTTAGGCGTTTGGCATGACTTCCTACATTATCAGGGCTGTGTTATGCCAACAAATGCCTATCGAATAACATATGCGATTCAATTGTTGTTTATGTGTCATAAAGTGCAGTTAATGATCTCGCGGACGTTTATACTTTATCAAGTTTTAAGAGAATTTTTGCGAATTTCTCGAGTAAGTTTTAATTCAAAGTGGTTGACTGCATTTTAAAGATGCCATTAAGGCGTTTAAGTATTGAAGAGATGAGATAAGCTAAAATGAAGATTTTGTTATTTTTATATTAAAACATTTGAAATTCGTTATTTAAGTTTTATTCTTTTAATTCTTCGCCCTAAAAGTGTTTCCAGAACCATATACTATTAATTAAGCAAGAAGGTGTTGCTCAAAAAGTAGTAAATTGTTATTTATATATGTTCTTGTAAGTGTACCAGTTCAAATGTTGAGCAGAGTATATGCAAAGGAACTTAATATAGTTTGCAGGATTAGTAAATATGTAGATCAATTTTAGGAAAAATAAAAAATACGAGTTTATTATTTTTCACTACTATCTCGATTAAGGTTATATAAAAAGTCGTGCATAACCTCATTGTTTGAGTTTGAGCGAGGGAGAATTATAGGGTTGCGCAAAACCGATATCAGCTTCTCCAAATTGGCAGCCATTTGAATCAAAACCGAAGCACAATTTTGCTAGTAAGGAGGCAATGCCAAAGACAACACCAAACTGCAAGAACATGATGATCGGATCGGTGACAATCATTCATTGCGTATGGATTTTCAGAGTAAAATTTCGCAATCTAGAATCAAAAATAACTATTTTAGTTCATTTTACATTCTGATTTCGTTATGACAGCTAACAGATAAAAGTACCTATACTTTTAAAATCCATACAGATTGTATTGTAATAAGAACAGATGACAAGTTCAATATTTTCCGTTTCTAAGGAAATAGCAGATGCATCATTTATTTCATGTTGGAATTACTGCTCTCTATAGTAGATGCATTGTAATGCGACGAACAAATATTGAAATCTCAAAATGAAAACGTCTCTAGGGAATGCCGACAAATAAATATACAGTCATATAAAAAAGTCTCCGAACGGCAATAATTTCAATCTGTTTTAGGAAAAATAGATGTCTAAAACCCAATATATTTAATATTTTTTTTATCTAAAATGAAAAGCATAATGTTATGTTATTATACAGTGTGTTAATTAAAAATCTGGCCATAGGCGTTTTATATGGGAAAACGGTTTTTCTTTGCGCAAAAGACCCAATTAATTTTAGACAGAGATGTTCAAATAAATGTTATAGATAATTATATTCTACACGTAAATCAGTAATAGTATATTATACGCCAAGGTTGAGAAGATAATCATTATTGACCCAGCGCCTATTGTAACCCGAGGGCAAAGCCCGAGGGATATAAGACGCCTGGTCAATAATGATTATCTTCTCAACCGTGGTTTATATACTATTTTTTCACTACTAGCACATAAATTCTCTTTGAATTTTATTTTATTGATAATAATAATAATTTTAATATGAATAATAACGTTACTTATTTGTTAATATTCACAAAAACAAAGTAGGCTGCATTTGTCTTTATCTGACGTTTTGCTCATTTCGCTGGTTTGATAACCTCACTTATGGGTCTTGATTTGTATTTGATTTAATTATTTAATAAAAACACTTTATGCTGTTACAGTCAGCAGCCTTATTAGTTTATTATTATTATTTTTAAATAAATCTATTGAAATGTATTTACCTACAAATACAAAAAAATAGTGATTTGTTCAATCCTACATCTACAAATATTTCACATTTTCACCAAAACAGCACAGTGGCCAGGCGAGGCGGCAGCGTAGGTCAATTTAAAATTATAGTGGCAAATTTAAATTATATACTTAACACCTTTCTTGAGTTTAATGAGTTAAATAATATTTGGATTTGGAGGCTTGAGTTTGATTGAAAAGTGACAGTTTGCATTATAGACCAAGGTAAACAATAAATTATTGTTGACCTAGGTTACTATGGTTACAAGCAAATGGTAGTGAAAAACAATTTCTCATGTCAAATAAAGGTAAATAATAGTGGGTTCCTAGGCTAGTAGTGAAAAAACAGTTATAATTTTGCACGTTTGGTAACTTGTAAAGTCTAATTTGAAATTGTATAAATAAGCTAATTAGTAGCGATACCCATGGAATTACATACAAATTTACAAAGAAATGCGTACCGTTTGAGCTGTCAGAAATTCTGTTTTCAATTAAAAGTTGCAGATAATTCATTTCTGCACCTAATTCACTACACAGGTATTATTTTAAAAATCTTTTATTATTATTATTTTTTCACATTTTGTAACCTACAAAATTAAATTTCTGACAGTTCACACGATATGAATGGGGGATTACGGCTCAATCGAATTAAAGGAAAATAGTAAAAAAAAAATACGAATGTATATGCTGAATAACGAATATTAATAAAAAAAATTAAATGGTATAATTGAGATATTTCGGAAATAAAGGGTTTTTTGTTATAGCGCTTCGACACTAATATGAAAATATTTTGATTGGCGACCGAGAAACCGCCTATACGTGCATTACAAATAGCGTGTTAGGAGGTGGGGATTACTACCAATGGAAGTTAAGAAATTCAAAATCGAAAGGAGGAGCTAACATTCCTGTACTACAGTTTCCAAACAGTTTTTATTTTAACATAAATTTCTGGCATTAAATTTAATAATTTAAATACACCTGTAATTATAAAGTATGTAGACTTATACAGTGTTATAATATTCATTTATTTTTATGTAAATATAACTTAAAATAGCATATATTTCAAGAACATTTAGGTCCATGATGAAAACAGTTTGATATAAAAACACATAAATGTGACGTCACGTCAATCTTTTCAAAATTCGGGAGACCATAACTCGCTTATTAATAGGAATTTTTTCACCGGATTTTCATCAAAAGTCTTAGTTTTACTAATATTTTCAGATGAAATTATAAAAAAAATGGTGTAATCCCCCATTGTTTCAATTAAATAAGCAATATTTGTACAATTTCAAATTAGATTTTATAAGTTATCAAACGTACAAAATTAAATCTGTTTAGTGATTTAGGCGTAGAATATAATTGTATATTGGGTTTTAGACAGCTATTTTTCCTAAAATAGATTGAAATTACTATCGTACGGAGACTTTTTTGTGTGACTGTATATATTCACAACACGCAAAAACTTGAGCGATAGTCATCCTGTGAAGATGGCGCGTCGAATACAAAAATAAATAATGGAAGGCGCAAACAGGAGCGCACTCGCACTGCCGGGCCGGGCCGGGAGATTGGAAAACGATAAGACGAGTAGCGGAGCAGCGAGCGATCGAGAACGAGAAGCAACAGCGAAAGCCGAGGAAAGAAGAGAACAATTTGCAAAGCCGGGACGTAGTAGACACGTTCATACCGCGCGCTCAATTATCTCCACCGAAAAGGCCTCGTAATGGACTTACAGCACAGTTCCGACATTGAAAGATCGCAACATAATTTACATTGAACTTTCACTACCCAATGCAGGCTAACCAAATCAATTACCTAGTACAGTAGGTTTGTTCACACAACAAAATATGCAACTAATGAGGTGATGCACGACTTTTTTTATAACTTTAATCGATAGAGAAGTGAAAAATAATAGACCCGTATTTTTTATTTTTCCTTAAATCGATCTTCAATAGGTGCGTTCGGCAAATGAGTTCTGTTCACTCTTTTCACTCTGTACACTCCTAGCACCGTTTGGTAATTACATGGAGTGAGAAGCGTCTTAAAATGGAGAGTTCGGCAAATGCAGAATGGAGTCAAGTGGAGTGAAAAGTGTTAACTCCATAAGTCCAACCTCGATATGCAAGCATACATGGAGTTTTTTTGTTTTATTTGACATCTGTCAGATCATTTTGTATTTCTATGTTGAAATATTTTATTATACACAATTATTTTATATTTATAATATTGTTTTGTAATATAACAAGGCACAGTATGTCGGAACGGTAAGAATTCTGTACCATTTCTAATATATACTTTCTTCAGAATCATTAAAGAATAATACCAAACTGAATAACTTCTGTATGGTTCATTTTTTTTAGCAGTGGAGCATATCAGATTGTCAAAAAAGGAGGTTATTATATTCGTGCACCAAAATTTTAACTCTACTCGTTCGGTTAATCACAAATAAAGGAGTGTACCTTGTTCCCTCGATCTGCTATGAATGACGTGATGTATGTGTCACAGGAGTGGGGGTTGTTTTCCATGGCTACTTCTGGCGCCAATCTTATTACGTAATTATTTACGAAAATAACAATAAATTATTATTATTCTTATTATTATTACTATGAAAAATATTGCCTAACCTAAACTTTCAATGAAAATACTTTTTAAAAAATGTGATACATCCTTCGTAGTCATGTCTTCAATAGGGAATCCATTGCTCGTAATTCTCTGCGGCGGCGAACCATGCTGCACAAACAGAGATGTGCATAATTACACGACGCGTGATCAAAGGATATGACGTCATAAACGATGACGCATCGTGGTCAGTCGTGAAAGGAAACAGGAGCAATATCTATTCACCTCCACACAGAGTTTTCTCAATGCCTGAAGCCCTGTATTATAGAGGTACCCAACCTACAGGCATGGCCCACTTCATTCCATGGAGGGTTATGATTTTGACGTGGAAGATCCGATTACATACAAACCATCACCATTGCCTCTCTCTAAGAGAGGTATTGGAATCATGCTAAAAATCGCTGTTGCTGAATGCCCATATCTGTACAAAGCAATGGGGGATTACGGCTCAATCGAATTAAAGGAAAATAGTAAAAAAATACGAATATATATGCTGAATAACGAATATTAATAAAAAAATGAAATGGTATAATTGAGATATTTCGGGTTTTTTTGTTATAACGCTTCGACATTAATATGAAAATATTTTGATTGGCGACCGAGAAACCGCCTATACATGTATTACAAATAGCGTGTTAGGAGGTGGGATTACTACCAATGGAAGTTAAGAAATTCAAATTCGAAAGGAGGGGCTAACATTCCTGTACTACAGTTTCCAAACAGTTTTTATTTTAACATAAATTTCTTGCATTAAACTTAATAATTTAAATACATCTGTAATTATAAAGTCTTATACAGTGTTATAATATTCATTTATTTTTTATGTAAATATAACTTAAAATAGCATATATTTCAAGAACATTTAGGTCCATGATAAAAGCAGTTTGATATAAAAACACATAAATGTGACGTCACGTCAATCTTTTCAAAATTCGGGAGTCTATAACTCGCTTATTAATAGAAATTTTTCACCAGATTTTCATTAATAGTCTTAGTTTTCCTAATATTTTCAAATGAAATTATAAAAAAAAAATGGTGTAATCCCCCATTACGGCAACAGGTTCTTCTTTTTGACTCCACTCCATTATTATTTAACAACTTATCAAAGAACTGTTGACACTTTTGTATTCAACACTGACAACATTAAATGACATATCTTCATTTTTGTTTTCAACGGTTACTTAGATCGTATAAAAACACATTAAAAGTTTGGGACAGAACTTACGACTTGTCTACGTAGGTGTGTAGGTGTAGAAGTGATGGTTAGTGTTTACTTTTACTGCATGTTATATAAGTGTACCAGTTCAAATGTTAAGCTTTACATGATCCATTTCGTTAATGTGTAGTGGTAATAGCTATTTGTGTATTAAGAGCGCAAAATGCGACATTGTCGATTGAGAGGTCCTTCGTCGCGCGGCATTCTCTCGAAATCGACAATGTCCATTTGTGCTCGAAACACACACAAGATTTTTTCTACAGTCGCCACAATGGGGTCCTCCACCATAACAAAAAATAATAAAATGTACACTTTATACTTACAGTACTGCTCAATAAATAACGATTGGCTAATACAAAAGATACGGTTTAAACTTAAAAAGGCTTTTAAATGATTATATCGTTACATTAGCCATCTATTCCATAAAAAAAACCAAAATTAGAGCGTGGAAGCAAGGATTTGTGATGATTTGATGAGTTTTTGTAGCAAAATGTATGGTTAGTTGTCACGCCTGTCACACTGAAAAAATTAACAAATATTTCAAGGAATTTGTGTTATATAGACATGTATGTGCATTGACTGACTTCTCGCAATTATTTAAGTAACGAAATAACTAATAACTTTATTGTAATCAAAATATATAGTTAACTAGAGATCAGATGTCAGTACGACTCGCAACTATCCCACCGCCATCTGTGTACAATCATTCCTAATACTAAACATAACTGTTCACACAATTTATTTTATATTTAATTTTATTTTATCGTTATTTTCCATTCTTCTTGAGTTTTTATTCAATCTAATCTAAGCATTTTATACTTTCGTTTTTGTAAATGAATCCCCTATTTCATTTTCACAGCAGTGTGGCATTTTGTTAGGTTATGTTAAACACCGACAGAACATAATATATATTATGTCAAATTGACTTGTGAACGTGATAAATGTAATTACAGTGCCATTAGTTCCTAACTAAACATTTTCATTAAGAATGTAGACAAGTGACATTTCTCAACATTGTATACTTAGAAATTTGGACAGCGAGCGTTTTTCTACTTTGTCGCGCATGAGCGGCAAAGTGACGTTTTGCGTTGACAAAAGAGAGCGCAAATGGCTACTTTCTATAGTAACTATAGAAAAACTAATTTATGACACTTTGACAACATTCTGATGATTATATTAACGAGTACATATTCAGGCCAAAAACTTTATCAATCAATATTTCCTCGTTATGAAACAAACTATTGGGTGAGTACCCTTTTCATATATCAGTCAGTATCAGTATTGTTTGCCAGTGTAGTGCAATTGATTTCCGAATAGCCTTAGGCCATTGCGTATTCCATCCGCCTAATTGCCGACCGAAGCAGGCCTGCGTTGTTTCTGCATTGTTCTTGCCGCTATCCTCGCATTGTTCCTGCGTGGTGTGCGTGCCCCGTAAACCCGGAGTCATTGTTAGACCCTCGGACCTCCGGATCACACGGACACGGACCTTTCATCACAGTTTAAACAACGTTAACGTTGCTAATTCCCTAATGGAATTCAATGCACGAAGGGTTATTCAATATCAAGATTAAAAATGGAATAATGTGTGAACATGTTCTCGGAAATTATTTTTAACTTGAAATCTATAATATTCAAGAATTTTTTATCCATGTATATATTGAAATGGAAAATTGAATGCGTCATATTCACTGATTGGTATACTAAAAATCTGTTGTGGCCAGCACAAGACCACTCGCTATTTCCATATTAGGCTATATAAGTATTGTATTGCACTTCGCTTTCGGACCGTCGTTTTATAACAAAATATTACAGAACTTTACTCAAATATTGTTTTTTATTGTATTTAACATGTCTTCTACACACATATAATTCTAATTATATCTATTTTTCATTGTATGAGGAAGTTTGTAAATGTCTGAGATTCTTCCAATTCATTAACAAGATTGGCGGTATTTCTGATGGATATATGCATTTTACCACAATTTTACCTATAATTTCAAATATTTAATTAATAAAACAATAAGAAAGACAAAATATACTTCCCAGAAAAAGCAATCAGAATGTCACTAAAACTGTTGATATTTGACAATGACATGTGTCATTTACAAACTATATGGTGCTACTGATGGGCGTTAATCTATTTAATTTTTTTTAACTCTATATCTATTGAATATGAAGGAAAATGTGTAATCAAATCGTATAGACAATCAAATGTTCTTTCAATTTATACTAACATAAAATATCAAGAAATGATATTTAACCTAAATCTAATCAGCTCTTCGTATGGATGTAAAGAAGAGAAATATAATAGAATTACAATTTTTAGAATTGTAGTGTTGGAGTTATCGTCGGAGAAATTTTTGTCACACACACACACACATACACACACATTATCGAAAATTAGTAAAATCGTCTTCCAAAGGACTCTAAAACGTGCTTATTCAAGAGATGGAAGTGAAATCTGTTATTCCCAACCAAGAGATTGCCATTAAAGTTAGGAATGACGTATTTCCCAACCTCCAAAAGGTTAGGAATCGATATATTACTACAATGATTGCGAATAAAAAATATTTCGAATTCTAATTGCAAACTTATCGTCCTTCAAAAGCTAGATTATGCACTTGTATCATAATAAACTATTATTGAGTATTATTATCGCAGTGTTTTCACAACTCCTTTCTTCATTATTTATACTTTACAATTAATAGTTTCCAGTAAATAGGTTACAAAAATTAACTGTCAAAATCCATCAGAAATTCTCTCAAATCTGGAATTCTTAAAATAGCACTCGGTAGAAATCCCTCGCTATGTGTTCATTCGAAAAGAAAACAAAACCTTTATAAAATATTTCAATCATCATTGAGGGAGCCGCATTGAGTGAAACCAGAAATTGATTTCCACAAATCGTATAAATATTTCTCCGTCTTGTGCGAGAAGCTTTTTACCCTCTTCGAGTGTGAAACCGAAGTCCACGTCTTCCGCAGATGAAGACTTGGAAGCATAGTCTCTGCAATCCCAAATCACGACAATGTCTAGCATCACTCGAACGAGGGTTGTACAGTATTTACCCAAGGAGCACAAATTAGTTTGTTATTAGTTCTATTAACTTTAAAAAAACTTTTCTTAAAACTTTTTAACTTGTATTATACCTTTTATGCAACGATAATTTACTGATTCTAACGTTTATACGACGTTAATGTCAGGCGGGTGGGGAATCTATTCAACTAATATACAACGTTTTTTTAACTACTATATAACTTTCTATTCTCACTTACACGCAATAGTTGCATATGTATTTTGCATGGACTATAATATGTTGGTTTTATTAAAGCTAATTGATAAGAGATATATTCACTAATAAAACTATAATATGGGTTACTATTCAAACTACAATACAGATTTCTCAGCAAACTATTTTCTACCGTAAATTCATATTTTATCATATCATGAGTCGTATAAGTAGTCTAAGCATGACTATGTTTTATAATTATATGTACCAAGACTTGTAATGTCTTCTGCTACTTTTTATATCTAAGATCATCTTTATAAAGATCATATTTTTTACATATCTGTTGAACTCATTTTATAAACAAATTTATTTTTACTGTGAAATATTATATTATACTTGGAAAAAAATCAAGGGACATTAAAATATCCTAAAATAAATAAAAGAAAATTTATTAAATTTTTAATGAAAAAATGATTTTTGTATTTTTTTAAATCATTCGATATTATAATGAATAAAGTATATTATAATAAACCATATAGGAGAATAATTACTTGCAGAATATTAAATTAAAAACATAATAAAATTAATTTATACTAAATTTTACAAAATGGCTTCTAAACCAGTTTCTGTTTAAATGCATAAATATGGCCGTACATATTATAATTCGATATTTCAGTTTTAATAACTTCCTAAGAACTACTTTACATCAGTTTTTTAGTTGATGTATTAAGTTACTTAGAAACCATACTCCCACTTTCTTCTGTTTCAAATAAAACTGTTATTTTTGCAGTTATTTAAAAGTTTTAAATAAATTTATAAAACTTTTATAAAACGGTAAACTAACTAATATATGTAATATATGTAAACCTTAATGCATCTATACTAAACAATTATTTTTAAACTGTATTATAAAACTTTAAAAAATGTATTTATAAATAACTGTCAATTACGTTTCTAACACTTCCTTTCATTTAGTGCGAAAGACGTTAATAAAACTAAAAGAATCGACGCCAATGAAACTTAAATATAAAACTTTTTAATAACTACTATGGAACCAAATAATAAGTACCACACATCATAACTTCGCATTGTAGTTTAAAAGACTAGAAAAAAGTTGTACAAGGCAAAATAACTTAAAAGTGTTATAATTCCGCTAAATGTAAGTTGCAGTAACAACATTATTAGTTATAATGTCTTAATAAAAACTCTGTGTTCCTTGGGTATTGTTTCTAATATATAAAACAAGTTTATTTTTCAACATAATCGTCTAGAAGACACATATTTCACGTATGTTCTAACATATACCCAAATCATTCAAGTAGCCAATGTACGTCATCACTTAGTTTAAAAACCTTAATGCATTAAAATCACTAATAGCGAAAAATGAAATAAAATTTCAATCATTTTTAACCGTCAAAAAGTGTATGGCCTTATATAATTATTATTAAGATGAATAGTAGAGTTCATTACTTATCGTATATGTCATGAATAACATATAAATAATGTACATATACTTCATATTATTCGTTTATTTGTTACTATAGTTGGCAACATTGATAATTTCTATGTTTATACTGTCAAAGTTATTATTTGACAATATTTGCATCGTGTTTGAAACAATTTTGTGCGTTGAAAAGGCCTATTTGTAATAAAGTAATGTTAAACGCAACGCAACGACGCAACGTGACCGTTAACGCAAACATAAAATCTGTGAATCTGCCAAAGGTAGAACTTCTCTTCTAATCAATCAGAAGAATATCTGTCCAATAATAACATCTGGTTGAAGTGACTTATTGTGGTGGAATTCGAAGTGGAAATAAACTGCAACATGAAGTTAGGAAGAGAGCATTATCGCGCTATGATTTACTACGACTTCTACGATTGGCATTTGGAGATGAAGCTCCATCTCGAGCAACTATATTTCGCTGGTTTTCAGAATGCCGTAATTTCTTGCGTGATGAGAAACACTCAGGGAGACCTTGTACAGCAGTAGTGCCAGAAATTGTAGCTGCCATCAGACAAATGATTAAGGATGACAATCTTGTCACCTATCAAACGATGGAAGATGCCCTTGGCATTGGATCCGCAGCAATAGCAAAAATTTTGCATGAAGAACTTCGTGTTAGAAAAATTGTTTCTCGTTGGGTGCCACACAACTTAACGGAAGAACAAAAAGTCAAGCGTGTTACAATTAGTCGCGCCACTTTAAAATTGTTAAATAATGGCAGTCATCGTATTCTTTCTAAAATTGTAACTGGCGATGAAACTTACATACCCTTTTATGATGTTCCAACGCGTCAAGGAAGTAGGGTATGGGTGTTTGAAGATGACCCAACACCAGTTACCGTGAAAAAACAACGTGCACTTAAAAAAGTTATGTACGCTGTATTTTTCAGAAGTACAGGTCTTGTGAAAGCAATTAGGTTGGAGGGACAGAAGACTGTTACTGCCAATTGGTACACACAAAAATGTCTACCTGATGTTCTTCGCAGTGTGAAAATTAAGGGTTTATTGCTTCACCATGATAATGCATCCTCCCATACCACTGCGACAAATGTTAATTTTTTGAAAGAAAATGGTATTAAAGTCATTGAGCATCCACCGTATTCTCCTGATCTTGCAATGTGTGGCTTCTGGCTATTTTTTAATTTGAAAAAACATTTACGTGGTCGTCATTTTACGTCAGAAGAGGAGATTAACAATACCATAATGGAGCATTTTAATACGATTCCAGAAAATGAATGGCTCAAAGCTTTCCATCTCTGGAAAATTCGATTACAAAAGTGTATTGAAGCAGGGGGGCGGGACTACTTTGAACACCATTAAACTACATGCTTTTCCTTCAAATAATATTTCTGTATCTCAATAATTTTGGCGTGACCCTCGTATTTATTTTGTAGATGTGACAGTTCATTAACATGTTGATAATACAGATTGCAATCTGTATAACTCCTTTCATAAAGATTCTAAAACCTCAGCAAAAGTACCAGTACATGACGTCACACATCTAGTTACTTTTATTCAATTTTTATTAATGACGTGCATTGGCTGCTTGAATGATTTGAGTATATAGTAACATCTTTTTTTAAAAAACTCGGAGTCTTTATCGCAAATGAAGTTTTGAATTGCTGTCATAAGAGCTTCGTCGGTTTTAAAATCGTATACTTTCCTTTAGCTTGAGAAATAAATAAAAATCACAAGGCGTTAGATCAGACGAATCCGGTGGATGTAACATCAGTTTGAAACCGACATCGTAAATTCGTTCATGGAATCAAAACTTTTATGAACTTGGGCGTGGTCCTGTTGAGACAGTATTCCAAGCGAAAATTTTCCTTTTCTCTTTTCTATAATGCAACCATGAATTTTAGCAATTAATGTTCTGTAATACTGTTGTTATGAAGATAATATTTCAAAGCCTACTATGTTAGGGACAATAAATATTGTACATCCCTCGCAGATTCTACTCAGTGTGCATTCGACAGCGAAGAATCGTCTTGCATATGTACAATCATCTTTTTCTAAAAATATCTAGAAATATCTGAAGGGATTATTTACCACAGCATAGACATAGACGCGTATAGGAAATATGTCATTCAGGCTTATTTGTTTCGAGGTATAATCTAAATGCATATGCTTCCATTTTATCTTGAAACAAAACAAAAAATATTTGAATAGACATAAAGCGAAATGTATGGTTTTGTGATGAATAACTGCAGAGATTTTGTTTCTTTTTACCTCTCGCTAAGAAAGGTATTGGATTCATGCTAAAAGTCGCATATCCTGATTTTAGTGAATAAACACGTTTTAAAGTCCCTATAATCCGAATTTAACATTTTTACAATGATGAGTGTGTGCGCGTGTGGATGTGTGTGTAATATTTGTAATAACATAAATTTCCAAAAAATAATATTTGGAAGATTTTTTTAAGAAACTACTCGTACTACTTCCAGTTGTCCATTTGGTACCAAAACCTTTTCAGCTCTTTCCATTAATGTCAGATTACATACACACACAAACACACACACACACACACACACACACACACACACACGCGCGCGCACACACACACAGCAATACAAACAGAGAGAGAGAGAGAGAGAGAGAGAGAGAGAGAGAGAGAGCATCGTGAAAATGTTAAATCGGATTATAGGGACCTCTCTTAGCGAGAGGTAAAAATGTCCTTTTGGAAAATTTGAATTTAAGTGTAGTCACGCCTACTTCCGGCTCCGGTAAATTGCGACAAATATCATTAAGTTATTCTTCAGGTAGGATTATAATTACGTTATGCTAGTTTTTACTTTGGTCGAAAAATTCGTTGGTGAGTTTTTAATGTATATATGTCTGTGTGTCTGTGTGTGTGTGTGACAATTTTTTTTCCGACGATAACTATAATACTACAATAGGGGATTCCAGCTCAATCGAATTAAAGGAAAATAGTAAAAAAATACGAATGTATACGCTGAATAATGAATATTAATAAAAAAAAATGAAATGGTATAATTGAGATATTTCGGAAATAAGGGATTTTTTGTTATAGCGCTTCGACACTAATATGAAATTCATATATAATATTTTGATTGGCGTCCGAAAGACCGCCTATACATGCATAACAAATAGTGTGTTAGGAGGTGGGGATTACTACCAATGGAAGTTAAGAAATTCAAATTCGAAAGGAGGGGCTAAGATTCCTGTACTGCAGTTTTCAAACAGTTTTTATTTTAACATGAATTTCTTGTATTAAACTTAATAATTTAAATACACCTGTAATTATAAAGTATGTAGACTTATACAGTGTTAAAATATTCATTTATTTTAAGTAAATATAACTTAAAATAGCATATATTTCAAGAACATTTAGGTCCCTGATGAAAACAGTTTGATACAAAAAACACATAAGCGTGACGTCACGTCAATTTTTTCGAAATTCGGGAGACCATAACTCGCTTATTAATATGAATTTTTTCGCCGGATTTTCATTAATAGTCTTAGTTTTCCTATTTTCAGATGAAATTATAAAAAAAAGTGGTGGAGTCCCCCATTTTAAAAATTACGAATCTTTCGTATTCCTCTCCTCCATATGAAGAGCTGATTAGATTTTGGTCATAAATGGTCAACCGGAAGTATTCGTAATTCAAGTTCTTAACAGTTTTTCTTGAAAAATCGCAGTTAAATATCATTTTTTGTATCAATATGGAAGATTATCTTATTGTCTATACGGTTTGATTATACAGTTTCCTTCATATTCAATAGATATAGAGTTAAAGAATTATAAAGAGATTATAAAATCAGCCAGCTTTGCTATAATCATGGAAACAGCTGATATATTGAAATAATTCTAATTGATAGATGTCAGTGTCAAGTGCAATTTACATAGTGTATGTTCGTGTTATAATTTTATTGAATTTATAGGATCTTCCTCAAGGAACTTTCGGTATGGAATTTGTAGAAAATAGTATTTGTTCGTGTTACAAATTTACTGGATATATAGAATCTTTTCCAAGGAACTTTTGGTATGGGATTTGTACAGAATACATCGAATGGGGTCATGCCACATTTTCTGTTTTATTTTTTTCCTGGAAGTCTACCGGTCACAGTACACGTAAATAATATTTTCACGCTATTTGTGTGCATTGTTTTGTAGATATAATTTTTTAAAAATAGGGATCAATTTCAATTCTCAATGAGGTCACGTGAGCACATACGTCATGTATCTGAACGATTCCAGTTCACCCTGGCGGACAAAATGTAAATTAAGATTGTTTATAAACAGTTTTTTTGGGTTTTTTAATAAATTGTTTCCACAAGTTGGAACTGCACAGTTCTTCTTCACCATGTTTTATCATTATTATCATTATAAATATACAATTACTGCACTTTTATGTATTAAATTATATATCAAACACACAAACCTGCAATTAAAAATAATATTTCTCTAATGAAATAATTAAATTTTTATGAAACAAAAAAGATTGAATAGAGCGCACTTTTCCTCTGGCAGCTTTATAAATATTTGGTTAGTTTACTCTGATCTTACGTTTAATTTCGCGTTTGAAGTTTGTGACATTGTGACCTTCATGTACGTGTGACTAGTGTCGTTGTGTGAGTAGCCGATACATGACGTCACAGAAAATCGTAGCGCGAATATCTTTTAAGTAAATTATGAATGAAAAGTATTATATTTTGGGATGTTTTATGTAGCAATATGGATAATAAGTGTCATAGATTCTATTTTTATTAAAATATTAGCAACATTTTTTTTGGCATGACCCCATTGACGGAAGATTTTCTAGCATATTTTCGTTGTTTGAGGCCAGATTTGTCTCCACAACTTGCTTATTAAATTCGTGTATTCAGTGTCTTCTTTCCCTATATTATTTTATAATTACTTTTGTTATGATTTTAAAATGTAATTAAAAAATCAATAATGCCGCTCACATTAGAGGTCGTGCTTTGGCGTGCCGCTTTATGCTGATTGTGCGTAGCATCCGCACAGGTAAAGTGTGACAGGTGGTGTGTTTGTTGCTAAGCAACAGGACTACGAGCGATCTCTCTCGCTAAATACTTTCCCGTTCGGTCTGACATCTGAGCCCAGCATTGAGCATGTCTTGGTACTTAGCCACAGGGCCACAGCCAGAGCGGGGCTGGTGAAAATAATCAGGAAAAAAATCTGATGTGGCCAACACAAAACCTCCCGCTATTTAATTTTTGTTAATTTAAATACATACCTACGTTTTTACTAATGCTGCAAACTACCATGAGTATTTTTTAACGTGAAACATTAGGTTTGTCATATCCATGGCTACTACTTGACATTTGGTTGACAGCAATGTATTTGCCCGTTCCATTTAATTATTTAATTTGACATTTGATAAGACGTCAATAGCGGTTAATTTTGTTTAAATAATTATACTTGCATTCTAAATTAAAATTAGTTGTAGAAAAAATATAGTGTGCACCTTGTGCCCGAGTGGATTTCTGACTCGGCTAAATTTTTTACAATATTTAAATATAATATTTCTGTCAAATTCATTCCCCATGTGTCATTTTAAATGAGATAGACAAATACATTGCTGTCAATTAAATGTCAAATCATAACTTATAGGAAAATTCAACGGTTATCTGTCATATTGACAAGATGTCGTTAGAGGTTAATTTTTATAATATATATATATAATTTTAAATAATTATACCTCTTATCTAAAAATTAAATTTAGAAGTAGAAAAAATACTGTGTACACCTTGTTCCTGAAATATGTTTAGTTCTCTCGAGTGGTTTTCCGATTCGGCTAAATTTCTTACAATATTCAAATATAATACTTCTGTCAGATTCGTTCCCTATGTTTCATGTTTCATTTTAAATGGAACGGGCAAATACATTACAGTCAATCAAATATCAAGTCGTAACCGTGGATATGACAAACCCAATGTTTCACGTTAAAAATACTCACGGTATAGAAGATATAATAAAATATTTAAGTATATTAGATGAAGAATTTTATGTTCCTCAATATTTGTAATAACAAAAGAATTTTTCTAATAAACTACTACTTCCGGTTGTTCAATTGTTACCAAAACCTTTTTAGCTCTTTCCATGAATGTCAGATTGAGGAATTCATAGTTAAACTGGTCTTAAATCTTATAGGTTTTGAGAAATCGTCCCTCCAACATCCATACATATATACATACACACACACACACACACACTCACACACACACACACTCACACACACACACACACACACACACACACACACACACATACACAGAAATCATCGTAAAGAAGTTAAAATCGGTTTGTGAGGACCTTAAATCGTGCTTATTCACTAAAATCTGAATATGCGTTTTTAGCATGAATCTAATACTTCTCTTAGCGAGATGTAAAAAACTATTATAAGGCATTTATGAAAATTCTACCGGTGAACTGTTACCGGTATATATCGGTAAACAGCTGTTCATCACGTTACAGCTACCGGGATAGATATTTTAAAAACGCAAATGATAAACAGGGTGAAATTTGACGTAGTTAAACATTATCTCATCCCGTCTTCTGTATTATATTAATTAACTTCTAAAACCTACTTCCGATTCCAACTTCGCTTGGCATCTCTATCTCTACCTTATTTTGATGTTAGATTATTCATTTACTGCATTTACCGGCTGAATTACTAGATCTACAAATCATGGGCCCGGTAGATGGATCTGATAGATATGATACACTTTTCAAACACGATAACCATTAACCACGTGTTTTCGAACGCAGTCGGTAGATGCGGTATCTACCGGTAGAATTTTCGTAAATGCCTGTAGTAAGCCGTGGCTAAAAAATCTGTTGTGGCCAGCACAAGACCTCTCGCCATTTCCATATTAGGTTACATAAGTATTATATTGCACTTCGCTTTCGAACCGTCGTTTTATAACAAAATATTATAGAACATTACCCAAATATTGTTTTTTATTATATTTAACATGTCTTCTGTACACATATAATTCTAATTATATCTAATTTTCATTGTATGAGGAAGTTTCTAAATATTCATTAACCAGATTGGCGGTATTTTTGATGGATATATGCATTTTAACACAATTTTACCTATACTTTCAAATATTTAATTAATAAAACAATAAGAAAAATTAAATATACTTCCCAGTAAAAGCTATCAGAATGTCACTAAAACTGACTTTTGACACTGACATGTGTCATTTACAAATTATGTTATAAACATTGGAATTTGTCAACTGGTTTCCTTAGTGCCGTAGCCTCTGCGATTAGTTCACTCTATAAATTATAGTATCTTTATCTCTAAATCTATACAAGATATAATAAATTTTTTAAGTGTATTAGATGGAGAATTTTGTGTTCTTCAATATTTAATAAAAAAACCTCCCAAAAAATTATATTTAGAAGAATTTTTCTAAGAAACTACTACTTCTGGTTGTTCAATTGTTACCAAAACCTTTTCAGCTCTTCCCAGGAATGTCAGATTGAGGAAATTGCAGTTAAATATTTTTTAAGTCTTATAGTTTTTGAGGAATCGTGACTACAACATCCAGACATACATACATACATACATACACACACACACACACATACACACATCCACACACACACACACACACAGACATCATTTTAAAAATGTTATAATCGGATTGTAGGGACCTTAAATCGTGCTTATTCAATAAAATCTGGATATGCGAATTTTAGCATGAATCCAATACCTCTCTTAGCGAGAGGTAAAAATATGAGCCCTGTCTAATATTCAGTCCCGGTACGGCCCTGCTTCGCCGCATAACCTGAGTAGCTCCCAGTCCCCGGTTTGAGCGCAGCGTACACCGCCTCTACAGACGAGAACGAGAACTAGAACGAGTACCTTGGCGCAGTTTGAATTTCAAACGGATTAGAGTGACATCACGAGCACGAGCCAACTGTTGATCTCCAGCAAGAGACTTGTTGCGCGGACAAATACACAATGTTTCAAGATACAAGCAGGAAGCAAGTTTCGCGTTACTTATGAAATATATACCGCACATTCCAGCTACACATGCCAGGGGATTGCGTTGCCGATAAACATGTTGTAGCTCATTTGAAATAAGTTGGGAACGTATCTTATATAGTTTGTAGAGAAATCTATTGTTACGGCCCTTTCAGCAGGTCTACTGTTCGGGATTTAAGTTTGATTTATGGCAGGAAAAGGACTGGTAGGTACTTAATAAATGTTTTCCTATTTTATCATACTTTATTTTGTAATAATGAAACAAACTTTTTAAATAACTCCTTTAATGATAATAGTCCAGTCAATGGAGACCAAAAAAGATATTTTCCTTACAAAAGGTGTGGAAAAAAGATTTTAACATATCGCACCCCGGCGAGAATAGTGACACAAGTCAAAATTTAGTAATTCTAAGTTCATTAGATAAAATTGGTCAAAAATATGCTTCTAATGCCCGATAGTATAAACATAGTTCAGTTTTTTAACTTAGTTTAATTAATATTGAACTAGGTTCAAATAAAATTTCTGTAGCATAAAGCAAAATCAGCTTTTGACTAAACTACGCTTAACTTGAGCGGCCGATTTCATCCGTTCAAATTGAGTTTAAATAATAATTGACGTTTTTATATTCTAAATAACATTCAGAATTATAAGTGTCTACGTTGTAAATAAGTATGTATGAAAGTTTATTGATTATAATTAACATTTTGGTAAGTTTAGTGCTTTAGCAAATATTTTATATTTCATTTAAATTATATGCTGTTTTAAATTCTAGATTAAAAATTATGTTGTTCGATTCAAGTTCTTATAGTGGCGACGAGAATATAATGAATGCATATATAATGAATAGACGCCATCGAATATCTCGGGAAAGGCGAAATCCTTTCGAAACAATATTGAATTTAAATTGCGGTTTCGTTTCGAAAAACGTACGGTTTTAGAATTTCTATATATTTTGGGACCTCTGCTAGAACCTGCCACAAATAGGAACAAATCAAATTTTAATAAACTTAAGAATTGTAGGAACTGTTTTTTTATTTTTCATATTTAGCTGGTGATCTAAAAAAATGACGAATGACTGTTTTCTTTCTTCATCGAAATTCTTAGATCTCTGCTTTTTGTTCATTTTATATTCGTAGGTCAACAAGTCCGAGAACATTCATTCAAAAAAATTGACAAATACAATGACATGAAGTGAGTTGTATGAAATATTACCGACTGAGTAAGGGATAAACTACGTTCAGTTGACCCCAGTTCATTTTAATGTTATACCATCCAAATATAATTAACTTAAGTTCACTAAATAAACTCCGTTCGCTTAACTGCAGTTCAACACATTTTTAACTGACCTTTATACTATCGGCCATAATAATCAGGAATAGTGACATAAATCAAGATTATATTTTTCGATAGATGGAGCTAATGTCGTTTCGTTTCAAACTAATGTAAGTAACTTTACAATGGAGAACTGTCTTCTTTAATTTAAGTTTTACGCAAAACTATTTTTTGGGCTTGTGTCACTTTTCTCGCCGGGGTGCGTTATGTTGTTTGTGGCGGGACGAGGATGAAAAATTCGAATTTGTGACCTTGGGGAGGCTCGGCGTGAGCCGCCATCTGAGATCAAAGGTGCAAAAAATGAGTTTTTCGCTATTATCTCAAAAACAGTAGCCCGTATCAAAATTTTACTGGAATTCAAAATTAAAGCTCGTTACTTTTTGTATAAAAAGAGTTCTGGCCTTTTTCATCTAGGATGAAAATTAAATTCCTTTATAAAACCGGCCATTAGTCTACACTCTTAGAAACAGATAGGGAAAATAACACGCACGAAAATCTATTATCCTAGTCCCTACAGGTCCACTATGATATTCTAGACATATTAACTTACATGTAAAAAGTCAATATTTTACTAGCCAATATGACAAAAAAATGACTATATGATCCTAGACACTTTTTTACTATTTAATCATTGTAAAATTCTTTACTTGAATCATAGTCATTATGTCTTGCTTAAAATAGATATATTTACAATTAGCTTGTCAATAATTAACTGGGTTTTAAGACAATATTTACTATTTGAAAATTGTCACTTTTACTTTGTAGACAGTCATTTTGACAAATTTAATTTTGTCATTTTATCTATGCAGTTTTGCCATATTGACTAATAAAAACTGTCAATTTGACTATGATTCTATTTTATTTAACTAGAGATTTTTGTCACAGGGTATAAATATAAAACAAATATATGTAATGGCATTTTTTTTTACTTTATTAAAAATAAACGTACATTGTGTAAATAATATATAATATAGATATAAAAAAACTTTTATAAAAAACAATTATAAATTACTAAGTTAATAACACATATCATATACTTTTAATTTTGTAGTTCTACACAAATAGCACACAAACATTTTTAAATAGTATAAAATGGAATACCGATATATTAAAAAATTATGTACTCGTATTATTTATATTATACCTTAATTCTCTAATTTTCGGTGTAATAGTCACGGAATCCAGGTCTACTCGTATTTTATAGAATTCAATTTGTAAAAAGGAATAAAATTGTATTAGGTTGGGATCAAAGTGTGTTCCGAATACAGTATGTGACATAAACTGTTGGTCGAAAGCACTTACTGTATTTGATGTATTACAATCAATAAACCTGTTATCAATCCAAATTAAGTACTGATCTACTGCTCCTTTACTTGGTCCACGGGCAACCAGAACGAGTTGACTTGTCTTTTTTGCTGAGGACATCTGTCATTGAAAGACCAGTCTAAAAATATTTTTTTTATATATAGATTTAAACGTTCCATCAAACAGTATAATAAAATATCTACCTTGTGGAAAATAATTAGACGATCTACACTTGACTAGATTGTGTCTCTTGTTGCACTCGCGTGACCTCGTGCATAGTGCATAGTACCTTCAAATATAGATTGTTTTAATTTTAATTCAATAATTGCTCCTGTCCCTAGTTTTGTTAAGTAAATATTTGAAAATGTTTCCGGTATTTCTGCTCCTATGCCATCAACCAATAGTATGGACCTTTATTGAATAATTCATATACTGAAAATTAATTTGAGAACCATTACTATTATTAGTCCGCAGAAAAGTATAAAATTTAAATAAGGTTCATATACTTACCAGCAACGCTAATGTCTAACATGGTACCCGGTGTTTTTAACAAACACCATTTTAATTCAGAATTAAATTTAAGTCGAATAAATATTTCATTATTCTGAGGCTTGGTGGTAGAATCTGAGTATGAAATTAATTCAGCAGAATGTGGGTCCATTTTATCAATTTTCAAACACGACACACGAGCACATTGTACTGATCACCAAATAAAAATGAAACTATGCCTGTCTCGTTCACACAAGTTCAAATTTGTGTAGGTATACTAATAAAATTTACTAGGGCTGATAGTATATTTTGAACTGGTTCAACCTTGATTCCTTTTATGACTATGGTAACCAGTGTAGCATACTATACTTTTAGTAAAACTTGCTTAAATTTTTAGTCAATTGAAATTTTAACTTTTCTTAAAGACAAATTGACATTGTGCAAATATTTTATCAGGTATTACTAGGTATCTTGTTAAATTGATATTACAAAAAGTAAACTAAATTTTACTTCTTTGTACTTAGTCAGAATAACATTAGAAACTAGTAAATAAAGCTTGACTAGCGTCATAGAATTTAGCAATTTCTAAGAGTGTAACAGATTTTATTATTTATAATAGTTAACATTCGTCGTGGCATCAAAAGAAGTAAATTATAGATGATTTTTAAATAATTTTTGTTAACGCTTTCCTATAAATTCATCAACCACTCTGACCCAGTTAAAGATACGAAACCGCGGTTTGAAAAGTTATCAAATTTCTTTAAAATTTGAAACATCTGCAAATCGGCTTCATTTTCATTTTTACCTCTCGCTAAGAGAGGTATTGGATTCATGCTAAAATTCGCATATCCAGATTTTATTGAATAAGCACGATTTAAGGTCCCTACAATCCGATTATAACATTTTTAAAATGATGTCTGTGTGTGTGTGTGTGTGTGGATGTATGTGTGTGTGTGTGTGTGTGTGTGTGTGTGTGTGTGTGTGTATGTATGTATGTATGTATGTCTGGATGTTGTAGTCACGATTCCTCAAAAACTATAAGACTTAAAAAATATTTAACTGCAGTTTCCTCAATCTGGCATTCCTGGGAAGAGCTGAAAAGGTTTTGGTAACAATTGAACAACCGGAAGTAGTAGTTTCTTAGAAAAAATCTTCTAAATATAATTTTTTGGGAGTTTTTTTTATTAAATATTGAAGAACATAAAATTCTCCATCTAATACACTTAAAAATTTTATTATATCTTGTATAGATTTAGAGATAAAGACTCTATAATTTATAGAGTATACTAATCGCAGAGGCCAAGGCACTAAGGAAACCAGTTGACAAATTCCAATGTTTATAACATGACACATGTCATTGTCAAATATCAACAGTTTTAGTGACATTCTGATAGCTTTTTCTGGGAAGTATATTTAACTTTTCTTATTGTTTTATTAATTAAATATTTGAAATTATAGGTAAAATTGTGGTGAAATGCATATATCTATCAGAAATACCGCCAATCTGGTTAATGAATTGGAACAATATTTGACATTTAGAAACTTCCTCATACAATGAAAAATAGATATAATTTGAATTATATGTGTACAGAAGACATGCTAAATATAGTAAGAAACAATATTTGGGTAATGTTCTGTAAGATTTTGTTATAAAACGACGGTTCGAAAGTGAAGTGCAATACAATACTTATATAGCCTAATATGGAAATGGCGAGAGGTCTTGTGCTGGCCACAACAGATTTTTTCTTATGAAATTTTGATACAATTAAAGATAAACATTATTGCGCATTTAATACGTGTCAAAATTTCTAAGACCTCTCGCCATTTCCATATTAGGCTATATAAGTGCATATTGTATTTAATATTTCCGGTACACACACAAAAATTCTCATTATATTAATATATGTTTATATTTTTTAATTCATTTTATAAATAAGTTACTTTAACAACAGACAAATAATAATAAATTTGTCAATTGTCCATAATCAGTGTTGTGACAGATCATTTATAAAGTATCTAGATCATGATCAAGATCTTTACAATTAATATATTCTAGGTCAGATCATAGGTCAATTTATGCGATTGGATCAGATCAGGGATTTGGGATCTGTTTTTCTTAGATCATATAAAAGATCAGTAACGATTTAAAAATGCTTTCTATTTCTTATTAATTAAGTAGAAATAAAGTAAATTAATTATACAGAATATTCCTAGCCTTATGCCTTAGACATAAGAAGAAATATCAGATACATACAGTATGTTCAGAAACAAAAAACCTAATTCGAAGTAGGCTATGAACACAGAAACGTATGTCTGATCATTTTTCAATTCAACTATCAAGTTGTCAAAATTGATTGTGAAATTTGATTTTAAGGAAAAAATATAATACATAAGGATACAGATTATTGCCATTTACCATTTTCTAATTTATTTCTTTTTCTAAAATAAGGATTTAAGAAGAAAAGCATTGATTTCTTTAGATAAAATTTTTGAAAATATTTCTTATCAAATTGACATTTAATTAAATACTTTCAAATTGACATACATTTTTTTATTCATAGCTTACTCCGAGTTAGGATTTTTTTGAACACACTGGTTTTAGTTTAGGTAATATTGGATGGCACACTCGTATATTCGATCTTTTTTTGAGATCGTAGATTTCAGTTTTTATATCTAGATCCAGATCAAGATCTGAATACATAAAAGGATCTAGATTAGATCAAAAATCATACTAAATGAACTAGATCAGTGATTTAGATCAAATTATCTAAATCAGTCACAACACTGTCCATAATACACTGAACTAAAAGCTAAAATCTGTGCAGATTTTTTTGTCCACACACCATTATTAGTGTAATGTACCATGGTCTATTACGATGTGGGATTCAGATTAATGATTTGAGAAATTGGCTTTGCTATATTTTACGCTGATATATTATTAGAAAATAACGAGATGTTCTCCATGTAAATTCTATTTATAAAGTTTGTGGAGTGGAACTCCCACGTCAAATACAATTAAAAACTGTTACACATTCATGGATGTGAACTTTACAACTAATATTGAAATTTAATAACGCTCACCTTTAAATGAATTATGTATGAAATCATATGCATCAGTAATGTCAAAATATATTCAAAATATGATCCACATCGCTAATTAAATACATTTTGATTTGATGAAATGGTTGGAATTTAATAGAAAAGTATTTCTGATAGAGTCATAAATCATGTGTCCCAAAATTTTTTGAGTACTGTACTTATATATATTCATTCATCATTGGCATAACAGCCCGAATAGATACGTAACAAGGGTAGGCAACCAACAATGGACGCAAACTTTAGAATGTTCGAGAATCGAGAATGTTCTGGTAAAGGTTGTGAGAAGATAATAGAGCAATATAAAAAGCTGTTCGTTCGATATGTGCTTATATTATTTTATTCAATTTTGACGTTTTAAACTGTCATTATTAACTCCATAGCAACAACTATAAGTAACACTTTTTTCACATGTGAATTAAAAATTTTTTAAATCACTCTTACAAAATTTTAACTCACTCTGCAACAAATAATGCATTTAAAATAACATCAAGTACGGAAATAATACTTACCATAATATTTATCAGACATTATCAGCCATTTTCATTATTTTTCACTGCACAAATGACAGACAATAAAGCTTTTTAAATAGATGACTTGACATCTATTAGCGACGATTGTCATACTCAGCCTACTAACTCATCAGTTTTTTATTTTGTCAAAATTAAATACTATAATGGTTTTTATTATTATTTCGTCAAAATTGAATAAAATATTGTACAAACCACGCGAGGTAAGAATGTTTATTCTTCTCATGGATAAACATTACCTTAGCTCACTTGGTGTGTAAATATCTAGTAGTATATTTAGTCTCCGAACTGTATTAAAAAAGGTGAAATAAACAACGTTACCGGTGTGCAAAATAAATAATGCTTTTTTTTTGTTAAATAAATAATAGTAGGATAAATATTAGTTCGTAAAATAGTATTCCACAATAGTATATTAAAGAACATGTCTTATAAAACGAGTTCTTTATACTATTTTTTATATATTGCGCCTTCTACATACTATTTTTTTTTTTTTTTAAATAACTACTAATATTAAATCGAGTAAATTTAGGGAAATTTGTAAATAAAATGTTGTAGTTGGTAACACTGAATTGACCACATTCAATTATTATTTAAAGGTTAATGTCATTTCATATTTACGAACACATTTTAGTGAATTGAAAATTTTAAAAATTTGTAAAAAATTTAAGTAAATGTAGTGTAATCATTTTTTGACCAAAGACAATACCTTTCTTACCTAAAGGTGACGGAAGGTAAAAACTGCTAATATTAAACCGAGTTAATTTAGGGAAATTTGTAAGTGAAATGTTGTAGTTGGTAACATTGAATTGACCACATTCAATTATTATTTACAGATTAATGTTATTTCATATTTACGAACAAATTTAAGTGAATTGAAAATTGAAAAAAATTGTAAAAAATTTAAGAAGATTTAGTGTAATCATGAAAGATGAATTCAATTACACTCTGCCTGGGCTACGTAATATAGCTCAGACCACTGCAAATAATCTACTTCCTAAAAATCAATTAACTAAAAATAAATTACGCAAAAAAGGGTTAAGGAAATGTCATCTAGTACCAACCTTCTAAAATAAAAAATAGTCTATCGAAATGAAGGCCATTACGATATGCAATTGCGTATCGTAATGACTTCATTGTGAACGCAAAATCTAAAAATTATTTTTCTGAAACTGCCCAATAACATTTTAAGGTGGTTTCCATTTCAACTTTCTTAAAATTAATACAAACTTCCTTTATGTTGTTTGTTTTGTGTGTATGTGAAAGTTTATGTTTATTTCAATTTTTATTGCACTTCTTTAGTTTTCATTATTAAAATATGTTTGGTTACATTATTTTTTTTTCATCTTCCAATTACTTTAGTTCAAAATCAAATTAATTTCTTATGACGGTTATAGACGTCATGAGCACTGGAGTTAATATTTTACAACCAGGGCGATTGTTACCTAAATACTTTTTACCTCCCGCTACCCTTAGTAAGGGAGGTATAGGGATCGTGCTAAAAATCACATATCGAGATTTTAGTATATGACCACGTTTTAAGGTCCATAGAATCCAATTTTAACATTTTCACGATGATGTGTATGAATTTTGTCTTCGCTCTAACTCAAATACTATCATTCAGAAAATTTTGAAACCTTGTATTTCTACCCTATTCTAATATGAAAAAAATCATTAGATTCTGGTGTAAATCGGACAAACGGAAATGGCACTATATATTTTACAGATAAATCCTAAAGCCTAAGATAAACACAATTCCTTTGTTACACAGTTCATTTTTCAAATGAATGTAACTGACAGGTAAACGTCATTGTCAAAAAACTAATCACTTCAAATTAATAATAGTGACATATTAAACAATACAGAAAATCGTAAATAAATAGTTATATGCAATGGAACATAATATAGTTTGCAGCATTACTAAATACGTAGGTATGTATTTAAATTAATAAAAATTAAATAGCGGGAGGTTTTGTGTTGGCCACATCAGATTTTTTTAATAGTTTCTTTTTTAACTTTTTATGTATTTAAATTTAATTCTACGCACAAAAAGACTTCTTATTACAAATCATTCAGTTCTCAGGTGCAGTAGCCATTTTTCAGCAGCGTATTTGTTAAATAAACAAGCTAGATGGCTAGATTGATCGATAAAGTTTAAAAAGAAAATTGCATGCTTTTCAGTTAAGTAGAATTTACGATAACTTGTTCATAACTTTGTTGTATAATAGATATTTCAAAACGTGCTTACCGGTATTATTCACGTAAAAAGTGGCATTGAACAATAAAACTGTACGATTCTTGACAATATATGCAATTAAAATAGTTTATTTTATTCATCGACAAATTTATTGGTGAAATTCATTACAATGGGGTATTCCGGTGATATGGAATTAATGCAAAATAATAACTTTTTTCTATTGTTTCCTTCATCATATAGATGAAAAATATAATAAAACATGTTCAAAAAAAAGGTTTAATTCATAATTTAATGTTACAAAATTGGAATTTTTACAGCTCTAGAAACGTCCTTGAAATTTGTGACGTCACGTTGATAATCTGTTGCTCATTTCAAAGTAAATATTTTCGTTTAAAAACACAGATGGTGCCAGTAGTTAACACGCGCGGGTATATTTCTTGTTTGACATTTCGTCCACTTTATAGTCCTACTGGTCTGTACTAATGTAAAAAATATTTTTAAAAAATGTCGGAATACTCCATTGCACTACTTACAAACAAAACATTATTGAGCAATGCCATTCTTACGTGAAAAATACCATACATAAAGAGTTTTTACCTCTCGCTAAGAGAGGTATTGGATTCATGCTAAAATTCGCATATCCAGATTTTATTGAATAAGCACGGTTTAAGATTCCTAGAATCCGATTATAACATTTTTAAAATGATGTCTGTGTGTGTGTGTGTGGATGTGTGTATGTGTATTTAACTGCAGTTCAGTTTCCTCAATCTGATATTCCTGTGAAGAGCTGAAAAGGTTTTGGTAACAATTGGACAACCGGAAGTAGTAGTTTTTTAGAAAAATTCTTCTAAATATAATTTTTTGGAAATTTTTGTTATTACAAATATTGAAGAACAAAATTCTCCATCTAATACACTTAAATTTTTTATTATATCTTGTATGGATTTAGAGATAAAGACACTATAATATATAGAATATTCTAATCGCAGAGGCTAAGGCACTAAGGAAACGACTTGACAAAGTCAAATGTTTATAACATAGTTTGTAAATGACATATGTCAGTGTCAAAAATTAATAGTTTTAGTGACATTCTGATAGTTTTTTCTGGGAAGTATATTTAATCTTTCTTATTACTTTATTAATTAAATATTTGAAATTATAGGTAAAATACATATATCCATCAGAAATACCGCCAATCTGGTTAATGAATTGGAAGAATCTACGACATATGATCTTCCTCATACAATGAAAAATAGATATAACTAGAATTATATGTGTGCAGAAGACATGTTAAATATAATAAAAAACAATTTTTGGGTGAAGTTCTGTAATTTTTTGTTATAAAACGACGGTTCGATAGCGAAGTGCAATACAATACTTTATAGCCTAATATGGAAATGGCGAGAGGTCTTGTGCTGGCCACAGCAGATTTTTTGTTAAAAGAATCACAAATATGTGAAATTATTACCTAAAAAATTAAATTTATGAAACAAAATGCAATAGTTTAACTGCATAGCTACAACGATTCATTTTCACAGGACTATTCAAAAAATCAAAATTCATTTTAATTTACAGTGGTTGGGTATATTAGATATGATTTATGTTATATATCTGCTTTTATAATTTACCTAAAAGCTCTTTTAATGCTATAATGCTATGTATTATTAAATTAAAACCTTTTCATTCAGACACAAAATAAAATATTTCATATTTTATAATCCTTTCCATTTTACTAAAAAATGTCAATATTTAAATACGAATATAATGAATAATGGAAAATTAAATTTTTTATACGTGGAGTAACATCATTCAGTGCGAATATTGCAAAATAATTTAAAATGTAATATAATCCGGTGTCTACTTTTTTTCGAACATAGGAAATTCAATGTTAAAATTTTAATTTGGCGATATCTCTTTACCTCATTTTCACCGATTGTCCAAATACGTAAAAGCTATAATTAATAATTAACTGTGCATAAGGAATTAATGCTTAAGAATTTAGAGCAATATGTAAGAACAAAAGTTTGCAAACTTCTAACCTGAACTATCAATTGTCAGTCTATTTTATAATAATTAAATATTTAATTTTTCGGTAAGGATATAGAGAGAGAAAATTATGTACATAGCATACTTAAAAAAAATCTGTTGTGGCCAGCACAATACGTCTCGCCCTTTCCGTTTCGTTACATAAGTATCGAATGGGGAAGTTTAGCATGGTAAAAATATTTCGGAAATAAGGGGTTTTTTGTTATAGCGTTTCGACACCAATATGAATTAAATATATAATATTTTGATTGCCGACCGAAAGACCGCCTATACAAGCATAACAAATAGCGTGTTAGGAGGTGGGGGTTACTACCAATGGAAGTTAAGAAATTCAAATTCGAAAGGAGGGGCTAACATTCCTGTTCTGCAGTTTTCAAACAGTTTTTATTTTAACATAAATTTCTTGCATTAAACTTAATAATTTAAATACACTTGTAATTATAAAGTATGTAGAGTTACACAGTGTTATAATATTCATTTATTTTTTGTAAATATAACTTAAAATAGCATATATTTCAAGAACATTTAGATCCATGATGGAAACAGTTTGATATAAAGACACATATGCGTGACGTCACGTCAATCTTTTCAAAATTCGGGAGACCATAACTCGCTTATTAATAGGAATTTTTTCGCCGGATTTTCATCAATAGTCTTAGTTTTCCGATAAAATTATATATAAAAAAAAAATGGTGGAATCCCCCGTCCAATAAGAAAAATTAAATGTACTTCCCAGAAAAAGCTTTCAGTAATGTCAGTAAAACTGTTAATTTTTTATACTGACATTTATCAATCAATCACAAATATTTGAATTTGATAACTGGTTTCCTTGGTGTAGTCTAGTGTTTCACAAGACAAGATTACTTGTCTTGCTAGGCTATTTCTTGTCTTGTCTTGGAAAACAAGACAAGAAATTTAAATAACTCTTGTCTTGTGTTATTCTTGCAAGCAAAAATCTTGTCTTGCAATTTCATATCAATAGGAACAACACATTTAAATCGGAAGGGATATTTTACTTGAAGCTGTGAAGAGATTTTCGTGAAAAAATGTATTATGTTATAATTGAAAACTTTTCAAATCTTGTATTTAACACTTTGATATTAATGAGACCGACATATTAGATTCTTGTTATAATATTAGTAAACCTAAAGTGGTACTTTAGTTGAACCTCTGAACTGATTTCCTTGAAAAAATATATTAAAATATGATAAAAAAACTTCTCAAATTTGGTTTTAAAACTCGTATATGATTGAAAACAACATTAGATTTTGAGTATATATTATAAGTCGGATGTGGTTCTTAACTAAGAGCTCTTAGCAGATTTTCAAAAAAAAAACCTGATAAAATATAATACAAAATTTCTTATTAAAGACTTTTCTATTTATTGGAACAACAAATTAGATTTTGTTTACAAACGATAAAGTGATATTTAACTCCAAGCTCATTGCAATTTTAAACATCGAATTAGCGGGGGTCATGTGCTGGCCATATCAGATTTTTTATCTCTAAATCTATAGAAGATATAATAAGAAAATTTAAATCAGAGTACTTAATGCTCTTTATTATTTTGTGTACTATAAATATTTAAAAATATAATATTTAGAAGTTTTTTTTAAGAATCTACTACTTCCGGTTGTCAATTGTTACCAAAACCTTTTTAGCTTTTCTGATTAATGTCAGCTTAGCTAGAGGTAAAACCTATAATAAAATGTAGATATATTGAATTATAATATAATATTGCAAGAGTGCAAGAATGCAAGAAAATACTAAAAAAATCTTGCTATTCTTGCAACGCAGATTCTTGTCTTGTCTTGCAACGAACTATATAACTCTTGTCTTGTTCTTGAACAAGACAAGAACAAGAAAAATGCAAGACTCTTGTGAAACACTAGTGTAGTCTGGACTGTGCGATTTATTGCAACAGATTATTCTATATGTTATATTTTTTATGTCGCACACACCCACATACACTCACACACTCACACACACACACACACACACACACACACACACACACACACAAACACACACACACATACAGAGAGAGAGAGAGAAAGAGAGAGGAAGAGAGAGCAAGAGAGAGAGAGAGACAGACAGACATCATCGTAAAAATAGTATTATAATCGGACTTTAGGGACATTAAAACGTGAATCTAGTAACTCTCTTAGCGAGAGGTAAAAAGAATTGCTGTTGCAATGACAGTCTACTAGAGTGGCGTGAATTTTTCACGAAAAACAAATACATCTTAAAAATTGTGTACAAATGGGACAACTTTTCCCTAATTTAACCGACTTCGTATCTCTTATATTTTCCGAGATTCCAAATGATGACCTCGGAAAACGCACACCTGTTATTGTTATTTATCAATATAAAATAATTTCTCCTGTTTATTAAATAAAATAGGTTATAAATATATGAATAATATAATGTAGGTCACATATGTCGAGAGAAATACATATAGTAATATTTCCTTTGATGTGTTTAAAACGGAAACTTCTACGCAGTATGTTACATCTTTGAAAAATGAAGGGAATAGGATGAGACTCGTTTCTGTTTTTTCCTTTAGAGGACGTTTGTTTTGTTGTTTAGGTTTTTTCCTAAATTGGTCCGATGTTGACTCATCAGCAGTAATTAGGAAAGCCCCTAAAAATGTTTGATTTGGGGACTTTATTTTCGTTACGTTTGTGGTAGAAAATCAGCCAACCAATGCAGTTGTTTTCACGAGACGAAAATAGAAAAAGACATAATGTAAAGACGGAGTTTTTTTCTTTAACAGTTCATACTGTTTAAATGGGAACGTTGCCCAAACTTTAGAATTAAAGTGCTTTATATTAAATTGAAGAAGAATATTTTTTGCTCCCAAATCGAATGGAGTGGGGTCATGTAACTGTGAAAACGATATTGCGACTGTCGACAAGTGAATATGTGATCACATAAATAGTGAAAACCGAAAACGATATCGTTTTGGACCGAAAAAAATGTGAATTCTAGTCGACACACTCAAAGCATGTGAAAACGATAGTCGTATGTTATGTCCATTTTTATTTCATACATTTGGCTATAGGTATATCTTTTTCTAATTTACTTACATTTAAGTAAAAGAATGTAGTGAGCAGTGAATTAAATTTGACGTTTTGAAAAGAAATGTCATTAAATTAATATATGAAATTTGAAACTCGCTTACGGGCTAGTGAGCTAAACTTTCTTCTCATGAATAGCTCTGTTCGATGAGAAGTGCTTGAAGTGCAGAGTAGAATAGTGCAGTGCAGTGTAGTGTACACTAGTTCAGTCTAATTCTTGTGGTTTCATAAAACACACTAGTGTATATTTGGGCAAGTTTGCTCAGTTGTGAGTAATCAAGCCAAGCGTAGCCAAAAGTGTAAAAGGTTAGGTTGTTTATAAACACAGTCATATCATACAGCTGCAAAGGAGTGACTGCAGAAATGTCTGTTTTAAAGAGCATAATGTTTGAACTAATAAACGATTCTGACGAAGATCAATCATCACTTGATTCTTCATCAGATTCAGAGACAGATATATTAATTAATTCTTTATATAACAAAACAAAGAGAATATACTATATCTGAATCCATTATTTTATTTTCTCAATGTGTAAAATTTTAGGTTAATAAACAGATGTGTAGATAGGATAGAATTAAAATGTCTACCGAACAACATTTAGTTACCCCCACTCCTAGTCTGCACTTTCTACACCACCTCGCGAGTCAGGTCAGAAACGTGAGCACTAGTTCTTAAAATTTTTGTCATCGAACAGCCTGCCAGAAGCAGCACGTTTCTCATAAAACATGTTAGTGTAAGAAAGTTAACACTAGGGCGGCCTAGTACATGTCATCGAACAAAGCTTATATCTTTGCTCACTTGGTGTATAAATATCTATTATCGTTATAAACAAACCGTTAAATTGTTTCACTATGCAATATTTTGTCAAAATTCTTACAATTTCTTTACTATATTATGAATTATAACAAAGAAATTTTGAAACCCCCTAAACAAATAAAAAATGCGAAATATAAAGGGAAGCACAAAAACGAAATATTTATCAAATAGCTATTTATAGCATGAAAGCATCAAGATGAATTAAGTACCGTACCTATAGAGATTCGTATTGTTGTCAGCAGAGATTGAATTGAATAGCTACCTACTCAAATATTACAGGCCTGGAGCGTATAATTCCAAGAATTTAAAATATCAAGTTTGTTAGTACGGATACGGATTTCAGGCCTCGGAAAATATTGACATACTGTCTATATTACTTCCATTCCGAAGTCAATATTAAATAAACTCAATTCACTAAAACAAACAATTATTAATTTAATAGAAATAGTTTGCTGGAATCTCTGAACGTATTTGAAAATGGTTTAACCAATGATTAAATAAGGCTGCTATTTATTGGGCAGTATTTTAAATATAAATCATGCCAACTTTTAAAGCTATTTACTTGACTTACTAATCGCAGCATGCGATTTTGCTAAAGGTGATCCAATTAGGGTTTTCGAACATTTAAAAAAAAATCTGTTGTGGCCAGCACAAGACCTTCCGTCAATTCGATGTATTTTGCACAAATCCCATACCAAAAGGACCGTGGAACAGTTTCTATATAATATCATGTAAAATCGAACACATACTATTTTTTACAAATTTCATATCAAAAGTTCATTTGAAAAGGTTCTATAAATCAAATAAAATTATGACATAAACATACACTAAGAAAAATGCACTTGACACATCCTCTAATTTATTAGGGGTCGCTGTTTCCTCTTCTCTTCCACTCATTCCTATCCAACGCATCTTCTTCACACAGTCCTTCCTTTCTCAAGTCTTCTGCGATACAGTCCTTCCATCTTCTTTTTAGCCTTTCACTGCATGTCACTTGAGAGGACCACTATGAAATACTAATTTTTCATCCCATACTTTCCATATTTGGTTTTGCACTTGCAACACACATCTGTCAATTAGAATTTTGAATGTATCAGCTGTTTCCATGATAAATAGCAAAGCTGACTAATTTTTGAATATTAATTTCTTTATAATGCTTTAACTCTACATCTATTGAATATGAAGGAAAATGAATAATCAAACCATATAGAGAAGAGTATTTTCTTTAATAAATATAATAACAAAATGTCAAAAAATAATATTTAACTGCTTTTTTTTCTACCTATCTATCAAAATTAGCAAGAAAATTTTCATGAATTATTGATTTTCTTAAAATAAAATATTCACTTTTGGAAGAAGAGAAAAATAAATTTATTTCGAAGTTAAAGAATGAGAGATAAAAGTAAACTAACCTAACAAAGAAGAGTTAAAGTCATAAAGTACACCTAAATGGATGAATGATTTCACTTTATCTTAAAGTACCGTTAAAGTGCTAAAGTTGTATTATGAAAACGAACACAGCTGAAATTTAATTTAAAGTGTTAAAGTGAAGATAAAATTTATTATGAAAACGGCCCTAAGCCTAACAAAATGTAATTAATTTTAAGAGAAATAAAATTTTAAAAAAATTATTGTTTCTGTTCAATTTTCATTCTTTTCAAGCTACTGAAACAAATTCTTATTTCATCGGCTGTCAGATTAAACCCCTGTCTTACTTTGGAACACGAAGCTTTATGAGGATTACAGAAAAAAAGATACTGTAATAATCGAAAATAATATTTAACTTCAGAGCTTACAAATTCATTTTGAGAAGATTGACGTTCTTATTACAGAGATAAAAATGTTATGAAGATGAGGTTCTTTAACAACTTAATTATTTCTTACGTTCTAATCATTTTGAAAAGTTTCAAAGAAATTTAAAGTTTAGCTATAAACAACAAGTTAATGAAAAAATTTGATAATTTTATTTTTTAAAGCAGATTTTAAAGTGTTATTTTGTTTACTGATTATTTTTTGACATTTCTTAAAACCAATGAAATGTTCATTACCTGTCACGTGTCAGCGTTTTAACCAATCCAGCCATTATTATAGTGAGAATAAAGCTCTAGAGATTATTCCCGGGAATAACCTCTGCAGCTTTTGTTTTGTTAGATTAGACGCCTCTTAGTCATAAGTGTGTTCGGGGTTCTGTGTTCGAATCCCACTAAGGCATGAATGTTTGTGTATGTGAACCTATTCAGTAATTGGGATTTAATCCTATTGGGGTTTTTTTTTAAAAATAAAAAAATCTGTTGTGGCCAGCACAAGACCTTCCGTCAATATATTTTGTACAAATCCCATACCAAAAGGACCTTGGAACAGTTTCTATATAGTATCATGTAAAATCGAACACGAACACATACTATTTTTTACAAATTCCATACCAAAAGTTCATTTGAAAAGGTTCTATAAATCCGATAAAATTATAACATAAACGTACACTAAGTAAAATGCACTTGACACTTCCTTCTTTCTGCTTCAGCTTTCCCCTATTTTATTAGGGGTCGATGTTTCCTCTTCTCTTCCACTCATTCCTGTCCAACGCATCTTCTTTACACAGTTCTTCCTTTCTCAAGTCTTCTGCTACACAGTCCTTCCATCTTCTCTTTGGCCTTTCACTGCATGTCACTTACGAGGAACACTATGACATACTAATGTTTGCTCCTATACTTTCCATATTTGGTTTTGCACTTGCAACAGACATCTGTCAATTAGAATTTTTTGAATGTATCAGCTGTTTCCATGATAAATAGCAAAGCTGACTAATTTTTGAAAATTAATTTCTTTATAATGATTTAACTCTACATCTGTTGAATATGAAGGAAAATGTACAATCAAACCGTATAGAGAAGAGTATTTTCTTTATTATATATAATAACAAAATGCCAAAAAAATAATATTTAACTGCGTTTTTTTAAAGAAAAACTGTTAAAAACTTCAAACAAGGGTACCTCCGGTGGATCAATTATAACGAAAATCTAATCAACTCTTCATATGGATGTACAGAAGAGGAATACGAAAGAATTATAATTTTTAGAATTGTAGTATTGGAGTTATCGTCGGAGAAAAATTTGTCACACACGGACATACATACACACACACAGACACACACACACACACACACACATACACACGGACACACACGGACACACACACACACACACACACACACATACATACATACATACAGATATAATCTTAAAAATAGTAAATTCGTATTGTAGGGACCCTAAAACGTGCTTATTCATTAAAAACTCATCACCGAATTTTTTGACCAAAGACAATACCTTCCTTACCTAAAGGCGACGGAAGGTAAAAATAATCCAATTAAATATAATTCGAGAGTTCAATTAATTAGAAAATAATTCTTTCTTTTTCATTATTAATTAAATGTTAATTTGGCACGAGATATTGTCAAAAATGTTGTCGAAAGAAATCCAGGATTTTCTTCTTGAATCTTCTTTTAAAAATGATACACTCGTAAATTAGAAAACGGCAAATATATTTGCCAATAAATTTATGATTAACTACATACGATTAATTAATACTCTCAATAATTAGGCCACTTCAAAACAGTATTGATAATTTGAAAGTTGAAACCAGTTTGAAAATACCGGCAACTACGGTAAACATTTCAACAAAAATGATGCGCTGTACTCACATTAATTAAGAGCAATTAATTGTCCAGCATACAACCAGTAAACCCAATATATTGGATAGCAATTAGACACGAAATAATGTGTTTCATTTGCTGATAAAACAAGAGCGATATTGATCCTTGAAAAGAGATAATATCATTTTCATTGTTTCATCTTTGTTGCTTTCTTTGTGTACAAGTAAGCACACGTAATCTAATTTGTAAGTTAATTAGAATTATGGGGGTCTTTTCAAAAAATAAAGATCAATTTTTTTCTTGTTTATAACGTAACTTTCGGTTATTTCAATCATATATCATAAAATATTTCTCAAAAATATTAAACTTTCATTCATAATTTTGTTAACACCTTCGCTGCCAAGCGGTCATTTCAAAATTGTCCCTGAAGACCAGAACTGGTACCTTATAACTTATAACAGGGTTAATTCTATGTAGTTTGTTAGTTTTATTTTTATTTTATCTTTATTCATTAATTAGTTATTAATAAAAATACCAGCGGACACAGGTGTCTGCCGTTGGTGCAGTATTATTACATACTGGCTTTTATATCTCAAGGCGCCATAGCGGACACATTTTTTCTTTTTTCCTGGGCCACAGCAGACACCTTTAGCGGACACAATGGAATCGGCGGACACGAATAAACTTCTATGGACAATATGCGCAATAATGTTGAATTGTTGTATTCTGTAAGTTTCTTATCATCAGAGTAGTGTAATCTGTCATTAGGGTTATATACAAATCATGTCAGAACGTGCGAAAAAAATTGTAAATTTGGCTATGGAGATGCCTTCAAACAAAGCAGTCGTATTTATAAATATATTTTTAAAAATATTAAATTGAAATAAGTAGCATGTAGCATCAGGTTGTATTATATTCATTTGAGTTTGTACAAGTTTTTTTTATGTGTATTGTTGAATGAAAATATGAATATTGAAATTAAAATAAATTGAATTATTAGATTTTTTTTAATTTATAAAGAAAATTAAATTTGAAATATATATATTTATCTTCGAGTTCATTTTTCTTATTGTCATATTGTGTATTTTTATTGTATATAAATAAGGTTATTGAGTTTATACGTCAAAAATTAATCTTTGGAAGCCAAAGTACGTTAAATCGATAAATTTAAATGGATACATAATGTGGATCCTTATACATTGACATTTTTTTGACGAGGATTATAAATGCCTTTTAAAAATCAATATGAAATCAATAATTGATTACCTATCTAATTTTTAAACCTTTGTGAGAAACAGACACAAATATATATATATATATATATATATATATATATATTCTTCATTAAAAATTTATAATTCTGTCATTTAAAAAATATTTTTTCATGTATATATATATATATATATATATATATATATATATATATATATATTATTAAAGAAAATTACATACATTTAAACATTCATACAATATGTTCCTATCCGATTATGTTTAAATTATTTTATTTGCAATAAAAGTATACACAAGAAAATAGGATTGGGTTAGTTTTAATTTAATAACCTGGAACTCATTAAATAGTAAGAATGTCCTGACTTATTTTTTACGGAAAACACTCCTCATATACTCACTTTTACACACTCTAATCAGTTTTTCCCAAATAAAACAATAAGTGCCATAAAAACACAATAAAAGCTTACGGCATGATATTTCTCCGTAAGACACAATGCAAACTGAAGGTTTGGTTGACCAAGATCAGCTGGTGGCCGCCATGTTGAAACGTCACGTGCAGGTTCCCTATACTGATTTACTCACATGCGTATACCTGATTTTTTTACCGTGTCCGCTTGGCCTCTTAAAATAAAAATATTAATTTATCTTCTGTACGCCAGAGCGTACACAAATAGCGGACACATCTCTAAAACTGTTACTATAAGACATATCAAAAACCCAAGATAGTCAGAGATTCCTACGGCGCCACAGCAGACACATATTCAATGCTTCTTCCAATACATTTTGTCTACTTGGCGTAAAACGAAAAAACTCTGGCGGACACCGGTGTCCGCCTTGGCGCAAAACAAAATATCAAGATGTCCGCCATGGCAGCGAAGGTGTTAAATGTAAAATAAAGATTGTTATGGGTGAATGTATAAATATTAGAACATAATGATTACTTTATTTATACTGGTTGGTTAAATATCCAGCAGGAGGTTATGTGCCGGCCGCATCAGATTTTTTGAATAATAAAATTATTATTGTTTAATTTTGCTCGTATTTATTAATCAAACATTTAATGAATAATAAATGAACGAATTTAATTAAAATTACTTACAGACGAAATAAATAATAATGAATATTAATCAGTTAATATTAATATAAGTCATTCCACTCCCTTAATATATGATACTGAAATTATAATTTCAATCTTCAGTGTCCCTAACATTTTACGTGGCATTTTAATAATCTTCCTAAAATAATTTATTTCTTAATTTAAACTTTGTTCCTTGATTGTAAGACAAGAAAACAAGGCTCACCCCTCTTTTGTTGAGATGTCTTCCACAAGGACATGTTTTTAATAAGCTACAAATTTTTGCGAATATAACAAAGAAGTTTCCGGTGAACACGAACAAAACCGTTTTAAAGTAAGAGTACAGTGCATGATATTATATTTCAAATAACTAATTGGCTTGGGTTTTCAATTACATTGAAGTTGCATTTCATGGAAATATGATAATGACATTCTATAATGCGGGACACTAAATTTGACTTGAGGAGTAAGGGAAAAAAAGCTCATTTTATAAAACTATGTACTTTTATAAAAATTGTCCATTCATTCTGCTCCGTTAATATTATATTTAAAAAAATCTGTTGTGGCCAGCACAAGACCTCTCGCCAATTCCATATTAGGCTATATAAGTATTGTATTGCACTTTGCTACCGAACCGTCGTTTCATAATTAAAATATTACAGAACTTTGCCCATATTGTTTTTGATTATATTTAACATGTCTTCTGCACACATATAATTCTAATTATATCTATTTTTCATTGTATGAGGAAGTTTCTAAATATCACAGATTCTTCCAATTCATTAACCAGATTGGCGGTATTTCTGATGGATATATGCATATTACCTAGGTATAATTTCAAATATTTAATTAATAAAACAATAAGATTAAATGTACTTCCCACAAAAAGCTATCATTAAGGGGTCATTAAAACTGTTGATTTTTGACACTGAAATCTGTCATTTACAAATTATGTTATAAACATTTGAATTTGTCAACTGGTTTCCTTACTGTAGTTTCGCCTACTCGACTTATTATATCCCGATATTCTGTATATTATAGCATCTTTATCTCTGAATTTATAGAAGATATAATAAAAAATTTAAATGTATCAGGTGTAGAATTTTGTTCTTCAAAATTAGTAATATCAAAAATTTTCAAAAATTTATATTTGGAAAAATTTCTTTTAAAAACTACTACTTCCGGTTGTTCAATTGTTACTAAAACCTTTTCAGCTTAGTTAAAAATTACTTGTTTGACATTTGGATAGACTGCTAGATTAAATTTTTTTTAAAAAATTAGCAGTGCAGACACTCATATTTTATTTTTTTCTGTGTGAACCGTAACAGATATCACAAATTACACAGAGACAGAATGTATCTTTCTGAAGAAAAATAATTTCACGTTTTCGGCATTGCCATTAAAAAGTTACGGTCTAATTAATGTTGGGACACCTAAGTTTCATACACAAGTGGTTCACTAGTAATAACAAGTATCACCTTAAAAGATGACATAACCATATAAACTGTCATACCAAATTTCATCCAAATCAAATAAAGCGTCCGATTATTATAAGCAAAATTAATTTTTTTGCGAAGAACTTTGAAGCAGAATTCTGGCTAAATGGTACACTTTCCGGTAGAAACAATTTTGGTTAAAACGTCTTATTTTAGCCTCAGGAATCTGTGGTTAAGCCATGTTCCCCTATTTAAGAGACACCTGTATAATTTATTTTCTTACAGCGTTGCCTATGCGTCAAACAAAAACATAATATTTTAATAACAATTTTGACATATTTATACAAATGTCACTGTCAGGAAGCAATTACATTAAAATTAATAATGAAACCGAGTTAAGGAGACTAATGATATATTTATTTGAATCTAATAAAATTAAGGTTTGTAAAAATAATATAATTTATATCATACATAAATATTAGAGGTACTATTGATTTGCGTCATTGTCTTCCAAAGTACGGCTCTGAAAAGACTTTGTGTAAAAATGCGAGTACTATTTTGTTTTTTTGTTAAATTTTTCTATTAGTTTTGTCAATATTTGTGAAATTTATTTTGTGTATGATATATTTGTTAAATGTAAAATAAAGATCGTTGATGTGTGAATATAAAAATATTTGAACATAATGATTGCTTGCTGCGTGGTTAAATACCCAGCGGGAGGTTATGGGCTGGCCACATCAGATTTTTTTATCAAATCTCATATACAGGTATCTCAATAAGCTTGCTCACTATTGGTAACTTTATTTGAAGAGATACGAGGTTGGTTAAATTAGCAAAATTGTGCCATTTTATATTAGAAAATTGGTCATGTAGACAAAATAAAAATTGTGTCAGCGGTTCCCAAAATTTGGGACAGAATATATATTTTTTAAATGGAACTATATATTTTTTATAATCTTATTTCCAATAAAGTAATGTTGTTTATGTACAATTTTTTCAAATAAACGAGTTATTTACGTTTAAAATTAAATATTATCTTTTATTAGTTTAGGTCAAGTAAAGTATGGAAACAATTGTCTTTTATAAAATTATTATTTTATTAATTTATTTTACAGTAATAACAAAACAAAGAAAATATTCAAATTGAAAGCCATTATTTCTCTCGCACATTTAAACTCTTTTGGAAAGAGAGCCGATCGTTCTACGTAACTGGTGTCTAGATATAACTTTCCATATAGCACGATCATATCTAACTTTTCTTTATTTGTAAAGTTATTAAACATTATTAAACACAGAGAACTTTACGGGAGAAATTATTAAACGTCAAACAAACAAAGAATCAATTGTTTCCATGGCTTACTTGACTAAAAAACTAATAAAATAGTTTACAAAATTTAAATTTTTAACCGTAAATAACTCGTTTATTTGAAAAAATTGTACTTAAACAACATTACCTTATTGGAAAGAGAAAATACTCTTTCCAATAAGATAATAATATATATATGGTTCCATTTAAAAAATTTATATATTGTCCCAAATTTTGAGAACCGCTGACACAATTTTTATTTTGTCTACATGACCAATTTTCTAATATAAAATGGCACAATTTTGCTCATTTAACCAACCTCGTACCTCTTCAAATAAAAAAGATACCAATAGTGAGCAAGCTTATTGAGACACCCTGTATTACCTACATAAACCATAGCATTGCGCATGCTTGTAATCCCTTTCTTAATTTAAACTTTCTCGCGAGATAAACATGAACCACGCCCACTTTTTATTTCGAAATGTCTTGCTCGAGGACATATTTTTAATAAGGCACAAATTTCTGCGAATATTCAAGGAGAAGTTTTGCTCTGATGCTTATGTTGCGTTTTTAAGTTTTTAATCCCGGGTTCGGGATTTATTGCTGTAGTTGCAAGAAGGCGGTCCCGTTGCGACCAGGGAAGTCGCAGCTGGGACCAGGCTTTGCGACAGCATCCCAAGCAAAAGAAACAAAACGCTGCGCTCACAACAAAAGAAGGTCAACAGGTAATGGATTGAATAGAAATAGAACAGGGGTATAGATGCAAATGGTATTAAATTATTTAATGAATTGATTCTAATTACATCATGATTTCCCAGATATAGTATCGAATTAAAATGGGATTATTATTTTTTGTTTCATAAAATTGTAATTTTGTGTTTAAAGTAGGTATATTGAAAATTTTTGAAGAAAGCTGAAGAAGAAAGAAGGAATTGTCACGCGCAATTTACATACTGTATGTTCATGCTATAATAGGGTATTCCACCATAACAAAAAAATTTAAAAAAATTCATTTTAACATAAAGTATGGCTCAATAAATAATGGTTAAAACAATGAAAACATTTTTAAAATAATTTTACGAGATATTTCACATTTGCTAAAAGGGAAAATTGACATCATACAATTGTTATCTTTCTCTAGCAGCGTACTCAGAGCAGTGTATGTGAGAAAGACAAATATAGGGGAAATGTGACGTTACACTGATTTCTCGAAAATAAAATACTGTTAAACTAGAAACAATTAAGATTTTTTAATACTATGAATTTCTTCAAAACTGAATGAAGTTTTATTTAAAATAATAAAAAAAAATGAGCGGAATACCCCATTTTATTGGATATATAGAATCTTTTGCAAGGAACTTTTTTATAGCATTTATCCATTTTTATTCCAATACTTTTATTTCTAAAAATTCACACAGTTGTTCAAATACTCTAAAAATTCGTACACTTACGTAACATTCTCTTTACAATCAAATAATATTACTACATAGTTTATATCTCTATTCATTTTTGAATTATTGCCCCAAAAGTCAATATACCCCACATTTAGATAAAAACCTCAAAATATTCAAAAATCTATTTTTTATGTATCTAGATACTTCTCAATGCGCTGATTCCAAATTTTGAAACCGCAGGTCGATATCTCGTTTCGTTCTCGAGATATTTAGATTTAAAATTTTGCTCAAAACTGCCCATTTTTGGGCATTAACCCAAAAATGGGCCGAGATATGAATTTTGCGACATCACCATTCGATTCTACGGACAAAAATACATAAGTATAGCAATTTTCATAATTTTTATCCAACCGGTTCATTTTTTATGAGTAAAAGTTTAAAAACCTCTGAAAATGTCCAAAATCTGAAAAAATCGTAAGGGGTACACCTTAGATTTTTGCGATCTTTTGCCATTTTCAGTTATTTTGCTTTAGAGATTGTATGCGGTGTTCAAAAATTCTGAAAATTGGTGTACTTATGTAATTTTGCCCGTAGAATCGAATGGTGTTGTCGCCAAATTCATATCTCGATCCATTTTTGGGTTACTACCCTAAAATGGGCAATTTTGAGCAAAATTTTGAATCTAAATATCTCGAGAACGAAAAGAGATATCGACCTGCGGTTTCAAAATTTGGAATCAGCGCATTCAGAAGTATCTAGATACATAAAAATTAGATTTTTGAAAATTTTGAAGTTTTTATCTAAATGTGGGGTATATTGACTTTTGGGGCAATAGTTCAAAAATGGATAGAGATATAAACCATGTAGTAATATTATTTGATTGTAAAGAGAATGTTACGTAAGTATATTCATGTGGTAATTTTATTGGATTTATAGAATATTTTCCAATGAACTTTCTGTGTGGAATTTGTAAAAAATTGTATTATGTTCGTGTTACAATTTTACTGGATATATAGAATCTTTTTCAATGAACTTTTGGTATGTAATTTGTACAAAATACATCAAATTAACGGAAGGTCTTGTGCTGGCCATAATAAATTTTTTTTAAATATTTAGTATGTAGAAGACGCAAAATATAAAAAATATTATAAAGAACTCATTTTACAATACTTTTTTCGCACTTGTCAATTAGAATACTCACCAAGGATCGTTTTCTAAATTTTGAGGCGTACGGAAAAACATGTCTTATAAAACTGTTCTTTAATATACTACAACGATTGTCAAGGAACGCTTAAAATTTAAGTTACTCTGGTGCAACTGGCCATTATAGTTCTGTAAATTTGTAAAGAGCTGACAAAAACACATCTATACAGTGTCCCACACTCTATCTTCAGTGTAGCGGAGATAGCCAATGTTATTCTTACGGACGTTTTCTGTACCATGTTGCCAATTTTTCAATGTAATGTAATATTGAAACATTCATAAATTTTCATTGCTATACTAAAATTAGTTAACACTGTACAATTTAAGTTTTATGAGGGTCTCTTATTTACCCAATGGCTTATTCCATTCTCCCGAAATTTACCTGCAATTCTAAATAGTTTTATAATAATAATAATAATAATAATAATAATAATAATAATAATAATAATAAGTAATATTTCAATACAATATTTTAAAACCGCCCGAGATACTAATCTTGATTAAATGCATTAGAAATTAGAATTTTAAAATATTATAAATTCAAATTGGAGATTACAAAGAAAGAATAAAGACTTATGAACTATATAAAATGTATGCAGTATTTCTTTTTATACCCTACTTATATTTTGTGTTTGTATTATTTTATATTTTTTGTAAATTATTAAACAGACCAGATTATTACTTATTTATTTTTTTTTTCTTTTCACCCACCTGTTTAGATGCACTGAAAGTACACCAGTCATAAATACATTCAATGAAGTACCTAAAATATTTCATCTCTTTTTGGGCATCTATTTTGCTCTTTCTATCTTGTAGACTTACAGTAGGTAAATATGGCAACAGGGTACTCCATAAGACCCTATACTGAACATAGAGTGTGGGACACTGTATAGTTTTGTTGGTTAATATAAAATTATGTATAAGAGTGGCAGTTCTCGTGCAATTTTGTTCATTATTTATTCAGAATAAATCCAAAAATATTTACGAAAAAATTCTTAGTTTGAGTTTTTTTTTAGTAAAAGCATTTAAGGTTAAATAAGTTTGAAACGAAAGCATGAGGTGTTATTATTTTTGCCATAAGTAGTAATAACTTTTGTGTAAAAATTCCATTATTCTTATATTTGTAGACAATAGCACAATAATTGCAAAGAGAGTTTGTTTTGCCCGAAAGACAAAGAAGCAAGAAAAACAGTCTTGAAAGGCCGGAAAGTTTAAAGAGGAGCTGTGAAACTGCTGAAAGTTTTCTCAACTCGACAGGTTCGCGCTATCATAACTCTTTTCAGGTTTCCAAACGTCAAACGTGTGTTTTAACAAGAGTATGTGCGATATGGATGTTTGCTCATAACGACATGTCTGAAGTATTCATGGGAAATGCACTTTCATCAAACTTCATAAAATTAAATTGAGAAGTTGATGTGAATGAAAAACCAACAAAGGAGCTTTTATTTCGCCGGAAGAAAAATATGATGAACTGCTTGTTACTTAATATGAAATTGTACCTGTAGTGCTTTTATTTCTACGTTATATTAAAAAAGTAAAGTAAAAAGTATATCCTTTGTAGCTGCGGTATTATTCTTACGACACAACTTTTGAAAACCAGTTCATTCTTTTGTTAGATTATCTATTTTTGTAAATACCGAAACATATTTTATCTGTTTCGTAATTAAATAAAATAAATAAATATATCATCATGGCATATTACCCATTTCTGGGTGTGCCAATCTGCTTTATCGCAGATATCGGTAATGATGATGACATATTTGTACCGTGTGGGCGCTTACCAGGCGTCACCTCACGGGCACTCATTGCTGGCGTCGAGAGTGCAGCACAGGGGTCACATTTGTGCTATTTAAAATTCGAAATATTTGGCGTCGGTCGGGATCGAACCAGGTTCCCGACCAGACACTCAGGCACACGGTGATTAGTTTTTTTGACAGTGACATTCACCTGTAGTTACATTCATTTGAAATATAATCTGTATAACAAAGAAATTGTGTTTATCTTAGGCTTCGGGATTTTTCCAAAAAAATGATTTTTAAATTTTTCTGTAAAATATATAGAAAAAGTATTAATGTATTCCTGTAGAAAATTCAATAATCTTTAAATAAATAAATAAATATATCATCACGGCATATTACCCATTTCTGGGTGTGCCAGTATCTACAACACATGTAGACATCGGTAATGATGACGATATATTTTACCGTGTGGGCGCTTACCAGGCGTCACCCCACGGGCACTTATAGCTGGTGTGGAGAGTGCACCACAGGGGTCACTTTTATTTTAATTTAAAATTGGAAATATTTCGCGTCTGTCGGGATCGAACCCGGTTTCCCCGGGTTCACGACCAGACGCTCAGGCACGTGGCCACGGGACCCCATAATAATCAATAATCTTAAATTAAAATGACAAAAATGCGAAAAATGGCATTTAATGGTATTTTTTGAAGAAAAACTATTATGAGCTTCAGGTTTATATTTCAAGATTATGGAAAAAAACATGTTTAGCACACATAAGCATGTCTTTTTCTCACTTGTCCAGTTGGCGCACTCCAATTTCCGGAAGCGTGAGAAAAAGACATACTTTGCTCACTTGTACTAAAAATAGCTCTTTCAACCAGCATAAGTTTTATTTTAATTAGAGGATTTGTTCCTAAAAAATAATTAAATTTCTAGGCTCGTTAGTGTATTACAAAAATTTCAATAATTAATTGTAAAACATCTAATGGATATTTAGCTATATTTTCAAATTTGAGGCTGGTCAAAGAACATTATTTATTAAAATTAAATACTCGGGAGTGCATACAAAACAGCTCTATTCTATAAATAGATAGTTAATAATCAATATTGCTATGAAATTACTGTCTATAGACAGTAGCATACAACACAATATTTAATCCCCAACTTCCGTTTATCAATGACAGGAAATTAAGTTTGACGATATCGGCTTTTATAAATAGGGTCAATATCATTTGCATCTGATTAACCAATAGCAATCGCCAAGATGCAGAAAATTGAAAACCCATTTTGAATATTAAAAAATTCATTTAAGCGTTCCACCTCAATCCCAAAGATTATTTATTTTGGCATTACAAAGTTTTAATTCAACAAGTTTCCTCAGACGAATCATGAATATAATAATGCGATTAATATTTATCGAAGACTTATAATAGAAGTAATCTGATTAAACATTAAAATCATTGTTACACTACATTTTGCAAGGAAAACACAAAATTCATTCCCATTTTTTCCATTTTTACCTCTCGCTAAGACCTGCTAAACTTCGTATTCTTCAATCTGACATTAATGGGAAGAGTTGAAAATATACCTAATAAAATTTTAGCGACTACCTAGGCGCACTAATATGGATTAGGGCATGTATAACATAGTGAAAATTTATACAGGGTGTCTCAATAAGCTTGCGCACTATTGGTAACTTTTTTACCTCTCGCTAAAAGAGGTATTGGAATCATGCTAAAAATTACATATCCAGATTTTAATGAATAAGTACGTTTCAGGGTCACTAGAATCCGATATTAACATTTTTACAATGATGTATCTGTGTGTGTATGTGTGTGTGCGTGTGTGTGTGTATGGTTGGACGTTGGACGGACGATTCCTCAAAAACTATACGACATAAGACCTGTTTAACTATGAATTCCTCAATCTGACATTCCTGGGAAGAGCTGAAAAGGTTTTGGTAACAATTGAACAACCGAAAGTAGTAGTTTTTAAAAGAAATTCTTCCAAATATTATTTTTTGAAAATTTTTGATATTACTAATTTTGAAGAACAAAATTCTACACCTGATACATTTAAACTTTTTATTATATCTTCTATAAATTTAGGGATAAAGACGCTATAATATATAGAATATCGGGATATAACAAGTCGAGTAGGCGAAACTACACTAAGGCAACCAGTTGACAAATTCAAATGTTTATAACATAATTTGTAAATGACAGATTTCAGTGTCAAAAATCAACAGTTTTAGTGACATTTTGTTAGTTTTTTCTGGGAAGTACATTTAATCTTTCTTATTGTTTTATTAATTAAATATTTGAATATATGAATTAGAAGAATCTGTGACATTTAGGAACTTCCTCATACAATGAAAAATAGATATAATTAGAATTATAGGTGTGCAGAAGACATGATAAATACAATAAAAAACAATATTTGGGTAAAGTTTTGTAACATTTTGATATAAAACGACGGTTCGATAGCAAAGTGCAATACAATACTTATATAGTCTAATATGGAAATGGCGAGAAGTCTTGTGCTGGCCACAACAGATTTTTTTATTTGAAGAGATACGAGGTTGGTTAAATGAGCAAAATTGTGCCATTTTATATTAGAAAATTGGTCATGTAGACAAAATAAAAATTGTGTCAGCGGTTCCCAGAACACATATCGGCACCAGAATAAATAACATGGTTTTCACAAAGAAATACGTATTTTCGTCAAAAATAATCCAGGATCCATGCGTATAATAAACTGCATCCTGCTAAAAAATAAAAACACCAAAGCCCATTATTATTAATAATGATTAATGTAATAACCTGTTACGCGTCAAATATTAGAAATAACAACGTGATAACAACCATAAATACATAGTTCTAGCAGTCGTTATGATAAAGACTGTCAAACACGTAACAATGGACTACTTGCGTACCTTTTTTTTTATTTATATTTTTGAAGAGAAGGTAAAAACTTGCTACCCATATTTTTTCTTTTGACAAATTTTTTATTAATTAGCCAGAAAAAAATAATTAAATTTGATTATTTGAATTCCCGCCATGTATGACGTAGAATTACGCCGCACCAATGAATAGTCACAGCGTGGTGCCGTCCCATAGTAATGGTATGTTTGTGCGGGTAATGTAGATCGCCTGTTTGACGTTTCAATAATAGTTTGGAGGTTAGTATTTTAGTTTATCTTTTTGGTATCGATATTTTAAATTACAAGTAACTACCTATGTGTTTATTTATTAAGCAATTAATGTATTTGAGAGACCAGAGAGAGAGAAAATGAACTAATGTCAAATTCAAATTAAAACTTTCTCGCACGCCATGCCATCTATTGATAACATTCTTAAACATGCTTCCCCTCCCCCAGTTCAATATAAAGACGTCACAGAAAATTTTCTTTCTTAATTTAGTAAAAAACAAACAATTATTTTAAAATAAAATTTATATTTTTATATATGTTTTTAATATAACATTAAGTATAGAGTGACAGAAATCGGATTTTCAGTACCACGCAAGTAGCCCATTGTCGACGGTAACAACCTTCAGTACTGAGATCAAACTTTTCCCGAGATAATTATAGTATACATCAACGAAAACATTGTGAAAAATGCAGCTGAAAACGTGAAAGCTTAGGTAAAACGAAGATTAGAGATGCATTAGGGTGTAGAGCTTTGAGCTTTAGCATCAGTGCATATGCAGATTATACATTAATATATAACATGGCTGAAAAGCTTGCATCAAAATAACCCGAATACTAAATGTTGCAGTACATCTAAGAACTTTACCCTAAACAAACTGGATTTTTACCTCTCGCTAAGAGAGGTATTGGAATCATGCTAAAAGTCGCATGTCCAGATTTTTGTGGATAAGCACGTTTTAAGGTCCCTAGAATCCAATTACAACATTTTTACGATGATTTCCGTGTGTGAATGTATGTGTGGATGTTGGAACCATGGTTTCTCAAATTCTATAAAACTTAAGACATGTTTAACTATGGTTTCCTCAATCTGACATTACAGGGAACAGCTAATTAGATTTTAGTAACAATTAGAAAACCAGAAGTAATAGTTTCTTAAAATAAAAATTCTAAATATAATTTTTTGAAAATTTATGTATAATTACAAAAATATTAAAAAATATAAAAATCTTTGTCCGATAAATTTAAAATTTTTATTATATCTTCTACAGATTTATAGATAATTATAAATATATAATAATAATAATAATAACTTTATTGATACAAAATAATACACTATATATTTAATCAAATCGCCTATGGAAATTAGTTGAAAAATTGAAATGTCATATCAGTGTCAAAAATCCAGAGACATTACTAAAGACTTTTTCTGGCAAGTACATTTAATATTTGTTATTTTATTATTAATTAAATATTTAAAATTATAGAGATAGCTGCTGCACGTTAAGTTGACACTGTATTTGAAAGCGGAAGTCGAAATGTAATATTAGTTACAATATGGTTATATCGAAGAAAATACTCCGTCAACATCTAAAACTGGTATAAAAAAGGGGATTCATTTAGAAGCCAAAGTAGGTACAGTGTTAGTGTCAACTAAACACGCGCGTGCTATACATATATTTCATCATATACCCTTCAGAAATACCGCCAATCTCGTCAATGAATTGAAAGAATCTCGACCATTTAGAAGAGTAGGAGGAAACTTGTTCATAGAAATAAATAAATATATCATCACGGCATATTACCCATTTTTGAGTGTGCCACAATCTGCTTTATCGCAGATATCGGTAATGATGATGACATAGAATGAATTGAAAAATAAAGAATAGATGTAATTAGAATTTTTTGTGTGTACCACAAATGTTAAATACAATATTTATATAGCCTAATATGAAAACAGCGAGAAACATTGTGCTGGCCATAACAGATTTTTTAAATTCTGCAATGTTTTAATTATTTATGAAGCTATAAATGATTTAAATAAACAATAAAAGATTCCTAAATACATAAATATAATAAAATTTAAATCATTATACATATTGTATATAATAAAGCAGGCTGATACATATGAATACATATGTGGGTTTATAATATAATTCGGCATAAATCATATTTATTAATGATTTGGTCTCTAATGAAGATTAATATGAGTAAATGATTACAAAAATCGAATCAGAGCTTAAATATTTTAAGCAGGGCAATTTATCAAAATTTGTTACATGTTCATTGGAACCATATAATATTATACTCGTATGTAGACATTTCCATCAAATTAATGTATGTACTAGCTTTGTTGGTGCAACTGGCTATTAGTATTTTGTAAGATTTGGAAACAAAAAATAGTCACAGGAGTCTAGATCTGAACTATTAAATAAAAACCTGGCCATATGCGCTACAAATGAGCAATATTTATACAGTGTGGTTGATTTCTCATTGTCCAGCTTATATCTTCTGAAATATTAAAGATAAAAAAAGTTAAATACAAAAGTTGTTTAATACAACCTGATCTATAATTTAGCACAAACAATTTTTTTCCAAGGCCTACCAATTTTTTGGAAAATTTTGACAGAATAAGATTCTTAATAAATTTCTCTTTGCAGTGATGTGTAACAAGTAAGGATTTACCTTTAAATTATGTCCTATAAAGCAAATAGAAATATGATAAAAGTAAGCTATGATATTCTATTGTTTATTATGTACCTGTAACTTCTGTCACACATGAACATTGGCTACGTAGGGGTTTTCCTTTGAATAAAATTATGTCTAATAAAGCAAGTAATAGAATTACTAGCATTGATGATTTACAAAATTATTAATACTTTTATTTATGACGGAAGTTACTGGTATAAACAATAGAATATCACAGCCTACTTTTATCAGATTTCTATTTGCTTTATTAGACATAATTTAAAGGTAAACCCTTTACTTGTTATACATCATTGTAAAGAGAAATTTATTTAGAATTTTATTCCGTAAAAATATACAGGTGTTCCATTTAAAAAATCAAAGTTAAATATTTTTCTGGAAAAAATTTAATATTTCAGAAGATATAAGCTGGACAATGAAAAATCAACCACCTTGTATAATTTCAAATTATACTTTACAAGTTACCAAACTGTTTACTGATTTAAACGTAGAATATAATTATCTACAACATTTATTTGAAACATTTTTGTTTAAAATTAATTGGGGACTTTTGCGCAAAGAAAAACTGTTTTCCCCTGTTAAACGCCTATGGCTAGATTTTTAATTAACACACTGTATAAATGGCAAACGCTATTAATATATGAAAAATAAAATTATCGATTGTAAAACTGCAATAAATATGCAAATACGTTACAGGTTTTAAAAATAAAACTTGATAATAAAATTCTTCCACGTTTTAGTAACAATTTACGTCAATAAGCTTGTAGTTAATTTTTACCTGGTTAGAACGCAATGAATTCTAATTAAAATGGCAGCAAACCAGTGTTTAATCTTTCATACTTTAAACACGACACATCTCCTGTATTATTTTATGTTCATAAAGCGGACATTAAATAATTACTCCCTCTTCATACTTTTTTACATTTCCTACAATCCTGAGAAATAAATAAAACACCTCTCCCACATCTTCCCTCTCTGTTGCTCCTAATAGTTGTTTATGTCTAGTAGACAGAGATAGAGAGCGTTCTCTCTTACTCCGCTGCTAAGTGGCAGCGAGACCGTTACCCTGGGAACGGTTAGCGTGAATTAATTATTTTCAGCAGGTGGCAGCCACTTTGTTGTGGGTTCTTCTTGTTGCTGCTACTCAGCAGGACTGTGGGGTACTCCAGGGACCCACATAACCTGCCTCGATGCGTCATTGTTCTTGCTCACTTGTGTGTACCATGCCGAACTTCAAAGTCGGAGTGGGCTCTGCGTCACTCATTTTTAAATGCAAACGCGCCAAAATTAGATTTGCATTATTTATGCTGTTGTAAATACATTCAGAATATTCAGTTTAATTTGTGTTTCTTTTTGTGAAGTTATGAAAACGGAATGAAATATTTAATTTAAAAAATGACATCACAATTTCTCGTGTGTGACAGTGTTGTTTTGTTTTTACTTTACCATTTTATCTCCAGAGTGATCAAAAATGGCTGAAGATCACGGTACAACTTTAGTTCCAAATTAATTTTAAAATTATATTTCATTTTTCCACAATTCATCAAAACTATAATCCATATATTCTATATTAATTTTAGAACAAAAGTGTAATATAAAATAAAATATTCAGAATGAAAAACTGTACCCAAGAGTACCTTGTTCAATAGACACTTACAAAATTGCAATTTGCACGACCGCCTCTAACGGCAAAGTATAGAAATCAAGGTTGCTATGGTTACCCCGTACAAACAAAGACCTGTAATCAGCCGTAGACTTTACACTCTAGCCATCGTTTTAGTTGAATAATCGAATGATCTTCAATATTATCAAACAAAAAAGTTGCCCCAGATACATCTTCTGGTTTTAAACTCATTTTTATTAAACACAGCGTACACATGACAATAAAGAATTAGGTTTAACACTGAATAACAGATGCGAATACAATGACAGATAGGAACAGGGAACGGGACGCAAGACTACGAGGGGAGGTTTGTTTGTATGCATGACCTTCTATCTGTCTCTTGCAGTGACGTCAATTTTGTAAGTGTCTATTGTTTCTACTGTACGAGATAGAAGCAAAAGAAAATACATGATTCAAGATAATTATCAGAATGCAAAAAAATATGTTGTGGACAGCACATTACCTCTCGTCATTTTCATATTAGGCTATACACGGTGTCTCTTAAATAGGGAGACATGTCTTAACCATAAATTCCTGAGGCTAAAATAAGACGATTTAACTAAACTTGCTTCTACAGGAAAGTGTACCATTTAGCCAGAATTCTGCTTCAAAGTTCTTCGAAAAAAAATTAATTTTGTTTATAATAACAGAACGCTTTATTCGATTTCGATGAAATTTGGTATGACAGTTCGTATGGTTATATGTCATCTGTTAATATTAGTGAACCACTAGTATATGAAACTTAGGTGTCCCAGCATTGATTAGACCGTAACTTTTTAATAGCCTCGCCGATAACGTAAAATTATTTTTTCTCAGAAAGATACATTCAATAGTAAACTTTTCTCTCTCTCTGTTTAATTTTTGATATCTGTTACGGTTCAGACAGAAAAAAATAAAACCTGAGTGACTGCATCGTGATTTTTTTTTAAAATAAATTTAATCTAGCAGTCTGTCCAAATGCCAAATATCTAATTTTTAATGGCAGTAACGAGTTGTCAATCTTCTGTTGTTTAGGAGAAAGCTAACATATTTATTCGTCTTATTTATAATAATGGTAGTAAAATACTATTAGGTCGAACAAACAGATGTTACTAGTTTCTGAATATTGCGAAGGAATTTTTTGACAACCCATAAACAATTGTTACTGTCATTAGAAATTACTTGTTTGACATTTAGTTAGACTGCTAGATTAAATTTATTTAAAAAAAATTCACGATGCAGTCATTCAGGTTTTATTTTTTTCTGTCTGAACCGTAACAGATATCAAAAATTAAACAGAGAGAGAGAAAAGTTTACTATTGAATGTATCTTTCTGAAAAAAAATAATTTTATGTTATCGGCGTGGCCATTAAAAAGTTACGGTCTAATCAATGTTGGGACACCTAAGTTTCATATACTAGCGGTTCACTAATATTAATTAATCATCTTAAAACATGACATAACCATACGAACTGTCATACCAAATTTCATCCAAATCGAATAAAGCGTCCGGTTATTATAAGCAAAATGAATTTTTTTTTCGAAGAACTTTGAAGCAGAATTCTGGCTAAATGATACACTTTCCGGTAGAAGCAAGTTTAGTTAAATCATCTTATTTTACACACAAAAAATTCTAATTTATTCTTTATATTTCAATTCATTCTATGAACAAGTTTGCTCCTACTCTTCTAAATGTACGAGATTCTTCCAATTTATAAACGAGATTGACGTTATTTCTAAAGGGTATATGATGAATTATATGTATAGCAAGCGCGTGTTTAGTTGACATTGATACTGTACATATTTTGGCTTATAAATGATTCCCCTTCCTTTTTATACCTATTTTAGATGTTGACGGAGTCTTTTCCGCGTTATAATAATAACATATATGTATTACTATTACAGTTCGACTTGTCCATGTACGAATTTTAGGTTTTCCGCTATCAAGGATAGGGTCAACTTAACGTGCGGCAGCTATATCTATAATTTTAAATATTTAATTACTGATAAAATAAGAAATATTAAATGTACTTCCCAGAAAAAGCCTTCAGTAACGCTTCGTCGGTTTTAAAATTTCTTTCTCGTATACTTTCTTTTAGCTTGAGAAATAAATAAAAATCACCAGGCGTTAGGTTAGATGAATTCGGTGGATATAACATCAGTCTGAAACCGACATCATGAATTGCGTTCATGGAAACTAGCGACTATGAAACGAAATCTGGTACTAAAGGCAGACTCAAGTATGAGTCGAGGCGAAGTACTGACTATGAATACGGGCATTGGGTTAAGTTTTAACAATCAAATGAAATATGCAGTGATCTATGTTTTAAATTTGTTTTCATTCTTTACTTTTTCTTCAACGTCTCATTAACTTTCTTAAAAGTTTCTTTAATACTTTTATAGAGAAAAAGTTGAAATATATTATTCTGATCTATTAAATCCATTTAATTCTTTAAATCTGCTGAATAAAAGTTTTCAAGGCATTTAGTCGCGGAAATAGAGAAAGTTTGAATGTAAAAAGGCCTTATTCAATGGAAAGTTTTATTTTCCTTTCATATCCGAACTATAGTCTTATTTTATACCTTATTAAGCTACGACGTTTTGCTATCATTGTAAAAGACCAAATTAGCGGAAAAATATTTTTATTTTATTTTCTTAACGTATAATAAGACCGAGCTTTCCTTAATAACATAACAGAAATGCATATCTTGTGAATAGAATTTGGTTGAATATTTAAAATAGTTTAATATTGGCCTTTTTAAGTAGCATTTGTCATTTTATATCACCAGCAAATTGAATGAAAATGTTCTGTAAAGTGGAGTGTATAAAAATAGAAATTTTCAGATCGATACTTTCCTTTCAAAACATAAAATAACGAACAGGAAGATAACTCCCAGAGCCAGAATAGATTATTCGTGGAACTCTTCACTTTTAAAGTAACTGTAAAGAAATGTAAGGTAAGTGTCCGGCCGCGAACCTGGGGAACCGGGTTCGATCCCGACAGACGACAAATATTTCCAATTTTAAATGGCACAAAAGTGACCCTTGTGGTGCACTCTCAACGCCAGTTGAGTGCCCGTGAGGTGACGCCTGGTAAGCGCCCACACGGTAAAATATATCATCATTACCGATGTCTACATGTGTTGTAGATACTGGCACACCCACAAATGGGTAATATGCCGTGATGGCATATTATAGGTATAATTAAAAAATCTGTTGTGGCCAGCACAAGACCTCTCGCCATTTCCATATTAGACTATATAAGTATTGTACTGCATTTCGCTTTCGAACCGTCGTTTTATAACAAAATATTACAGAAATTTACCCAAATATTGTTTTTTTATTGTATTTAACATGTCTTCTGCCCACATATAATTCTAATTATATATATTTTTTATTGTATGAGGAAGTTTCTAAATGTCAGAGATTGTTCCAATTCATTAACAAGATTGGCGGTATTTCTGATGGATATATGCATTTTACCACAATTTTACCTATAATTTCAAATATTTAATTAATAAAACAATAAGAAATATTAAATATACATCCCAGAAAAAGCTATCAGAATGTCACTAAAACTGTTTATTGATATTTGAGAATGACATGTGTCATGTTATAAACATTGGTATTTGTCAACTGGTTTCCTTAGTGCCTTAGCCTCTGCGATTAGTGTACTGTATAAATTATAGTGTCTTTATCTCTAAATCTATGCAAGATATAATAAAAATTTTAAGTGTATGGAGAATTTTATGTTCTTCAATATTTAATAAAAAAAAACTTCCAAAAAATTATATTTAGAAGAATTTTTCTAAGAAACTACTACTTCCGGTTGTTCAATTGTTACCAAAACCTTTTCAGTCTTATAGTTTTTGAGGAATCGTGTCTACAACATCCAGACATACATACACACATCCACAAATCCACACACACACAGACATCATTTTAAAAATGTTATAATTGGATTCTAGGGACCTTAAATCGTGCGTATCCAATAAAATCTGGATATGCGAATTTTAGCATGAATCCAATACCTCTCTTAGCGAGAGGTAATAATTTTTAAAAATATTCAAAAGTGAGGTTAAAATCACTCCTGTGGAAGGCAGGTGAAGTCATTCTGGAATGGTCTATTATTCTGCCTTTACCTTGTCACAATAAAACAGGGCGATGTAAAGTATTTAAAGTTTCAGATCCATACTACGTGCTTTGTTCTCGTGGTGTCAGTCAACCCTTTTCCACCGAGTATCAACTGTCACGAATCTTCCCTCCCTCTCCCACTTTCTTCTTTCTAATTCTGCATAATTAATTCTATCATCACTTCGCTCCCTCACCCAACCAGAAATTTTACTACACTTTAAGTTAGTCGAGAAGTGAGCTACACAACTTTAAACAGAGTTCTGTAATTGAGAAGTTAAGATTACCAATTTTATTGTCAAAATTATATTCGTATGAAAACAATAATCATTTCAAATTAATAATGGTGACATTTTAAAAAGAAAATAGTAAATAAAGCAATAGTTATATTGCAAACGAACTTAATATAGTTTGCAAGATTAGTAAATATGAGGTATGTATTTAAATTAATAAAAATTATATATAACGAGAGGTCTAATGTAGGCCACATCAGAATTTTTATGTTTAGGGTTATTTAAAATTTAAGCTATGTTGATGCAATGGGCTACTTGCGTATTTTTTTGTATTTAATATTTTTGAAGAGAAGGTAAAAACTTGCTACCCATATTTTTTCTTTTGACAAAATTTTTATTAATTAGCCAGAAAAAAATAATGAAATTTGATTACTTGAATTCCCACCAAGTATGACGTAGAATTACGCCGCACCAATGAATAGTCGCAAAGCTAAGCGTGGTGCCACCCATAGTAATGGTATGTTTATGCGGGTAATGTAGATCACCTGTTAGACGTTTCAACAATAGTTTGGAGGTTAGTATTTTAGTTTATCTTTTTGGTATCGATATTTTAAATTACAAGTAATTACCTATGTGATTATTTATAAAGTAATTAAGTATTTGAGAGACCAGAGATAGAGAAAAATTAACTAATGTCAAATTTAAATTAAAACTTTCTCGCATGCAATGCCATCTATTGATAACATTCTTAAACATCCTTCCCCTCCCCAGTTCAATATAAAGACGTCACAGAAAAATTTCTTTCTTAATTTAGTAAAAAACAAATAATTATTTCAAAATAAAATTTATACTTTTATATATGTTTTCAATATAAGATTACGTATATAGTGACAGAAATCGGATTTTCAGTACCACACAAGTAGCCCATTCAGAAAAAAATCGATGGAGTGATTATCAGAAAATCATGTTTAGAAATTTTTGATTGATCGCCATTTTGTCATTTAAAAAAATAAAAAATAATTGTAAATGCTAAATGTTTTATAAAGCCTAAAGGTAAATTTGAAAGAATTTTTTTTCAATGGTCTTTAAAATAAAGGAGTTATGACGATTTTGCGAAAAACAAAAGAACTCCAATAACTACGAACCGGGGCACCAAATCAAAAATTGGAACTACCATTTTCGTGTGTAATGACTTAGTATTAACACCCTGTATATATACAGGATGGAAACGAACTTAATGTCATAAATTTAAGGGTTAGTAGTGTGACATGTGTAGAGTACGAAACAGAAAGAATTTTTTAAAAATTCGCATATTTAAGAGTAGTTCTCATTAAACTAACATTTTTGGTACCACTGGACCACTGATAACTTTAATACTTGAAATTAATTTAATTAATTTACGTAATGTTTCTGCATAATAGACATGAGATATGAGATTTTCACCCTAGATTTTCAATAATTTGTAGTTACGAGTATTTAATATTTATTCGGTATGGGATTGTGCATATTTTCAAAACTTGTCAGAGTATTTTGCATTCGATGCGGAGTTAATTACTAGAACATAGTAATTATCTACCAGAGAATGTCATAAATAAAGATACGTGGTTTTGCTTTACAACGACGATATACTAATAGTATATGCTTTATGAAATTTCACATTTGTTATATTACTTTGTCTTTACTTTTCGTTATTTCCTCGTCGTTATATCCTTCCAATTTTCTCTTATCTTTTTTGCCTCCATTCTTCTCTTATTTTTTACTAGCGTATTTTTATTCCTGGAATATATTTTCGTTTCTTTTGTGGTCTATGATATTTTTAATGAAATCCATAATTGACCGATCCCCAGAATATAAAATTAATGCAACATTTTATATACTTTAAGGTTTGTTTCTTTAAAAAACTGTTCAATTAAATTTGTTGTGTTTGTGTTTAATTTAAAAGTAATTTAATTGTTGTGAGATTACGCTTTGATGTTTTTAAGCTGGCCAGATCCAGAGCTGCAGATCCAGAACAACTGGGCAATTACGATCTAGATAATCCGGCATTAACGATGACGAACTATTTGGGTTTACTCTTATTCTACTCTAATTTAATTTTCCTAAAACTTTTGTAATTTACTGCAATAAATTTCTCTGTCGTACCTATAATAAACATGTACATTACTTGTAATTCATATTAATTTTAATATAAATTCCGACGCTGTAATTGAATACTATCAAAGTTTAAATTAGTTGCAGCACTAGATTACTAAATTGGTTTATACTTGGTGCACTTGCTTCATTTCCCGGTGATAACTGTCACAATGATTTATTATTGTTTATTTCTATACAAAGAACAAACAATTATTCACATTATTTAACTGGAAATTAATTCGCAGTCCTGAACAACACAAAAGAACAGATCAGTGAATTCAAAAACACATATAATTCCTCGCTGTGTTTATTCGTGAATAAGCAGAAAAATATTACAGCCATTATCATCGAGACGAGGATAAATTTAGGTTGTGAAGGACGATTTTCTGGTCCTCCACGCCTACGGGTACGTTTTCTTACTTTAGGCTTCGTAATCTTACTTATAATGCTTTCTATTTACTTCTTGTTCTTCTATACAATCATTCTTAGAATGGTCACGATATGTTCTACGTTGTTGGGTGTATATCATAAGAAGCTCATAGCGTTTTCCGTTTATATACACTGCTCAACATTTGAACTGGTACACTTACAAGAACATAGTATATAAATAACAATTTACTACTTTTTGAGCAACACCTTCTTGCTTAATTGATAGTATATGGTTCTGGAAACACTTTTAGGGCGAAAAATTAAAAAAAATAAAACGAATTTCAAATAATGGAAAAATAACAAAATCTTCATTTTAGCTTGGCTCATCTCTTCAATATTTAAACGCCTTAATGGTATCTTTAAAATGCAGTCAACTACTCTGAATTAAAACTTACTCCAGAAATTCGTAAAAATTCTCTTAAAACTTGATAAAGTATAGGCGTCCGCGAGCTCATTAACTTATGACAGATAAACAACAATTGAATCGCAAATGTTATTCGATAGGCATTTGTTTGCATTCCGAAACATAGCCCTGATCATGTAGGAAGTCATGCCAAACGCCTAAGATTTGCGGTATTTCTTATGGATATATGCATTTTACCTACAATTTTAAATATTTAATTAATAAAACAATAAGAAAGATAATTGGAATAATACTACCTTTTTTTAGTTTAAGTTCTGTATTTATTTAATATTAAAACCCAACGTTTCGGCACCATAAACTGGTGCCTTCTTCAGGGGAAAAACATTAACATAAATATGTGAAATAACAAAAACAACAAATAACCAAGGTAACAAGAAAAGTTCGTAAATGTTACCTTTTTTATGTATACAATTTTCTAGACAATATATGCATGCCCGGCAATAACTTGGACGGCAAACATGCATCTTCGCAGGAAAAATAAGAAAAATCAAATGTACTTCCCAGAAAAAGCTTTGAGAGTATCACTAAAATTGTTAATTTTTGACATTGACATCTGACATTTACAAACTATGTTATAAACATTTGAATTTGTTAACTGGTTTCCTTAGTACCTTAGCCTTTGCGAAGTATTATATTAGATTATTCTATATTTTACAGTGCCTTTATCTCTAAATCTATACAAGATATAATAAAAATTTTAAGTGTATTAGATGGAGAATTTTATGTTCTTCAATATTTCTAATAACAAAAATTTCCAAAAAATTATGTTTAGAAGAATTTTTTAAATAAACTATTACTTCCGGTTGTCCAAAATCTATAAGCCCTATAATCCGATTATAACATTTTTACGATGATGTCCGTATGTATGTATGTATGTATGTATGTATGTATGTATGTGTGTGTGTGTGTGTGTGTGTGTGTGTGTGTGTGTGTGTGTGTGTGTGTGTATGAATGTTGAGCCACGATTTCTCAAATACTATAAGATTTAAAAAATATTTAACTGCAGTTTTTAAATAAAACTTCATTCAGTTTTGAAGAAATTCATAGTATTAAAAAATCTTAATTGTTCCTAGTTTAACAGTATTTTATTTTCGAGAAATCAGTGTAACGTCACATTTCCCCTGTACTTGTCTTTCTCACACACACTGCTCTGAGTACGCTGCGAGAGAAAGATAACAATTGTATGACGTCAATTTTCCCTTTTAGCAAATGTGAAATATCTCGTAAAGTAATTATTTAAAAAAGTTTTCATTGTTTTAACTATTATTTATTGAGCCATACTTTATATTAAATTAATTTTTTTTTAATTTTCTTGTTATGGTGAAATACCCCATTGGACAACCGGAAGTAATAGTTTCTTTAAAAAATCTTCTCAATTTAATTAATTGGAAATTTTTGTTATTACCATCGACCTTTAAACTAATGGAGCAAGTGTTTCCTATTCTTTTATTGTTAGAATAATGCTCCAACATAAAAGGATAGAAATATATATTCTGTCCTTCAACAACACGGAAGTTCTCAGTTAAAGTATACTGCGCATGCGTTCGTACTCATTGTACATCTTTTTCATCCATATGTAAACCTCTATACATCGCTCTCTATCACTAAATAGTTGTCAAAATCTATTTGACGTTTCGTGACTGTTTGTGTATTATTTTACTTTTTTGGAGAACATTTACAATTATTTCTGTCAACATGTACGAATATGTGTTGTGAGGTGCATATGCGACAAAATAATGGGAAAACGGTGTATTTTGTGCAGTCAGCAGTACGTACGCCGTTTAGCTGTGTCATTTCATATGTAAGTTCTTATTAATTATTACTTGTTCCCTATAATATAATATTTATGTAATATATTGTATTAAAAATATATAATGAATCTAATTATGCACAAAAGAAATAAATATATACTCTTAGCGATTATGCACCAAGTATAACAAGTTAGGGACAAATCATATTTTTATTTTGCCGCGTTTTCTTAACTTCCGTACTGATGAAGGATAGAGATACTGTGTCTGCACCGTTATGGCGGGACAAGCGTTTTGCTCGTACGCTGCGTCTATTAGTTTAAAGGTCGATGGTTATTACAAATATTGAAGAACATAAAATTCTCTATCTAATACAACTACCAAACAACGATAATGTACATATAGAATATTCATCTAAAGGAGAAAAACTTTTGACCACATAACAGATGTCGCTGTCGTCCTGTATTAATATACAAACCAAGCTTGGTTGAACAAAACTCCTTTCTGTGTTTGTCCCAATTAAGCTCCAAATAGCAAACACTTTAATAATAGACACAGGTGCGAAGCAGGGACCACTTTACCCTCACCGGGTAACGGGTCCCCTAACCACGAAAGGAGACGCCGCCCTACCTAAATTGACCCAGTCTCTCGTCCGACTTAATCGGGTGTAAAACATTCACAGACGGCTAGACTGATAGGCACCTAACCTAACCTAGACTAACACTCTAACCTCAAACCATAGAGCGAGCCTTTGTGGGGCAGTAATGAAATCTCCCTGTCAAGGTGGCTGATAAGATTCTCTATTTGTTCTGACTTCGCAGATTAATTACGCGTGAGATTAATTATTTGTACAGGAATATGTGAGCTTTGAATCACAGCAAAGCTCAAAGCTTACAGTGAGATCGTGAAGCGAGATAGGCGTATGTATCTTGTGAAATTGAGTGCGTGATACAAACAGGTAAGTAATTAGATTAGTAAATAAATATATTAAATGCAATAAGTTTGTTTTTCCATAATCATTAGCAAAATTCATTGTTATTCAATTTAAAATAGGGAGCAAAGTAGCAAATTGAATCACAAGTGAGCAAAGTAAATAACTTTCTTCACAAGTGAGCAAAATACACAAGCCTATAATAATCTACGGCAGGAGTCACAAATTTTGGTAGAGTTACAAATTGTACAATAAATATCTTCCGTTCTACATGAAGGAACAATGAGGTATTGGAATCATGCTAAAATTCGCATATCCAGATTTTAGTGGATAAGCACGTTTTAAGGTCCCTATAATCCGATTATAACATTGTTACGATGATGTCCGTGTGTGTGTGTGTGTGTGTGTGTGTGTGTGTGTGTGTGTGTGTGTGTGTGTGTGTGTGTGTGTGTTTGTGTGTGTGTATGTGTATGTGGATGTGTGGATGTTGGCACCACGGGTTCTCAAATAATATAAGACTTAAAAAATATTTAACTGCAGTTTCCTCAATCTGACATTCCTGTGAAGAGCTGATTAGATTTTGGTAACAATTGGAGAACCGGAAAAAATCTTCTAAATATTATTTTTTGAAAATTTCTTTTATTATTATTATTCAACAACATAAAATTCTACATCTGATACATTTAAAATTTTTATTATATCTTGTATAGATTTAGAGATAAAGGCACTGTAATTCAAATGTCTATAATATGTTTGTATATGACAGATGTCAGTGTCAAAAATCAATAGTTTTAGTGACATTCTGAAAACTTTTTCTGGGAAGTATAATCTTTTTTATTGTTTTATTAATTAAATATTTAAAATTGTATGTAAAATGCATATATCCATAAGAAATACCGCCAATCTTGCTAATAAATTGGAAGAATCTCTGACATTTAGGAACTTCCTCATACAATGAAAAATAGATATAATTAAAATTGTATGTGTACAGAAGACATGTTAAATACAATAAAAAACAATATTTGGGTAAAGTTCTGTAATTTTTACCTCTCGCTAAGAGAGGTATTGGATTCATGCTAAAAAACACATATCGAGATTTAAATGAATAAGCACGATGTGTGTGTGTGTGTGTGTGTGTATGTGTGTATGTATGTGTGTATGTGTGGATGTTGGAGGGACGATTACTCAAAAACTATAAGACATAAGACATGTTTAACTATGAATTCCTCAATCTGACATTCCTGGGAATAGCTGAAAAGGTTTTGGTAACAATTGAACAACCGGAAGTAGTAGTTTTTTTAAAAAAATTCTTCTAAATATTATTTTTTGAAAATTTTTGATATTACGCATTTTGAAAAACAAAACTCTACATCTGATACATTTAAATTTTTTATTATATCTTATGTAAATTTAGATATAAAGACGCTATAATATGTAGAATATCGGGATATAATAAGTCGAGTAGGCAAAACTACACTAAGGAAACCAGTTGACAAATTCAAATATTTATAACATAATTTCTAAATGACAGATATTAGTGTCAAAAATCAAAAGTTTTAGTTACATTCTGAAAGCTTTTTCTGGGAAGTACATTTAATCTTCATTATGGTTTTATTAATTAAATATTTAAAATTATAGGTAACCTGCATATATCCATTATAAATACCGCCAATCTTGCTAATAAATTGGAAGAATCTCAGACATTTAGAAACTTCTTCATACAATCAAAAATAGATATAATTAGAATTGTATGTGTGCAGAAAACATGTTAAATACAATAAAAACAATATTTGGGTAAAGTTCTGTAATTTCTTGTTATAAAACAACGGTTCGAAGTGCAATACAATACTTAAATAGCCTAATATGGAAATGGCGAGAGGTCTTGTGCTGGCCACAACAGATTTTTTGTAGTTAACTTTACATTAAATTTAGGTATAAACATATGTACTATTGAGTTTTTCATTAATAATAATAATAGTATATTGTAATACAAAAAAATTCATATTTTATTATTAATGAAATATTTATAATTATAAATACATAGGTATGTTCCATATACAATCTCATCAATAAATTGGAAAAATCTCGAACATTTGAAGAATAAGAGGAAACTGGTACATAGAATGAATAGGGTTATTTACCATAATCGAATTTAGTGTTTGTATTAATAAAATTCATTAGTTCACATTTAATAATGATAGAAAATACTAGAAATCCATTCAAATAAATTTCTTAATATATTTAATTAATTTCTGAAAACTGTTATTTTTGCCCTCTATACAATGTCCTTGAAAGCTGTGACGTCACAATCACAGACATTAGAAAGAGACAGAAGAGAGAGAGATAGCATGATTAGTTTTGACGTTTGGGAGACAGGTGTTCAGTAACTCCGCTGTAAAAGAGAGGTTAGTTTATTTATTTTGAAGAAATAGAACTGTGCTCTTCTCGCCAGTGTTTTATAAGGTCTGCAATGTGTAATTGTTTTGTACCTGGTTGTTTTAATAAGTCGAAGGATCCATTTTGACACGATTTCAAGCAAACATGATAAGATGTGGTTGATTAATGTCATTCCTTTCATCAGAAAGGAATTCAAGTTACAGATACAACTTTAAAAAAATCTGATGTGACCAACACATGACCTCCCGCCAATTCCATGTTTAAAATAGCAGTGAGCTTTAAGTAAAGTATCATTTCCGGTTAATCGTTTGTAAATAAAATCTAATTTGTTGTCCAATAAATAGAAAAGTCTGTAATACGAAATTTTGGATTGTTTTATTGTTTTTCCTCAAAAATTTGTTAGAGCTCCAAATTAAGTACTACATCGATCCGATTTATCATATATGGTTAAAATCTAATATGTTGTTTCAAATTATATGAGTTTTAAATACCAAATTTCAGAAGTTTTGGATCATATTTTAATAGGCTTTAAGGAAAATTCGTCACACACGTACATTCTTATAAAAATCAGCATCATCTTCTAGGTGCTCTAAAAACGCAATCTTTGTAAATTCTTCGCCGTACATAATCCATTTCGTAAATGTGTAGTTGTAAATTTATTTTATTTTATAATGCTGCAAAAATACCAATTAGCAAATTTAAATCAGATCATCCCGTACATCTAACATTTATGTATGATGGAAATTATATTATTTTTACAAACCTTAATAAAATATTTTACTATTATATTCTCATTAACACGGTTCCATTATTAATTTTAATATAATTGCTGCCTGTCAGTGACATTTGTTTAAATATGTCAAACCTGTCATTAAAATTTTGTTTTTGTTTGACGCACAGGCTAGGTGATACATGGAAATAAATTATATTATATATTCATATTTAAAGTTATTTAGAGTTATTTACTACATGTTATTATCGTAGAATTGAAGATTAAACCATTATATTCCATTTTAATTAGTAAAAGTTGCTAAAAAATTATATTCAATGAATTTTTTACAAGAAAAACTGTTTAAAGCTTGTATAAATGATACTTCCGGTTATCCGATGTACACTAAAAACTAATGAGCACTTCCCATATGAGTATAGAATGGGTATACAAAATTTCAAATTTTTCTGATTGATAGTATTTGAGTAATCGTGTCCACAAGATCCACACACACACACACACACACACACACACACACACACACACACACACACACACACACACACACACACACACACAGACACACACACATACATACCTACAGACATCATTGTAAAAATGTTAAAATCGGATTCTGGGGACATCAAAACGTGCTTATTATATAAAATCTCTATATGCTATTTTTAGCACGATCCCTATACCTCCCTTACCTAGGGTAGCGAGAGGTAAAAATAATTTCTCTGTTATTACATTACATTATCGGGTTTTAGTACTGTCCATTCTGCGCTGGGTTGTGAACTTTTCAATTCACCCTCGTAAGCAAATTTCTTTTGTGTGACATTTTCGTTACCAATTTAACATTCTCAAGTTTCTTTTATATTCCCCGTAGTAAGAAAGGCAGTGTGAAATCGGGTGGAGGCGACACAAAAAAGAATAAACCTTAAGCCAAAAGTTTTATCCTTGTACACAAACCTGAAGGATATGTTAAATTGAAAATATATCCTGTAGGATAAACCATTTTGTCACGAGGAATATACTTCATGTTTGAAGTTTTCAAGTTCTGTGTTTACTAGCCTCTTCAAAATTTCCGGAAATACTTCTAAAATCATTATATCCTTTAGTTCATATTATTTTTACCTCCCGCTACCCTAGGTATAGGGATCGTGCTAAAAATCGGATATAGAGATTTCAGTGAATAACCACGTTTTGATGTCCCCAGAATCCGATTTTAACATTGTTACAATGATGTCTGTAGGTATGTATGTGTGTCTGTGTGTATGTCTGTGTGTGTGTGAGTGTGGATCTTGTGGACACGATTACTCAAATACTATCAATCAGAAAATTTTGAAATTTTGTATACCCATTCTATACTAATGTGGGAAGAGCTCATTAGGTTTTAGTGCATATCGGATAACCGGAAGTATCATTTATACAAGCTTTTAACTGTATTTCTTGTAAAAAATTCATTGAAGTTTGATGTTTGCAGCATTATATATCAAACAGCTCTCAATAAGAACGTGATTTCAAAGTGTCAAATAATAGTTAGCAACTACACATTTACGAAATGGATAATGTACGGCGAAGAATTTACACAGATTGCGTTTTAGAGCATAAGGAATAATGTGTGTGTGACGATTTTTCCTTAAAATATATTAATAATCCAAAACTTCGCAAAATTGGTAGGTATTTAATACTCTTATATAATTTGAAACAACATATTAGATTTTGACTATATATTATAAACCGGATGTAGTACTTAATTTGAAGCACTAACAGATTTTTCAGGAAAAATATAATAAAATATAATCCAAAATTTCATATTACAAACTTTTCTATTTATTGGAACAACAAAGTAGATTTTGTTTACAAACGATCAATCGGAAGTGAAACTTTACTTAAAGCTCATTGCTATTTTAAACATGGAATTGGCGGGAGGTCATGTGCTGGCCACATCAGATTTTTAAAGATAGATTTTATAGGTCTTTGAAAATAACTCTATGTATCAAGATGAAAGTTTTTTTGGTTGTTTCATACTAGACTGTAATTAAAAAGGTGATAAGGTCTTTCGTTTTAATTTATGGCGTGACTTTATAGAGTAGAACAAAAATAAATTCAATGTTACACGCGAGGTATGTTTCTGTAAAGCGATGCATACTACTCTGCATAAATTAGCCTGCAGAATATGGCATCCATAAACAAATATCTGTCCTACAAGTAGGCTGCAATAACTTATAGACTAATAAGCCAATTCTGAACAAAACTGTTAGTATTACGCCAAATATTTTCGAACTTTAAATGGCACAAAGGTGACCCCTGTGGTGCACTCTCCACGCCAGCAATGGGTGCTAGTGAGGTGACGCCTGGTAAGCGCCTGGTAAGCGCCCGCACGGTACAAATATGTTATTATCATTACCGATATCTACAATAAAGCAGATTGTGGCACACTCAGAAAAGGCGTAATGTGCATGCCGTGATGATATATTTATTTATTTTATTTACTATATATTAAGAAGTTGTATAACATTTGCTACAAATCCAGCCAGAAGGAATTATAGTTTAAATTCACCTCTAACTGCTATCTGCAGTGCTTTTAATATGTATGGTTCTGATCTTGATCTTTCCTACACTCTATTCAAATTTAAAAGAGTATTGAATGAAATTGAACTGAATTGACTGTCATAATTTGTATGTGATATTTCATAAAAATACGTATGTATATGCATTTTTTTTTGAATGTTTATCTTTATGTAATGTATACTCTGTAAAGGATTATGGAATTTATTCTGTAATTGGGGTTTCAACCCTGTTGAATAAATAAATAAATAAATAAAATAAATAAAATTAATAGGATCGGAATACAAGATTTCAAAATTTTCTGAATAATAGTAGGTATTTGAGCTAGAGCGGAGACAAAATCAATTCACACACACACACATACAAACAGACTCTATTGTAAAAATGTTAAAATCAGATCCTAGGGACCTTAAAACGTGGTCGTTTACTAAAATCTCGACAAGCGATTTTTACCAAGGATAGCGGGAGACAACATAATATGTTTCTTCGATTTTCAATAGATGTGAAGTTAAAAGTAGATATATTCCATTGTTGGAAGCAATGCCTGCAGGCTCTTTTTTTGTTAGATTGTTCATAAGCTCTGCCGGTTTTCCTACAACTTAATCTCTGACTACAGCATCATAGCGTAGTCTCGGGATCTCACCCTGTGAGTACGGTGATTTTTGTTTAGTCAAAAATGTATTGACAGACAAGGGGTTGTGTTCCGGCGTGTTGTCTTCATAGAGAATCCATGAATCGTTTTTTCACATTCTTCTCATCCGTGCATGAGGGGTTCACAATCACTCGAATTTCGAAAAATACAAGGTTCTTGCATGACCGTCTCCGATCTTTTTTCTTCCCTTTTTAAACCTTCTAATTTGTTCAAAAATTTGAGTACTAGATAGTCACTCATCACTATAATCTTTCTTCAACAAATCTTACGTTTCTGTAGCGGATTTCTCAAGTTTCACAGAAATTCATAATGATGCTAACATGATTCTGACGGTGTACAACAAAGCTCCACTTCAATCAAAGGCTACTGCCGAACGATTTTTCTAATTATCTTGAAATTTTAACCGTGGATGGAGGGAAGATATCAAATTAATATGACACCCTACAGTGTTGCCAAATTTACAGGAAAGCCGAAAAAAAATCCCGTTATTTTATTCCCACACCTCGGATACAGGGTGCCCATTTTATCTGTTTCTGTCTGAAATTTTAGGAATAGGAAAAACAGAACACATTTCATAAGCCACTTGGTAAATAATAACCATGGATACAATTGTATCAACAATTATTTCCATAGAAATTATTCGCCAAATAAAGTGGGCGAGTTTCTTTATTCATGCGCTGAATTCCATCAGCAATTGAAAATGACGTCACGATGAATAACTGATGGATTCGATGGATAGCCGCTGCGACCGAATAAAGAAACGGGTTGCTGAAAAGTGTGATGAATCTCCTAACCTTAAATATCAACTGACAGTTAACCACCAATTAACAGATATGGAAAGTTTTATGGTTAAAAGAACCGTCGCTCTATTGCAGTCACCAGATTCTTCATCAAACAATGAAGAATCTGATATGGAAGTCATAATGATAATAAAAATCATCTACATCTATAATCATCTTCTTTCCGTTGTGAACGAGATATAATGTTTTCTTATTTGAATCATGCATTTGATTTTCTTTGCATAATCTTACACCCGCAAGCATGAAAGAAACGCAAATGTCAAAAATATAACCTAAAAACATTTCGTTAGACCCCCCCACTACCTATCCATCGGAAATCGTAAAATCTATCGGTAGTCAAAGCCGATGCATGCGATGAATTTACGATGGATAGTGCGCGGTAATTAGAAACGGTATGATGAATTTCATCTGCAATTCAGCAATGAATAAAGAAATGGTGTGATGAATTTATGATTCATGCGCATTAATGCGCACTAGTCATCGGTGAATAAAGAAACTCGCCCAGTTATTAGGAGGGCCTAAATCAAATAATCACAGTTGGTATAAGAGCAAAACAAAATTTTAAAATCCAAGTCACTTATGACATGTAACATGGGTTGCCTATTTTTAAAATTTAAGGCGGGAACTTATAAAATAAGCATCCCGTATGTAATACATTGCGAAATGAGTGTTTTAGGCACTTGTGGTGTGGTGTTGTATAAGTCGCTTACTCTAGAGCGTACAAATTTCACGTCGCGTGCCTAAAACAATATCATTTCGCAACTGTTTACATAAATAGCTATATTTTAAATAAAAGTAAAAAAAAAAATATTTATTTATTAATACAAATTCTATTAAATAAATATAATAATATACAGGGTGTATCAGGACTAGTGTAAAAAAAATTAATAGCATATTCCTGAGCTAATTTTGAGCAAAAAATGTCATATGAAGGTATATTCGGAAACTTTTCGTTACAGAGTTACAGGCCTTTAAAAGTGCGCCTCATCTGACATATTTTTATTAATAACTCTGATACTAATTGCACTAAAATTTTGAAACTTGATACGAGGGTACTACTTATTGAGATGCATATTTAAACTTTCTTTTGTTTCTGTATCTCAACCAGAGGCGTCTCATACGGGGAAGTCATGAAGGATTTTATCCTACCTATTAACATTTTTTCATTTTTAAATATAAAGTTTTACAGACAATTTAAAAATACACAAAAATGTACTTTTGATAAAAATTGATAAACGCAGTAGTTTTTGAGATATTTTAACTTTTAGAAAATGTCACGTATCCAAAATAGTTATCGGTTAAAAATCAATCAATTTACCATAGAAAATAGAAGAAAGTAGAAAAGCGACACAAAATCTGTTTATAACTATTGTTTAATTACCTTATTTTCAATATTAGTAATTTTTTGCAAAATGTGATCAAAAAATAAGAATAAAAACCTTCATGACTTGCCCATATGAGACGCCTCTGGCTGAAATACAGAAACAAAAGAAAGTTTAAAAATGCATCTCAATAAGTAGTATCCCCGTATCAAGTTTCAAAATTTTAGTATAACTAGTATCAGAGTTATTAATAAAAATATGTCAGATGAGGTGCACTTTTAAAGGTCTGTAACTCTGTAACGAGAAGTTTCCGGACATACCTTCATATGACATTTTTTACACAAAATGATGTCAGGAATATGCTATTAATTTATTTTACACTAGTCCTGATACACCCTGTATATCATCACGGCATATTACCCATTTCTGAGTGTGCCACAATCTGCTTTATCACATATATCGGTAATGATAAAGACATATTTGTACCGTAAGGGCGCTGACCAGGCGTCACCTCACGGGCACTCATTGCTGGCGTGGAGGGTGCACCACAGGGGTCACTTTTTTGCCTTTAAAAATTCGGAAATATTTGGTGTCGGTCGGGATCGATCCCAGTTCCCCAGGTTAGCGACCAGACACTCTGGCACGTGGCCACAAGACCCCATTCTATTAGTTAAGTCATGATAAATGAATTTTTAACAAATGGACGAACTGATGTGCGACGGGTCTTGTATATGAATCTCAAATGCTTGTAATATACTTAATTATAACTAAGATAACACAATATTTGGGTATAAGTTCTGTATTATTTATTGAAAAAATACAACGTTTCGACAGCTAGGTGCTGTCTTCTTCAGGTTAAAAATTATAATAAAAATAAACATGTAGTCAAGACAACTAGCAATACAAAGGTACAATGATTAATGGAAAAACATATAATACAAATCATAAGTAACTTAGAAAAATTATGCAATTTTTTGGCACAAAAACAGAAAACAGCAAACAAACTGTTTTCTGTGAAAATGCAAAACCCGGGCAATGACTTGGACGGCGGGGATGCAACTTCTCTGTATGCCAGAGGAAAAAACCGTCCGCAAAAAACTGGCTGAGAAGTGGCCTAGAAATGTGAAAAAAATGCATAATCAGAACAATATAAATGTTAAAGAATTGTATAAAATAACATATTAGAGTGACCGATTTTCGGTAGCGAATAACCGCATCCGGACCACAATAATAGTTATGCAACAATCCTCCTTCGCCACATGAATATTAAGGTCGAATAACAGGGTACCATGATTTATTGAGTTCATAGCCCGTGTTTAAATTTATATTATCAGGTGACTTCTTGATTTCTACTGCTTCTAGAAGCAGTAGAAATCAAATATTGTGTTATCTTATTAAAATGAGTTCTGAAAACATCTTTCAATATATTAATTATAACTCTCTACCTATTTCCATTTCTGAATGTTTCCGTGTATAATAAATGCATCATTTATTCAGATCCCTTTGAAGAACCTGAAACTACAATACATTCACAAGTTGTATTTATAGATAAGGAAAGTTTGTATAAACAGCGCAACAGTTGTCTGGTCTGAAGCGAAGGGTAGGAAGTGAATAAGAGTAGGAGTAGGCAGAGAAAAAATCAATGCGAGTTGAAAGTAGGTTAGAGGAGCAACCAGAACCAGAGCCGAGTCAACTTGGCATCCCAGTCGGTTTGGTTGGCTGCGCACGGGCCTAGATGACGGCGGAGGGAGACCATCTGCATTACGAGATGAGCTATTAGCGGCAATTACACCAAGAAAATAAATTCACCGTACCTTCCCATCCGGTTCTACTATCATTATACAAATGAATCCAAAGCAAATAAACTTAATACCAAAATGAGAAATAAAAATCATCGCTATTATTCCTTTCTCATTAGTGGACTGCGTTTTTAATTGCGGTTAAAAATGCAACCATAAGAATAAGTGCATGTCTTTTAAATACTGCATCAGTTGCATCGCTTATAGTTAAAGTACAGAGTGATCAAAAAGAATCTAAAGCATTTCAATCACTCAAAATTCTACATATTGCTGTCAGGTCCCTGCTCTGACATAACCTATTTGTATTTATTGTCAAAATAACAAATCACATAGTATTTCCGCTTTCACATGGCGTTGAGTAAACTGTGGAATAAAAAGATCCACAGAAATTTTGAGGATCTTTGCAGTATTGTCTTGCCAACTGCATCATTTCTTTTTGATCACTCTGTATAACTTTTAGTTAAAATGAAAATTTTTGGTAAAAAAATTATCCAATTGAATTCTTTTATTGCTGACCACGTGTGCGAAAGTATCCAATCAAAACAAACTTACACTGATAATTATCCTAAGACAATTATCACTTATGTCACTAAGTTGCTATGAAACAAACAGTTTTTGACATATAATTAAAGATTAATTGTTTTAATTTAAAAATGTCATTTTCACGCTGTCAATGAAAATGATGATTTAATCAATAAAATTATAGAAAAAAAACGCATCAAAAAATACTGTATTAAATAAAAAACTAAAAGTGGAGAATATTTATGGACTTTAATATGTCTTATCTTCTTCTCTTTGGTCTCACTCAAAGAGGTCGCATTCTCATTGCACATTTCACACTGAATATATTCATAGCCACATTCACGTTCATAGCTACTAGTGACATATACTGGGCTATGTTAGACACAAAAATTCTGTCAAATACAAATTTTAGGCAAATTTAATGTTAAAACTGCAAAAATTTTTCTCACCGAATATCCCTAGATCATTGATAAATACTTATAATTTTATCACAGTTCCTCAAGCACGTTGCTTTTAGGTAACACCACCTCCGCCTTCGGCGTCGGGCTGTTACCAAGCAACGCGCTTTCGGTAACTGTCATAAAATTATTTTGTAATTATCAATGTCCTCAGGATATTATAGCTGATAATATCGAAACGAAATGTCAAATGAGTTGTCAAAATTTCAACATTTCTCTTTTATCGTGCTCCCCCTTTAGCCCTGTTGTTTGGTCCTTTTCTGTGACGTAGTTAGTGAATAAGCACGTTTTAGGGTCCCTACAATCCGATGCGCGCGCGTGTGTGTGTGTGTGTGTGTGTGTGTATGTGTGTGCGTGTGTGTCTGTGTGGATGTTAGAGAGATGATTCCTTAAAAACTATCAGCCCGATTCACAAAAATGTTTAAGCTAATCCTCATTTTTGGATTAGTGAATTCTATTCTATTCCGGTATTTGAAATATAATCTTCATAATAATATCAAAAAAGGTAGATACTAGGAATAGATTAGACTATATTTTAAGATATAAACTGTCAAAATTAGAGTAGAATTCGCTAATCAAAAAATGAGGATTAGCTTAAATCTTTTCGTCCTATAAGACTTAAGAAATCCATGTGAAGAGCTGAAAATTTGTGATAGTAATATGGAAGAACATAAAATTCTACATCTGATACATTTGAAAATTTTATTATATCTTCTTTCTTATTATTTTATTAATAAAATATTTAAAATTATAAGGAAATGCATACATCTATACTGCCAATCTTGTTAATGAATTGGAAGAATCTCTGACATTTAGGAACTTCCTCATACAATGAAAAAATAGATATAAGTAGAATTGTATGTGTGCACAAAACATGTTAAATACAACAAAAAACAATATTTGGGTAAAGTTCTATAATTTTTTATTATAAATCGACGTTTCGACAGCGAAGTGCAATATAATACTTATGGAAATTGCGAGAGGTATTGTGCTGGCCACAACAGATTTCTATAACTATTCCTATAGTGTGGACCCCGCCCGTCTCTACTGTATAAAAGCTAGCAGCCGCATACCAAATTGGTATGTTATGTAACTATTGCGTTACAATACCGGTCGATCTATGGCACCCGTCACGTGGCCTACAGTTTTTGTAAGTTTTAAGTATATATTATGAAGTAGGCGAAACAATTTTGTAGAAATTTCTCACCATTTGTGTAAATTTTATTATTTGTTGAAATTGTAAACCGGCCGAACTATTATGAGCCTAGGCTTGTAGAATATAATTCAATCTTCGAAGTGCTTGCAAGAAATGTAAAGCGAACAATGCTTTTAAAGTTGCATAAAATATTCAAGAGCTTAACTGCTTAACGTAACTGAAACTTCACTGAAAATTTCCAGAAACATATGCATCCGTACACCATTGTGCTTCTTTTTTCAGCAGTAGAATCATAATTACAATTCTTTCAAAACTGGGTGAAGGTAACAATATTGCTCCAACTAAAAATGAAAATAGTTTCCAGAGACTCTGTATGCTTAAAGTTTAAATTTCCTATTAGGCAGAGCACACAAAGACTTGGAATTTATTGTGTAAGTTAAGTAGGCTAATACTTATTCTTCAACTACTTCAACATTGTCTCTTTTTATGAAGGATATTTACGTAAGAGAAATGAAAGTCGTTTAAAATTGAGCATGAATTTAAAGTTAACAAACAGAATATTCGTTACAAGAAACCACCAAAAACAGGAATGCATTATACACTCAATTCATTATACGTTATACGTAGAGATGCACTCGATCTCGAGCTTTGGCCTGGCTCGGCTCGAAGCCCGCCTCGATTTCGAGTCGATCATCGAGCCGGGCCGAAGATATTTTTTATCGGGCCGTATCGGGCTAATCATTTTCAAAAATCGAGGCGAGTCGGACTTTTGATTTTGGCCCGGCCCGAAAATTCGAGCTTTTCAGGCCGGCCCGAAAAATCTTAGAGTTCAATCAAATGCACACTTTCCTTAATATTTTAATGAAAATGGATGAAGTTAAAAAGGATCAAAATGATTTAATAACAACAAACTTCACATATTTATAAATAAAAATGTATTATTTTACTTCAAGAATTCAAGGTTATTCATTAAAGTATAATAATTATATTGTGATGTTGCTATTATTATTGTTATTACTCGTATACTTAAATAAAAGTGATTTTTGTTCCTACCATAATGATTTCTTGTCCTATTTTTGAGCAGAAACAAAATTAGATAAAAAAAATCCTTATGTAAATTATATTTTTTTATATAAGATTTGTGAAAAAGTTGTTTAAATTTTCGAACGGCTTTGGTAAACAAAGTGTTAAATACACGTAGGTCTGTAATTTTTATAACAAACTTACACTAGAAGGGTCTCTTTTTTAACTACTTAACTAATGTTGAAAGTTATAAGAATGTAAAGGTTTTTTATAAGTTTGACACGAAAAAAGTTAAACATTTCGCTTTAGCATAAAAATCGACATTAGGAATGCCGGATGCACCCAATTTCGTGCTTTGGCCCGGCCCGACCCGAAGCCCGGCCCAATTTCGAGTCAATTTTCGAGCCGGGCTAACTAATTTTTTTGTCGAGTCGATCTTCAAGTCGGGCCGGTAATTTTTATTTTCGGACCGAGTCGATCCTAACCTCAAAGCCCGGTCCGGCCTGGCCCGAATGCATCTCTAGTTATACGGAGGTTCAACATTATTTATTTAATAATCATAAGTAAGAAATAGTACATAGTACTCGTAGTTTTCTTCTTTGGATTTTTTAAGCTGCTTATAATTTATATTTTAGAGTAGCTACCTCTCGGAGAAGATTATAAAAATCTGATGTGTCTACCATGTAATTTTTATTAAGTTAAATAAAGTACACTATTTCTTCCAGTTGATACTCTCACGTCATCCATTTCTACTGCAAGCTCAAAAATTAATAAACTTTTATTCACAATCATTATTGTAATATACCGATTCCTAATCTTTTAGTTACGAAATACGTCATTCCTAACTTTAATGACAATCTCTTGGGTTGGAAATAACAGATTTCTATGGAACGCCGTTTTACTATTTATTCTACATTTAAAGACATCTTCAATTATTTAAAGACGTCAAAAATTTAATTTCAGATATCCTTAATTATTAAAAGACATCAAAAATTGAATTATGGACATCTTTAAATAATTAAGGACGTCTAAAATTTATTTCAGACATTCTTAAATAATTTAGTATGTCAAAAATTGAATATTAGATATCCAAAATTGAATAAAGGATATCAAAAATACGTTTATAGATATCAAAAATTAAATTTTAGACATCTTAAAACGGTACTGAATTTTCGACATCAAAAAGTAAATTTAACATGTCCAGAATTCAATTTTGGATATCTGTATTTGAATTTTTGATATCTTTAATTCCATTTTTAATATCCTTAATTCAATTCTTGATATCCTTAAATGAATTCTTGATATCAAGAATTTGAATTTTTGACATCTTAAATTAATTTTGGATATCAAGAATTGAATTATGGATATCACATCTCCATAAATAACATGTCCAGAATTCGAATTTTTAATATCTTAAATTAATTTTGGATATCAAGAATTGAATTTTTGATATCAAGAATTGAATTTTTGATATCAATAATTCAATTTTTGTAACACGAACATAATACAATGTTTAACAAATTCCATACAGAAAGTTCCTTGGAAAATATTCTATAATTCCTGTAATATTATCACATGGATATACACTATGTATACTCATATATAAATACTCTAAAAATGCGTACATTTACGTAACATTCTCTTTGCAATTAAATAATATTACTACCTACCCTTTTTGAATTATTGCCCCAAAAGTCAATATACCCCACATTTAGATAAAAACTTCAAAATTTTCAAAAATCTAATTTTTATGTTTCTAGATACTTCTCAATACGCTGATTCTAAATTTTGAAACCGCAAGTCGCTATCTCTTTTCGTTCTCGAGATATTTAGATTCAAAGTTTTGCTCAAAACTGCCCATTTTTGGGTAATAACCCAAAAATGGGTCGAGATATGAATTTGGCGACAACACTATTCGATTCTACGGGCAAAATTACATAAGTATACCAATTTTCATAATTTTTGAACAACACATACCGTCTCTAAAGCAAAATAACTGAAAATGCCCAAAAATCGCAAAAATCTAAGGTGTACCCCTTACAATTTTTTTAGATTTTGGCCATTTTTAGGGGTTTTCAAACTTTTATTCATAAAAAATGAACCGGTTGAACAAAAATTATGAAAATTGGTATACTTCTATATTTTTGTCCGTAGAATCGAATGGTGGTGTCGCCAAATTCGTTTCTCGGCCCATTTTTGGGTTATTACCAAAAAATGGGCAGTTTAATGCAAAACTTTGAATCTAAATATCTCGAGAACTAAAAGAGATATCGACCTGCGGTTTCAAAATTTAGAATCAGCGCATTGCGAAGTATCTAGATACATGAAAATTAGATTTTTGAAAATTTTAAAGTTTTTATCTGAATATGGGGATAATTAACTTTTGGGGCAATAATTTAAAACTAGGTAGAGATCTAGCCTAAAAATGGGTAATTTTGGAAGAATTCCACCAAATTAAATTTGAAGATACACAAAATAAAACTCAAATGACATAACTAATAAACAAACAATAAACTGTTGTTCTCCGCTTTCATAGCAACACTAGATACTGGATGTACGAGGACAAATTCTTTTCGATGCAATTTTTCTAACAGTCATAATTTTAAAATTTTCGTCCGTGAATAAAGTTTTGTATGTACCACGAGCGTAACTTGCTTTTATGGCCTTTGACGTGTTTTTATCCCTCGGCTTGCGCCTCGGGTTCAAAATCCCGCCGCAGGCCTTAAAAGCCTCCTTACGCTCTTTATACATAAATAACTATTTTATACTTAACTTACTTTATACGTCTGTTGATTAGTAGTGGCAATAAATAAAAGTGAGCCGAATTTCAACGAAATACACTGAATTCTTCTGAATGGTTAGAAGTGCTATATTTGGTGTTTATTATAAATCACAAATTTTGTGTTTGCGTAACCGGTTACGTTATTCCGTTGCTTTGTGTGAAACGTTACTTTATTACAAATAGGCCCCAACTCTCATCTTTCTATCTTACATAATGTTGTAAAGTGTTTCTACTGAACAACCCAAGTATAAAATTATTGAACGCCTAGCTTAGACTGTGTATGAATTGCAAGTTACCTGTCTCTGTCTACGATATCTTAACCTATTTAAAGTTAACCTATGTTGCAATGCAACAACCTATACCTATACCTTTCCAAGTTCCGTGTCGTGTGTTGAGGACTAAATTAAATTTAAAGGAGAACTCAATTCACCCCGTTTCTATTTAAAGAAAGTCAAAGGTTATAGAAAAGCAACAACGACAAAAGAAGCGCGGAATAAAAATGGAAATAAGATTTGTGCATTTGATTCTTTATTGAGTTAAAGTTTGAGTTGAATAGAAAACTTGACGCATTACATGAAAAATTGACCAACTTTGGAATCGCTTATCGCTTACGGGAAGCATTTTTCATTTTTCTTCATTGAATGTACCGAAAGGTGTAATAAGAATTTAAGGAGATCATTAATAACAACTTAATGATGCAGGATAATATAAGTACGATCGCTCATTAAATATAAGAACAGTATAATTATTTCAGAAAAGGTGTACGAATTTTTTAAAGAATCTTTATTAATTTATTTTGTTCCCACATTTACCTAACCTACAACGTACTGTGCTTAAAAAGTTACTCGGAACACCGTCTGGGGTACATTTGTACCCCATTAAAAATTTGAGAATGTCCTATTTTATGGGGTCATTGCTTAGATATATATACGTATAGGTATTACTCAAACAAAATTAAATAATCTCCACAAATGAAATATGTATATATTTATTGATTGGATGAAAAAAAAATCTGTTGTGGCCAGCACAAAACCTTCCGTCAATTCGATGTATTTTGTACATATCCTATACCAAAAGTTCCTTGAAAAATATTCTATATATCCTGTATAATTGTAACAAGAACACACTATTTTTACATATCCATACTGAAAGTTCCTTTGAAAAGATTCTAAAATCTAATAAAATTGTAATACCAATACGAACGTACATTATGTATTGCATTTAACACTTCCTCCTGCTTCAACTTTGCCCTATTTTATTGGAAGTCACTGTTTCTTACTCTTCTCTTCTACTCATTCCTGTCCAAAGCACCTTCGTGACACAGTTCTTCCTCTCTCAAATCTTCTGCTTCTCTTTTGCCTTTCTCGTACTTCTGGCATTATAAGTTCCGATCTTGAGGCGAGGCCGCAAATGCAAGTCACTGGCGAGGGACACTCTGTCACTTATATCACTTTCAGATCACATACTTTCCACTTTGGTTTTGCACTTGCCACTGACATCTGTCAATTAGAGTTTTTTAAATATATCTGTTGTTTTCATAATTTTTGCAATGCTGACTGATTTTCGAAAGTTAATCTCTCTTAATCTCTCTATAACTCTATATCTATGGAATAAGAAGGAAAATGTATAACCGAACCGTATAGAGAATAAGATATTCTTTCTATTGATAATCACATAAAATGTCGAAAATGATATTTAACTGCGATTTTTCAAGAAAAACTGTTAAGAACTTCAAATAAGGGTACTTCCGGTTGACCAATTATAACCAAAATCTAATCAGCTCTTCATATGGTTGTAAAGAAGAGGAATATGAAAGAATCATAATTTTTAGAATTGTAGTTTTGGAGTTATCGTCGGAGAAAAATTTGTCACACACACACACACACACACGGACACACACACACAAACACACACACAGACACACACACACAGACACACACACAGACACACACACGGACACACATACACACATACAGACATCATCTTAAAAATAGTACATTCGTATTGTAGGGACCCTAAAACGTGCTTATACATTAAAAACTCACCACCGAATTTTTTGACCAAAAACAATACCTTCCTTTTGACGGAAGGAAAAAACAAAAAAAATACACATTATCTATTTTGTACCCCGTACCAAGAGTTCCTTGGAAAAGAATCTATATGTCTAGTAAATTGTAACATGAACATATACTATTTTCTACAAATTCCATACCGAAAATTCCTTCAAAATGATTCTATAAATCCAATAAAATTATAACACGAATATGTACTATGTAAATTGAACTTAACACTAACTTCTGTAGAATTATTTGAATATATCAGCAGTTTCCATGGTTATAGTATAGCTGACTGATTTACCTATGAAATCTCTGTATAATTCTTTAACTTTATATCTATTGAATATAAAGGCAAAAATCTGATGTGGACAGCTCATAACCTCCCGCTGGGTATTAACCACGTAGCAAGCAATCATTATGTTCAAATATTTTTATATTCACACATAACAATCTTTATTTTACATTTAACAAATATATAAACAAAATAAATTTCACAAATATTGACAAAACTAATAGAAAAATCAAAATAGTACTCGCATCTTCACACAAAGTCTTTTCAGAGCCGTACCCTGAAACAAAATGTAGAAAATCAATAGTACTTCTAATATTTATGTATAATTGAAAATATATTATTTTATTTTCACAAACCTTAATTTCATTAGATTCGAATACATATATTATTACTACATTCTCCTTAACACGGTTTAATTATTAATTTTAATGTAATAGATGTAGTTGCGAAAAAAATAAATGTTATTTTTTCCTATTAATTATGATAAATAAACTAATTCTAAACACACTAATGTAAAAATTATTAGAAAATATAAAACTTTTCATTCATAATTACCATAAATAAAGTTCGCGGTGGAATTCTTGTGACGTAGACTTTTAATAATTATATAGTTCGACCAAGTCTGTATGACTCATACAAGCTGGTAGTAATACCACGACAAAGCGAAAATGTTGAATTATGTTTTAATTGTATCATACAAATATTTACAGTATAATTATAGAAGTAAAATAACAGATACAAAAGTATTATTTTTTAACAGTACGTATATTTTATAATTATTTACTTGAATACCAGATATTTTCAAGATGCTTAATACTTATATAGACAACTTCATAATTTTGTCACCAGGTGGCTGCACACTCCAGGGAATGTACATGTCATTTTTAGTGACATAACCTATGTTTTACGTGTGAAATCATATTTTATTTTTCTTTTCTATATCAGCATATTTAAAACAAGGTAATGAAACTAATGAATTTGTGTGAAAATGAATAATTTCTTTTGAAATAGTGCTTCTCTCAAACATATAAATCGTTTCAGATAAAAATGGTAGTATTGTGCACAGAGTGTACGACCGAGAGTGTACCGCTACGGCAAGAAAGACTGTGATTGGTATTAATAAAAAACGTCACCACGGGAAAATTTGAAATAAGAATTTAAAAAAAAAAAATTATATTTTGAAAAATATACAGTTGCCAGACATAAAATAAGTATTAAAGTGAATAACTTGAATAATTCTTTCAGAAAAAAAATAAATTGGAAAATGCGCAACTACCCTATTGCTTCCTGACAATGACATTTGTTTAAACATGTAAAAATTGTTATTAAAATATTATGTTTTTGTTTGACGCATATGCATTTAAGAGCACCCACAACAAATTTAAAATATAACACTCAGAACCAGTGAAAAGAGATAAATAATTTAATATTTTTATTAACAAAATCTGCAGCAAGTTTCGCAATATCATAATAGCATTCTTGTTCTCGGCGTAGAATTCTTGTTTGATTCCGGGCATAGAGATCATGTTGGTAGCGTGACGATGCTACTGAAGCCGAGGTATTCGCGTTTGCAATGGCAAACAGCCCCTGTGAGCCGTGTTTGTGCAGCGAGTCTTAGTCTTCCTGCATTACACTGCCATCAACAGTTGCAAATGCGGCGACATTCTGCGAACTTGTTGCATTGTCCAAACACCACGTTGTAGATGCTCTTATACACGCTGGAGTTTTACGTAAATGTCAATGCTAGGATTGTTGGGAGACATTTTGAAAACTATATACATATCTCAATTCTTTTTAAATCCTATAATAGTATATTGCTGAAAGTTGGATACCCTTTCAGCACGTGTTGTGCACGATATTTTTCCGACGACCACAAAAAATAAAACAATATAAAATTTACATAAAAATATTAAAACTGATTATGTTTACATCATTGCTATCAGAATTCACCAAAAATTATGTTAAAATCTGATAAATCAGGGTCCAGCCTTCTTAATCCGTGTAAATTCAGCAAATTATTTGCAATTGTCAAATTTTTATATACAAATTTTTAGGTTAGTTTGCTCAGTTATCGCAGCGTGTGATAAAATCATATCACACAGTTGCGGACGCATCTGATTGGCTAACGAGCTTTCATTTCACACAGCTTTGGTAGTGATGTGCAATGACCAACTTTCAGTAATAGTTTAGCGTGTGAATTTATGTACTTTTCGTAGTGGTCGTCGGAAAAGATAATTTATGTTACTTTCATATAACGCAAATGGTTTTTATTTGCCGTGGCATCATAAATTCAAAAATCTGTTGTGGCCAGTACAAGACTTTTCGCCATTTCCATATTAGGCTATCTAAGTATTGTAATGCACTTCGCAAGAAAGATTAAATGTACGTCCCAGAAAAAGGTATCAGAATGTCACTAAAACTGTGGATTTTTGACACTAACATCTGTCATTTACAAGCTATGTTATAAACATTTGAATTTGTCAAGTGATTTCCTAAATGCCTTAGCCTCTGCGGTTATATTATTCTATATATTTTAGTGTCTTTATCTTTAAATCTATACAATATATAATCAAAATTTTAAGTGTATTACATGGAGAATTTTATGTTCTTCCAAAAAATTATATTAAGAAATTTTTTTCTAAAAATCTACTACTTCCGGTTGTCCAATTGTTACCAAAACCTTTTCAGCTCTTCCCATTCATGGCAGATTAAGGAATACGTAGTTAAACAGGTCTTAAGTCTTATAGGTTTTAAGGAATCGTCTCTCCAACATGCAGACATACACACACACATACACACACATACACACATATACACATCTCCACCCACACACACACACACACATCATTTTAAAAATGTTATAATGGGAGTCTAGGGACCTTAAATCGTGCTTATTCACTAAAATCTGCATATGCGAATAATTTCAAATATTTAATTAATAAAACAATAAGAAAGATTAAATATACTTCCCAGAAAAAGCTATTACAATGTCACTAAAACTGTTGTGATACGTGTTTCCTCGTTTTTTCCGCTAGAGGCGCAACGTGAGAACGACCCAATTGACACCTGTCATTTGCATGTCACTTTGAAAATATTACATGTTATATCTTATAGAAAGGTAAATAAAACAGGTTTTGAAGTACATATTCGTATTATATGTAATGTAATATAAATATTTTGTTGAAAGATATTGCAATTAATGCAAAATGAAAAGAAAATTAAATAGAAAATGTTTCATTCCTGGATGTGAAACCGGTTACAAGAAATCCACTGAAAAAGAATCTCTGTTTGCTGCTCCACTCGATATCACTTTTTAAAAAATGGCAATGTGCAATTAGTAGAGATGATCGCGAATTAAGATTGAATGATGTTTGTCGAAAACATTTTCGGGAAGAAGATATTATTACCGAATGGAAATCTGGAAGCGTACGGTTCTATCAATTTATTTAGTTTTTCCAATTTTAAATTCTAACAATGTATTGCTTCAGGTTTCCATTAAATATATAAATTTATATTAAAAATAAATTCATTATGCATTTCATTTTTTATATTTTATGTAAAAATAGTTTGCTGTGGTAGGGTCGTTCTCACGTAGCGCATCTAGCGGATTATTCAAGGAAACACGTATCAAGCGGACCATCAGAAACAATGAAAAACATGACAAGTGGCATAACCAGTATATTTTAAATCGTGGTGCAAACTTTAGCTGACATATTACTTGAGAAAGTGTGCTTGCTGAACGGGACGTTTGAAAAACAATGACGGATCTCCGTTGCTAGACAACGTAAACCAGGAGCAAGAAGTTTGCGTTGCCGGTGGACAAACGATGTCACATAACTCTTTGAACTGTTTTGAGGGAACAGCTAGGATCCAAGCAGACTTTGAGAAATCAACCTATCTGTCTTGTGAAGAAACATTGTCTCACATATAGCCAACCTATGTTCTCGTACCGGTTGTTGACTAATCTGTTCATATGTTCCATTCAGTTCCGTTTGGACAATAGTTGTCTTTCATACTAAGTATGAACAATATCATGTAATCTGACGTTTAAAATTAATTTTATATACAGAATGTATCAGAGCTCGTGTAACAAAAAAGAAGTATTCCAGAGCTCTATTTGAGCAAAAAAAATCTGCTGTGGCTAGCACAAGACCTCTCGCCATTTCCATATTAGGCTATATAAGTATTGTATTGCACTTCGCTATCGAACCGTCGTTTTAAAACAAAAAATTACAGAATTTTACTCAAATATTGTTTTTTATTGTATTTAACATGTCTGTTGCACACATATATTTCTAATTATATCTATTTTCATTGCATGAGGAAGTTTCTAAATGTCAGAGATTCTTCCAATTCATTAACCAGATTGGCGGTATTTCTCATGGATATATGCATTTTACCTATAATTTCAAATATTTATTTAATAAAACAATAAGAAAGATTAAATGTACTTCCCAGAAAAAGCTATCAGAATGTTATGAAAACTGTTGATTTTTGACACTGACATCTGTCATTTACAAACTATATTATAAACATTTGAATTTGTCAAGTGGTTTCCTTAGTGCCTTAGACTCTGCGATTAGATTATTCTAGATATTAGTGTCTTTATTAGGAATGGCGATGGGTACGGAACCTACCCAATAATGTACCCGGGTATACAATTTCTTACCCGATTACCCGAAATATATCCGCTGCCCGTTAATTACACGATACCCTTTAATTACCCGAACAGTTTTCAGCTGCCGGAAAGATTGTATCTAAAAGAAGGGCTTTTTATTTCCATACCATATACGTAATTAATACAATTTTTTATATTCTATAAGTTTTTTATAGAGATACAGTATATTATTTATTTGTATTACTTTTTATTTAATAAATATATGTAAACAATAATTATGAATTTTATTAAAAAAAGAAAACTTCTAATAAGGGTAACTAACAATTAACAAATTAACGAATTATGTAAATAAATAAATAAATAAATAATAAATATATCATCACGGCATATTACCCATTTCTGAGTGTGCCACAATGATGATGACATATTTGTCACCTCACGCAGTCCGCGTGGAGAGTGCACCACGGGGGTCACTTTTGTGCCATTTAAATTCGAAATATGGCACAAAAATTACGTGTTATGTATATGTACTTAAAGGATAACGGGTAATTAAAGGGAATCGGGTAATTAACGGGTAAAGGGTACTATCCGGGTAGTTTTTCGGGTACTCGGATACCAAAATTATCGAAATTCGTCATTCCTAGTCTTTATCTCTAAATCTATACAAGATATATTAAAAATTTTAAGTGTATTAGATGAAGAATTTTATGTTCTTCAAATTTCCAAAAAATTATATTTAGAAGTATTTTTCTAAGAAACTACTACTTCCGGTTATCCAACTGTTACCAAAACCTTTTCATCTCTTCCCAGGAATGTCAGATTGAGGAATTCATAGTTAAACAGGTCTTTCTTATAGTTTTTGAGGAATCGTGCCTCCAACATCCAGACATACACACACATACAGATATCATTTTAAAACTGTTATAATTGGATTCTAGGGATCTTAAATCGTGCTTATTCACTAAAATCTGGATACTCGAATTTTAGCATGAATCCAATATCTCTCTTAGCGAGAGGTAAAAAGTTATATGAAAATATAAAAAAACTGTTCGAAAATACTTAAAGCGGTATCAAAAAAATCTGTTATATTTCTAAGAGCTGCTTAACTTATAGAGACGGCCCGAAGCAATGGAATTCTTTATAAGTGACATGCCAACCGACAAGAAGATTTACAATTTAAACCTAAAAGTTTTCCAACCACCAAACTGTGTAACAATTATTAGCAAATAATATTACAGTGTTTAATTTTTGAAAAATATTGAATCATTGAACTATGTAACCTATGTAACGTACTGAACGAATACACATATTTCTGTTATTCGTGAATAATAACCAATTATGATGTTTGCAATTAAATTACATACATTTTAAATAAAATAAAATAATGAATTGTAAATAGGTCCATATGCAAGTTGAATTACCTGGGTGCAATATTGTATTGAATTTTAAAAATGGTACATTAAATATTAATAAAGTTAGTAAATATTAATTTAAATCAAAAGGGTTGCTCAGTGAGATGTGAAATTAGCTACATTTTGTTAAATGCTGGGAGCTATTTAATAAACTATTTAATTAACTATCAATTGTTAATTTACTCTCGATACAATTGTTCGTGATTTATTTTAAATAATGTGCATAAATTTGATTAATACATATTTTCAGAAACGAAAATATGAGACGAAAAATATTTGGCATTTAATAAATAAATGTAGTTTTTTAACATCCGTCAACTTCAGGCAAGGAAGGTAGATATTGTCTTTGGTCAAAAAATTAGGTGGTGAGTTTTTAATGCATAAGCACGTTTTAGGGTCCCTAGCATACGATTTTACTAGTTGTACGATGATATCTGAATGTGTGTGTGTGTGTGTGTGTGTGTGTGTGTGTGTGTGTGTGACAAAAATTTCTCCGATGATAGCTTCATTTTTTTGCACGTGAAACTAAATTCTGGATAGGGCAGGCCCACCGTATAAAAGTATAACGCATAAAACATTAACACAAAAAAGAAAGAATTGAAATTTTGTCTAATTATATTTAGATATTATTTTATGTCTAACAATTTACCATAATTTACATAATGCCCAGTTTTATAAACATCGAATAACTTGCTGAGTTATTACTTTGAAAGTAAATAAAAATGTCTGTTTTATAAAATAAGTTGCAGAGTAAAATAAGTACTTGCAGAGTAAATACTTTATTCTAGTGATTTACCGACAGAGACATCGTTTATTATTATTCAAACTTCAAAATAAAGTGTCATAAAGTGTCAGTTCTAATTAAAAATGGAAAAAAAGAGAGAATGGCGAAAGAATTATACTGAAATAGATAAAGCGAACATGTTAGAGATAAAAAAAAATATATTAGTATTATTGTAAACAAGCAGACAGACGTAGCAAGCGTCAAAAGCAAAAATAGTGCATGGGATGAGATTTGTAAAGAATTTAATGCAGGTTCACAAATAGGTCCCCGGAATAATGTTCAAATGAAACTGTTATATGACACATTGTATTTATGTTGGCTTGGAATAGTTGGGTTTTGTACAGGTGTTAATAAGTAATTTTTACAAAGGTATCCACTATCCCTTAACAAGTAGCAATTACCAAATTCTCCGTTTTCAAGCCTAGCTCTTATTAATGAATTGTTAAATATGTTGCTGTCGTGTGCGGAACCAGGCCATCTAGCAACAACATCCTTTATTTTTGGATTTGCTGAACATACCATTTGGCAATTCACAAAAAACCATCCTTTCCGGTTTCTATCAATTTCTGCGTTCTCTATAAAACAATTAATTTTGACATGTGTCAAATTTATTCTACAGAATAAAATTTACTTCCTCGAAAATCAGTGGAGTAATTTATTCCATAGATTTACTTAGCTAGTATTTTTATTCTTGCTTTATAAAACGAAAATCTCTGGAATAAACTATTTTACTTCGAGAATAAATTTTACTTTGCTAGTAATTTACTTATCCATCTTTTATAAAACTGGGCATTAGTTTACCATTTTAACTAATCCGAAATAGATAATAAATATTTTGTAAAAAATCGTTAATTTAAATATGCAAATGGTTATTTTAATTACTTATTTTATTTTACTAAATTTTGGCTTCATTATTTTTAATGAAACATATTAGTAGGCTGTAAATATGGAATTTATATAGTTAATTTATCTACAATTTAGTTTTTTTTTCTGTGAACCGTTAACACAACGCACACTAGAAAGGCCGTACTAGAGGCACTCTACGTATTTTTGCATTTTTCATTGCAGTAATTATTCTTCTCTGGAATATATTGTCAGTATGAGATAAAATAAGCGTCATCACGTACTAAAAGTCATTTTACAGGATTCAGGGGCTTTCAGGATTCGTCTGTGAATCGCTGAAAAATTGCTTACGTCATACATCAACCCATAAGATATATATTTGCGTCGTTGATATGTAATATACTATTATTTACATTTATTATGCCATTATTATGGTTTTCATCGTTCGAAATAAATCCATTTTAAAATATCTAGCATATATAAATCTCCATCTCAAATGAAATATCTTTCTTTTTGCATAATTAGACATCACATGGAAATCGTAAACAGGAGAGGTTGAAATATTTCGAGACAAAGAGCACTGAGATGATACAAATATAATTATCTCATTGCATTTGAAGTCGATGTTGCTCCCGCCATTATTATTTATGAAACAACTAATGATATTGATTGAAATGCCCGGACCAAAAATATAACTGTACTGATTCGAATAATAGGCTTACTTAAGCTGTAAGAGATGTACAAGATGGAACATATTCGAGTTCCTTATTTGAAAAACTTTCTTATGAAGCAGGCATTTAATAGGCACCACTGGAATTTTCGATCGTCTTTTGTTTTTGAGCTACAGGCCAAAACTTATTTTTCATTTATTTTGAAAATACCTCATAATTCGTTCATTATAACAGAAACAGAAAAAATATTTAATTGATTTTTACAATTGTTTCTTAATAAATTTAATTTTTATCTCCCCAAAAAATTAATAATTCATGTTTAAAACAAAAGAATGTAAACTTGTTACACATCGTTGAAAAGCTTATGAAATAAGGGAAAAATGAGATTATTTTCAACATATGCTCCCATTTAAAAATCTGTTGTGGCCAGCACAAGACCTTTCGCCATTTCCATATTAGGCTACATAAGTAATGTATTGCACTTCGCTTGCGAACCGTCGTTTTATAACAAAATATTATAGAACATTACCCAAATATTGTTTTTTATTATATTTAACATGTCTTCTGCACACATATAATTCTAATTATATCTATTTTTCATTGTATGAGGAAGTTTCTAAATGTCAGAGATTGTTCCAATTCATTAACCAGATTGGCGGTATTTCTAATGGATACATGCATTTTACCACCTATAATTTCAAATATTTAATTAATAAAACAATAAGAAATATTAAATATACTTCCCAGTAAAAGCTATCAGAATGTCACTAAAACTGTTGATTTTTGACACTGACTTGTGTCATTTACAAATTATGTTATAAACATTGGAATTTGTCAACTGGTTTCCTTAGTGCCGTAGCCTCTGCGATTAGTTCACTCTATAAATTATTTAGCCTTTATCTCTAAATCTATACAAGATATAATAAAAATTTTAAGTGTATTAGATGGAGAATTTTATATTTTTCAATATTTAATAAAAAAAACCTCCCAAAAATTATATTTAGAAGAATTTTTCTAAGAAACTACTACTTCCGGTTGTTCAATTGTTATCAGCTCTTCCCAGGAATGTCATATTGACGAAACTGCAGTTAAATATTTTTTAAGTCTTATAGTTTTTGAGGAATCGTGACTACAACATCCAGACATACATACACACACACACACACACACACACATACACAAATCCACACACACACACACACACATACACAAATCCACACACACACACACACATCATTTTAAAAATGTTATAATCGGATTCTAGGGACCTTAAATCGTGCTTATTCAATAAAATCTGGATATGCGAATTTTAGCATGAAACCAATACCTCTCTTAGCGAGAGGCAAAAAACTATTATGTTGGTGTTATATCTCGAGAATTATTATGTTTAAAAAAATCTAATTACATCATGTTATTCTACGTAAAAAAAAACTGTATTTAATTTTCTAAAAAAAAAATTCTTTATCTTTCATAATTAACGAGTTATGAATTATTTTCAGAAAATCAAGTTAGCCTGTAACTCGAAAACAAAAGACGATCGAAAATTCATGTGGTGTCTATTAGAGTTGTCTCAAAAAGTTCATCTATAAAGACCATTTTCAGTAGTGATTTTCATATAAGGAACTCGAATTTGGTCCATCTTGTACAGGGCAGAATGGGCTACTTGCGTGGTACTGAAAATCCGATTTCTGTCACTATACATGTAATGTTATGTTGAAAACATATATAAAAATATAAATTTTATTTTAAATGTTTAAAAATGTAACGTATAGATAGCATGCGAGAAAGTTTTAATTTGAATTTGACATTAGTTCATTTTTCTCTCTCTCTCTCTGGTCTCTCAAATATATTAATTACTTCACAAATAAACACATAGGTAATTACATGTAATTTAAAATATCGATACCAAAAAGATAAATTAAAATACTAACCTCAAAACTATTGTTGAAACGTCAAACAGGAGATCTACATTACCTGTAGAAACCTTGTACAAAGAAACGCAATGGTTTTACGACCATTCATTGGTGCGGCGTAATTCTACGTCATACATGGCGGGAATTCAAATAATCAAATTTCATAATTTTTTTTCTGGCTAATTAATAAAACTTTTGTCAAAAGAAAAAATATGGGTAGCAAGTTTTTACCTGCTCTTTAAAAATATTGAATAAAAAAAGGTAGCAAGTAGCCCATTATGCACTATTAAAAAATTTATAATAACATTAATTGATAAAATAATTCGAAATTGAAAACAGATATCTATTTCAAAAATAGTTTAAATGCTTCTCTGTAAATTAGAGAGGTCGCTCAGTTTGAAGGGACCACACACCTTATTGGAAAGAAGAAATGTTAATAAGAAAATTTCCTGGTATACCTCTACATTTTGTTTTATTCCGTTTCCGTTTGATTTGCGGAGGAAAATAGAAAAGAAAAACACGAAGCGCGCGGCGATGTACAAAGATGGCATCCAGTAAGAAATGTTTTTTGCAAAAAGTTCAGACGCTTTATAGTAACTGTTTGTTTCGTTTCATTTTAATTCCCCTAAGCGATACAAATATTTAAAAATTTATGTTAAAAAACTTTTGTTACTATCTGCCTTCCTTCTTCCTTCAGATATAATAAAAGAATCCTAATTATAATTACCTACTATTTTACGAGACAGGTAATATGTGAAAACAAACTCCTTTTCCATGTTAAACGCTTGTCACCAGTGAAATCTATACTACTATGGAACGGAAACGAACGTTGCTGGCGTGGTACTTCAAATTTCTAGACAAACCCGCAGTACGAGTTGATTTTTCCAAAAAAATTAAAACCAAACTGTTCAAAGAACGATGTTTTCATAACCACTGTTCAGTGAATAATCCAGCTAATAAGGCACTCGCCTTAAGGGCTCGTGCCTTAAACAAAGCTGTCGCGCGATAAAATACTTCACGCACGAGAATTGTATCAAATTTTTTGGCCGACGATAATGAAAATCACTTTTTTTAATGAGATAGGTTGTACTTCTGAAAAGGGTTAGTTTAAAATACTGCGGTTAAGTCAATTTCCAAATTTGATTTTACTTACCTTCATTAGAGTACTTCTAGCAAAAATTTGTCTGTAATAATAGACGTTGTTTATGACTGATTATATATTTATTTGCTGATGTTTTCTTCGTAATAAATAATAGGTAGGTGTCGATATTTGACATTTCAGAAATGTTCGCCTCGCGTATTTGACAGGTATATCGATCGGTGACTATGTCGGTAACGGCGGATTTTTACAATAATGACAGATGTCGCTGCCGTGATTTTGGTTTATATAAATTAATTTTAAATATAGGATATGTTAAAGTAAAAAAATAACTTATGTAGGTAGTACTTTTTTACATGAACTTTATTATAGTAAACATGATTTCTTTTCTAAATGCCCATAAACGTCTAGTATATTTTGATTATTTTACCACATAGTTAGACAAGTTACAACACAGTAAGCGTAAAATGTAGGTTACACTTGCTGTGTATACAATTATAAAGTTCCCATTACACTTCAGGAGGGCAAAACTTTTACAGTATAGTATTTTAGTCTTACTCCAATCATTACAGCTATCATTGTTTTCAAAGCACGTTTCTCGACGCTAATTTCTGAATCTCTTTTTAGCTTTTTGGGCTCACGAAATACTTCTGTTAAAGTACTTCTACGAGGTAACATCAAAAAGAACCCAGAATCGTTGCCTAGAGCCAAGCAGGTGATCGCTAGAGGGAAATTTCTTTTTCATTGGGTTAGCAGCCACCACTGGGGAATTGAAGGGACAACGTTTTGCTAATCCAGCAGAGGTGATGTAAAATGCGACGAAGCAGCAAAAGGCTTTCACAAAATGGTTTCCAGCAGTGTTTTGAACAGATGTACGAACAGTGAAATACATGTGTAAATGCAGGAGGGGTGTACTTTGAGGTAAATTAATGTAAAAATTCGGTGGTGAGTTTTTCATGAATAAGCACGTTTTAGGGTCCCTAGAAAACGATTTCGCTATTTTTACTATGATATCTGTATGTATGTATGTATGTATGTATATATGTATGTATGTATGTATGTATGTATGTATGTATGTATGTGTGTGTGTGTGTGTGTGTGTGTGTGTGTGTGTGTGTGTCTTTGTGTCTGTTTGTGTGTGACAAAAATTTCTCTGACGATAATCCAATACTACAATTCTAAAAATTATAATTCTTTCGCATTACTTTTCTTTACATCCATATGAAGAGCTGATTAGATTTTGGTTATAATTGGTCAACTGTAAGTTCTCTTATTTGAAGTTCTTAATAATTTTTCTAAAAAAAACGCAATAAAATATCATTTTTACTTCTCGCTAAGAGAGATATTGGATTCATGCTAAAATTCGCATATCCAGATTTTATTGAATAAGCACGATTTAAGGTCCCTAGAATCCGATTATAACATTTTTAAAATGATGTCTGTGTGTGTGTGGATGTGCGTATGTGCATGGGTGTATGTGTGTATGTATGTCTGGATGTTGTAGACAAGATTCCTCAAAAACTATAAGACAAAAAATATTTAACAGCAGTTTCCTCAATCTGACAATCTGAGATTTAGAGATAAAGACACTATAATTTATAGAGTACACTAATCGCAGAGGCACTAAGGATACCAGTTGACAAATTCCAATTTTTATAACATAGTTTGTAAATGACACATGTCATTGTCAAACATCAACAATTTTAGTGACATTCTGATAGCTTTTTCTGGGAAGTATATTTAATTTTTCTTATTGTTTTATTAGTTAAATATTTGAAATTATAGGTAAAATTGTGGTAAAATGCATATATCCATCTGAAATACCGCCAATCTGGTTAATGAATTGGAACAATCTCTGACATTTAGAAACTTCCTCATACAATGAAAAATATATATAATTAGAATTATATGTGTGCAGAAGACATGTTAAATACAATAAAAAACAATATTTGGGTAAAGTTCTGTAATATTTTGTTATAAAACGACGGTTCGAAAGCGAAGTGCAGTACAATACTTCTATAGCCTAATATGGAAATGGCGAGAGGTCTTGTGCTGGCCACAACAGATTTTTTTGGCCGCAATTGTACATTCTGACAAAAGGATTTCAATTTAAATATAATTTTAAAAAGCTGTCTTAAGACAATGGTTCGCAAATATGGTTGCATACAGTGCTTTAAAAAGTATGAAGTTGTTATTATTGATTGTTAATTATGAAAGTATGTTAAATTATGTTTTATTTTCGAAGCTGTGAACACCAACCATAAAGTCTTATTTATAATTTTATTTATATTTCTTATTTTCGTAACTGTCAATTAGCCTTTACGCATTAGGACAATCAGTGGAAATGAGGCTTAATTCTAAAAGTATTATTCTTGGGATCATTTTGCAATTCTGGAATTTCTGACACTAATGACAAGGATACCTATTTCCTTTGTACAAATATGTGTTACAAATTAGTATGTCTTATCGCCGGCACATATATCACAGTGGAAATCTGCCCATCATTTACATATCTGTCATCAGAAGGCCCTATATACATTGCGGCGAACCATACACGAAATATTACTTGCAACAAATTCATTTATCATCCCCGTCGCCATCCAATGCAAGTGGTAGTATAAATCAACGTTTCGCCGCTGTGGCGCTGGCGTCGCAACCCCAATCATGTGCGAAACGCGCCGTTAAAAACTAATCCTTCATTACCGACTGACAGACGCGGCTGCGAGAATGAGATAGAGCGAATGTCCACACATTCATGGCCAACTAGATTTATGAGGCAGCTGGAAAGGTGCGGAATGCTCTTTTGTTTTAAGATGAATTCATTAAACGATATTGATTACTCGTATCGGGAAAATGAATTTTTATTCTGCCGTCAAAATGATTGATTATCAACGGTACGGTAAATATAGTTAAACTTTGACAGATTAAATCGTTAGCATCAAAATAAATTAATTACATATTGAGCTCGATATTAACTGTGTCATCCTTTTCAAAATCATTATTATATTGGAAACAATTCACCAATCATATTATTATATCCAGTTATAGATCAGATTTTCATTGGGCAAAAATTAAATGAACATTACAATAGAAAGTACTTTCTCGCTAGACATGTAAATACAACAAGACGTGTAGACGAAATTCAGCAACACTATTTTTATTGAATTAATTAAATCATAGTGTTCCTCGTAAGTGACATGCAGTTGCAGCCTCGCCTCAAGATTGGAACTTTTAATGCTGAGAGTCAGAGGCGTTAATAGCCTATTTAAATTTAAATTACGACGATTGATATAGTGATAGAATTTTAAATTACATGTCATACTTTCTATATCGACTGTACTCAATATAGTTCCCCGCATGAGCTATGTCCCATGCTAACTTCAGACTGTATTTTATAACAAATACGCATGCGTCATTTTGAATAGCTGTCACATTTCTAGCGGTAAATACGAAATGTGACAACTATTCAAACTAGCGCACGCGCACTGTATTATGAAATTTAAGAATGGGTTTGCGGATTGCGTCGAATTTGTAGCCATTTTGTATTTACCGCTAGAAAAAAATGTGACAACTATTCAAACTGACGCATGCGTATTGCGTTGTACAATACAGTGTGAAGTTAGCATGGGACAGAGCTTAAGATAAGATAGAGTCTGAAGGGTCTGAAGTAAGTAAGGGACAAAACATATGATTTTAACTAAGAGTTATAAAAACAAAACTGAAACAAAATGAACTGTCAAATGACAAATTTATCATTGCTGTCAACAAAACGATGCAATATTGTTTACCTAAGGCCCGTTATTTTCATCTCTGGTTACTGCCGGTTAAGTTAACCTAAAAAAATTAAAATTTTAACCAGAGATTGAAAAACCGGCCCTTAGTAGTCTAAGTTAATTAATTAATTAATAATAATAATATCATCACGGCAGCCTCAAATTTGAAAATATCACGAAATATCCTTTAGATATTTTACAATTCATTTTTGAAATTTGGATAAAATTTTGAATAAGTGATCTGAAACAGAATGTGACGTCAGAGTACATACATCTTCAGCGGTTCTAAGGTGTCAAGTGTATTGTCAAAGTTGTCAAACAAGTGTCAGATTTTTAGATTGGTTCAAGTTGTATAATATGTAGGTAATAAAAACTTCAAAATAAAATGAGTAATTTACGATATTGTATTGTGCCTTTTTACAAAAATACTGTTAGGAACAAACCTACTATATAGTTTATAAATTTTACAAAAGATGCGAAGAAAAGAAAATTGTGGCTAGAAGCAGTAGGTCGAAGAGCTGCTAATTTGTCAGAAAACCGTGTCTTCATGTTTGTGAAGATCATTTCAACTTTCATCCACCTTCACGATAACAATATATTTTTGTTGCTTCACTTTATGTTCAGGGCAATCTTGACATCTGACTATACAGGTATTTTTTTCTGGATATAGATCTACATGTCTTATAGCAGATTCAATGTAAGAATCACGACCAAAACTTTAAAGTAAAATATATTATCAATTTATATAGTAAATTCAGTTTTTATATTTTATTTTACTTCAACTCTTTAACACCCCTTATTTCGGTAGCAGTAAAACAATCGTTCTGATATAAATTCAGCCATCATCCAGCTATCGACCTTCGGTAAATTGTCCGACTTAGCTTGAGTGTAATTTGAATTAGCCATTATTACTTTATTATTCAATTACAATGAGCAATGTCAGCGTCAAATGTCAAATTAAAAGATTTTTTTATTAACATGTAACAAACTTTAGCCTACGTTTATTTATATAAATAATATGAATAAACGCAGGTGATGGAAAAACTATTTTCCTATTGGCTATTAATGATGTAATGTATGTACTTCTACGTCACAGGAGTGGGGGGTAGTTTTTCAGGACGCCAATCTTTTTATTTAATTATTTCCACAAATAACAACAAATTATTAAAATAAAAATTATTACTAAGAAAATCATTGCATAAACTTTCATTTAAAATAGTTTTTGAAAAATGTGAAACAGGCTCATTCGGACAGCGAACATTTTTTCTACTTTGTCGCACATAAGCGGCAAAGTGACATTTTGCGATGACAAAAGCGAGCGCAAATGCCTACTTTGTTGTGTTCTACCGTTGCCAAAGGATACATAAAACAACCAAAAACGATATGTAAATATAACAGATTTTGATATATCTATTGAAATATGTTTGGATATATGAAATATCACTTTACTGTAGTGATAGAATATCCGAGATACATATGTGCAATGAATCATATCAGCATAACATCTATTTTGAGAGATATCGATCTGTCAGATTACCTAACCTAACCAGCTCAACATATGCACTATTGCGATCGAGTAGACATCGGATAATAGATTAGAAATTGATTATATGTAAACATGTTGTCACAATGCACTTAATTATTTATTCGTGTATCCTCTATGGGCCATTAGACTTGACGGATCAATTTGCAATTCTATTTAATACGATTATTAGATGAAAACTGAATATTGAAATACATGTTCTCTACATATTTCATGTAATTACTTTACTGGGTACATAGGAATGAGTTGTTGATAAAGTAAAGGTTTAAAGCTCTGGGGGCCGTTGTCATAACAATGCGTTGGGTCGCTCTGTATCAGAGAGATACACAAAACCACTGAATACTTAATATATAATATATTACGTATTCAGTGACAAAACGTTTTATTTGTTTTTTTACCGCTCGCTAAGGAAGGTATTATGTGTGTGTGTGTGTGAATTTAGAACCACGGCTTCTCAAATACTATAAGACATAAAATATGTTTAACTATAGTTTCGTTATTCTGACATTAACGGGAAGAACTGATTAGATTTTGGTAACAATTGAACAACCAGAAGTAGTAGTTTCTTAAAATATGTAATAACATAAATTATCAAAAAATATTATTTAAATTATTTTGTTGAGAAACTAGTACTTCCGGTTTTCCAAATGTTTCCAAAATCTAATCAGCTCTTCCCATTAATGTCAGATATATACAATTTGGCTATAGGTGTTTAACATGGAAAAACAATTTTTCCTTGCGCAAAAGTTCCCAATTCATTTTAAATAAAAATTTTTCAAATAAAAGTTGTAGATAATTATATTATACGCCTAAGTCACTAACAGACTTAATTTTGCACTTTTGGTAACTTGTAAAATCGAATTTGAAATTGTATAATTATTGATCATTTTTAGCGATAGCCATGGTTTTTGGTGCAGTATCAGAACGATAATAATATTCTTAGAAAAATTCTGTGGACAGATGAAACTAAATTTTCAAATAATGGATTATTTAATAGAAACAATGAGCACATTTGGGCTGAAGAACATCCTCGTGAATGTAGAGAAAAAAATAATCAACACAGATGGAGCTTTAATGTATGGCTTGGAATGTTTGGGAATAAAATTATGAAGACAATTTAAACGCTGCACATTATTTATGTTTCTTGAAAAATGAATTATTAAATTATTTAGAAGATTTAAACTTGAATGAAAGACAAAATATGTGGTTCCAACAAGATGGAGCGCCGACTCACAATACTCGTCGAGTGTACGAACGGCTCGACGAAATGTTTCAAGTTCGGTGGATAGCAACAAATGGGCCATACAAATGGCCCGCTCGTTCCCCGGACTTGACACCCCTTGATTTTTTTTATGGGGATATCTTAAAGATAGAGTATATTCAAAACCAGTGACAACGAAACAAAATTTCATGGACAGAGTTAGAGAAGCTTGCGCTGCTTTGACACCAGAAACTGTAATAAAAGCTACTTCTTCTGTTTTAAATAGAATAGAATTATGCTTAGAAAATAATGGAAATCAAATAGAACATTATTTATAAGGAGTAATTAACAATTATTAATTTTCAATTTAAATTTATCACTCTTGTTTCTCATCGATGGCCTACTGTACAATAATATTAAAAATAAAAATTTATTTAAATTTCAATTGCATTTTTTTCAATATTTTTATTATGTAAGGATATAAAACTAATACATGGTTAAATTCAGAAAAAAAATATGCTATCCAATAAGCATAAAAGATATGTAGAATCCCATTTGAAAAAATATAACTTTGTGTTGTAACTTGAGAACAACTGATTTTTAAAAAAAAATTTCTTCTCTGAAAGGATGTCCCCTTTGGTCCCCTACAACTTTGTTCTATAGTATTTTTTTGTAACTATAATAATAAAGTTAATAATGGCGGTGGTCGGTGTACGTGTTACACCCTGTATATAAATATATAAAGACATCATCGTAAAAATGTTATAATCGAATTCTAGTGACCTTAGCACGTGGTTATTCACTAAAATCTGAATATGCGATTTTTAGCATGAATCCAATACTCTTAGCATGAGGTAAAAACCCGCACTTATTTAAAATCCCATGTAAACTCCTATGTTCCGTTTTTCAATCCATTTCCTCTACTCGTATATTAAAGATTATACTTTATCCTTTTTCAATATTTTACTTTGATACATGATATATTTTGAGCAATAATACATATTCCTGATATTGAACAGAATTTGTGTAAATCTTCCTCTATAAAATAGAGCATAACGTGGAAGTTTAGCGGAATCTCGTTCTGCCATCAGCTTCCGCTTCCTGCACTGGTGGTTTCAGCCTCACGTGTCCGGTTCCGGAAGTTGAAGACGCAGCCGCGGCCAGATCATGTAAATTCGTTTCCGGTCCACCGCTCAGACAGATTTTTGTTCCGCCGACGCAGTGATCGAGATGGTTTTCAAGATACGCCTCGTCTCAACCCCAACGTATTGGTTCATGCAGATTGGGTTTTATTCTTCTTCCCGCAAGCTGTTTCGACATTTGTTAAATTGTTTTTTCATTGCTCGTTCAACCTTAACAACCGGTATTTCACTTTTTAGTGCCAAAGTGGGAATTTTATTTGTTTTCTATATAAGTGGCAATGTTGGCAACTTGACAATGATATTCCGAGCGAATAGACAGTAACTAACTGTATTTCAATAGTTATTTACATTCGAGTGCGTGTAAGTTGTATTTTACAGCGCGACAGCTGCCTTATTAGCTGGAGCGCTGCAACATACTTCACGCACGAGAATTGTATCAAATTTTTTGGCCGACGATAATGAAAATCACTTTTTTCAATGAGATAGGTTGTACTTCTGAAAAGGGTTAGTTTAAAATACTGGGGTTAAGTCAATTTCCAAATTTGAATTTACTTGACTTCATTAGAGTTCTTCTACTAGCGAAAATTTATTTTTAATAAGAGACGTTGTTTATGACTGATAATATATTTATTTGCTCATGTTTTCTTCGTAATACATAGTAGGTAATACTTTTTTACATGAACTTTATTATAGTAAAGATGATTTTTTTTCTAAATGCCCGTAAACGTCCAGTGTATTTTGATTATTTTACCGCATAGTTAGACAAGTTACAACACAGTAATCGTAAAAAGTAGATTACATTTGCTGTACATACAATTGTAAAGTTCGCATTACACTTCAGGACGACAAAAATCTTTTACATAAACTACTGGACAAAATTTTGGCACCACTTCTAATTTCGCGAATTGTTTTAAAACAAAATCATATATGAAATTCTCTTAAGATACAATTGACCGTTTAGGGTCCAAGACATGTGAAAATAATATTAAAAATCTGTTGTGGCCAGCACAAGACCTCTCGCCATTTCCATTTTATGTTATATAAGTTTTGTGTTGCACTTCGCTATCGAACCGTCGTTTCATAACAAAAAATTTCAGAACTTTACGCAAATATTGATTTTTATTGTATGTAACATGTCTTCTACATATATACAATTCTAATTAGATCTATTTTTCATTGTATGAGAAAGTTCCAAAATGTCAGAGATTCTTCCAATTCATTAACAAGATTGGTGGTATTTCTGATGGATATATGCATTTTACCACAATTTTACCTATAATTTCAAATGTTTAATTAATAAAACAATAAGAAAAATTAAATATACTTCCCAGTAAAAGCTATCAGAATGTCACTAAAACTGTTGATTTTTGACACTGACATGTGTCATTTAGAAATTATGTTATAAACATTGGAATTTGTCAACTGATTTATAAAAATTTATAAAAATTTTAAGTGTATTAGATGGAGAATTTTATGTTCTTCAATATTTAATAAAAAAACCTCTCAAAAACTTATATTTAGAAGAATTTTTCTAAGAAACTACTACTTCCGGTTGTTCAATTATTACCAAAACCTTTTCAGCTCTTCCCAGGAATGTCATATTGAGGAAACTGCAGTTAAATATTTTTTAAGTCTTATAGTTTTTGAGGAATCGTGATTACAACATCCAGACATGCATACATACACACACACACACACATACACACACATACACACACATATATACACACACACACACACACACACACAGACATCATTTTAGAAATGTTATAATCGGATTTTAGGGACCTTAAATCGTGCTTATTCAATAAAATCTGGATATGCGAATTTTAGCATGAATCCAATACCTCTCTTAGCGAGAGGTAAAAATGTCATTTCTTAGTTATCATTTTGTCCTTTTACATTCCTTCGAATTATGATTAAATTTAATTCCAAAGAAACAACAACATTAACTCGATCGACGCGAAACCTACACAACGTCGAACGAAATGGCGGCAATCGTCAAATGATAAATCTGCTGTTTCGATTGAAGTAATACCCAAATCGAAAATAGTTTAAAGATGGATTGTGCTGAAGCAGAAATAATATTTTTGGTATGGAATGTGAAGTAAAATATGAAAATAAGTTTCTTTAACTTTTTTTGTACCTGCAGGATCTAATATTAGAAAAATCGAAACCACCAAAGAATGTTGAATCTACTGACTCAAGTTCTAGTAGTTCGGATGATTCTGATGTAGACATAAATTTGCACATTCCAATATTTCATTGCTTGCTTTTTCCGCCATTTTCAAATCTTTTATTATTTGAATCACAGTGATCATGTGAAAAGACTGATTCAGAATGGAAAGGAGAATTGCGTGTTGTGATCACAAAATGAAAGAGTAGGAATAATGAATGACGAACGAAGAAACAATTTTCTTTTTGATCATGTTCACTTTGTTCAATTTTATCACGAATCGCAATCCGAAGAAACACGCCTATCGTTTATCTTTGCATCACACGCACAGTTGCGGAGAATCTTAGTGACACATATTGTATGTATTACTCATTCCTCAGGTGTCCGTAACACTGATGGGGTCAGGCATGTCGCTGACCGTCTTTGACAACCCGCCGAGTGAATTGCAGCTTGACACTGTCTCGGATCACGACACGTATATTGATCTCAATTACAACTGAGCATCGATCAGTAGGGTGCTCTTCTCATCACAGGGACGGAATACAATGAATTTGAAATTGAAATTAGTTGGTTGTGCATGTCCATAAATATTTAAGGATGAACCTTCAGGTCGCACACGAAAAAACGCAATGACTGAGAAAATGTCCATCTATTTTTCATTGTATGAGGAAATGTCAGAGATTCTTCCAATTCATTAACTAGATTGGCGGTATGTCTGATGCATTTTACCTACAATTTTATATATTTAATTAATAAAACAATAATAAAGATTAAATGTACTTCCCAGAAAAAGTTTTCAGAATGTCACTAAAACTGTTGATTTTTGACAAACATCTTATGCTATAAACTATTTTTGAATTTGTCAACTGATATTCTTAGTGCGATGTATAACATTAGATTATTCTATATACTGTGGTGTCTTTATCTCTAAATATATACAAGATATAACAAAAATTTTAAGTGTTTTCTAATAACAAAAATTTCCAAAAAATATATTTAGAAGATTTTTTAAAGAAACTACTACTTCCGGTTGTCCAATTGTTACCAAAATCTAATCAGCTCTTCCCAGGAATGTAAGATTGAGGAAACTGCAGTTAAATATTTTTTGAGTCTTATAGTATTTGAGAAACCGTGGTTCCAACCTCCACACATCCACGTACACATACACACACACACACACACACACACACACACACGAACATTATCGTCAAAATGTTATAATTAGATTATAGGGACCTTAAAACGTGCTTATCCACTAATATCTGGATATACGAATTTTAGTAAGATTCCAATACCTTTCTTAGCGAGAGGTAAAAAATCTGTTGTGGCCAGCACAAAACCTTCCGTCAATTCGATGTATTTTGTACAAATCCGATACCAAAAGTTCCATGGAAAAGATTGTATATATCCTGTAAAATTGTAACATGAACACACTATTTTTTACAAATTCCATATTGCAAGTTCCTTTGAAAAGATTCTATAAATCCAATATAATTATAACACGAATGTACATTCTGTAAATTGCACTTCACACTTCCTCATTCCTATCCAACGCATCTTCTTCACATAGTTCTTCCTCTCTCAAATATTCTGCTACACAATCCTTCCATCTTCTTTTTGGCCTTCGTCGTACTTCCGGCATTGAAACTGCAAGTCACTTGCAAGGGACCCTCTGTCACTTATGTTACTTTCTGATCCCATGCTTTCCACTTTGGTTTTGCACTTGACACTGACATCCGTCAATTAGAATTTTTTGAATATATCTGCTGTTTCCATAATTTTTGCAAAGCTGACTGATTTTTGAAAGTTAACCTCTCTTAATCTCTCTATAACTCTATATCTATTGAATATGAAGGAAAATGTATAATCAAATCGTATAGGGAATAAGATTTTCTTTCATATTATTGATCATAAAATGTCGAAAATTGATATTTAACAGCGTTTTTTCTAGAAAAACTGTTAAAAATTTTAAATAAGGGTACTTCTGGTTGACCAGTTATAACCAAAATCTAATCAGCTCTTCATATGGTTGTAAAGAAGAGGAATACGAAAGAATCATAATTTTTAGAATTGTAGTTTTGGAGTTATCGTGGGAGAAAAATTTGTCACACACACACGGACACACAGACACACACACGGACACACACACATACAGACATTAATGTAAAATTAGTAAAATCGTATTCTAGGAATCTTAAAACGTGCTTATTCATTAAAAAGGTAAAAACAATATTTGACAAATTCAAATGTCTATAACATAGTTTGTATACGACAGATGTCAGTGTCAAAAATCAAACAATTTTAGTGACATTCTGAAAGCTTTTTCTAGGAAGTACATTTAATCTTTCTTATTGTTTTATTAATTAAATATTTAAAATTGTAGGTAAAATGCATATATCCATAAGAAATACCGTCAATCTTGCTAATAAATTGGAAGAATCTCTGACATATAGGACCTTCCTCATACAATGAAAAATTGAATTGTATATGTGCAGAAAACATGTTAAATACAATAAAAACAATATTTGGCAAAAGTTCTGTTATTTTTTGTTTTAAAACGACAGTTCGATAGCTCCGTGCAATACAGTACTTATATAACATAAAATGAAAATGGCGAGAGGTATTGTGCCAGCGCAACAGATTTTTTTAAGAATTTGTTGCCCAGAATGTATTTTTATAAAATCTGAGATTCAAAAGAAGTAACATTTAGCCCAATCACAATATTTTCTTTTTATTATTGAGACAGTTTGTTGATAAAATCAAGCAACCCCATTTGGTTAGATTGTTCCTGCTACGGTTCTGTCCTGGGAAGATCAGAACGAATGTGAAATTGATAAGCTAGGGACGCATGGGAACACCGGATTAAGCGTATCAGATATTCATTATCCTTTCCTGCTATGCAGGACTCGCTCGCGCTCGGTCGGTCGGTCGGTAGCTGCTTCAGAGTTTTCTCTTCTGTCCTGGGACGTTGTCTCAACCAATTAAGCTAAATTGAAACTAGCCGCTGTCGCAGATAATATATTTGCGTATGTGTTTCTGAATATTCAATTTCCCGTGCCCTGTTTTCCTTTTTCAAACATAAACACGAGTTTGTATTACCTGTATCCCGTATCAGATTTAATCAACGGAGTGCCATGCTTGGAAGATATAATCAAAACAAAAAATATGCCGTCGGCGAGAATTAATATCGTCTTGGAGATAAACTTCAAAATATATACCTACACACTGTTCTTTATTACGTTTTAATCAATGGATGAGACGTTGAAACCAGAATATTAATCGAAAGGCATTTACTAGTGGTGGGATCCGGATCCGGATAGTTTCGGTTTCCAAAAATATCCGGATATCCAGATAATTGAATGTTGAACTATCCGGATCTCGGATCCAAATCTCAATATCGGATTTTGGATCCTTATCTGAGTATCGGATTTTGGATCCGGATCTGAGTATCGGGTTTTGGATCTGAATCTAAGTATTGGATTTTGGATTCGGATCCGAATATAAGTATGACTATCGGATTTTAGATATGGAATTTCACTATGCGCATCGGTTCTCGGATTCGAGTACCTATTCTCAGTATTGAACCAGATGATAATATTTGAATGTATATATTATCATGGAGTCACAAAACCAAATAAATTTGATTATGAAATAATCCACTATACATTTTTGTTTGATGTAGTTAATAGTCGCTATATTTTCGATGTTAAACTTTTAGCATCCGCTAAGAAGGAAATTCGTCGATTCCACAGAACTGTAAGTAGGTAACAAAAACAATCCCTTTTATGTTATATTTCGTTTTCTTTGAAGTATTTGTTATATTGAATGTTAAAATTTTAGAAATACAGAATTTTCAATATTCTAAGAAAAATTTGCACCAACTATCTGGCTATTTTAGAGAGGTTTTATAAAATTTATTGCTAATTACAGACCGCTGTCTCTACAATCGTCTACATTCAAATGTTTGCCTTTATATTCAAAATTATTAAACGGATCCAGAATTAAAATTCGGATCCGGATCCGTGAACAACACATCGAATCCGGATCCGAATCGGATATGGTACCCAAACCAGGATCCGGATCCAAATCCGAATTAAATTTACGGATATCCGCTTCAATATCCGAACATCGGATATCCGAGGAACCGGATATTTTAAAATCCGGGTACTCGGATCCATGTTTTGTCGGATCTTCACAGCACTAGCATTTACGTTCGAAAACACAAGTGGTTTATAGTTACAGTGTTCGAAAATTGTACCATATCTACCAGATCCATCTACCGCATCCATGATTTGTGGATCGAGTAATTCAGCCGGTATAAACGGTAATGAAGAAACTAACCTCAAAAAATCTGTTGTGGCCAGCACAAGACCTTTCGCCATTTCCATATTAGGCTATATAAGTATTGTATTGCAATTCGCTTTCGAATCGTCGTTTTATAACAAAATATTACAGAACTTTACCCAAATATTGTTTTTTATTGTATTTAACATGTCTTCTGCACACATATAATTCTTATTATATCTATTTTTCATCGTATGAGGAAGTTTCTAAATGTCAGAGATTGTTCCAATTCATTAACCAGATTGGCGGTATTTCTGATGGATATATGCATTTTACCATAATTTTACCTATAATTTCAAATATTCAATTAATAAAACAATAAAAAAAATTAAATATGCTTCCCAGAAAAAGCTATCAGAATGTCACTAAAACTGTTGATATTTGACAATAACATGTGTCATTTACAAACTATGTTATAAACATTGGAATTTGTCAACTGGTTTTCTTAGTGCCGTAGCCTCTGCGATTAGTTCACTCTATAAATTATAGTGCCTTTCTCTCTAAATCTATACAAGATATAATAAAAAATTAGTGTATTAGATGGAGAATTTTATGTTCTTCAATATTTAATTAAAAAAAACTCCCAAAAAATTATATTTAGAAGAATATTTTTAAGAAACTAGTACTTCCGGTTGTCCAATTGTTACCAAAACCTTTTCAGCTCTTCCCAGGAATGTCAGAATGAAGAAACTGCAGTTAAACATTTTTTAAGTCTTATAGTTTTTGAGGAATCGTGTCTACAACATCCAGACATACACACACACACACACACACACACACACACACACACATACACACATACACAGACATCATTTTAAAAATGTTATAATCGGATTCTAGGGACCTTAAATCGTGCTTATTCAATAAAATCTGGATATGCGAATTTTAGCATGAATCCAATACCTCTCTTAGCGAGAGGTAAAAATTGTCGATTTTTTTTATGAAATTATGAAATCCATTTCATTTAATAAATATAGTAATAGAAAATAATTTGAAATATGCGACTTTTCATTCATAAATTTGCTAAAAACTTTTAAACAAAGACTAAATTTGTGACGACACAAATTCATACTCACACAGAGACAATTCTCTCTCTCACACACACACACTTCACAACATGAAACAGTAATCTAACCTAAAAATGTGACAGCTGACAGCAAAATATACAAGAGAGAAGATTATTACTACTTTATATTTCTTTAAAAGTACTAGTGCAGTATAAGATATGTAAATAAACTATTTATTTAAATAAATACCAAACCAAATAATCATAGTTCTAAATTAAACCGGTAGTGATCGACTGTCGTATCCGTGAAACTGTGTCGTCAACCGTTGATATATTTGAAATTAAACGCAACTTTTAAAAAATCATATCTCTGATTCTAAAGACTTGTAAGATGTACAACATACACGTACATGTTTAATTTGACCTATTTTTTCAAGAAAAAAAAAATCAGAAAATGTGAAATGACCCCATTATTCAATTTTTTTTTTTGAAAAACGAAAACACATCTAATATGATTTCCGAAAAGTAAACAAAAAGGCTCATTTAATCAAAGTCGTAACTCTTACAATTTTTGAAATAGCTGAGGTAAACCCCGAAAAAACTCATTTTTCACTGACTTAAATCTCGGAAACTGTTGAAGATCGGACCCATGTTGATTAAACTTTTTTTACTCATTTTAGTCAGCACTACATGCCCTCATAATTTGTTACACATATTTTTTAACACGATACGAAAAATAAATAAATATACCTACATTATAGTTATTCATTAAAATGGCAAATTATTCGAAATGTGATACATTGAAATATTTTTCCAACAGTATAATAGTGAAAACAATATTCAATGCTGAAAAATATCAGTTTTGGAATCGAAAATGAAACATTCATATTAAATGACAAATTGTTGTCATCAGAATTATTCAAACAGAAATGAATATGGACAAATGAAAAACAAATCATGAAAATTTTATTACAAATTTATAATTTAGTTAGGAGTGTCGTAATCAGTGTGAGGAAAAGTTTGCTGCCTACACGAAATTAATTATTAAAGTAACCGCTCATCCAAGATTATCCTGAAGGTACCGTCAAGTGAATCTAAATTTTATGACGTTTCGCATCTGAAGCAATTATTTTACTTCCATCAGAGTAAAATAAATATTAACGGTAGTATAACACTTTGAAAATATTATTTAATTAGCGGTTAGAGACAATGTACTGACAGTGAAACCACTGTTAATTATGGTTATAAAATAATTATTGTTCAAACTTTCTCGTATTTATTCCAAAGTTATTAAAACTTTATATCTTTACCAGTGTCTGTTCTATTCAACAGGTTTTTATAATTTAAATTTTTAACATTCTTCCGTACCAGGTATATTAGAAAATTATATTGAAACAGACAAAATGGGATCCAGTAACCTGCTCCATAGTAACAAATGAGGATATGGTTCATTTTTACTTCCTTGTACGAAGTAAAGGAAGTATTGTAATCGCGAAAAGTTTCGGTTTCCAGATTTCAACGGAAATATCCATTTTGAGCATCCCTGAATCCATTTTGACTAATTTCGTCGTGACGTCTGTACGTACGTACGTATGTACGTACGTATGTACGTATCTCGCATAACTGAAAAACGGGAAGCCGTAGAAAGTTAAAATTTTGTATTTAGAACTGTTATAACATCTAGTTGTGCACCTCCCTTTTTGGTCATTACATAACTTGCGGTACTTTACTTGAAGCTTGTAATAGATTTTAATGAAAAACTATATTAAAATATAAACCAAAACTTTTCAAATTTGGTATATAAGACTTTGATATGAATGGGAATAACGTAATAAATTGTAGTTAAAATGGTCTATCCGGAAGTGGTACTTTACTTCAAGCCTATAATAGATTTTAATAAAAAACTATATTAAAATATAATCCAAAACTTTTCAAATTTGGTATATAAGACTTTTATATCAATGGGAATAACATAATAGATTTTAGTTAAAATGGTTTACCCGGAAGTGGTAGTTTACTTGAAGCCTATAATAGATTTTAATAAAAAACTATATTAAAATATAATCCAAAACTTTTCAAATTTGATATTTAAGACTTCTATGTCAATGGGAATAACATAATAGATTTTAGTTAAAATGGTCTACCCGGAAGTGGTACTTTACTAGAAAACTATATTAAAATATAAACCAAAACTTTTCAAATTTAGTATATAATACTTTTATATCAATGGGAATAACATAATAGATTTTGGTTAAAATGGTTTACCCGGAAGTGGTACTTTACTTGAAGCCTATAATAGATTTTAATGAAAAACTATATTAAAATATAATCCAAAACTTTTCAAATTTGATATATAAAACTTCTATATCAATGGGAATAATATAATAGATTTTGGTTATAATAGTCTAACCGGAAGTGGTACTTTACCTGAAGATGTTATCAGTTTTTCTCTTTCTGTCATACTGAACAACTTTTTTGTTGTATATAAATTCTCCTTGACAACAATCCATCAATATGCTGTTATTTTTCTAGGAATACTTGATCCTTAATGGGGTCCTATACCATTTTTTTTGTTATAATTAAACAAATTCATCAAACACAAACTTGTTAAATGTTTTGTTAGGTTATAGAACAACATGACATTTCATATTCTGTTAAAGGTGACCGCTAAAGACGCGCGATTCTCCTTTTTAAAATCAGGCCACCAATCAAATTCTTAGTATCTAACGCGTCATACCCAATCAGTAATCATCTTCAATCGCTTATAGAAAGAAAATTTTTTCAATAATACTCATTAATTTATGTATATTTTCGTCTTTTTATTTAAGATAGTTAAAATATGACTATGGTATAGGACCCCATTGTATGGAGATCTTAAAACGTGCTTATTCATTAAAAACTCATCATCGATTTTTTTCACCAAAGATAATACCTTCCTTACTTAAAGGTGACGGAAGGTGAAAATATTAGCTCTTAAAATATTTGGGAATTTTATGTCAAATCTGGTTTGCTGATTGATCTACAATTCAAACATTTGAAATATTATAATGAAGTTCAGAGGTAACTGTGATTGTTCGACTGTGCTGCCCTCTATATAATCCATCCATATAGCTTCGCAGGTGGCGTTCGTGTTGCGTGGTATGGAACAGCTCAGGTGTGATTGCATGTCCAAGAGAGATAAACTCGTTACTGGCATTATACGCACCTAATAACCGGACACTGTGAATGCCTAATAGCATCAACCGTATTAGCCATTGTTTCGTTGCAGCCAATAACAACCATAATCACAAAGTCATCAATGAATAGGTCACCTACAGTACTACCTATTTGAATAATGGAAGATGAGGTTGGACCTAGGCAATAGAAATGGAAGTGTATTAAAGGTACGCTCACATTCTGACTCTCTCTAATTTGCACCTCGAGTGAGAATTGTGTCGCTTGTAAATTTATGCCATTTACAAAACAATCACTGTTTACTTATAGATCAATCCAAAACAAATGAGTGAGAGGCAGCTGTCAGAAATAAATTTCATACATAATTTACTCAATGATGGAGCCATGGAAAAATGTATGGTTTAATTTCATGAATGAATTATATCAAAATCAAAATTTCTCGATATATATCATAAGATATATAATTAAATAATTTTTAAAAATATTCAAAAGTGAGGTTAAAATCACTCCTGTGAGGGGCAGGTGACGTCATTCTGGAATGGTCTATACTTAGGTATAGGTGAAACATCTAGACCTACTATACTAAAAAATTCTGATACCTTCCGTAAGCTGACGTTTCGACTAATACATTAGTCTTCTTCAGGGCAAGAATTAGTCTAATAACATGAGTTTTTTTAGCAACCATCCATGAGGAACAATTAAAATAATCACAGAGATTATTGTTGTAATTGGTAAAAACATAAATAAATAAATAAATAAATAACAGTTAAAAACGATGAAAAGTCAGTAAAGATAAAACAAATAAATAAGAAATAATGTAAAATTTTGTCGTCAGGAGAATAAAATAAAAATTTTGTAAAACGACCCCGTAAAGGCGAGTGAGTTAATTTCTTTGAGTGAATAATAGTATATTATACGCCAAGGTTGAGAAGATAATCATTATTGACCCAGCGCCTATTGTAACCCGAGGGAGCCTGGTCAATAATGATCTTCTCAACCGTGGTTTATATACTATTTTTTTCACTACTGGCACATAAATTCTCTTTGAATTTTTTTTTATTGATAATAACAATAATTGTGACATGAATAATAACGTTACTTATTTGTTAATATTCACAAAAACAAAGTAGGCTGCATTTGTTTTTATCTGACGTTTTGCTCATTTCGCTGGTTTGATAACCTCACTTATGGGCCTTGATTTGTATTTGATTTAATTATTTAATAAAAACACTTTGTGCTGTTACAGTCAGCAGCCTTATTAGTTTATTATTATTTTTAAATAAATCTACTGAAATGTATTTACCTACAAATTCAAAAAAAAAAAAATAGTAATTTGTTCAAGTTCAATCCTACATCTACAAATATTTCACATTTTCACCAAAACAGCACAAGCACAGTGGCCAGGCGAGGCGGCAGCGTAGGTCAATTTAAAATTATAGTGGCAAATTTTAATTATATACTTAATACCTTTCTTGAGTTTAATGAGTTAAATAATATTTGGATTTGTAGGCTTGAGTTTGATTGAAAAGTGACAGTTTGCATTATAGACCAAGGTTAATAACGCGAAAATGAAAATTCCCGGCCCGATTCGAAAAAAATAGCTAGCCCGGCTAGAAAATTGACTCGAAATCGGGCCGGGCTTCGGGCCGGGCCGGGCCAAAGCTCGAAATTGGGTGCACTCGGCATTCCTAATGTTGATTTTTATGTTAAAGCGTGCTACGTCAACGAAGGTTTGAGAAGCTGAGGTGGATTCTTCTCATTTTCTTTTCAATTTGAATACTAAGGTCATCCAATATCTAACAAAAAATACATAAATAATATATTGCTGATTTTCTTGTTGTCTTTGGGATGCTGCACTCGTATTTAAATATATTTATACTTTGGAAAACGTGTTTAAATAATTTATAGATATATCATGTAAAATATGTACAAAAGGCTGGGTTGAACATCAAACGTAAATATAGAGATTTAAATCTTTTCATCTTATCCTACATACTTTACATAACATTTTACATAAACAGGTAGCAGTACTGGCACACTTACGTCTGTCTCTAGTAGAAGAAAAATCGGGGATTTAGATTTCATTGTCAATAGCTGTTTTATTTTCTTTTAGTTTAATAGTTATTTACATAATCAGTTACGAAAAGAGTGATATTGTTCGCTGAACATAATGTTTACCAAAACGAGAGAACAATACCACGTTTTCATAATGTATTTATGCACAAAATTTTATCTAATTCCGCTAAAACAATTTTAAAATACTCAAAATTCTAGGTATTTTCTATGATGGGACAATACATATATATATTTATTCAATTTTGACGTTTTAAGCCGTCATTATTAACTACACAGCAACAACTATAAGCAACACTTTATTCACAAGTGAATTAAATTTTTTTAAATCACTCTCACAAAATTTTAACTCACTCTCTAACAAATAATGCATTTAAAATAACATCAGGCACGAAAATAACACACACCATAGTATTTATCAGACATTACCAGCCATTTTCATTATTTTTCACGGCACAAATGACAGACAATAAAGCATTTAAATAGATGATTTGACGTCTATCAGCGACGATTGTCATGCTCATCCTGCTAACTGATTAGCAGGACCAAACCTCAAAGCCCGGCTCGGCCCGGCCCGAATGCATCTCTACATACTTTGTTGCATCTGTTGTTTTTATCGAGCGTTTAGTCGTTTTAACTGACTTTGATAATAAGTATATCGAGCACTGAAATTCATTACCGTGCTTTTAATTTGCACCCTTTATTAAAAGACAGATGTTACAATATGGCTCGAAAGCACCAAATTTGGTATAATCTCCGCATTATAATTATTCGTTATTTATTATAGTCATAATACATAAATGTGTGTTATGAAAAATGAGCGAAATTAGGGTAAATGAATAAAAATTAATTATTGATCTCTTGTTTGTGTTTGAATTAAACGAATTTTAAAACTCCAACAGTAATCATTTATCCGGTAAAATAACATTGAAAAAACAAGCACATTTTTAGTAAATAAATATTGTTTAACATTCAACCAAGCATTTATTTGATTGATTTTGATAACGAATTGGTTCCATTTGAAACATTAAATTTATACAAGGATGTATTTAAAAATTATTGATAATATTAATGCAGATATTTGCAGATTAAAAAAAAAATTATCCTTTTATTGTTGCGAATACGCCATTAAAGCAGCGGTCAACTGTTTACTGGCGTCTTGTAATTAGGAGTAATAGTTACTCGTTACTATTAGCGACGATAATTTTACAATAAACAAAGAAATAAATGTAAACAACAGTGTAAACCAACTCCACAGTTTACTCGTATAGTGTATACATACATATAGAAGAGAAACAGAGATAATTACGGTAAAACTAAATAACATGTATCTGGTGGTCTAGCAATTAAATCCGGATCCTGTTTCAAATACAATTATGTTTACTTGGATTTCATGATTGCTCTAGTTAGTGTTATAGATAAAATGAAATAGTAACGACAATAAGTAAACAGATTATTGTCTATTGTGACAACAGATTGATTAGTAAATATTAATGTAGTTAAATTATGAAGTAAAACAATTATACATGTAACCCAATAATGCCAGATACCTAGTGAGGTCTTCTACCACAGTAATAAACAAGAACCTGAGTTATTTATATTAAAACCAGACCACAGAATACATTTATACAGAAGCGACACTCCTTGCCGGCACCATTGTTGTTGCGATTTTACGTTTATGACCTTGTCCTTTAAATTTGTTGGCAAATTTACGCGCGAAATTTAAATTGTTTTAAATGGTAAAAGAAAAATTTGAACATAAAAGTACTAAAATTTTAATTTTATTAACGAATTAAAAACAGATCAGATAAAATAATTACATAATTATATTTTTATTAAACAAATACCTGAATTTTTCAAATTTATTACAATGCAGAATTTTCTATATCATTGATTTGGGAAACAAACGTCAGACTCGATGAATATGTACCATATATCCTTCTCCATCAAATCTTCTCTTCCACAGGCCTTGCGCCACATTTTACACCTATATTTATTAAATGAATATACATTTTACATGATATGGTAGTCGTTTTACACAACTTACATTTCTGGATCTTTCGGAAACGAAAACATTTCCCTTTCTCCATTTTTTAAATCTATACAGTCCTTATATGAACAAACAAGACCTCCCGATTCTACTTTCTTCATATCTATCCATTTCATTAGAAACTAACACCACTTCTAAAATTCACAAAATGACATATGTCAAAAGTGGGAAGACGTGTTTGGTTTGCTTGAATTAGCAATAACCCTAAAATACATGGGCGTGACAAGCTGACACAACAGCTCTTCCAGAATATGTAAAATATAATGATTTTCCTTATGATAACGATTTTTCCTATCGTTTTGTGAAAATATAACATATTTGTTCTTATTAGAAATAAATTTGTGTGTCTCAATATACTTTTATTTTTAGTTTGATTACAATACTTTTCCATACATATCAAGAATCAAGAGATATAAATCACAAATAATATCACAAATAATCTCTTTCATTTATTTTTGGCGAGTTACACATTGTGCTATTCAATAACAGCTTATAGTATCATGACTTTGTCAAAATAAAATATAATTCTCATTTTCCGCATCAAATACCGTTCGTACAACACAAATAATAAAAATAAATCTCATAATTACGAAACAAAAGAAGATTAGCAATATCGAACAAAAGAGTGAACTTAAGTCTAGAATTTTAAATCCATTGAAGTTAAACGAGCGAAAGAATGTTTAATTCTTTTGTTTTGTGTTTACAAAAAAAAAAAATGCGCTTTAGAGCAAAATACGGGATGCAGGAGAAATTTTTGAGAGCAGAGGTTCTCAAAATTTGGCACACCCGCACACCTAATAGGTACTATTGATCATTGCTCTCTTAGCGAGAGGTAAAATAGTTAATTTTTATACAAGACGATAAAATTGTATTTTCGCGAGTCAGTAATTTAATTTTATCGTCGTGTGTAAAATTCTATTTTTTTCTATAGCAGATTTTAAAGAGCAAAAGTTAGAAAAACCGATTATAAATTAAATTATTTAAGAACAATTTAAAAATCTCAGTAGCGTGGTAGTTATAGAATTTGTTTGAAAACAATTTCATTTTATTCATGTTTATACAATTGAAGTTATATATAATACGAATCGCCAAAATGTATAACGTGTTTTTATTTAAATAAAAATTAAAGTTCTTTATCTACCCTTGCTCCTAAAGTATTATTTTATCTACCCTTGCGGTTAAAATGTCACTTATGGCCAGTTGTACAATCAAGGGTTAAGGCAAGGATTAGTAATTAACAGCTGGTTAGTCAAAAAATGTGTTGTACGATAACGGGTTAAGCGTAACCATGGCTCTTAACCAGAATATTTTTAACTTTTGATGAAATGAAGGGTTAATGATTTAACAAAGTGTTAACGCATGACATTTGACGTTTGTTTAACTATTTGTAATGGCTTTTCGGCGACGCTTGGTAGTTGAATCTGATTCTGAAGATGAATTATTAGAAAATATGTTTTTAAGAAGTAGGAACTGATGCGATCACAACACAAGATAAGGTAAATAATTCATTATATAAAGTGCCTAAAGTATTTGATATTAATCTTTGCTTATTTAAATCAATATCAACCGTTATAAATATTTGAAACTTTGGTTACATATAGAGAAACGTCTGCTAAACTTGGTTATTGGATAAAAGAAATAAGCAGGAATGCTTTTCGTTTCTTGTGGAAGCTCCTTCAGGGCGAAAGACTAATATTTTAAATAATTTGTTACACTCGTTAATTATTTTAAAATATACAGCAGGAAGCGAAACATCGGCTTTGGATTAAATAAAATTTTATACATTGACTGCATTTCTGCTTATTTCTTTTATCCAATAACCAAGAATACTTCATGCAATTTATATAATAATTTATTTACCTTATCTTGTGTTGTGATCGCATCAGTTTTATTATTCTCTATTAAATCATTATATTGGGCGACAAAATCCACTAATTTTAAACAATCATCTTGCGTAAAATTAATTGCGCTTAGTTTTTGACATTTTGTAATTTTTATGAAAACTGACGTATATGTCAAATATGTTTTGTTTTATATAGTATAATTTGGAAAAATCTGATCCAGTGTTAATTGACAGACTGCTAGGTAACCTTTAGAAAAATAGAAATGGTACAACTAACTGTGCTTTTTAACCAGTGGTTAGGTTAACTGTATGTTACGTAACCGTAGATACTAACTGTGTATTGTACAACTGGCCCTAAGTCAACTATTTCGAGTTGATCAAAGCACCCTTTAAAATCTGCTATAGGAAAAAGTAAATTTAATAATAACAGTATAAACCAACAAGTCGTTTTTAGATAAAAAAAAAAAAAGTAGAATACATTTTTATTTTTATATGCCATTGTAGAACCTACTTGCTCCGCTAGATTCCTGTATCCGCATCGCAAGCTTTTGTCATATGCGCAAAGTTCTTTTGTTCGCTGCCAGCAAGTCCGTTGTTATGAAAATGAGCAATATTAAAATGATGAAATCCGTGGAAATGGGACTGCGAATAGGGACTACATTATTTAGAAATGAAGTTTGCTAAAATAAAACTAAGTCAAAGGAAAAGAAGTTTTATTAAAATGGGGCACTTTATTATTGCTCCAAACAGTCGGTGGATTCACAATTTTTTATTTTAATTTCGTATAAAACTACGGGGGAGTTACATTCGCCAGAAACTTATTACATGTAAAGACAAAATGAGTACAACAGAGAAGAGGATAAATATTTTAGTGCGCCATTTCCATAAGGGATGTACCCAGGCTTTATGTAGGCCGAGTAAGAGGTGAAGCACTGGATAGTCAAAGGTACCTAACGAAATTGGTTAATTTTATTGAAGAAAAACATGCTGGGGACGATGTTATGTTCTGGCCAGACCTCGTATCTTGTCAGTTGCAAGACAGACTAAAACTTGGCTAGCAGACCGAAACAAACCATTTATTCCGCGGAATGACAATCCCCCTAACCTTCCCCAAGCTCGTCCCAGAGAATATTTTTGGGCTCTTTTATCTCGTAAAGTTACGATGGAGGATGGGAAGGCCAAAATGAGGAGGAACTTCGACGCAGAGTATATAGAAAAGTCCGAGAAATCGATTTAAATGCCGTCCAAAACCTAATGATAAGAGTCCGCAGAAAGTTGCTCCTTGTAGAAGAACACGGACCTCTTTATTTAATTTAAGTTTATAATTAGTTGCAATGAAACTGTTAATTATTATATAGTACAACACTTCAAGTAAAAGGATTATTTTCTGCATTACACGGTAAATAAAAACTTTGTTGTGATTACCAAAAATGAGTTCCAGCAGCAAATTTTTTTTGTCAATATAGGACCAGCAAATATATTTGTTACAGTTACCTAGGTAAATTTGCTGGTAAAAAAGTGTTGTGGCAACAAATACAATTTTGTTATATATAACAAAACATATTTGTTATGCGAACAAATAAAATAAGTTACCATTAAGAAATGTAAATTTGTTATACGAACAAATAAATTAAGTTACCATTAAGAAATATAAATTTGTTATGCGAAGAAATAAAATAAGTTCCCATTAATAACTATGAATTTGTTTTGGAAACTAATAAATTTCTGATAGATATACAAATGTATTAATGAGGTAGTAAGGTAAAAATTAAATAAATGCGTACTATAATAATTTTATTTATTTATAATTATAATCTATATACATGTAACAAATATTATATAAACAAAATAACGTATGAAACAATAGTCACTTAAATTATAATAGATTTATCAATAATCGATACATACCTTCAAATTTCTTAATAAGACACTCTAATTGCCATTGTTTTAAAATATCTTTTACAAAATCATCCATTTTTATTGACGGGCACAAGAAACAAGCACTTTTAAAACACAATTTTCGACAGGCTAAACTTAACTGCGCAAGCAAATGAGACACGACGTAATATAGTATTGTATAACACGAACAGTGAATTATGCTGTATACCAGGGAATACCCTGTCTACACAAAAGTTTTAGTTACCTGTACAAATAAGTATATGGCGGGAAGAAGAATTGGTAATCTTTACAAAATATAATGTCACAGGATACAAAAATATAAAATTTGTCCCAGTAACAGATTAAATATCTTTAATTGTTGCAAAATGATTTTGTAATCTGAACAAAGTAACAAAATGACTGCTTAGTACTAGTAATAATAATTGCTACCATGACTAATATTTTACAGCAAATAATACTTTTTATACACAACAAAAATTGTTTAGTTTTGGAAACTTAAAATACAAAGTTCTTCATATACACGGCAAAAAAATATTGTTGAAATAACAAAACAAAATACAGCTAACTAAATTTTGTCCGGAATATCAATGTAATTTTTTACCGTGTACCCATTTCTGAGTGTGCCAATCTGCGTTGTACACATATTTCGGTAATGAAGATGACATATTTGTACCATGCGGGCGCTTACCATGCGTCACCTCACGGGCACTCATTACTTGCGTGTAGAGTGCACCACAGGGGTCACTTTTGTGCCATTTAAAATTGGAAATATTCGGCGTCTATCGGGATCGAATTCGGTTCCCCAGGTTCACGACCAGACACTCTGACACGCGGCCACGGGACTCCATAATGATAGAATACCCCATTGATTTCCTTCATGGCTAGGTAGATAACAATCTAAATCATCATTGTATATCTGATGGAGTAGAATATATAATACGTGCATAAGCCAATTTCTCCAACGAGCTAATTTCTCTGAACTTGTAGAGCTTTGGCACTTGTGTATGAGTGTTTTGTTTACCCGAGATGTTTGCGCTGTTTAGGATTAGTTAGCACGCATTCATATTTGTTAGCTGAGTTGAACCTGTCTTGACTTGAGTGTTTACCAAGGTTCGTGTATAGAGATCTCTAAATATCATACTCCCAACAAGCGAATTAGAACTTACAGACGTGATCAATTTGCGTAAAACATAACATAATGGTAGCTGATATGTATTGTGTGGTTTTGTACGAGTATACGAGCCCTGGCTTGTAGTAGTTCGACCAGTTTACATTTTCAGCAAATTATATATAACATCCCTGTATAGAAACAATGCAAACGATGAGAAAAAAAATCTGATGTGGCCAACATAAAACCTCCCGCTATATAATTTTTATTAATTTAAATACATACCTACGTATTTACTAATGCTACAAACTATATTAAGTTCCGTTGCATATAACTATTGCTTTATTTACTATTTTCCTTTTAAAATGTCACTATTATTAATTTGAAGTTATTAGTTTTTTGACAGTGACATTTACCTGTCAGTTACATACATTTGAAATATGAAGTATATACGAAAGGAATTATGTTTATCTTAGGCTTTGGGCTTTATAAAAAAGATTACTTTTTAAATTTATCTGTAAATTATATTTTAAAAAAAGTATTAATGTATTTTTGTAGAAAATTCAATAATCTTTCATTTTCATAAATAAAAATAAATAAATATATCATCACGGCATATTAGCCATTTCTGAATGTGCCACAATCTGCTTTATCGCAGATATAGGTAATGATGACATATTTGTACAGTGCGGGCGCTTACCAGGCGTCACTTCACGGGCACTCATTGCTGGCGTGGAGAGTGCACCACAGGGATCACTTTTGTGCCATTTAAAATTCGAAATATTTGGCGTCGGTCGGGATCATAATGACATAAAATGCGAAAATGGTATTTAATGATATTTTTTGAAGAAAAACAATTATGAACTTCAAGTAAAGTGCCATTTCCGGTGATCCAATTTAGACCAAAATCTAATTGTTTCTTTCCGTATTAGAATAGAGTCAAAATACAAAGTTTCAGAATTTTCTGAATGATAGTATTTGAGTTTGAATACACACACACACACACACACACACACACGTGCACATACAGACACATTCAGACATCATCGTGAAAATGTTAAAAATGGATTCTAGAGTCCTTAAAATGTGATCATTTACTAAAATCTCGATATGCGATTTTAGCACGATCCCTATACCTCCCTTACCAAGGGAAGCGGGAGGTAAAAATTGATTAAATCATAGAAGAATAAAATATTCTTTCATACTGTTCATCACATAAAATGTCAAAAAATGATATTTAACTGCGTTTTTTCAAGAAAAACTGTTAAGAACTTCAAATAAGAGAACTTCCGATTAACCATTTACAACCAAAATCTAGTCGGATCTTTATTTAAATGTAAACTTGAGGAATATGCATAAATTATAATTGGTATTGAAGTTATACAATCCGAAACGATCGTCACATTCACACACGCACACCCATACATGCAGATATCATCATAAAAATAGTAAAATCATATTTGATGAACTCCAAAACGTGCTTATTCATTAAAAGATCACAACCGAATTTTTTGACCAAAGACAATACCTTCCTTATCTAAAGGTAACGGAAGGTAAAATAAAGAAATTATTAAAATATCTTTCAGAACTCATATTATTAATTGGAAAAATACTACTTTTTTTTAGTTTAAGTTCTGTATTTTTTATTTTAACCCAACGTTTCGGCACCATAAACTGGTGCCTTCTTCAGGGGATACAATGACATAAATATAAGAAATAATAAGAACAATAAAGAGTACGGCTGCGGTATTTCGCTACCGATAAAGCGTCTCTGAGTTATACAGATCACTTCTCTGCCAGTTTTTGGGACGGTTTTTCCTCTGGCAAAAGGAGATTTTTTCTTGAGAAGATGCATGTTCGCCGTCCATGTTATTGCCGGACATGCATATATTGTCTAGAAAGTTGTATACATAAAAAAGGTAACATTTATGAACATTTCTTGTTGCCTTGGTTACTTGTTGTTTTTATTATTTCTTATATTTATATCATTGTATCCCCTGAAGAAGGCACCAGTTTATGGTGCCGAAACGTTGGGTTAAAATAAAAAATACAGAACTTAAACTAAAAAAAAGGTAGTATTTTTCCAATAAAATAAAGAAATATAATCACATTGTTCCCTTTGCAGACAGATATCGGTAATGATGGTAGCATATTCGACTCTGCGTGCTATTTAAAATTGCAAATAATTTTGGCGTTGGTCGGGATCGAAACCAGATTCGCGACTAGATTTTAATAGCGTAATCAAACATCAAACTACTTAATCAAATGATCAAGCCACATACTAAAAGTTGTTTAATATCTTAAAGTTACATTCGATATTGTTTCGTAGCTGAGTCTGCTGTAAACCACTTAAACTCCTTGAATTGTAATTTGATTGTAGCAACTTGTACTTGCTGTTCCGAGGATCAAATTGTTACAACACTTTGATTACGTTTCTCGGAGCTGCAAAAGATGGAATAATTTGCTAAATGCACCTGTTAAACGCTTTCAACTACAGCAATCATTAAAGTGTTCAAATTGAGAGGGTGTGTCTGCGCAAGAACTGTTGCTAAGTGTCTAAAGGTCTAAGGGAATACATGAGATGTGGCAATAAAATAATAGGATTTATTTTTTCGGCTACCCCGTAAATTTGGCAATTAGCTACAAATGATTATAACCTAATAAAAAAAAAGCTGATGTGGCCAGAAAATACCTTATTACATGTATGTTGTACAAATCCCATGCCAAAAGTTCCTTGGGAAAGATTCTATAAATCCAATAAAATTATCACATGAATATACATTATGTATACTCATATATAAATACTCTAAAAATGCGTATACCTCCGTATCCAAGTTTATATCTCTACCCATTTTTGAATTATTGCCCCAAAAGTCAATATATCCCACATTTAGATAAAAGCTTCAAAATTTTCAAAAATCTAATTTTTATGTATCTAGATACTTCTTAGTACGCTGATTCCAAATTTTGAAACCGCAGGTCGCTATCTCTTTTCGTTCTCGAGATATTTAGATTCAAAGTTTTGCCCAAAACTGCCCATTTTTGGGTAATAACCCAAAAATGGGTCGAGATATGAATTTGGCGACAACACCATTCGATTCTACGGGCAAAATTACATAAGTACACCAATTTTCAGAATTTTTGAACACCGCATACAATCTCTAAAGCAAAATAACTGAAAATGGCAAAAAATCGCAAAAATCGTAAGGGGTACCCCTTACGATTTTTTCAGATTTTGGCCATTTTCAGGGGTTTTTAAACTTTTACTCATAAAAAATGAACCGGTTGGATAAAAATTATGAAAATTGCTATACTTATGTATTTTTGTCCGTAGAATCGAATGGTGATGTCTCCAAATTCATATCTCGGCCCATTTTTGGGTATTAACCCAAAAATGGGCAGTTTTGAGCAAAACTTTGAATCTAGATATCTCGAGAACGAAAAGAGATATCGACCTGCGGTTTCAAAATTTGGAATCAGCGCACGTAGAAGTATCTAGATACATAAAAATTAGATTTTTGAAAATTTTGAAGTTTTTATCTAAATGTGAGATATATTGACTTTTTGGGCAATAATTCAAAAATGGGTAAAGATATAAACTTAGTAGTAATAATATTTGATTGTAAAGAGAATGTTACGTAAGTGTACGCATTTTTAGAGTATTCGAACAACTGTATGAATTTTTAGAAATAAAAGTATTGAAATAAAAATGAATAAATGTTATAAAAAAGTTCCTGGAAAATATTCTATATATCCAATAAAATTATAACACGAACACATCCTATGTAAATTGCACTTGACATTTCCTTCTTTCTTCTTCAACTTTCTCCAATTTTATTAGGAGTCACTGTTTCTTACTCTTCTCTTCTACTCAGTTCTGTCCAACGCAACTTCTTCACATAGTTCTTCCTCTCTCAAGTCTTCTGCGATACAGTCCTTCCATCTTCTCTTTCGCCTTCCTTGTATTCCCGACTTTCTGATTCTATACTTGCCATATTTGATTTTGCATACATACATACAGACATCATCTCAAAAATAATAAATTCATATTCTAGGGACAAACAAACGTGCTTATTCATTAAAAACTCACCAACGAATTTTTTGAGCAAAGACAGTACCTTCCTTACCTAAAAGTGACGGAAGGTAATAACATTTTGGTAAAGTTTTGTAATTTTTGTATTATAAAACGGCGTTTTGACAGCGAAGTGCAATACAATACATATTATGACATGAACTGGCGAGAGGTATAACCTATTCCTAGTAAATTTTTTTTAACACACTTTAAATATCGCTATATTTTGAGACGAACTTTTAAAAGACAAAAATGATTAATGAATTGGGAACAAATTTTCCATGTACGTATATCTTGTTGCGAAACGACAACATGTTTTTGTCGTGGCGTTTTGGGAAATACCATATCCATTTCTCTCCAAGTACTACAGGCATTCCACACTCTGCGAATTGGCTATGTCAAGCAACAGAGTGACTTGTTCTACTTTGAACACTTCTAAATATTTGTAACGTCAATTCAAATCGAAATGTAGATGGATATTTGCATTCAAACTAAAAAGTTAAGAACTTACAAACTACGAACATGTTCTCAACAGAAACTTTACATCTAATATTTTATTTATTCGGAAGAAAAATAAGTAAAATAAAAATGCAGGAAGCTACCAATTTTTCGTCCAGGAATTGGCTCCATTTTTTACCCATCATGCAATTTTTAATAGGGTCCTCCACTAAATTTTTTTACAAAACTTCATCTAAACTGAAAGTGATATGTAATTTTAGAAAGTCTTTATTGTTATTCGTTAAGCCGTAATAATTTTTTTAATATTCTGTAACGTAGATACAGATATGTTTTTGTTCTCAAACAGTGAATTTCGCTTATAATTAAAGTCACATAAAATAATAATAATTATAATAATAATAATAATATATCATCACGGCATATTACCCATTTCTGGGTGTGCCAGTATCTACAACACATGTAGACATCGGTAATGATGACGATATATTTTACCGTTTGGGCGCTTACCAGGCGTCACCTCACGGGCACTCATAGCTGGTGTGGAGAGTGCACCACAGGGGTCACTTTTGTGCCATTTAAAATTGGAAATATTTGTTACCAATAACAATAATGTAGATAATATTAAATAACGTAGATAGAATGTTCAATGTAATGGTTTAATTTTTTGTTTGGACACTATTTATTTACACCAGGGGCACCCGGTATGTATTTGTAACTTTTTTTTTAAATTGGTTTTATTAAAATATTATAATTTTACCACAATAACGTCAGGTGCATTGTTCCTGTTAGAAATGTTACTTTATAACAACATATTTTACTTGAAAGAGTATCTGTGTATGTGTAGTACAGTATACATAATTTTTGTTACGAGTAGAAAATGAAAAATGTGAGTCTTTTTTATAAAATTTCCAGTTCTTCATAAAGGAGCTACTACAGCCCGCTATGATAAAGTCAGGCAACTTGACATGTCCGACAACCATTTGTATGTTTATACGTAGTAGAATATTCCATTGTAAAGGCGTCATGTGTCAGACCAAAAGATGTAGAGGACGGAGAATCGTTTGGAGCGTGTAGACATAATCAAATACAAATGTTGAACTATATTTCTGTAACTGATTTAATTTTCATAACTCTAAATAGGTCACTTATCTCTATACTAATGTGGACAGTGTTTAGCGGCCATTCGGCATATTTGTAGTTGGAGATTGAAACCTTCCTATACCGTGTTTTTAAACTATAGACATCACTAGACGAAGTCACATTTCCGCCGATAGAAGTTACCAAAAAAAGTCACTAGATTTATTTGGCGGGGGAATTGAAATAATTAATTTCCATAATTTCCCGAAAACAAGAACCTAAATTTTATAGAAAAATTTATTATAGAAATTTGCCAATTTGAAATAGTTGGTAGACGAAAGTTATGCATTCATCTTTTAAAAATGGGAAAGGAACCGAGTAAAAATAATGCTTACTCCTTGCATTTTGTAAAGCAAGATTATATTTTGCCGGACATAACTACAAGATAATAATTACTTAGTGTCTTTTTTAAAATACTTCGTAATAAAATCTAAACTTGTAGACCTGCCTGCACAAAGATGACAATAAAATAATAATACTTATCTCTCCATTAATCTACCAAAGACTGTAATAATGCTGTACTATGTAGATTCAAGAAAACAAAGACTCGAATCATGTAAATTCAAAATTCGAGAGAATGCTGAACATAATTTTTATATGAAACGGACTAGTTCGCAAAATTCAAAATGTTATTCATACTAGAAACATAATTTTTATTTAATATTAACTATAATATTAATATTACTTTGTATTTCAAACGCCGCAGTGTATAAGAATACAGTTGGCCATATTGTTACGTCACGCGCTAAGCTCCTCCTCTTCTTCACTCGCGAATAGGTCATATAACATTTTTTGATCATAATGACCCCCGGAATATATGACATAAGTTTGTCGGTCGAGTCGCGGAACACCCTGTAGATGGACCAGACATCTTCCAAAAATTAAACTGTACCTACAAAACACAATAAATTCTCTAACTAAAGCTTTCAATTCCTGTTTCTGTTAGGATCTACTCATGTAGAATTCTAACATTAGCGACTTTAAATGCATTCTGATCCACTAGAATTCTCTTTGAAGCTACTTTGGTCCCAATTTCCTCAAAAGAGCAGATTGGAATTCTGACTGCATTAGATTGAATTGGATACAGAATGAGTAGTTACGGTGCTTGAGTTTTGGTCCACAAGAAGTGTTGCGATGCGCCATGATCGAAAATGAAACAAACTCTGTGCACTGGTATTTCATCTTTCAAAGGAATATAAACCTTTCGTGTGCAATGAGGTTAAATAAAGTAAAGAAGACAGTAAATTTACTTTGTCTACCGTAGTATATGTAAACACTTCACCTACGTTTCTCAAATTAATGAAGTGAAGTTTGCCTCTTGAGAAATATTGCACAAATAAATATATAATTTCCGAGAATTAGAGAATTATTTATTAAAAACTTTGCCTCGCATAATAAAATATTAACTGCCAACGCAACTTGGTTCGGAAAAAGTGTAATATGTTGTTCGAATAATTTCTAATTAATCCTTCAAAAATATAGGCGAGAATTATTTATTAAAAACTTTGTCCCGCCTAATACAATATTCATTATCAACGCAACTCGGAACGGAAAAAATGTGTAATATGTTTTTCAAATAATTTCTAATTATAATAAAACTTTATTGGAGTCTAAGGTTGAATAGATAATTTCCATATTAGGCTATATAAGTATTGTATTGCACTTCGCTTTCGAACCGTCGTTTTATAACAAAATATTATTGAACATTACCCAAATATTGTTTTTTATTATATTTAACATGTCTTCTGCACACATATAATTCTAATTATATCTATTTTTCATTGTATGAGGAAGTTTCTAAATGTCAGAGATTGTTCCAATTCATTAACCAGATTGGCGGTATTTCTGATGGATATATGCATTTTACCACAATTTTACCTATAATTTCAAATATTTAATTAATAAAACAATAAGAAAAGTTAAATATACTTCCCAGAAAAAGTTTTCAGAATGTCACTAAAACTTTTGATATTTGACAATGACATTTGTCATGTTATAAACATTGGAATTTGTCAACTGGTTCCCTTAGTGCCTTGGCCTCTGGGATTAGTTTACTCTATAAATTATAGTGTCTTTATCTCTAAATCTATACAAGATATAATAAAAAATTTAAGTGTGCTAGATGGAGAATTTTATGTTCTTCAATATTTAATAAAAAAAAAACTCCCAAAAATTATTCTTTTAAGAAACTACTACTTCCGGTTGTTCAATTGTTACCAAAACCTTTTCAGCTCCTCCCAGGAATGTCAGATTGAAGAAACTGCACAAGCACAGACATGATTTTAAAAATGTTATAATCGGATTCTAGTGACCTGATTCAATAAAATCTGGGTATGCGAATTTTAGCATGAATCCAATACCTCTCTTAGCGAGAGAAAGAAAATCGCTAAACTTCCCCATTTACAAAAATTAACCAAAAATTATTTGATTGAGAATATTTTCAAATATAATTATGTCTATTAATAGTTGCAAATGCATAATAATAATAATAATAATAATAATAATAATAATAATAATAAAAATGAATAATAAGAACCAATAAAACACTGTTACTAACTGGCTGAATAGCCAATCGGATTTTAACAAAAGAAATACACATATTATCATTATAAGGTGCTGTTAAACAGTGATTCATCTGAAATTTCAGATTAGTTTGTAAAAGTAATTGACAGCTTCAACAGTTTTAAGAATTGTTATTAGCTCAATAATGACCCCAGTAGAACACCGAGTCGTGGCGTTAGATAAAAGAACAATTTTTAGTACCCAAGTAATTTATTTTTACTACAGAAAATAGTTCTAATCTATTTCCAATTAAATTGGAATAATTGATGAATCGTATTCATTCGGATGCTTTCGTTTAGTGCAAATTCAAACAAAAACACCGATTAATTTCTTTTGATTAAAATCGGTTTACAAGCTCTAGTAGATCCTCGTTTTATTGCCGATTTATACACGTTTAAAGTCTTTAATTACTCCAAAATAACTGCAATATAAATAATGGATAGTATTTATTATTGGTTGTGAATAAAAACTCTTAGGTTACAAAGTCTTCTATTGCTATTATGGTAGTTTCATCGCCAAAAATGAAATAAATTAAAACAAACAAAAAAATAATTTCTTGCATTAAACTTAATAATTTAAATAAACCTATAATTATAAAGTATGTAGACTTATGCAGTGTCAAAATATTCATTTATTTTATGTAAATATAACTTAAAATAGCATATATTTCAAGAACATCTAGGTCCATGATGAAAACAGTTTGATATAAAAACACATATGCGTGACGTCACGTCAATCTTTTCAAAATTGGGGAGACCATAACTCGCTTATTAATAGGATTTTTTCACCGGATTTTCATCAATAGTCATAGTTTTTCTAATATTTTAGATGAAATTATAAAAAGAAATGATGGAATCCTCCATTAAATAATTTTTAAAAATATTCAAAAGTGAGGTTAAAATCACTCCTGTGGAGGGCAGGTGACGTCATCCTGGAATGGTCTATCAATATTAATAGGTTATAATCAAAATCCTTTGTTGTAATCAACAATTTTACAGTTTTAATTTGCAAGATAACAATGGCAGAAAATTATCCGTTTGGCAGGATTTTTCTTTTATGTTTTTACACTAAATTTTAATAGTAAATCATGGAAATTTAATATTGGCAGAAAAAAAATATCTTATTTTCACAATTATTATTTCAATGTAACAAGACTAAAAAAATATGTTGTGGCCAGCACAAGACCTCTCGCCATTTCCATATTAGGCTATATAAGTATTGTATTGCAAATAACAAATATTGTTTTTTATTGTATTTAACATGTTTTCTGCACACATATAATTCTAATTATATCTATTTTTCATTGTATGAGGAAGTTTCTAAATGTCACAGATTCTTCCAATTCATTAACCAGATTGGCGGTATTTCTGATGGTTATATGCACATTACCTACAATTTCAAATTTTTAATTAATAAATCAATAAGAAAGATTAAATTTACTTCCCAGAAAAAACTATCAAAATATCACTAAAACTGTTAATTTTTTTACACTGAAATCTGTCATTTACAAATTATGTTATAAACATTTGAATTTGTCAACTGGTTTCCTTATTGTAGTTTCGCCTACTCGACTAGTTATATCCCGATATTCTATATATTATAACGTCTTTATCTCTAAATTTATAGAAGATATAATAAAAAATTTAAATGTATCCGGTGTAGAATTTTGTTCTTCAAAATTAATAATTAATAATATCAAAAATTAATATTTGGAAGAATTTCTTTTAAAAACTTCTACTTCCGGTTGTTTAATTGTTACCAAAACCTTTTCAGCTTTTCCCAGGAATGTCAGATTGAGGAATTCATAGTTAAACAGGTCTTATGTCTTATAGTTTTTGAGGAATCGTCCGTCCAACATCCAGCCATACACACACACACACATACAAACATACACACATCCACACACACACATAGACATCATTGTAAAAATGTTAAAATCGGATTCTAGTGACCTTGAAACGTGCTTATTCATTAAAATCTGAATATGTGATTTTTAGCATGATTCCAATACCTCTCTTAGCGAGAGGAAAAATATCCGTTTGTTCTTATATCTACTATATATTAACTGTGCGTTGTTTAGTATAGAGAAACATATTAATACAAATCGTATCAACAACTTTGTTAACGCATTTAACCTAACCAACCACTTTTGAGTATAATTTATTTATTTACCTTACTTGAAATATATAATAATAATATAAATATAGTATAATTACTTTAAATTCACATATAATTCACAAACAATATCTTAAAATATCACTTTTCTGAACATAATGCATGTAAACAACATTCGACGTTTTCATAATATCCGCCATATTTTGCCGGTTTCGCGCCGACCAATCAAAACCAATCCCCCTACTGGCCACACTATGTACATACAGTCACTATAGTTCATACTTTCAACAACATTTGAAACACACGAGCACATATTTGCAAAATCTAGTTAATATTACCCACAAGTATTTGTAATATAAAGTGGATATGTATGATACAATATGACTTCAGAGTGACTATTACCGGGCTAGGCATATTTGCGTAGATTCAGCTGAGCTGGCAACCGCGACCTGGGTAGGAATTTGTTAATTATATTGTTAAAATTCCGGCGTTGTAACGTAACCTGGACGGAGCGACGGGGCGGAGGACGGTACGGCACACTCCTCGTGCCGACGGCCATGCCGCCGTATTGATCAACAGGTCGGAGTCGGACGCAACCGACGCACAAATCACGAATATTTGCGAAAGATAAACTAACAAACAACAGAAAACAGAATTCATGGAAAATTATAAAGTGTTATAGGTCGTACAAAAATCATTTGAACAAAGGACAAAAGTATGGAAACTTTTAAATATTCCTTTTTTTTAAAATATGTTTATAGTTCTCGCAAATTTGAATCGTATTTTCTAAAGTCAATATATCGAAGAATATATTCACAAGAAATCTTTTGATATTGACTCTACGATTTAAGTGAAATAACATATACTCGTTTTTTCGGTGGACAAAAGTATGGAAACTTATTGAAAATATGGTTTTAATTGTTTTACTTTCAGTTGTATTTTGTCATTTATTTAGTAAGTTGATGTTAAGATGGTTAAAAATAAATATTTTCCCGACGACTTGAGAGAAAGGGTAGTACAGCTTAATAAAGATGCTATGGAACAGCGCAATATTTAATTTTTTTTTTTTAAATCAGTAAAAGTGGCATATCAACGATTTTGAAAAAAAAATCGCAGTATAAAAGTGTTAAAATTAATATAAAAGTCCGTGGTCCAAGAAAACTAGTGCTAGAATTGACAAAAACCATTCGGCGTCTATCCGTACGTGATCCTACTTTATCATCAAGTGAACGTTCTGCCAAAATTCGGGAACAATTTCATGTAGATTTGAGTGATCACACTATGATACGATGGCTATGTGATGTAGGATTATTAGGAAAAACACCCGTTAAGAAACTTGTACTATCAAAGAAAAACAGGAGGGTCAGAATTGCATTTGCTTAGGAACACTCATCATGGACGAGTGAAAAATGGCATACTGTCCTTTGGAGCGATGAAAGCAAGTTCAAGATGTGTAACATATTGACTCCCATCGGAACCAAATATTTTGAACTTGCTTTCATCGCTTCAAAGGACAGTATGCCATTTTTCACTTGTCCACGATGAGTGTTCCTGTGCAAATGCAGTTCTGGCCCTCCTGTTTTTCTTTGATAGTACAGGTTTCTTAACGGTTATTTTTCCCAGTAATCCTACATCACATAGCCATCGTATCACAGTGCGATCACTCAAATCTACATGAAATTGTTCCCGAATTTTTGCAGAACGTTCACTTGATGATAAAGTAGGATCACTTACGGATAAACGCCGAATGGTTTTTGTCATTTCTAGCACTAGTTTTCTTGGACTACGGACTTTTATATTAATTTTAACACTTCTATACTGCGATTTTTTTTTCAAAATCTTTGATATGCCACTTTTACAGATTTAAAAAAAAAATTAAATATTGCGCTGTTCCATAGCATCTTTATTAAGCTGTACTACCCTTTCTCTCAAGTCGGAAAATATTTATTTTTACCCATCTTAACATCAACTTACTAAATAAATGACAAAATACAACTGAAAGTAAGACAATTAAAACCATATTTTCAATAAGTTTCCATACTTTTGTCCACCGAAAAAAAGAGTATATGTTATTTCACTTAAATCGTAGAGTCAATATCAAAAGATTTCTTGTGAATATATTCTTCGATATATTGACTTTAGAAAATACGATTCAAATTTGCGAGAACTATAAACATATTTTAAAAAAATGGAATATTTAAAAGTTTCCATACTTTTGTCCGCGACTGTATATATCTGGATATTGGTGGGACGATTCCTCAAAAACTATAAGACTTAAAACCTGTTTAACTATGAATTAAAGGCTGATAACAAAAGGAATATTTGAAAAAAATTACTTTTCGAACGGCTTTCAACGGAATTAATGGCCCACAATTCCCGTTCGAAATAGTTCATGACATTCATAGTTATTTCTGAAATTGCTTTGATAAAGCGTTAGGCATTATTATGGATGTATTACAGTGTATTACTTATAAAAATAAGCAAGTAGTAGAAGTCACAAATACTTAACTTTCCGTATGTACAAGTTATATTTCATTTTATAAAGTTTTTTCAGGTCGATGACGTTAGTCTTCTGCCTATTCATTTTCGCTATATTAGTATAGATTTAAAAGTCATTTGTTCAAATGATTGCTATAACTCTGGTCTCTCTCTGAGTCGGTCACAACATTTTATGAATGTATTTAGCACTTTTCATAAATATGTATTGAATATTAAAAACCATTTTGTATTTATTATTAACATGTATGTCATTTTGGCATCGATATGTGCATATTTGATATTATAATACATAAGTATTTATTTTAGATTCATTTCCATATAGCAATTTAAAATGTGAGGGATGCTACTCCAACAACAAACATTTACAAAACCATTTTGATGAATGTTTTATTATTATAATAAACATCCAATGCATAATAAATATGTATATTAAATTTTGTTGTAATTTCACGATATGTTTGCTTACGTTGAGTGAAGTATTGACACATGATTGTATCTCGGGTACTGTGTCCATTTAATCACAACAAAGTTAATAATTGTTTGAATATTTCGTCCTATGTTTCGAATTAAATTTTGAATCGTATACTGAGGTATGTTTTCCCTCTCTTAAGATGGCTTTATAACTGACACGGAACACAAAACATAATTTAACATAGAAAACATAGAATTTGGTCATACAGAAAATAATATATCCATTTATAAGCGACACAACGCACAAAACATAATGGGCCCATAAACCATAACAAAAAATAATAAAATGTACACTTTATCCTTAAAATACTACTCAATAAATAATGATTAAGATAAAAAAAAAACCTTTTTCTAATTATTACTTTGCGAGATATTTGAATTTATTTCCAGGGATACAGATGACGTCACATTATTGGTATCTTTCTCGCGTAGCCTACTACAGAAACTGATGTGAGAAAGATAGGTATAGGTTTCTATAAAAATCAAATACAGCTGTACAAAAAACAATTATGACTTTTTGATACCACGAATTGCTTCAAAATTAAACAAACTTTCATTTAAAAATATTTTTAAAAATTAGTTTATGGGCACAATATAGAAATTGACCAATGTTCTATTTTCTATGTCTATGCTGTGCGCCCTATGTTTTCCGTGCGTCTTCGTAATATTTCGTGGTAGTTCGAATAAATATTTGTAAATACCGCTCGAGGTTGAAACACGTGTCAGTTATTTGTTGGTTATTTAAAATTATAGATATAGCTACCGCACGTTAAATTGACACTGTCCTTGAATGAGGAAACCCTAAAATTCGTACATGGACAAGTAAGTATAAATACATATTATATGCTATTGTTATAACGAGGAAAAGATTTCGTCAACAACTAAAATTAGTATAAAAAGGAAGGGGATTCATTTATTAGCCAAAGTGTGTACAGTATCAGTGTCAACTAAACACACGCTTGCTGTATATATAATTCATCATATACCCTTCAGAAATACCGCCAAACTCGAACATTTAGAAGAGTAGGTGGACACTTATTCATAGAATGAATTGAAAAATAAAGAATAGATGTAATTTGAATTTTTCGTGTGTACCAGAAATGTTAAATACAATACTTATATAGCCTAATATTAAAATGGCGAGAGGTATTGTGCTGGCCACAACAGTAGTGGTAGCACGCACTTTAGAATTCTATCATAGAAAACAGGCGAATGCGATTTTACTTTTACGAATCTTGGTAGCATGCACTTTAGAATTCTATATTCACTTTTTGATTCGGATTTTTTGTGGATTTTATACTATTAAAATAAAAAAATATATTATAACAGTCGTATATAATAAATGTATAAATTATATACAAATTGGCTTTGAATAGAATTGTAGCAAAATATTAGAGAGTTATTGCAGTTTCAACGCAAAAATAACGTGCACTTTAAAGTTACGTGACAGCTCGATTGCGCATGCGTACTAATAAGGTTCACGTTCACGAAATAAGGAGACACGTTATGTGCAATGGAATAGGGAGCATTTAACGTCACACGTTCTGAATCTTTTGAGGTTATGTTTCGGTGAAAAGTGTGGATGTAACCTCGTTTGTGTTGCTTTTAGCGTTAACGTTAGCGTGAATACACTAATTAAATACGGTAAACATTGAAATTGAAAGTCTTCTAAAATAAAGTGTTTTTTTCACTACTAGCCTAGGAACCCACTATTATTTACCTTTATTACCTCTCGCTAAGAGAGGTATTGGATTCATGCTAAAATTCGCATATCCAGATTTTATTGAATAAGCACGATTTAAGGTCCCTACAATCCGATTATAACATTTTTAAAATGATGTCTGTGTGTGTGTGTGTGTGTGTGGATGTATGTGTGTGTGTGTGTGTGTGTATGTATGTATGTCTGGATGTTGTAGTCACGATTCCTCAAAAACTATAAGACTTAAAAAATATTTAACTGCAGTTTCCTCAATCTGACATTCCTGGGAAGAGCTGAAAAGGTTTTGGTAACAATTGAACAACCGGAAGTAGTAGTTTCTTAGAAAAAATCTTTTAAATATAATTTTTTGGGAGTTTTTTTTATTAAATATTGAAGAACATAAAATTCTCCATCTAATACACTTAAAATTTTTATTATATCTTGTATAGATTTAGAGATAAAGACTCTATAATTTATAGAGTATACTAATCGCAGAGGCCAAGGCACTAAGGAAACCAGTTGACAAATTCCAATGTTTATAACATGACACATGTCATTGTCAAATATCAACAGTTTTAGTGACATTCTGATAGCTTTTTCTGGGAAGTATATTTAACTTTTCTTATTGTTTTATTAATTAAATATTTGAAATTATAGGTAAAATTGTGGTAAAATGCATATATCTATCAGAAATACCGCCAATCTGGTTAATGAATTGAAATAATATTTGACATTTAGAAACTTCTTCATACAATGAAAAATAGATATAATTTGAATTATATGTGTGCAGAAGACATGCTAAATATAGTAAGAAACAATATTTGAGTAAAGTTCTGTCATTTTTTGTTATAAAACTACGGTTCGAAAGCGAAGTGCAATACAATACTTATATAGCCTAATATGGAAATGGCGAGAGGTCTTGTGCTGGCCACAACAGATTTTTTGACATGAGAAAGTGATTTTCACTACCGCTTGCTTGTAACCATGGTAACCTAGGTCAATAATAATTTATTATTAACCTAGGTCTATAATGCAAACTGTCACTTTTCAATCAAACTCAAGCATCCAAATCCAAATATTATTTAACTTATTAAACTCAAGAAAAGTATATAATTTAAATTTGCCGCTTAATTTTAAATTGACCTACGCTGCCGCCTAGCCTGGCCACTGTGCTGTTTTGGTGAAAATGTGAAACATGTATAGGTAGATGTAGCAATGTACAAATCACTATTTTTTTGTATTTGTAGGTCCCTAAATACATTTAAATAGGTTTATTTAAAAATAATAATAAACTAATAAGGCTGCTGACTGTAACAGCACAAAGTGTTTTTATTAAATAATTGAATCAAATACAAATCAAGGCCTATAAGTGAGATTATCAAACCAGCGAAATGAGCGAAACGTCAGATAAAAACAAATGCAGCCTACTTTGTTTTTGTGAATATTAACAAATAAGTAACGTTATTATTCATGTCAAAAAAAATCAAATACGATTTATGTGCTACTAGTGAAAAAAAATAGTATATAAACCACGGTTGAGAAGATCATTATTGACCAGGCGCCTTGTATTCCTCGGGCTTCGCCCTCGGGTTACAATATTGGCGCTGGGTCAATAATGATTATCTTCTCAACCTTGGTGTATAATATACTATTTTACATGAAGTTAACGTTTACGTTCTTTCATCTTAGAAGTTGCAATAACTCCCTAATGACGTTATTTTGACAATTTCGCCTTGAGTCGTACGCTAGCAGGCGAATATTTTGAAACACGCATGCTACCAAATTTTCGCTTCGTGGCGAAAAGCGAAAACAAGTGCCTCATTTGATAGAATTCTAAAGTGCGTGCTACCACTACAGATTATTTATAATAATTAGAGTATGATCCATTTGTCTCGTTTGCTTAACAAAATTCCTGTTACTTGAATCTTCCATCCATAAAATAAAATATTGCATTACACCTTGTGACTAAAATGGAATGATAAAAAATTGCGATATTTCTGAAATATGAAAAAAGTTCTTAGAACACTTTGAACTCCAATTAAAATCTTTGATTGGAATGAAATCAGTTGCCAGTTAAAATTCTTGACATATAACTCGATATTTCAATTAGCAAAATGAATTTTTTGCCAATTAAAATGTGATGTTTTAATTTGCTTAATCTGAATTTGAAGTTAACCCCGTGTCAAAATGAAATTTCGAATCGATGTTGATGCGTGTAGGGCTCTGGGAATACTTTACTCTACAGTTATGAATGGCTCATTAGTGCAACAGATCGTATTTTCAATTATGAATTATTTTCCCAGCTATTGTACGTTCTAATGGACTATTTGCAATTTCATTGAATGGAAACCATTGTCGCTATCGCCGATAATGTACGTGCGGTAGAAACATCAAATGGATTTCAATTTATTTGTTCCAAAGCAAAACGGTTTTTATTCAGAAGATAACATCAAAAACAAATAACTATTGTGATTATCTAAATGAAATTAATTCCTGTAGAATTAAATTATTTATGGATTTAAATCAGCAATTATACTTCATTTCACGTAAGGAAATAGCAGATGGCGCATGAGAGCCGACTGTTTTTACATGCATTAAATAAATAATTTAAATTTGCGAAACCATACTTTGCCAATTATAAAAATACTAGCTGACCCGCACCGGTTTCACACGGGTAAAGCTAGAATAACGATTAGCTACATGTGTACCAGTAATTTTTCACATTTACTTCGGAGACATGCGCTGCATAGGGAGCAAGCAACCTGCCTCGCATCGTACATGTAACAGGCTTCGCCCACTGCTACTGTCAGTTACATTCATTTGAAAAATAAACTGTGTAACAAAGCAATTTTGTTTATCTTAGGCTTAGGGATTAAAAAAAGAAAATGATTTTTAAATTTATCTGTAAAATATATAGAAAAAGTGTTAATGTATACCTGTACAAAATTCAATAATCTGTAATTTTCCAATGACATTAAATGCGAAAAAATGGCATTTAATGGTATTTTTTGAAGAAAAACCATTATGAGCTTCAAGTAAAGTACCATTTCCGTTTATCCGATTTACACCAAAATCTAATGGCTTCTATTCCTATTAGAATAGGGTAAAAATACAAGGTGTCAGAATTTTCTGAATGATAGTATTTTTGAGTTAGAGTGCAAACAAAATTCATACACATACACACATAAACACATACACACATACAAACCCACACACACACACACACACACACACACACACACACACACACACACACATACAGACATCATCGTGAAAATGTTAAAAATGGATTCTAGGGACCTTAAAACGTGGTCATTTACTAAAATCTTGATATGTGATTTTTAGCACGATCCCTATACCTACCTCCCTTACCAAGGGTAGCGGGAGGTAATAATGCAATTAATTAATTTATAATTAAAAGTTATGTATTTATGATTCTATATGAATAAATTAAGTAGATTATCTATAATAGTTTTGGTTAATGAAAATATAACCTGGAAAGTATAAATGCTGACGTGATCTTCATTTTAACATTTCAATTCCCCCGCCAAATAAATCTAGTGACTTTTTTTGGTAACTTCTAGCGGTGTAAATGTGACTTCGTCTAGTGCTGTCTATAGTTTAAAAACACGGTAGGTATAGTTTTACGATGTTGTCTGTATGTGTGTATCTGTGTGTGCCTGTGAGAAAAATTTCTCGGATGATAACTCCAATATTACAATTCTAAAAATTATAATTCTTTTGTTCCTCTTCTTTATATCCATATGCAGAGCTGGTTAGATTTAGATTATAAAGGTCAACCGGAAGTTCCCGTATTTTAAGTTCTTAACAGTTTTTCTTGAAAAAACGCAGTTAAATGTCATTTTTTAACATTTTATATAATTATCAATATGAAAGAATATCTTATTGTCTATACAGTTTGATTATACATTTTCCTTCATATTCAGTAGATGTAGAGTTGAATAATTATAAAGAGATTCGTCAAACTCCGCCCACCACTGCAATCTTAAACCAGTCCTAGTATAAATGGAAAACAGTATAAAATAACATTTTCACAATTTATTTGTAACAGGGGATCACAGATTTTGTAAAGAACACGGAACGCATATAAAATATAAAAGAAAATGATTTGAAATCTAGTTTCCAACCACTGTAAGTAGATCCAATAAGGAAAACTTTGATGTCGCAACCTTGAACTCGTGCGCTATTCACTACACCCTACAGGAAAAATCCATCTTGGACTCTGCCTGGAACTTATGATTTGGAATTGGAATCCAGGCCAAACAGATTAAGGAAATTTAATTTTACAATTTACCCAACGATTTAACTCGCTCACGGCGATTCGTTGCAACAAATCTAAATTTAGAGACGGGATGAAAAGTTCGTCACAAGGGCAATGCTGAACTACGAATAAGTTGCATTTTCATTTCAACTTTCAAAGACTTAAAGAAAAATCTGTTGTCGCCAACACAATACCTCTCGCCATTTCCATATTAGGCTATATAAGTATTGTATTGCACTTCGCTATCGAACCGTCGTTTTATAACAAAAAAAAAATACAGAACTTTACCAAAATATTGTTTTTTATTGAATTTAACATTTAACAGGTCTTCTGCACACATACAATTCTAATTATATCTATTTTTCATTGTATGAAGAAGTTCCTAAATGTCAGAGATTCTTCCAATTCATTAACAAGATTGGCGGTATTTCTGATGGATATATGCATTTTACCTACTATTTTAAATATTTAATTAATAAAACAATAAGAAAGATTAAATGTATCCCAGAAAAAGCTTTCAGAATGTCACTAAAATTTTTGTCACTGAGATCTGTCATTTACAAACTATGTTAAAAATGTTATAAGCATTTGAATTTGTCAACTGGTTTCCTTAGTGCCTTAGCCTCTGTGATGTATAACATTATATTATTCTATATATTATAGTGTCTTTATTTTTAAATCTATTAGATCTTAAGTCTTATAGTTTTTGAGGAATCGTCCCTCCAACATGCAGACTTACATACACACACACATACACAGTACACACATACACACATCCACACACACACACGCGCGCACGCACACACACACACACACACACAGACAGAGAGAGAGAGAGAGAGAGAGAGAGAGAGAGAGAGAGACTTCATTTTAATAATGTTATAATCGGATTCTGGTGACCTTAAATCGTGCTTATTCACTAAAATCTGGATATGCTAATTTTAGCATGAATCCAATACCTGTCTTAAGCCTATGGCACACTTATTGATGAGCATCAGAGAGCATCGATGAGCTCATCAATGAAACAACAGAATGCACCCGTCATCAACGAAAATTATCGGCGCCGCTATTTTCATCGAAGATCATCAATGAAACGAATGTATCTCATTTCACACGTATCTTTTGTGTCTCACGTCACTTTGACTTGTGTCAAACAACAATAAACTAGGGAAATATCAATTTAAAAACCGACAGTGTAGGAACATTTCACTGGTAATATAATCAACTTTTCTTTTTTTCGTCAGAGAAAAAAATTATGTATTTGTCATTGATGAAACACAAAATTATCGATGACGGGTGCGTTCTGTTGTTTCAGCAATAAACTCATCGATGCTCTCTGATGCTCATCGATAAGTGTGCCATAGGCTTTAGCAAGATGTAAAAAAGATAGAGTGTAGAATAATTAATATTCATTTTAATTTATTGAATTTGCTGTTGGTTCTTGGTGAAACATTTTTAACTAATAAGAGGGAAAAAAAACATTCGCTAAGTTTCTTAAGTATACTTAAGAAACTTAGCGCGTGTTCTTACTTCTTAATATTTTTTTATTTTATAAACCCATTAGGTGAAACCCCAACCACAGAAACATTTCATAAAGTATATTATAACTACGAGTCACACAGTAGTGAAACAGGAGAACGTCATTTTATTCAGTTTAATAGAATTCCTTCAGTCGTCTTTTTTTGTAAATGAGATAGTAAGCGGCACATTTGAACAAAACAAGAATAAAACAAAACGCCATGTCGTTGGTAAGAAAAGCGGAACACATCTCCGAGTCGTACGTGGTTCGTCGTCCGGAAATGAAGAAACAAGAACAACTGTTCCGGTAACAGCAGGAGCGAACACGTTGGCATTGATAGCAGCGCCGCTTGCGATACCGGTGACTAACTCAATTACACGGAGGCATTGACAAACCAAACCTAATTAGCCTTCAAATCTAATCATAAAGAGTGGCCTGATGTCAAAGTGCCATAACAAACAATTCAAACTACATTATTGGCCGATATTTTGGTACAGAAATTGCCAGTGCTACTACAAAATATACTATAAATATATTCTATACCTAGGGTTGCCAACTTTACAAAATTACAGAAAAGAATATTTTTTACGGCGATCTTTTTCTGAATTATGTGTAGGTTTTAAAATGTATTAGAAAAAAATCTGTTGTGGCCAGCACAAGACCTTCCGTCAATTCCATGTATTTTGTACAAATCCCATACCAAAAGGTCCTTGGAACAGATTCTATATAATATCATGTAAAAACACATACTATTTTTTACAAATTCCATACCAAAAGTTCAATTGAAAAGGTTCTATAAATCCAATAAAATTATAACATAAACTACACTAAGTAATGTCCTTCCATCTTCTCTTTGGCCTTTCTCTGCGTGTCACTTGCGAGCAACACTATGACATACCAATTTTAGATCCTATACTTTTTTCCATATTTGGTTTTGCACTTGCAACTGACATCTGTCAATTAAATTTTTTTAAATAATTATATCAGCTGTTTCCATGATAAATAGCAAAGCTGACTAATTTCTGAAAATTAATTTCTTTATAATGCTTTAACTCTACATTTAAAATGAATAATCAAACCATATAGAAAAGAGTATTTTATTTAATAAATATAATAACAAAATGTCAAAAAATAATATTTAACTGCGTTTTTTTAAGAAAAACTGTTAAAAACTTCAAATAAGGGTACTTCCGGTAGATCAATTATAACCAAAATCTAATCAACTCTTCATATGGATGTACAGAAGAGGAATACGAAAGAATTATAATTTTTAGAATTGTGGTATTGGAGTTATCGTCAGAGAAAAATTTGTCACACATGGACACACACACACGGACACACACACACACACACACACACACACACACACACACACATACATACATACATACATACAGACATTATCTTAAAAATGGTATATTCGTATTGTAGGGACCCTAAAACGTGCTTATTCATTAAAAACTCACCACCGAATTTTTTGACCAAAGACAATACCTTCCTTACCTAAAGGTGACGGAAGGTAAAAATGCGCCGCAGGCGATTTTTTTTTTAATTTTCAAGGTCAAGCGTGTTTTAATGAGTTATTTCCTGGTTTAAAAATCTGTTATGGCCAGCACAAGACCTCTCGCCATTTCCATTTCATGTTATATAAGTAATGTATTGCACTTCACTATCGAACCGTCGTTTTGTAACAAAAAAATTACATAACTTTACCCAAATATTGTATTTGATTGTATTTAACATGTCTTCTGCACACATACAATTCTAATTATATCCATTTTTCATTGTATGAGGAAGTTCCTATGTCAGAGATTCTTCCAATTCATTAACAAGATTGGCGGTATTTCTAATGGATATATGCAGGTTACATATAATTTTAAATATTAAATTAATAAAACCATAAGGAAGATTAAATGTACTTCCCAGAAAAAGCTTTCAGAATGTAACTAAAACTTTTGATTTTTGACACTGATATCTGTCATTTACAAATTATGTTATAAACATTTGAATTTGTCAACTGGTTTCCTTAGTGTAGTTTCGCCTACTCGAATTATTATATCCCGATATTTTACATATTATAGCGTCTTTATCTCTAAATTTATATAAGATATAATAAAAAATTTAAATGTATCAGATGTAGAATTTTTTTCTTCAAAATGCATAATATCAAAAATTTTCAAAAGATAATATTTCGAAGAATTTTTTTAAAAAACTACTACTTCCGGTTGTTCAATTGTTACCAAAACCTTTTCAGATCTTCCCAGGAATGTCAGATTGAGGAATTCATAGTTAAACATGTCTTATGTCTTATAATTTTTGAGTAATCGTCCCTCCAACATCCACACATCCCAAAAAATGGATATAATTAGAATTGTATGTGTGCAGATGACATGTTGAATACAATCAAATACAATATTTGGATAAAGTTATATAATTTTTTTGTTACAAAACGACGGTTCGATAGTGAAGTGCAATACATTACTTATATAACATAAAATGGAAATGGCGAGAGGTCTTGTGCTGGTCACAACAGATTTTTTTGTTATGGTGGAATACCCCATTCTCCATCTCTAAATCTATAGCAAAAAATATTCAGTGTATCGGATACAGAATTTTTTTATTTATTAATCTTTGTAATAATATCTAAAAATAATATTTAGAAGAATTTTTAAGAAACTACTACTTCCGGTTGTCTAATTGTTACCAAAATCTTCCCATTAATGTCAGAGTAAAGAATACAGACATCATCGTAAAATTGTTATAATCGGATTCTAAGGAGCTTAAAACGTGGTTATTTACTAAAATTGAATATGCGAATTTTAGCATGAATCCAATACCTCTCTTAGCGGAAGGTAAAAATTAAAATGTCCATAGAAAAAGTTAATAGTTTCTAGAAAAAATCTCACTTTTGGGATTGACAAACAACAACAGGTACTAGATGTCAATCACCTCCAACTTCTGAAGACTTCCTGTTCCTTCCAACATAAGTTATTTGGTACACTTTTCAATTTTGCTTTCGTCCTCTCTCTGGCAAGTTTAATGGAATACTTCGGGTAGTTTCTCAGACAATGAAGTTATCCTAAGACAAACACCTTATGAAAACGTAAACACACTTGCGCATTGGGAAAGTATCTATCGAGAAGTGGGTAACGGTAACGTCAGTGGCGTAGCCAGGATTGTAAATTTGCAGGCGCTCAGCATTTTAGTGGTTGTTATTAGGTTATACAAAACTATACCGCAAAAAGGCGCCGCAGGCAATTTTTTTTTTTCATTCAAGGTCAAATGCCTTATAATTGAAAGTTACATTTTTTTCCAGATCACAGAACATTTTAGAAAAGAGAATATATTTAACGGATTGGTGACTTACTTGGATGAACTGTCTAAACTGTAAAAATAAACCTAGAACAATAAATAAAGAGAAGATTCCATAACATCAAGAAAATGGCGCGAAAATATACTGCCTTCAATCGAGAAAATTAAAGAAAATCCTAAAGTAAATGAAAGAGATATTTGTACAGATTATTAGAACATTTTAATGAAATCAGCATAATCAATCTAATTAAAACTATCTCATTCTTAATACTTGATTACAACAATGACAATAATTATTAATTACAAAAATCAAAACATTAATGATAATAAAATTGCGTTATATTTTATTTGGATCTAATAAAAAATTGCTGAAAAGATAATGAATGTGTACTTATTGTGGTTTTAATATATAAAAAGGAAATAGATAATAATATTTTCACTCAAATTAATATTGAATTAAAGCTAGTCGTTCTCTTTCATGAAATACATGAAATTAGCTGTATTTTCTATCCTTGTTGCGATGAAATGAATAAATATGGCGGACATAGGTCATGTCCAGACTCTAATTGTAGGGTCTCTACACTTACACTACACTACTACCCAGCTCAGCAAGTGGCTGGAAGCTGGAACTACGCTTCGACATAATCAAACGGCATCTATTGATAAAATGTGTACCTAACTGTGACATGTCGGAAATGAATAAAATATATTTATTTTCTTATAAGCGCTTTTAGTTTTGGTTACAGTTACACAATGTTCTGTTCTAATATTATTTTTTTAGTTTCCAAATTTTTGCAGGCGCTCAATGGAATTTTGGGGGCGCTCGAGCGCCTCCAAAAAGGGTTCTAGCTACGCCACTGGGTAACGTAGCACAAGCCTTAGGCCACGAGCGGGATACTGGCACTGGAAAAACATTCATCCATCGATAACCAATATTTACTGCCCAAAGCAACGAGAAAAGGTCATAAACTGGAGGCAATTTCAACTACCGCAAAGAGTAATCTACTGTTTTACGAGTACGTGTGTGGAAGTAAGTGTTTATTTATTTAACAACATTTTTATTGAATTTAATTTAAGAATATTTCATTACCTACTTACAACTACAAGAAGGTCACCGTACAATTATTGAGAATAAAATACATGGTACATATTTTTACCTCCCGTACCCTTGGTAGATTTTAGTAAATAACCACGTTTTAAGGTCCCTAGAATCCAATTTTAAAATTTTCAAGATGATGTCTGTATGTGTGTATGTGTGTATGTGTGTATGTGTATGGATTTTGTCTTCGCTCTAACTCAAATACTATCATTCAGAAAATTCTGAAACCTTGTATTTCTATCCTATTCTAATATGAAAAGAAGCCATTAGATTTTGGTGTAAATCGGACAAACGGAAATGGCACTTTACTTGAAGCTCAAAATGGTTTTTCTTCAAAAAATAACATTAAATGCCAAGAAGGCACCAGTTTATGGAGCCGAAACGTTGGGTTAAAATTAATAAATACAGAACATAAACTAAAAAAAAGATAGTATTTTTCCAATTAAATGCCATTTTTTCGCATTTTGTCATTATAAAAAATAAAGAATATTGAATTTTGTACAGGAAAATACTTTTCTATATATTTTACAGATAAATTTAAAAATCATTTTTACCTCTCGCTAAGAGTTATTGGAATCATGCTAAAAATCACATATCCAGATTTTAATGAATAAGCACGATTCAAGGTCACTAGAATCCGATTTTAACATTTTTACAATGATGTCTGTGTGTGTGTGTGTGTGTGTGTGTGTGTGTATGTGTATGTGTGTGTGTGTGTGTGTGTGTGTGTATGGCTGGATGTTGGACGGACGATTCCTCAAAAATTATAAGATATAAGACATGTTTAACTATGAATTCCTCAATCTGACATTCCTGGGAAGAGCTGAAAAGGTTTTGGTAACAATTGAACAACCGGAAGTAGTAGTTTTTTAAAAAAATTCTTCTAAATATTATTTTTTGTAAATTTTTGACATTACGCATTTTGAAGAACAAAATTCTACATCTGATACATTTAAATTTTTTATTATATCTTCTATAAATTTAGAGATAAAGACGCTATAATATATATCGGGATGTAAAAGTCGAGTAGGCGAAACTACACTAAGGAAACCAGTTGACAAATTCAAATGTTTATAACATAATTTGTAAATGACAGATATCAGTGTCAAAAATCAAAAGTTTAGTTACATTCTGAAAGCTTTTTCTGGGAAGTAAATTTAATCTTTCTTATGGTTTTATTGATTAAATATTTAAAATTATAGGTAACCTGCATATTTCCATTAGAAATACCGCCAATCTTGTTAATGAATTGAAAGAATATCTGACATAGGAACTTACTCATACAATGGAAAATAGATATAATTAGAATTGTATGTGTGCAGAAGACATGTTAAATACAATAAAATACAATATTTGGGTAAAGTTCTGTAATTTTTTTGTTACAAAACGACGGTTCGATAGCGAAGTGCAATACATTACCTATATAACATAAAATGGAAATGGCGAAAGGTCTTGTGCTGGCCACAACAGATTTTATTAATAGCCATCCAGTTTATTTGCACTGGAACTAATCGGGACTGCAAGGGGGATGTTCAATAGGAGTCCAATTCAACTAGGTCAATATTTTTCTGTAGCCTTCGATCATGATCAATCACATCGCAAAATTATTCAATTTTATTTAGTGTTACACTGGTTTATATTTGTTTGACCTTCACACTGAAAATTTTCGGTATGGAATTTGTAAAAAATAGTATATGTTCGTGATACAATTTTACTGGATATATAGAATCTATTCTAAGGAACTTCTGGTATGGGATTTGCACAAAATACATCAAATTGACGGAAGGTCTTGTGCTGGCCACAACAAATTTTTAATGAGTAAATATAATAATAATAATAATAATAATAATAATAATAATAATAGTTTATTTATACTGCAAATATACAGAAAAAATCCCAGTTACATATTTACAGTTCCTTATTCAATAATGCAAATACACATAAAATATACATAAAATACAAATACACACATGTTAAAAAAATAAATTAGTAGTTCAATTAAAAACATATCAAAGAAGAGCACGAATACAGTTTTTATTGGAACAAAACACATCTAAGTTTCCTGTTTTAGAACATATTTCATTCACCAGATGAAATGCATGGTTTAATGGCGAGCAAGTGTTATTGACGACATGAAATATTTTTTCTCTAGGTCTTAATACGACAGATGGTGCATAAAAAGGGCACGCTTCTAATAAAGTTGGCGAGTCAATATTAGAGTGAATTATATTCCATATAAAGGTGAAAATGATCATTGTACGCCTTTGTGTCAGGCTTCTAATTTCAAATATATTTAATTGGTCTCTATATGAGATCCTTTTTGGTCCAACATTGAACTGTTTATAAAATAAATATCTCAAAAATCTCATTTGAACTCTTTCAATGTGTTTTTCCATAATTTGGGTCATAGGATTCCAAATTATACATCCATACTCTAATACTGACCTAACCAACGAATTAAATAAAACTATAAGTGTATCTACAGTTAAATTATTGGCATTTCTTAATATGAAACCCAAATTTTTGTATCCCTTGCTAACAATCTCTTTACAGTGATTTTCAAATTTAAAATTAATTTGGAATATCAGACCTAAATCTTTGAATTCATATACACGTTCCAATATATATAAATTTATGTTATAATTATATTCCGTAACATCCTTTTTGCGTGAAAAAGATAAAATTTTACATTTTTTAACATTAAATTCTAGACTATTATCCTTGCACCAGTTGCTAATAGCATCTATATCTTTTTGTACATGAATACAATCCGTTATAGTTTTTATTTCTTTATATAATTTGAGGTCGTCAGCATATAAAAGACATTTAGTATAATTGATATGCTCAGGCAAATCATTTATAAAAAGAATAAAGAACAGTGGTCCCAATAATGAGCCTTGAGGCACACCAGAAGAAGGAATAAATTCCTTTGATTTGCATTTATTATATTCAACGTACTGCACTCTGTCTGATAAGTAAGATTTAAACAACAGTAGTATATCATTACTAATTGCAAATGAATTTAATTTTTTTACTAAAATCTCATGACTAACTTTATCAAAAGCTTTACTCAAATCGGTAAATATTACATCTAATTGATTGTTGTTGTCAATAGCTGACGAGATGTCCTGAGCAATTGTAGTCAAATTGGTTATTGTAGATTTCTGTTTAACAAATCCATGCTGTTCAACGGCTATGACTGATTTTACATGATTATATAACTTGTCGTACAATATTTTTTCTAATACTTTTGAAACAGATGGTAAAATTGTTACCGGTCTGTAGTTTGTTACATATTTAGGGTTTCCAGATTTATATATGGGACACACTCGTCCCAGCTTCAATGAATTTGGAAATATTTTATGTTGAAGTGCAGAATTAAAAATTATGGTTAAAGGTTTCACCAGTATATTTGCACATCCTTTAAGAATAAAACTGGGAATGTTATCTGGACCAGTAGCAGATTTACCATTAATTTCATTAATAGCCTTAAGAACATCTGACTTAGTAATTTTTTTTATTGTGAGTACGTTAAATAAATTATTATTTTCACTAACATTGTTGTTTACATTGATATTTTGATTATCCGAATTATACACTATAATGTCTCACTTGATTAGGGATGTAGCTTAAGTAGTTAGAAAATATAGTATTTGTACTAGAACAAGTTGGGACTGTAAGGAGGATGTTCAATATGAGTCCAATTGAACTAGGTCAATATTTTTCTCTAGCCTTCGATCATGTTCAATCACATCGCAAAATTATTCAATTTTATTTCGTGTTGCACTAGTTCATATGACGTTAGCACTGACTACAAAAGCCAAATCTATTTATGATGCTTAATCTACGTTGAAATAATAAAACAGCTTGCTTATATCTGCATAGATATTTTTGTCCTACATATTAGCTTCTCCTGCAGCACAGATATCATTGATTCTCTCCTGCAGTGCAAGTCCGGAGGAGCGTCCAGCGGCGCGATACATCATCAGCAGGAGGTAGTGTAGAGCACCAGCAGGCGTGCGCTATGCTCTACCGTCTATGCTATGCTCAGGACAGTGCAGCCCTGACATTCATGATTGATGATAACGTCGCAGGAGGCCCTGTACTGTCACTTCACCACAAAAATCGCTATACCATACCGGGTGGCACAGATAATATCACCAAATGTTTACTACCTGACAATAGTATATTTATATTAGATACTAACCGAGACCGAGATGTTTCATTACTATGGAGGATAAAGATAGCCGAAGATGGTGTTTTATTTGATGAAAAGCTCAATTTCATTAAACACATATTACAAACTGTTAAATCTGCCTACAAAAATTTAGGTTTTATTATTAGAAATACACAATATTTCGTTCATATTTCAACTCTTAAGAAACTATATTTCTCGTTCGTAAGAACAAAACTGGAATATTGTCAGCAAGTTTGATGTCCTATATATAATAAATACAGCCATGTTATTGAATCTATTCAACGCAAATTTATTAAATTTTGCTTCTTCAAGCTTCACTATCCTAGTTTTGATACTGATTACAAAGATTTGTTGTGTGAATTTAGTATTGTGTCTCTTGATACTCGAAGAAAAATACAATCATCATTGTTCCTTTATAAAGTTTTGCATTGTATTATAAATGATCCCGTAATCCTAGGTAAAATTCCTTTCTTAGTTCCTAGGCATAATTTCCGATTTAAATATACATTCTACTGTAACACTCCTCGAACGAACTATGAAGTAAAGTCACCTATTTGTATGATTTGTTTAAATTTTAACAATTTACCTGAATATTTCGACATTTTCGTCGGCTCGATTGTAAAGTTTAAAAATGCTTTATATAATTATTATATTCATTAACTACTACTATTCATTACAATACATTATCTTAAACAGCTATATGTATTATTAAGTTCTGAGTTTTTTTTTTGTGTCATTCTATTTAACTACTTGTGTCATTAAACATGTTAAATTTATGTTTTATTACAGTCAACCTGTATTTGGGGTCTTGAACCCTGTTGACTAACAATAAATAAATAAAATAAATAAATAAATAAATAAAGATAGGTATAGCCCGAGATGTAATAAAACTTTTCACCAAGGTTTGTATACTATTTTATTCGCAATCGAAATGAATAATTAATATTTAAATAATAACAGCCCAACATAAATAACATATGTCCTATAAGATTTGACACAAATTTCAACAATTTATGTTTTTACCTTCCGTGAAGATCTGCTGTGGCCAGCACAAGATCAAACCGTCGTTTTATAACAAAAAAATTACAGACCTTTCCCCAAATATTGTTTTTTATTGTATTTAACATGTCTTCTGCACACATATAATTCTAATTATATCTATTTTTCATTGTATGAGGAAGTTCCTAAATGTAAGAGATTCTTCCAATTCATTAGCAAGATTGGCGGTATTTCTTATGGATATATGCATTTTACCTAAGGATGTCTTACAACTCGCGCCCCAGAGCGAATGAGGAAACACGAGACCACTCGGATGTGTAATTTCGAAGAAAAAAAATCTAGCTTAAAAGATATTAGAGAAAAGACGTCTTAAAATTGACCAATCAGAGACCTACACCTTTAACGTGCGTTTGCCGTAATCTTACGTTACTATGGTTTTATACAAATCAAATCTTCTTTAAAATGTGTGGGCGACTGTAGTTTTCGAAAAATGTCAGTGTCAAATTAAATTTGACAAGGTGAATAAAAAAGGCAAATTCTTACCATGTATTCAGCCGCTGATTACTTAGAAATGATTATAATTTTCGGAGAATGTGGACAATAATATTTTCGGTTAACACATTTTACACAGCTGCTACAACACGTTGCACTGTACGATATAAATGATGATCTCGGATGACACCTTCGCTAACCTAAATTTGTTGACAGTGAAAAGTCAACTCTAAAGTGTCAAAATTACAGTAAGTCAAACAAATTTTGTAACTCACTAGTAGTATTTTTAAAACCTAGCAACCAGTTTTATTTTGTAATAATATCATCACACCTCAAGATATCCTTCCGGGATTGGTGGATTAAAAAGTCTTGTAACTCCGTTATGCAAGCAGACGCAAATTATTTTCTTCTATTTGTTGGCAACCTATTGTCGTCGGCAAAGTTTCGTCTGGGGAGCGAGTTGTGAGACACCCTGTATAATTTCAAATATTTAATTAATAAAACAATAAGAAAGATTAAATGTACTTCCCAGAAAAAGCTATCAGAATGTCACTAAAACTGTTGATTTTTGACACTGACTGTCATTTACAAACTATGTTATAAACATTTGAATTTGTCAAGTAGTTTCCTTAGTGCCTTAGCCTCTGCGATTAGATTATTCTATATATTATATTGTCTTTATCTCTAAATCTATATAAGATATAATAAAATTTTTAATTGTATTAGATAGAAAATTTTATGTTCTTCAATATATGTAATAACAAAGATTTTTTCTAAGAAACTACTACTTCCGGTTGTCCAATTGTTACCAAAACCTTTTCAGCTCTTCCCAGGAATGTCAGATTGAGGAATTCACAGTTAAAAAGCAATAAATAATAAAAAATATTGAATCTGATTATTGACAGCAATAATCGTTTTGTCATTTGAGAGTTCATTTTGTTTCAGTTTTGTTTATTTAACTGTCAGTTAAAATTTTAACTAAAGATTGTAAAATTGGCCCTAAAAGACATACATCGCCATATTACTAACCGATAGTAAATAAAAAGTTTTTTATATCTGTCATTTTTGTGTAGAGTAGAATATAATCTCGGATGTAACTTTTATTGTTTAACCCGTAGTTGAAACCTTAAAATCTGTCACGGTCTTTAAATTTTATATGTTCACACTTTAAATTGCGCCATAAAAAGACAATAAAAGTGAAATTAAGTAGTTATTTGGAATTTGGAGAAGATATAAAAATAATTCGTTCGCAGGAAATGGTTGTAGTATACGTTGGAGGAGTAGGTCTGCGTAAAACGGATACGTGTTTGGAACGCACAATGGGCACATGCATTTAGAGCGCGTTTAATTTTCATTACAATCCGCATCTCCAGCTGCGAACCGGCAAAATTAACCGTGTGGTTTACAGCGGAAAATAATTCGCTCCAAGCCAGTGTTTCCCAAAGTATCGTACGCGAAAGGTTTTCAGAGCAGAAATTTTCTTTTTCAACACTATTCCAACTACGCACCAAACGACGGTAGTCGAACACGATTCAATTTGTATCGGAGGAACACTTCTTAGTAACGCAACTTCGACGTTATGCGATTTCGGTATTACGAAGTGTTCCGATACCCTGATTACCCAACTAAAATTTATGGGGGATATCACCATTTTTACCTTTCGTCACCTTTTGGTAAGGAAGGTATTGTCTTGGGTGGTGAGTTATTAATGAATAAGCACATTTTAGGGTCCCTAAAATACGATTTTATTAGTTTTACGGTGTCTGTATGTGCGTGTGTCTGTAAATGTGTGTGAGCGTGTACGTGTGTGTGTGTGACAAATTTTTCTCCGACGATAACTCCAGTACTACAATGGGGAAGTTTAGCATGGTAAAAATTCTACATAACATACTATTTTCTCACAAATATAACACAAATGACTGCTGAAATTTAAATTAAAATTATTGCTCCATTTATTTATAATTAATATTTTTTGGATAAACTTTAAGCACGTCACAAGTCAGTTATGTGCAAACTCAGACAGAACAATGAAATCGAACCACTTCAACGTAGGTCGTAACAAAGCGTAAAAGCGCTTCACTGGTAACCGCAACCGCGTGCGTCAGTGTATAAATCGACATACGTTGCGCCAAGCCCCTACCGACGTCATCACAGCTTAAAATCGGCTTTTCCGGAAAATCTGGGCATTTTTGGAAAAAATAAAACATGTTACATCATTTTTCAAGTCATTTCCCATGGAATAAAAAATTTTTAAAAAAATTGCTAAACTTCCCCATTCTAAAAATTATAATTCTTTCGTATTCTTCTTTACATCAATATGAAAAGCTGATTAGATTTTGGTTACAATTGGTGAACCAGAAGTTCCCTCACTTGAAGTTCTTAACAGTTTTTCTTGAAAAATTTCTTGACATTTTATGTAATTATCAATATGAAAGAATATCTTATTCGCTATACTGTTTAATTATATATTTTCCTTCATATTCAATAGATATAGAGTTAAGTCAAGTATAAAACCAGAGATGGACAGTGTAGGATCAGCAAGTGCTATAAGTGATAGAGAGCAAGTGACTTGCAGTTGCAGCCTCGCCTCAAAATTGAAACTTACAATGCCAAAAGTACAAGGAAGACCAAAGAGAAGATGGAAGGACTGTGTAGCAGAAGATTTAAGAGAAGAAGAACTGCGTGAAGAAGATGCGTTGGACAGGAATGAGTGGAAGAGAAGAGTAGTAAACAGCGACCCCTAATAAAATAGGGAAAAGCTGAAGAAAGAGGAAATAACAAGTGCAATTTACATAATGTACGTTCGTATTTTAATTTTATTGGATTTATAGAATCTTTTCAAAGGAACTTTCGGTATGGAATTTGTTAAAAATAGTGTTCGTGTTACAATTTTACAGGATATATAGAATCTTTTTCAAGGAACTTTTGGTATGGGATTTGTACAAAATACATCGAATTGACGGAAGGTCCTGTGCCGGCCACAACAGATTTTTTTTTATCAAACTGTTTTCATTATGGACCTAAATGTTCTTGAAATATTTGCTATTATTAAATTATAAATAGAAACATAAATGAATATTATAACAATATATAAGTCTACATACATTGTAATTGCAAGTGTATTTAATTATTAAGTTTATAGCAAAAAAATTATGTTCAAATAAAAACTGTTTGAGAATTACAATACAGGAATGTTAGCCCCTCTTTTGAAATTTGTATTTCTTAACTTCCGTTGGTCATAAAACCCGCCTCCTAACACGCTATTTGTTATTTCTTTACGAATATTCATTATTCAGGATATACTTTCGTATTTTTTTAATAATTTCCCTTAAGTCGATTTTTCGATTGAGCTGGAATCCAATATTGTTAAGCCTCAAAATTAAAATGAATACAATAGAGCGCTCCATTATTTTTTTTTATTTTATTTTATCTAATATCACGTTGGAAGAATTGTCAGGTTATGTTATATAAATATGAACACAGTTTGAGAAATACTGGTGTAGAAACATTTAACCTTTATCTCATTTCGACGCAAGTAAGTGGATTTTTATTGCTACTGAAAACTATTTTAATGAAATTAAATCCTCATGAAATAAAATGAAATGATAGAACTGACCGTCAACATATTACACTTTAATGACATAAAGAACCAATTGTCACATTAAATACAAACTCTACTTTATTACAGAAATACATACAATGGATTTTTCAACAATTTTTTTAAATTTTAATCTAAATAAAAAAATGTTAGACCGCTAGATTAGCAGCAAGTGCAAGGAAATATGGACTGTCCATAAACAAACTTAATAGATAAAAATTAATGATCATTTATAATAAATAAAACACTGCACATCCACGATTTTTTTTTTCCTTAACTATTCGGACCGAGTGGGATCACGTAACTGTGAAAACGATATTGCGACTGTCGACAAGTGAAAATGTGATCACGTAAATAGTGAAAACCGAAAACGATATCGTTTTAGAATGAAAAAAATGTGAATTCTAGTCGACACTCTCAAAGCATGTGAAAACGATAGTCGTTTCTTACGTCTCTTTTTATTTCATACATTTGGGTATAGGTATATCCTTTTCTTATTTACTTGCATTTAAGTAAAAGAATGTAGTGAGCAGTGAGTTGAATTTGACGTTTTGGAAAGCATGAAAGAAATGTCATTATAAATGATTTAAAAATAAATTAATATTTTAAATTTGAAAGGTATTTATTTAGTAAGGCGAAAATGAAATAATTGTGATAAAATACGATAATTATAAAACGAAAATTCATTACAAGAATGAATCTAAGAAAAAAATTCATGAATATTTTAATAAGCATGTTGCGAAGAACCAAATGCTTATGATTTACTATATAGGTATTTTTACTCTTTTGAAATCTATGATAGAATATTGAAATCTTGGTGATTAGATATTTTCCTATTTCTACTGAAATTTCCCTGATTTACTATCAAAATTTAGTACTTGATTTAGTGTAAGAATTACCCAAAAGAAATATTTTCTAGCAATATTCATATTCCAATAACTGTCAAAGTGTTGATTACAACAAAGCATATTTTGATTGATTACAAGAATAAATCCAAGAAAGAAAATTTTGTTTATATATTATGCTATTGCATTCTGCGAAGCATGAAATATAACGATTCTAGCTTGTGTTTTGTGATTAATAATTTGTAGTTTTTACACAAAATTAAAATTTATGAATTTATCATTTTCCGCAGCCCGTCGAAGGTTGTGCGCCGTTATTTAAATGTGGCCCATACTTTATTTACTTGAAATACAAAACTTAGTAAAAACTAGATTACTTTAAAATAACAATCTTGTATACTTTCAGTCTTAAGGTCTCTTGAAGTTTTAATTATACCTATATTTAGAAATATTTCTTTACTTCATAAATTTTTCTTCTGGAATATCAAAAGAAACAAAATTGGTTATGGCATCTGTAACTAATTGATAATTTAACTTGTGTCCTTCTTCAATTTTTGTGGTATTGCTATTATGAACGAAATAAAAACGAATGGTGAGAATAATACGTTCTGACAGATTAAAAATTTTAATGACATTCATATAAATTATCTGTCAAAACTACTACGTAATACAAAAACATTAGTCTATAAACGATATCGTTTTCACAAAACGTAGTCACTTTACGGAAATAACCGAAGTTGAAAACGTAGTGAGTGACTAATTTTACGTGATCGCTAAGGAAACGAATATCGTTTTCACTTCTCGATAATCGCAATATCGTTTTCACTTTTACGTGATCCCACTCCAGTGACGAGTACCATAACCAATATATATTATATAATCCAGGTAAAACAATGTTAGACCTCGATTTCTTTATTTTTCAGGTACAATTTAATACATTGTCCCTCGTTTTTAAAAGGGAAGGCAAAGTGGCACATATGTAGATGTCATCTAATCATTTTAAAATAAGCATCGTGTAACTGCTTGTATTTCTGAGAGTAAAACAAATATAAAATGAAATGAAATAGCAATTAATCTAGAACTAGAACGGTATTTAAACTGCAATTATAAACGAAAGGATTACTCTGCAAACATGCATGAATTCAGAATGTTCTCTACACCGCTGAAGCTGAACTATCATACAAATTTGAAAATTAAGTTAGAGAACTAAAAGAGAATACATATTAGGGCTGGTTTATAATGAATTTTATTTACGAATTTGCAATTTATAATTTAGATTATGAAATATAAACTCACTTAAAATGCATACGATGGTTTATCAACGATTTCAAAATTCAGTAATTTGAAATTTAGATTTGAAATATAACTATATTTTATATTTCCAAATGTAAATTTTAAATTTGACCAATCAAAACTATGAAACAGGGCGGTAAGGTGTAACTTTGCTTCATCCGTCAGCTGTCTTCTCTGTTTGTGAGTTGTTGAATTTTTGACACAGTATAGGAAAGTAAGGAACAAATTGATAATTTTTATGGTTCCGAAACGTTGGGTTTTAATATTAAATAAATACAGAACTTAAACTAAAAACAAGGTAGTATTATTCCAAATTGATAATTTGTTTTTTGAAAATAAGCAGTATTCTCGAACATCGCAATTTGTACGACAAAGTAAATGAAGTACAATAATAAAAACGTTTGCTTCGCCCTCGGGTTACAATCTTGGCGCTAGGTCAATAATGATCTTCTCAACCGTGGTTTATATACTATTTTTTGCACTACTAGCACATAAATCCTATTTGAATTTTTTTATTGATAATAATCACTTTGACATGAATAACGGGGTATTCCGACATTTTTTAAAAATATTTTTTTACATTAGTACAGACCAGTAGGACTCTGAATATCTAACTTTGATGCAATGCATGCAACACATGAGATACGAAATTTAAAATTTTTTATCGCTATTCAAATTTTCTTATCATGCCGCGCTTATGACGTCAACTAGATGGTGACATCTGCAACGAACTTCAGCGCCAAAATCCACATGTTCATGACAGCCATTTGTTTGTTTACATATGATTTTAGTAGCAGCGTGTATTTCGGTGTTTGTCCTGTGTTTGTTTATGGTAAAAATAGGACTAATAATTATAAAGTGGATGAAATATCAAACAAGAAATATACCCGCGCGTGTTAACTACTGGCACCATCTGTGTTTTTAAAGGAAAATATTTACTTTGAAATGAGCAACAGATTATCAACATCACAAATTTCAAGGACGTTTATAGAACTGTAAAAATTCCAATTTTGTAACATTAAATTATGAATTAAATCTTTTTATTAAACATGTTTTATTATATTTTGGTACTATATGAAGATGGAAACTATAGAAAAAAGTTATTATTTTGCATTAATTCCATACCACCGGAATACCCCATTACGTTACTTGCTTGTTAATATTCACAAAAACAAAGTAGGCTGCATTTGTTTTTATATCTGACGTTTCATTCATTTCGCTGGTTTGTTAACCTCACTTATGAGCCTTGATTTGTTTGTGATTTAATTATTCAATAAAAACACTTTGTGCCGTTACAGTCAGCAGCGTAATTAATTTATTATTATTTTTAAATAAATCTATTGTATTGAAATGTTTGTACCTACATCTACACGTTTCACATTTTCACCAAAACAGGACAGTGGCCAGGCGAGGCGGGAGCGTAGGTCAATTTAAAATTAAGCGGCAAATTTAAATTATATACTTAACACCTTTCTTGAGTTTAATGAGTTAAATAATAATTGAATTTGGAGGCTTGAGTTTGATTGAAAGGTGACAGTTTGCATTATACACCTAGGTTAATAATAAATTATTATCGACCTAGGTTACCATGGTTACAAGCAAGCGGTAGTGAAAAACAATTTCTCATGCCAAATAAAGATAAATAATAATGAATTCCTAGGCTAGTAGTGAAAAAAAGAAGTTTACAATAAAATTCGTTACAATCCCCACCTTTTTAATAAAATTTACACCCTTTCATTACCCATTTCAAGCTTGACAAACGCCAACAATGTTGTTGTAATTTAAGACGTTTGTCCTTTCTTTTCAGATGGTTAACCCTATTCAATTCCGTAGAACACGACATGCCGGTTCAACAGGTGTTGTTGGCTTGGAGAGGCTTCATTTATCGATAGCCAGTGCCAGTGTTCGCCGAGTCGGGTCCCAGGACTCCTGGGTGCTATCTCAACGCCAACTCTCTCACTCACTCACTCACTCACTCACTCACTGCTTTTATTACCTTCACTATACGACTACATTCCCAGCAATTCACACTACATATAACGTCTATTACCCACAAGATATATGCGAGTACACTAACTCGATTAGAAGATAATCAGGGGATGAATTTTAACTAAAAAAGTGGCCACGTTACCTTCCGTCAATAGACACTTACAAAATTGCAATTTGCAAGAGCGCCTCTAACGGCAAAGCATAGAAATCAAGGTTGCTATGGTTACCCCGTCCAAACAAAGACCTGTCATCAGCCGTAGACTCTACACTCTAGACATCGTTTTAGTTGAATAATCGAATGATCTTCAATATTATCAAACAAAAAAGTTGCCCCAGACACATCTTCTGGTTTTAAACTCATTTTTATTAAACACAACGTACAAATCACAACAAAGAATTAGGTTTAACACTGAATAACAGATGCGAACACAATGACATAGGAACAGGGAACGACGCAAGACAACGAGGGAGGTTTGTTTGGATGCATGATATTCTATCTCTCTCTTGCAGTAACGTCAATTTTGTAAATGTCCCGTACCAAGCTTTGATGTATGTTCCAAAGGCCGCCATATTGTCAAAGGTGCATAAGCGGTAAATTTAAATAAAATTTATTAATTCTTGAATTTAGAATGTACTCGAATATTCTTAATATATTTTTAAAAAATCTGTTGTGGCCAGCACAAGACCTTCCGTTAATTTGATATATTTTGTACAAACCCCATACCAAAAGTTCATTGGAAAAGATTCTATATATCCAGTAAAATTGTAACACGAACATAATACAGAAAGTTCCTTGGAAAATATTCTATAAATCCAATAAAATTATCACATGAATATACATTATGTATACAGTATACTCATATATAAATACTCTAAAAATGCGTACATTTACGTAACATTCTCTTTACAATTAAATAATATTACTACCAAGTTTATATCTCTACCCATTTTTGACCTATTGCCCCAAAAGTCAATATACCCCACATTTAGATAAAAACTTCAAAATTTTAAAAAATCTAATTTTTATGTATCTAGATACTTCTCAATGCGCTGATTTCAAATTTTGAAACCGCAGATCGCTATCTCTTTTCGTTCTCGAGATATTTAGATTCAAAATTTGGCTCAAAACTGCCCATTTTTGGGTAATAACCCAAAAATGGGTCGAGATATGAATTTGGCGACAACACCATTCGATTCTACGAGCAAAATTACATAAGTACACGAATTTTCAGAATTTTTGAACACCGCATACAATCTCTAAAACAAAATAACTGAGACCAAAAATCGCAAAAATCTAAGGTGTACCCCTTACGATTTTTTCAGATTTTGGACATTTTCAGGAGTTTTCAAGCTTTTATTCATAAAAAATGAACCGGTTGGACAAAGATTATGAAACTTGGTGTACTTATGTATTTTTGTCCGTAGAATTGGATGGTGATGTCGCCAAATTCATATCTCGGCCCATTTTTGGGTTAATACCCAAAAATGGGCAGTTTTGAGCAAAACTTTAAATCTAAATATCTCGAGAACGAAACGAGATATCGACCTGCGGTTTCAAAATTTGGAATCAGCACATTGAGAAGTATCTAGATACATAAAAATTAGATTTTTGAAAATTTTGAAGTTTTTATCTAAATGTGGGGTTTATTGACTTTTGGGGCAATAATTCAAAAATGGGTAGAGATATAAACATTGTAGTAATATTATTTGATTGTAAAGAGAATGTTACGTAAGAGTACGCGTTTTTAGAGTATTTGAACAACTGTATGAATTTTTAAAAATAAAAGTATTGAACATAATAATGGATAAATACTATAAAAAAGTTCCTTGGACAAGATTCTATATATCCAATAAAATTATAACACGAACACATACAGACATCATCTTAAAAATAGTAAATTCGTATTCTAGGGACCATCAAATGTGCTTATTCATTAAAAACTCACCAACGAATATTTTGACCAAAGACAATACCTTCCTTACCTAAAGGTGACGGAAGGTAAAAATGTACGCATTAACAAAACATTCAAAAATTTATTATCGCCAGCACAATACCTCTCGCCATTTTCATATTAGGCAATATAATTATTGTATTTAACATTTCTGGTACACACAAAAAATTCTAATTACATCTATTCTTTATTTTTCAACTCATTCTATGAACAAGTTTCCTCCTACTCTTCTAAATTTTCGAAATTTTTCCAATACTAGCGAGATTGGTGGTATTAATAAAATTTGAATTGTTTCCTAGCCTTCACCCAAGAAAATTAAAATTCTTTCTTGAAAATTTTATTAGAATTTGGATAGAATGCCCACAGGATTTTAACATCTTTTAAACAAAAATGAATTAATTTTTTAAGTTTATAAAGTTCCCAGGAGCACTGTTGTACGATCTAAATGTCAACTATTTAAGTTTTCTCTTCGGACGTGCGGTAGGTACACACCTTAGACCAGGAATAGAGGGGAGACAGGGCATACTATGTATTTCGCCGTAAGAAGACTTTCCAAATCATCATAGCGACTTTCGACCTTATTGAAACGTCAAAGTCAGCTGCAATAGCCCAATCGACCAGATGTGTTACATACGTGTGCAGAAAAAGTTTTCAGAATCAACAAGCGTCACCCAACGTTATCAATCATTATTTTGACTTCTGACGTTCTTGAATACATACGTCTTTAGTTTGATTCATAGTTTTCTTAGTTTTAAATTGTTTTATTTATGTTATGGATAATCAAGTGTTTATTTAGATTTGGTCAACTGTAACATAACAATATTTAACTGGTCGACTAGCGATTCCAGCTGATTCAATAAGGGTCAAAATCGCAGAGATGATTTGAAAATATACGCGTGAATATGCCTTGTCTCCCCTCTATTCCTGGTCTAAGGTACACACATTCTTTTAAAATTGTTTCCTGCCCTATCGTGGGAATTAGTTATTTCACGCACTTGCTGTTTGCAAATACATATTTCCCGAAGAATATACTTTAAACTCAAGATATTTCAGTACCTTTATTAATTTAAAATTTACTTAACCTTACCAATATTTTATTGGTAAATAATATGAATTCAATCAGTACAAGTCTGCAATAAGGCACGACTGGAATTCAAAGTAAAATACAAAATTTAATTAAATTTAAATTATATGTAGCTATAACATGATATCCAATACTCTTGGCTTTTTTTTCAAAGGGGCCCCAAATTTTCCCGTATTAAATTCCATAGATTCTATTTCTTTTTCATTTTTATCGCATACTTCTAATACAAGAATATCATAGCCATGAATATAAAAATGTAGTGAAATATTTGAAATTCTTCTCAACTTGACTTGAACACGAAACTTTGATGTGATTCTTTTGAAATATTGGTGTAATAAGATATAAAGAATAAAATTGATGTCGAATATTGTATTGATTTTAAAAACACATTAATAAAACAAAAATTATTTCACTTACCAATTATGCTGTTTTCCCAATCCTGCAACAAACAAAATATTGTTAATAACGTTCATTATAAATTTATGTATAAAAAGTCTGCATTATTTGTTTTATACATGGTTAAAAAAAATCTGTTGTGGCCAGCACAAGACCTCTCGCCATTTCCATATTAGGCTATATAAGTATTGTATTGCACTTCGCTTTCGAACCGTCGTTTTATTACGAAAAATTACAGAACTTTACCCAAATATTGTTTTTTTATTGTATTTAACATGTCTTCTGCACACATATAATTCTAATTATATCTATTTTTCATTGTATAAGGAAGTTCCTAAATGAGTGAGATTCTTCCAATTCATTAACCAGATTGGCGGTATTTCTAATGGATATATACATTTTACCTACAATTATAAATATTTAATTAATAAAACAATGAAAAAGATTAAATATACTTCCCAGAAAAAGCTATCAGAATGTCACTAAAACTGTTGATTTTTGACACTGACATTGATATCTGTCATTTACAAACTATGTTATTATGTTTATTCTATTATTGTACTACAACTGATGATGATTGCAATGCAATCGAAATGTACATTTTGCAAATATAATATAATTTGTGAAGAAAGGTTTATTATTGTATTTAATTTATGTTATAGACATTTGAATTTGTCAACTGGTTTCCTTAGTGTAGTTTCGCCTACTCGACTTATTATATCCGGATATTCTACATATTATAGCGTCTTTATATCTCTAAATTTATAGAAAATATAATAAAAAATTTACAGCCCGATACACAAAAAAGTTTAAGCTAATCCTCATTTTTAGATTAGCGAATTCTACTCTAATTTTAACAGTTTATTTCTTAAAATATAGTCTAATCTATTCCTATAGTATCTACCTTTTTTGATAATATTATGAAGATTAAATTTTAAATACCGGAATAGAATAGAATTCACTAATCCAAAAATGAAGATTAGCTTAAACTTTTTTGTGAATCGGGCTGTAAAATGTATCAGATGTAGAATTTTGTTCTTCAAAATTAGTAATATCAAAAATTTTCAAAAAATAATATTTGGAAGAATTTTTTTAAAAAAATATTACTTCCGGTTGATCAATTGTTACCAAAACCTTTTCAGCTCTTCCCAGGAATGTCAGATTGAGGAATTCATAGTTAAACAGGTTTTATGTCTTATACACACACACACACACACACACACACACACACACAGACATTGTAAAAATGTTAAAATCGGATTCTAGTGACCTTAAATCGTGCTTATTCACTAAAATCTGGATATGCGAATTTTAGCATGAATCCAATACCTCTCTTAGCGAGAGCTAAAAATGAATTATTAATTTATTGGGATGAAGATATTGAAAAACATGTGATTTTTAGCACGATCCCTATACCTCCCTTACCAAGGGTAGCGGTAGATAAAAAGAGACGAATTTAATTTATAAAAACTTTTCAATTCAATTGCAGCGGGTAAATGAAAAGACAAAATTGTGGGAATTGAAAGAAGTATAGTTATAAGGCCTGAGCACGGCAGACTGCAGCACAGCGGCACGGAAACACGTCTCCGGATATTCCGGAAGGCACCATGGGGACTACTCCATGGCAACGACTCTCCACGGGCATTAGTTTGAAACTTCTACCGTCTTTATAGCAGCTTCAAACATTGTCTTCTGCAGATAAATACTTTCAAATTAAATAGACAATGATCGCAGATTAAAGGCTGGGTTATGTAAGCTGTAAACTTATGCATTTACCTTAGCATTAAACTTTGCATTAAACTTTACATTACGCTGTTCGGTTCACGTACTTCTTAAGGCAAACTAATAAGAGCAGGCCGGTAATGTCACCTTTTGTAAAATCGACACATCTTTTTTATCATAAATATATCTACATTATTAAAATATCTTTCAGAACTCATATTATTAATTGGAATAATACTACCTTTTTTTAGTTTAAGTTCTGTATTTATTATTTAAACCAAGGCATCGAACTCGAACCTGAACCGAACCAAAACCGGAACCAAACCATAACATTTTAGGGAACCCAAACTGAGAACCGAACCTCAGATATATTTTTAATTGAACCTGAGTCGAAACCGAACCGAGTATTAAAATTCAGGTTCGGGGTTCAACTTCGGTTCAATTTAATTTTTAGTTCGAAAAGTAAATACCAGGGCATCGAACCTGAACCTGAACCGAACCAAAACCGGAACCAAACCGTAACATTTTAGGGAACCCAAACCGAGAACCGAACCTCAGATATATTTGTAATTGAACCTGACTCGAAACCGAACCGAGTATTAAAATTCAGGTTCGGGGTTCAACTCCGGTTCAGGTTAATTTTTAGTTCGAAAAGTAAATACTGCCGATAATCGACGTCTTAGGCGTTTGCGTTGCTGTCTGGGCTGAGTTTTCGTGAAAATTGTGTACGTTTCTTATTGCGTTTTGCGTAAATTCCGGCTCTCATTTTACATTATTTCGAACCTGAACCGCGAACAAAACCGCAATTTTTTTTAATGCTTGAACCAGAACCGCACCAGAACTCATCTTTCAAAAAACAAATTAACCTGAACCTAAACCGAACCCAGTTTTTGGCGGGATCGATGCCCTGGTAAATACAGCCGATAATCGACGTCTTAGGCGTCTGCGTTGCTATCTGGGCTGACTTTTCGTGAAAACCTGAACCGCGAACAAAACCGCAAATTTTATTAATGCTTGAACCAGAACCGTACCCGAACCCATCTTTCAAAAAACAAATTAACCTGAACCGAAACCGAACCCAGTTTTTGGCGGGTTCGATGCCCTGATTTAAACCCAACGTTTCGGCACCATAAACTGGTGCCTTCTTCAGGGGATACATTGACATAAATATGTGAAATAACAAAAACAACAAGTAACCAAGGTAACAAGAAATGTTCATAAATGTTACCTTTTTTATGTATACAATTTTCTAGACAATATATGCATGCCCGGCAATAACATGGACGGCGAACATGCATCTTCTCAGGAAAAAATCTCCTTTTGCCAGAGGAAAAACCGTCCCAAAAACTGGCAGAGAAGTGATCTGTATAACTCAGAGACGCTTTATCGGTAGCGAAATACCGCAGCCGTACTCTTTATTAACAGATGTTAGAAAAAGTTTAGAAAAAATTGTATACATATTACAAATTACAACATATTTAATATTGGAAGCCATGCGCGACTAAGTTCTAATCCGTCACAATGATTGAGATTGATATTTCTTGTTTTATAAATCTCAATGGCTTCTCTAATTAATCTGTTGTTAAGTCGAGTAAGTCTTGCAATTATTTTCGTATCTTCAAATTTAATTTGGTGGAATTCTTCCAAGGCATGTTCTGCAACGGACGATTTCTCAGGCTGGTTCAATCTGATCGATCGATGATGTTCGCTCAATCTTGTAGAGACAGTTCTGCCAATCTGGCCGATGTAAACTCTCCCGCAGACACATGGAATTCTGTAAATCCCTGATGATTGAAGAGGGATGACGTCTTTCACTTGTTTCAACATATGACGAAGTTTAACATATGGTGAAAACGAAATCTTCATGTTCTTCTTACTAAGAATTCTACCAATCTTGTCCGTTACGTTCAAACACTTTCAAGTTACAAATTTACAAATACACATATAATTTAATTATTTACACTAATGGAAATGTAAGTATGGTATAATTACTTTAAATTCACATATAATTCACAAACATTATCTTAAAATGTCACAAGCTTCCAAAGATCGCCTACGGCTCGCACTGGAATATGCTTGCTCACCCAGTAAAGTATCACTTTCAGGTCTTGTTACGTAAATTACTACCTATATTATCAAGAATACATTTTTTTGTAAAATAAAAATAAAAAAGTTTTTCCTCTTTGGAACTCGATCCGTAGACATACTGTATATTCAATCACTATAACTTGTACCTTTCAATGCTTCCTCAACCATTTTATCTGCATACACTCTGTTGGAAAGATAATTAATATGTACCGATGGTAAAACAAAAATTCCGTATGTCCACAACGTAAGAAAAAGCTTTGCCGTGCAATTAAAATGCGGTGTGCAGTGTTCATATTATGCAAACGAAACCACAGACAAGATTACTGGGGATTTTATACTTAAACCACGCAGCAAGCCCGCGAAATATTTACTTTAAACTGCATTTCTGTTTAGAGTTTAGAGTGTAGCACAAAAAGGTTCATATAATTTACCACTGAGCAAAAATAAATGGCAGAATAACCATTAATGTAGAAATCCGTGTTTATGAAGTTTACATGAAGTCTAGAGCTTCTGGAACACAAAAACAAGACAAAATTTTCAAGTCAAAGTAAATGCAATAACTAATGAATTACGGACAAGTTTTATACTACAATTAATAAAATAAACGCATTTTCAGTTTCAATGTAAAGACAATATTATGTAGTTAAGGACTCTTAGCTTCTTACAACAGGTTTAAGGACTTAAAAAAGTTGTATCAGCTTTTCTTAACATCGGTATCGGTATATAAAGTTATTTACTAAATGCTTATATCGTAGAATTGGAGATTGTACCATTATTTTCAATTTTTAATAGTAAAAGTTGCTGAAATAGTTATTTACATATAGAGGGTCGAAAGAAAAGGTTTACGCCTGCGGACGAAATTTGAAGCCCTCCGCTACGCATCGGGCTTTTATTCGTCCAAGGGTGTAAACTTCTTTCGGCCCGAGGTATGTACAACGTTTTACGCACAACTGCAATCAAATGAAATGTTTTAAAATTATTTTTTAAATACATTTAAAGCTTGTTGCTATATAAAAATATTACGTGGCCAGGTGGCCATGTCACAAAACAATAAGGCGATACGTTGCATTGCTAATTTGGTTATATGAATATTTTTTAAATGTCAAACTTAGAGATTTGAGATAATTTCTGAAGTAATTCCTTAAGCAATTCTAAAAAAATCTAGTGAAAATTTAGCGAAACTCATATCATTTTTTAAAAAAGAGTCTTGATTATATTTCCAATTGTATTTTTGACGTTTTGTTTACCAGTAGGTGGGCTTTTGCTGTATTTTGCCGCCCGCCATTGCTACTTTACCGCCCGCAGGGTGTAATCTTTCAGTTTCCGCCATGGTAACTACGATGTAAACAAACAATTTTAAAGCAGATGTGCGTAAAATTATATTCAATGTATTTGTTTCAAGAAAAACTGTTAAAAGCTTGTATAAGTAATACTTCCGGTTATCCGATATACATTAAAAACTAATGAGCTCTTCCCACATTAGTATAGAATGGATATAAAAATTTCAAAATTTTCTGCTTGATAGTATTTGAGTAATGGTGTACACAAGATACACACACACACACACACACACACACACACACACACACACACACACACACACACACACACACAAATGTAATATTTTTACAAAGCAACAAGTTTTAAATGTTTAAAAAAGTAATTTAAAAACATTTCATTTAATGGAAAAATGTTACGTCTTTGGAAGGATCTATTCGTCCGCTGGCGTAAACCTTTTCTTTCCGGCCTATATTCGTAATTAACTAATACAGGTAGTAGTGACAGAAGTGACTAGCGCTTAAAGCCCTAATCAGTTAAATAATAAATAAATAAATAAATAAATAAATATAAATATATCATCACGGCATATTACCTATTTCTAGGTGTGCCAATCTGCTTTGTCGCAGATATCGGTAATGATGATGACATATTTGTACCGTGCGGGCGTTTACCAGGCGTCACCTCACGGGCACTCATTGCTGGCGTGAAGAGTGCACTACATGGGTCACTTTTGTGCCATTTAAAATTCGAAATATTTGGCGCCGGTCGGGATCGAACCCGGGTCCCTCAGGTTCGCGACCAGACACTCAGGCACGCGGCCATGGGACCCCATAGTTAAATAATAATATTATTAATTATAATAATAATAATAAATTGGAATGACAAAAAAGGTTTGCAAAAAGCTATATATGGAGTATTTTACTTTATGGATGCGAAACATGGACCTCAAGACAAAAAAGATCACTAAAATAAAATTTTCAATATAAAAACACTCAAATCAATAAATTATTTGAGTTGACAGAAATGATTTTCCACAACAGAGCAGATTGTCACATCCGTTTTCGTTGGCTGACATTGGCAGGTGACAGTCTTAGTCTTTCCTTTTCAGATCGCCATTTCGCGATCAAGACGAAGTGTGTTCCTTAATATTTTAAGCACGAACTTATACAGAATGTCTCTGAAATAGGAGGACATGCTTTAACAACCGATTCCGGAGCCTAAATTAAGACGATTTAACTAAACTTTCCTATATCTCTAAATACATCATTAAGCTAGTATTCTGATTCAAAGTTCTTTAAATAGCTATTTGTGTATTAAGAGCGCAAAATGCGACATTGTCGATTGAGAGGTCCTTCGTCGCGCGGCATTCTCTCGAAATCGGCAATGTCCATTTGCGCTCGAAACACACACAAGATTTTTTCTACAGTCGCTACAATGGGGTCCTCCACTATAAAAAATAATAAAATGTACACTTTATACTTACAGTACTGCTCAATAAATGACGATTGGCTAATACAAAAGATACGGTTTAAACTTAAAAAGGCTTTTAAATGATTATATCGTTACATTAGTCATCTATTCCATAAAAAAAAAAATCTGTTGTGGCCAGCACAAAACCTTCCGTCAATTCAATGTATTTTGTACAAATCCGATACCAAAAGTTCCTTGGAAAAGATTCTATATATCCTGTAAAATTGTAACACGAACACACTATTTTTTACAAATTCCATATTGCAAGTTCCTTTGAAAAGATTCTATAAATCCAGTATAATTATAACACGAATGTACATCTGTAAATTGCACTTCACACTTCCTCATTCCTATCCCACGCATCTTTTTGACACAGTTCTTCCTCTCTCAAATATTCTGCTACACAGTCCTTCCATCTTCTCTTTGGCCTTTCTTGTACTCCCGGCATTGAAACTGCAAGACATTTGCGAGGGACCCTCTGTCACTTAAATTACTTTCTGATCCTATACTTTTCACTTTGATTTTGCACTTGACACTGATATATGTCAATTAGAATTTTTTGAATATTATCTGCTGTTTCCATATTTTTTGCAAAGCTGACTGGTTTTTGAAAGTTAACCTCTCTTAATCTCTCTATAACTCTATATCTATTGAATATCAAGAAAAACGTATAATCAAATCGTGTAGAGAATAAGATTTTCTTTCATATTAATGATCATAAAATGTCGAAAAATGATATTTAACTGCGTTTTTTCCAGAAAAACTGTTAAGAACTTCAAATAAGGGTACTTCCGGTTGACCAATTATAACCAAAATCTAATCAGCTCTTCATATGGTTGTAAAGAAGAGGAATACGAAAGAATCATAATTTTTAGAATTGTAGTTTTGAAGTTATCGTCGGAGAAAAATTTGTCACACACACACACACACACGGACACACACACAGACACACACACACACACATACAGACATCAATGTAAAATTAGTAAAATCGTATTCTAGGGATCTTAAAACGTACTTATTCGTTAAAAACTCACCATCGAATTTTTTGACCAAAGACAACACCTTCCTTTTGACGGAAGGTAAAAAACCAAAATTAGAGCGTGAAAGCAAGGATTTGTGATGATTTGATGAGTTTTTGTAGCAAAATGTGTGGTTAGTTGTCACGCCTGTCATACTGAAAAAATTGACAAATATTTCAAGGAATTTGTGATTATATAGACATGTATGTGCATTGACTGACTTCTCGCAATTATTTAAGTAACGAAATAACTAATAACTTTATTGTAATCAAAATAAATAGTTAACTAGAGATCAGATGTCAGTACGACTCGCAACTATCATACCGCCATCTGTGTACAATCATTCCTATTACTAAACATAACTGTTCACATAATTTATTTTATATTTAATTTTATTTTATCGTTATTTTCCATTCTTCTTGAGTTTTTATTCAATCTAATCTAAGCATTTTATACTTTCGTTTTTGTAAATGAATGCCCTATTTCATTTTCACAGCAGTGTGGCATTTTGTTAGGTTATGTTAAATACCGACAGAACATATGTCAAATTGACTTGTGAACGTGATAAACGTGTAACTACAGTGCCATTAGTTCCTAACTAAACATTTTCATTAAGAAAGTAGACAAGTGACATTTCTCAACATTGTATACTTAGAAATTTGGACAGCGAGCGTTTTTTCTACTTTGTCGCGCATAAGCGGCAAAGTGACATTTTGCGTTGACAAAAGAGAGCGCAAATGGCTACTTTCTATAGTGACTGTAGAAAAAATATATTTTGCGAATAATAACGGAACGCTTTATTTGATATGAATGAAATTTGGCATCTTTTAATATGGTATTTGTTATTATTAGTGAACCACTAGTGTACGAAACTTGGGTATAATGTCATGACCATGATTGGACCATAATTTTTCAATGGCAACGTAAAAAAGACATTTTGTTTGGTTATGAAATATACCTAATGACAGAGGAGTCATATATCAGATTGACTTGTGGAGGTAGTAAATTGTGTAAGTAACTACAGCGCCATTAGTTCCTGACTAAACGTTCCCATTAACAATGTAGACAAGTAACATTTCTCAGCATTTTATAATTGGAAATTCGGACAGTGAGCGCTTTTATTTTGCGTTGACAAAAGCGAGCGCAAATTCCTACTTTTGTATATAAACTGGTAATAATCACATATCCAGATTTTAGTGAATAAGCACGTTTTAAGGTCACTAGAATCCGATCTAAACATTTTTACAATTGTGTCTTTATGTGTGTGTGTGTGTGTGTGTGTGTGTGTGTGTGTGTGTGTGTCTTATAAAACTATTTAATCAACAGTTAAAATTTAGTTAGCTACTAAACTACTTTAACTGAAGATTTGGGTATTATAAAAGTTTAATGACAAGTAAATCGGCCTATTAAAGTAATTGCGGAATTTCATGCTATTAGATTTAAATCAATTGTTAAAGAAACGTCAAACTGTATTTTTTTTTTTTTTGATTATGTTTATTTTAAAACAACTTGAAATAGGGAACTATTTACTTTTTAAATATTTTTTTAAAGAAATGTATGTGTCGAGTATGTCATCTTTAGAGTCTGTATCATCAGTGTCCTCGGATTCATAAACAGATAATGATGATGCATTTATATTTGCACAAGGTAGGGCACCAAAATTGTTCCGAAATCGCGTACGCGCACCAAACTAAACCGCCGACTACATATCTGTCCTGTCTGAGTCTTTAATCTCGACTGCTTTAAAACAAAATGGTTATCTCTTCAACAGGCATATCTGATAAAAGGTGCGAGGGTGTAGCATCCATAGCTAAATAACAAGACTGCACGTATCATAGGCAATAACTTATATGGTTAATTGTCAAAACAATAAATGTCCACGCGGTTGACATCTAGACTACACAGAGATATGAGAGATAATCTTCTTTCAAAAATTTTATTGTACTTGTATAATCTAATATGGAAATGACGAGAGGTCTTGTACTGACCACAACAGATATTGTCTAAAAATGTTAGCGACATTTTCATACCAAAAAATCTGATGTGGCCAACACAAAACCTCCCGCTATTTAATTTTTGTTAAGTTAAATACATACCTACGGATTTACTAACGCTGCAAACTGTTCCATTGCATAAAACTATTGCTTTATTTACTATTTTCTTTTTAAAATGTCCCTATTATTAATTTGAAGTGATTAGTTTTTTGACAGTGACATTTACTGTCAGTTACATTCATTTGAAATATGAACTATGTAACAAAGGAATTGTGTTTTTCTTAGGCATCGGGACTTGTAAAAAAATAATTTTTAAATTTATCTGTAAAATATATAGAAAAAGTATTAATGTATTCCTGTAGAAAATTCAATAATCTTTAATTTTCATAACGACAAAATGCGAAAAAATGGCATTTAATGGTATTTTTTGAAGAAAAACCATTATGAGCTTCAGGTAAAGTGCCATTTCCGGTTATCCGATTTACACCAAAATCTAATGGCTTCTTTTCTTATTAGAATAGGATAGAAATACAAGATTTCAGAATTTTCTGTATAATAGTATTTGAGTTAGAGTGAAGACAAAATCCCTACACATACACACACACACACATACATACATACATACATACACACACACATACACACATACAGACATCATCGTGAAAATGTTAAATTTGGATTCTAGGGACCTTAAAACGTGGTCATTTACTAAAAAATCGATAAGTGATTTTTAGCACGATCCCTATACCTCCCTTACCGAGGGTAGCGGGAGGTAAAAATTTATACGAATTTAAGTTCTTTATTTAATGTTTTAATGATTGCAAAAATGGTCGGCTTTCCAGTATTATCTATTATATTCTTAAGAGGAAATAAAGAAAAGGAACAGTCACCATTTCCTCTTTACTAAAGATCCGAGGTTTGTTCTTTCCGCCAGCATGGGGTGCCTTGTTCCTTCTAAGGAATCTGTTCTTGGTTGCCGTGTTTCCGGGCTGATTGGGCGCGTTTCCTGTGCCCATCACTTCACTTTTGTTCCATTCAATAGTGATTTTCTGTCATCCGGAATTGTCGACTCGAAGTCATCCAGTGAAAATGTCTCAAATGAATGAGTTTTGGGCAGTCAGCCAACGAACGGACTCTTAATTAGATGGAATTCATTAAAATATGAATCGTAATCAATCCGATCGACAACTCATGCAAACATAAAAATGTCTTATTTTATAAGAAATTACTGTGCTATCATTGTTAAAGTCGGTTAACAGAATTTTGATAGGAATATTGCTTTTTCATATGTATTAGGTACTATACAGTGTCCCACACTCTATGTTCAGTATTGGGCTTCCAAAATTACAATGCGCCACTGGTGGCAGATTTCTGAACTGAGTGAAGTGGACATGTACAAAGATGGTTGTTTTATTCAGGGATTGTATTTACTTGTATACGAATTTTAAAACGCTTTTATCTTCGGCTATTATTATTTTATTCTTAGTAGGATCTGAATTACTGCTAATATAACAGGTAAGTTTTTAGTTTTTAAAAAATTAATGAACAAATTAGGAGATATGCAATTTATAAGTTAAAGTTACGATGGAGTTTTCTCCGAAAATATATATCACATAATATTATGTGGCCTCTATTTATTACTTGCTGGCCTTCCACCATATTTCTAGATGATACACTACAATTCCCAAATCTACAAATAGTATCTAAATCTAAGCAAAGAAAATTGTTCATTATGAAAGGAAAACAATTAAAAGTAAAGCTATGCAGATAGAAATTAATATATGTACAACTACGGCAATGAAATACAATCTAAATAAAGAAAATCAAATGTTTTTTTTATTAAAAAAACTAATATACTGTTAATTAAAATATGACTAAAATACTCTTAACCTACAAATACTTACTAAAATTAACCCTATTAACTAAAATATTATTAAAACTATCACTAAACTGTTACTACAAGAAAGATAAAACTCAATTCTACCGAAATTAACAAAAAAAAAACAATATACTAAATCCGAAATTAAATTAAAAACTACGAAAATTAGTCTCACACCAATTGTACTCTTATGGCAGCCAGCGAAAAATGTACCATTCGTTTGAATTTTGGCGTTTGACGTCAACGCCATCTCTTGATAATTTGGAAGCCCAATAGGGTCTTATGGAGTACCATGTTGCCAAATTTACCTGCTGTTAGTCTACAAGATAGAAAGAGCAAAATATATGCCCAAAAAGTGGTGTACTTCCAGTGAATCTAAACAGCTAAACAGGTGGGTGAAAAGAAAAAAAAAATAAATAATAAACTGGTCAGTTTAACAATTTACAAAAAATATATAAAATACAAACAAAATATAAGTAGGGTATAAAAACATAACAAGCGTAGGTAAATTAATTCATTATCCCAATGTCTATTGATGAAGAATATTTTTTTATGTTTTATGCTATTTATGTCAACATATTAAATGGGGTCCCGTGGCCGCGTGCCTGAGTGTCTGGTCGCGAACCTGGGGGAACCGAGTTCGATCCCGACAGATGCCAAATATTTCCAATTTTAAATAGCACACAAGTGACCCCTGTGGTGCACTTTCCACAACAGCTATGAGTGCCCGTGAGGTGACGCCTGGTAAGCGCCCACACGGTAAAATATATCGTCATCATTACCGATGTCTACATGTGTTGTAGATACTGTCACACCCAGAAATAGGTAATATGCCGTGATGATATATTTATTTATTTTATTTATTTATATTATATGAATTAAAATTATTAAGCATTATTTTTTATTTAATTTATATCTTCTTATTTGATAATTTACTAATATTTAGACTTGATAGAAATACTGCATATATTTTACTTAGTTCATAAGTCTTTATTCTTCTTTATAAAATACATAATATGTATTGATATTATTCGTATAATAATCACATTGAATAATTTATGTAAGGGTTTTTCTTGTAATTTGTGTTTAAATCTTCGTCTTTAGGTTTAGATTATTATTACGAGCAGATTTTAGCTTATATTATATTGTACATTACAAGTTTATAAATATATATATAAAAATCTGTTGTGGCCAGCACATGACCTCCCGCCAATTCCATGTTTAAAATAGCAATGAGCTTTAAGTAAAGTATCACTTCCATTGATCTTTGTAAACAAAATCTACTTTGTTGTTCCAATAAATAGAAAAGTTTGTAATACGAAATTTTGGATTATATTTTGTTAGGGTTTTTCCTGAAAAATCTGTGAGCAAATACCAACTTTGCGAAGTTTTGGATCATTAATATATTTTAAGGAAAGATCGTCACACACACATTATTGTCAAAATCAGCACCAACTTCCTTATGCTCTAAAACGCAATCTGTGTAAATTCTTCGCCGTACATCCATTTCGTAAATGTGTATTTGCAAACTATTATTTGACACTTTGAAATCACGTTTTTATTTGAGAGCTGTTTGATATATAATGCTGCAAACATCAAACTAAAATCGAATTATCCTGTATATCTAATATTTATGTATGTTGGAAAATATATTATTTTTACAAACCTTAATTTAATGTTATTTCTTCGTGACAGTGACATTTGTTTAAATATGTCAAATTTGTTATTAAAGTATTGTTTTTGTTTGACGCAGAGGCAAAGTGATGTACAAAAATAAATTATTTTATAATTCAATATTTAAAGTTATTTCAAGTTATTTACTATATGCTTATCGTAGAATTGAAGATTGTGCCATTATATTTAATTTGTATTGGTAAAAGTTGCTAAAAAATTATATTCAATGAATTTTTTACAAGAAAAACTGTTAAAAGCTTGTATAAATGATACTTCCGGTTATCTGATATACACTAAAAACTAATGAGCTCTTCCCACATTAGTATAGAATGGGTATAGAAAATTTCAAATTTTTCTGATTGATAGTATTTGAGTAATCGTGTCCACATGATCCACACACACAGACACACACACACACACACAGACACACACACACATACATACCTACAGACATCATTGTAAAAATGTTAAAATCGGATTCTGGGGACATCAAAACGTGCTTATTCACTGAAATCTCTATATCCGATTTTTAGCACGATCCCTATACCTCCCTTACCTAGGGTAGCGGGAGGTAAAAATATCGATGAGTATTCTTCTTATTTGTCTTCTTCTCCCGAAGTAATAATTTATAATCTCTCTTTGTATTATACTAAAGACATCTTGTGTATACGATATTTACTTGAAGTCGGCAGAGGAGCAAAGGAGCACGAACATTGAAGATTATTCGCAAATAAGATGTTTGTTTCACAGAGTAGAACTTGTGCAACGATATTTCAGCCATCCAATCACTACTTTCAAGTAACTAGTACTTAGTTAGATAAACAAACTTGTTACTTCACTACCACCCTTTATTAAGTGTCTAATAAATTTCTCCTACGTGTCAGATTACCTCCTGCAGATATCTTACTCGAGGGCTCTATTTCCTATGTTGATATTTCATCAATATAAACAATAAACAACCCTGCTATCGTGTTTTACTAAGATGCTACCTTACTTATTAATAATCAATATAAATCTAAGTGGAAGCAAACAAGAAAAATTGCAGATCTAAAATAATAATATTATACTGTAAAATTTTGGTAAAATAAGATTTTGAATGGCTAGAATCTATCTACCATATTCTGACTCTTTCTGATAGTTTTTAGATATTACTGTTCTTTTTACCTTCCGTCACCTTTAGGTAAGGGAGGTATTGTCTTTGGTCAAAAAATTCGGTGGTGAGTTTTTAATGAATAAGCACGTTTTAAGGTCCCTACAATACGATTTTACTGGTTTTACGATGATGTCTGTATGTGTGTGTGTGTGTGTGTCCGTGTGTGAGTCTGTGTGTGTGTGTGTGTCAAATTTTTCTCCAACGATAACTCCAAAACTACAATTCTAAAAATTATGATTCTTTCGTATTCCTCTTCCTTACAACCCTATGAAGAGCTGATTAGATTTTGGTTATAATTGGTCAACCGGAAGTACCCTTATTTGAAGTTCTTAACAGTTTTTCTCGAAAAATCGCAGTTAAATATTATTTTCGACATTTTATGTGATTATCAATAGAAAGAATATCTTATTCTCTATACGGTTCGATTATACATTTTCCTTCATATTCAATAGATATAAAGTTATAGAGAGATTAACTTTCGAAAATCAGTCAGCTTTGCAAAAAATATGAAAACAACAGATATATTCAAAAAAATCTAATTGACAGATGTCAGTGCCAAGTGCAGAACTAAAGTGGAAAGTATATGATCTGAAAGTGATATAAGTGACAAAGTGTCCCTCGCCAGTGACTTGCATTTGCGGCCTCGCCTCAAGATAGGAACTTATAATGCCAGAAGTACGAGAAAGGCAAAAGAGAAGATGGAAGGACTGTATAGCAGAAGATTTGAGAGAGGAAGAACTGTGTCACGAAGGTGCTTTGGACAGGAATGAGTAGAAGAGAAGAGTAAGAAACAGCGACTTCTAATAAAATAGGGAAAAGTTGAAGCAGGAGGAAGTGTTAAGTGCAATACATAATGTACGTTCGTATTCGTATTAAAATTTTATTAGATTTTAGAATCTTTTCAAAGGAACTTTCAGTATGGATATGTAAAAAATAGTTTGTTCTTGTTACAATTATACAGGATATATAGAATCTTTTTCAAGGAACTTTTGGTATAGGATATGTACAAAATACATCGAATTGACGGAAGGTTTTGTGCTGACCACAACAGATTTTTATTAATAACTCTGATACTGGTTGCACTAAAATTTTGTTGCATATTTATTCTTTTGTTTCTGTATCTCAACCAGAGGCGTCTTATATAGGGGAGACATGAAGATTTTTTATCGTTATTTTTTGACCTATCAACATTTTTTTTTATTTTTACCTTTAAATATTACATGCAATACAAAAATACCCGAAAAAGGTACTCTTTATAAAACTTGATATACGCAGTAGTTTTTGATTACAGTTATGCGTAAAACGTGTTGTACGTACCTTAGGCCGAAAGAAGTTTACACCTTTAACCTTTTCTTTCGACTCTCTGTACGTAAATAACTATTATCTTCGTTTCGATATTGTTGCAGTATTTCTACGCAATATTAAATTAATCCAAGAATCAAGAAAATTCGTTTCCTTTTATGTGTATCCATTTGAAATTAACTAGTTGAGAACATGTTACGTGTTCCTCTTGTGAAATCTTTGTCGATAATAACTTTAAAGACTTACCTTCCATATACCGTTTATATTTTAAAACTTTCATCGTAGCATTTGATGTACAAGTTCTGAAGTTTTTTGCACAATATTATTAAGTTTTAATGAAGTCGTTCAAAACAAAGTCAAAGAAAACGGAATCCATATAAATGAAATTAGGTTCGGAGATTATTATAAAAGCGGTATGGAGCAGCAATATGAAAGTCGAAGAGAACAAAAATAAGAGCAAATAATAAATGTATCGACAGTAAGCGAATATTTGTCATCCGTATTTCATTCTGAAATAATAACCAAAACCTATTTTGTTTTGTTCAATAAGAAAAGCTAATTAGTGTAATTTAAATTTAAAATATCTGATGTGGCCAACACAAAACCTCCCGCTATTTAATTTTTATTAATTTAAATACATACCTACGTATTTAGTAATGATTCAAAGTTCAAACTATATTATGTTTCATTGCATATAACTATTGATTTATTTACGATTTTCTTTATTATTTAATATGTCACTATTATTAATTTCAATTGACGTTTACCTATCAGTTACATTCATTTGAAAAATAAACTGTGTAACAAAGGAATTGTGCTTATCTTAGGCTTCGGGATTAAAAAAGAAAAATGATTTTTAAATTTATCTGTAAAATACATAGAAAAAGTATTAATGTATACCTGTAGAAAATTCAATAATCTTTAATTTTCATAATAACATAAAATGCGAAAAATGGCATTTAATGGTATTTTTAAAGAAAAACCATTATGAGCTTCAAACAAAGTGTCATTTCAGTTTATCCGATTTACACCAAAATCTAATGGCTTCTTTTCCTATTAGAATAGGGTAGAAATACAAGGTTTCAGAATTTTCTGAATGATAGTATTTGAGTTAGAGCGAAGACAAAATTCTTACACATACACACACACACACATACACACACACACACACACACACACACACACACAAACAGACATCATCGTGAAAATGTAAAATTGGATTCTAGGGACCTTAGTGGTCATTTACTAAAATCTCGATATGTGATTTTTAGCACGATCCCTATACCTCCCTTACCAAGGATAGCGGGAGGTAAATCTGTTGTGGCCAGCACAAGTCCTCTCGCCATTTGCATATTAGGCTATATAAGTATTGTACATATTTGACATTTCTGATACACACAAAAACACATATCTTCTTTATACATTTTTATATTATTTAATTCATTCTATTCACTCTTATTCATCTAATGTTCGAGATTCTTCCAATTCATTGACGAAATTGGCGGTATTTCTGATACGTACATGTCATATACTATAATTTGAAATATTTAATTAATAATAAAATAAGAAATATTAAATGCACTTCCCAGAAGAAGTCTTCAGTAATGCCTCTGGCTTTTTGACACTCACATTTATCTGTCAATTACAAACATTTTAATTTTTCAACTTGTTTGCCATGGGCTGCGAAATTCATTTATAACTTATTAAACCTACAGTAATTTATCTGGATTTTTGACACTGACATTTTTCTGACAATACAAAACATTTTAATTTTTTAAATGTTAGAGTGAGAGAACGCAAATTGATAGCCCAAATTACAGTTGTTATACAGGGTGGGGCGCTTAAGACGATCCACCCTTAATAACTTTGAAACGAATTGTGATAGACATACCCGGTTTACACTAAATATTTTAACATCTAGGGGGCCACATTTTAATTTTTTTTTTGTTTTCTTTAATTCACTAATCTCACTCCCACCACCAGGCCCGGGAAACGCAAATGGGAGATACCGGGATAGCATTTTTAGTTTTGCTTCCATACACTAGATATGGCGACACCAGTATCGTTAGTGTGTCAATTTTTTTTCATTTTTTCGTTTGCGCGAATTTTGACATTTGTCATTTTCATTTGAAACAATTCTGACTGTCATTGTGAATATATTTTTTGTATTATAAGTAGTTATTTGTGTGAAAAAACTTGTAAATATTTAAGAAGACAAGAATAAAGTGTTGTGTACCAAATTGTACTGCTACCGGAAAGTGAAAATATATTTTTATATAATTGTATTATTTTATACCAGTAAAACATATTACAAAATCGTATTCCTAGGGATAACAAACTATAGATTTCGACAGTTTCGAACTTATCGGGATTTATTTGTCAAGTGATTGGAAGTTTTAAACATGGATGAATGCTATTAAGTATTGTATCTTTCCTAAATGAAATTACAATGTTTTCAAAAATGCATTTTTTTTACTCATTTTATGTAATCTTTGTAAGACTAATTTGTAGTTGAAGTAGATTTTTCATAAAATACTACGCAATGATAGTATTTTGTGAAAAAAATGCTTCAACTACAAATTAGAGGTTATTAATAAACCAAATATACCAATATTAATTGTAGGTAATGATAATACCGACCGAGTTTTATATTTACGTTTGCTTCCATACACCAGATGGCGACATTGATGTGGTATCGATGCTTAACATGTACGTTTCCAATCTAAAATAGTGTATATGGTCTGTGCCCACCACTCTCAACTTTTAAATCTTAAATGGCAATATACCCCTAGTGACATATCAAATGAAAGCTCTTGAAAAATGCTGTACAGGCATGTCAGTAAATTGATATTTGTCTATCACAATTCGTTTCAATGTTATTAAGGGTGGATCGTCTTAGACGCGCCACTCTGTATGTATATATGTGCTTATTTTTTGTAAAATATTTAATATTTGCAAATCCTTGTGTTTATGTCATGTTTAATTTTATTTTCGAGAGAACACTCATAAAAATACATTGTTTATATCGACATTTTTATGTATAATTTTATTTTTATTTTTACAGAATAAAATGACAACCGTACACACAAATGTTTTGTCTTAAATTCTAAATACAAAGAAGCCTATTTTATTAAAAGAAAAGGTTTTTAATTTCGTTTTTATGTCAAATAATAACCTCATTTCATGCGTCAAATTTACCCAAGGGATAAATGTTAACCGATAAGACGCCATAAAAATGTTATAGCTTTCAACATTGTTATTTCAAAATTAAAATTTTGTCTTGTCGCCAATTTTGTTTGGGTCGGAATTTCACTGATAACGATGTAGATGATGTTTTATACTCTTTTTATTTTTACTTGTTATCTACGAAGTTTCCAGTCGAATGGAGACATTTAGCAAATATTTCGTGTCTCCTTTATTTTCCAAATGGTTCTTTCATTTGTACAATAAAGAAAACGAATACATTCTTTTCTCATAAATCGTAATTTATTGGATTCTCACCGAAATGAAATTGACATTTTTAGTAAAATAACCCTGTGGAAATCTTAACTACACTAAAATAAGTCCTTATTAGCTGGAGTGCTGTAAAATACTTCACGCACGAGAATTGTATCAAATTTTTTGGCCGACGATAATGAAAATCACTTTTTTTAATGAGATAGGTTGTACTTCTGAAAAAGATTAGTTTAAAATACTGGGGTTAAGTCAATTTCCAAATTTGATTTTACTTACCTTCATTAGACTACTTCTAGCGAAAATTTATTTGTAATAATAGACGTTGTTTATGACTGATCATATATTTATTTGCTCATGTTTGCTTCGTAATAACAATAGGTAGGTGTCAATATTTGACATTTCAGCAATGTTCGCCTCGCGTATTTGACAGGTATATCGATCGGTTACTATATCGGTAACGGCGGATTTTTACAATAATGACAGATATCGCTGCTGTGATTTTGATTTATATAAATTAATTTTAAATATAGGAAATGTTAAAGTAAAAAAATAACTTATGTAGGTAGCAGTTTTTTATATGAACTTTATTATAGTAAAGATGATTTCTTTTCTAAATGCCCATAAACGTCCAGTGTATTTTGATTATTTTACCGCATAGTTAGACAGGTTACAACACAGTAAGCGTAAATTGTAGGTTACACTTGCTGTGTATACAATTGTAAAGTTCCCATTACACTTCAGGAGGGCAAAAAGAAAATCACAAAGCGCTGACATGTACAGGTGGGGTTCTTACATTTTAAAACGTGTTTGGTAGTGTCTCATAGATACCTCAAATACATATACATATCCATAAAGAAAAATAAACGATTTGTTTTTAGTTTTAATTTATAAGAAAAATATTGTATATTCAATGAAAATTTAATTAATTCTACCGAAGGAAAATTAATTAAACAATATTCCATATATTTATTTGAATAAATGTATTTTTGATTTTTTTTATATACACTACCACATAAATTAATATCAACCACGAATCCTTTCATATTAATTTCATATTTTAAATATCTTAAACAAAGAGATATTTAATCAATACCAATATTACATTTTAATGTACGAATACGAATTGATAAATTCCAATTATTCCAATATGGTAAATTCATCAATTCATTTGAAACGTTTTCAATTTACAAATATATTGAAATATGTTATACGATTTTGTGAAGGAAATGGATAAAAATTAATTAAATTTCAGCTACATTACTAAAATATTATGCAACTAATGGGGGATTCCACCATTTTTTTTTTTGTGATTATTTGAAAGACGCCATATTGGAAAAAAGTGTAGTCTCTCGGCCTGACGGTGTGTTGTTGTCTGCTCAGCTGTTCACCAAATGGTATTAAAAGGTGTATATTATGGCAAAAAGAAAGAAAAGAACGCTAGTTTTCAAGTAGGTTAATTATTAAATATATTATTGACATGTTGTAAAGGAATTACACGTAATATCTATAATAAGGTTAAAGTAGACGTCGTAACATTACCTTTTTTCTTTTGTACAAATATGAATTTATACTTTAATAATAATTATTTCTAATCGTCGTTGGAGATATATTATAGGTTTCCATTAAAGAATCGTGATTTATTAGATCAATGGGTAAAAATATGAATCTTGGATTGCATTTTAAGCCAACTGCGTCAATGAGATTATGTGCTGAACATTTCTTAACGGATTTATTGAAGTCAATTCTGAAGAAGTTTTACTTCCTGGTAGTGCACCCACAATTTTTGGCATTTTTAAGTCTGCTTGTGTGTCGTGTTACGTAAAGAAAAATGATGAAAAACAATGATCATTTCACATGTAAATATATCATTATTTTTGTATTTATAATTTGCCATGTTATACAAAAAAACTATAATTCATGTGTTGTTTTTCTTTAAAAAATAATATTATACATACAAGTGTCCATATTTTTTCATCATTTTTAATTAAATTATTATATTTGCAATATTATTTAAAAAAATATTGTATTTTGTAAATATCTTACTTTCCTACTGAATATATATAATTCAAATCTATCAAGTAGTAATTTGAATATCCCGCCGTAAATAGGCCGAGAGACTACACTTTTTCAAATATGGCGACGTTCAATTAGTCACAAGAACTTAACATGGGATACGCGATCCACTTATGTATAGAGATCAGTGGAATGAACCTATTATTATACAAATTTAAATACCATTACTTAATCTAAAATATGCCTTCTTCAGATGGTGTAATTTGAAGTAGTTATATCTGTACGAAAAATTGAAATAAAATACAGCATACTTGCCAAGCTAATTATCAAATTTATTGTATAAAATTGCAAATATTCTTGCACATTATCATATAGAAGCCATTAGCCCGTTTCGCTCGTTGCTATAACAAAATGAACCTTCACATCTGAAATCTTGTATTTGTATTTTTTATCTGAATAAAAATAGAGCGCGTTTTTTGAATTTCGCTTCCTGTTTCAAATGAAATTTTTTTTTCTGCGATACAAAATTACATTTTGCTTTTTACACAGCATGTACCTTCATAAAATATTTTAAAAACAATATTTTTACTCATTTTATTAACATAATTTTACGAAATATTTTTGTGTATATTCTAGTTTGGATTCATGCTAAAAATCGCATATCCAAAGTTTAGTGAATAAACACGATTTAAAGTCCCTACAATCCGATTTTAACATTTTTACGATGATGTGTGTGTGTGTGTGTGTGTGTGTGTGTGTGTGTGTGTGTGTGTGTGTTAGGAAAGCGATTCCTCAAAAACTATAAGACTTAAGACCTGTTTAACTACGAATTCCTCAATCTGATATTCATGGGAAGAGATGAAAACGTTTTAGTAACAATGAGGTCATGCAAAAAACAATAATTGTACCTTTTTTCTGTTTAAATCGAAAAAGGTTAGTCTAATTCATCAATCAGTATGATTAAATTATTTTTTATTTATATTTTTTGTTGTATAAAATCGTTTTAAATTATGATATTTTTAAAAAGTTACAAAAACCAGCCATGTTTTGTCGTCACAACGTTACGAACTAAATTCAGACTCATTTCAAACAGACATTTATCGTTCTATTATTTTTATAAATATAATATATATAATTTTCATTTGGCGTGAAATTATCTACGTTACATCAGATATTTCTTTCATTTTTGAATCTTTGAATTAGACGGTAGATGGTTATAAACGCATGTGAGATATTGAATATATTGCAGAATATTATTTTATTCTTTATTTTGGCACGAAACAACGTTCCATGAACATATTTACATTCATAAATTTTAAGTTATCTTTAAATGTCACTTTGACGTTTAAGACAATGTGAAAATCAAAATGGTCGTGCCTTTCACTCTGTGACGTCATTGGACAAGGGACGAAGCGGGGGTCTAGCAGCCTCATTTTAAAGAATGTCATTTTCAATTACAATTTTTTCATGATTAAAGATCGATTTGAGGAAAAATAAAAAATACGGGTCTATTATTTTTCACTACTCTATCGATTAAAATTATAAAAAAAGTCGTGCATGACCTCATTGGACAACCGGAAGTAGTAGTTTCTTAAAAGAAAATTTATTTAGTACCAATATTGAAGAACAAAATTCTACATCTGATAAATTTTTTAAAAAATATTATTTCTTCTATAAATTTAGAGATAAAGACACAATAATATATAGAATAATCGGATGTAATAAATCGCGCACACTAAACTACACCAAGGAAACCAGTTGAAAAATTAAAATGTTTTTGTCAAAAATCAGCAGTTTTAGATCAAACTTTAAAATTAAAGTGACTTTATATTTATTATGAAACTAGCCGTAAATATTATGTATAGATTTAAGTAGATACACTTAAAAAAAAAATCTGATGTGGCCAACACAAAACCTCCCGCTATTTAATTTTTATTAATTTAAATACATACCTTCAAACTATATTATGTTCCATTGCATACAACTATATTGCTTTATTTACGATTTTCTGTATTGTTTAATATGTCACTATTATTAAATTGAAGTGATTAGTTTTTTGACAATAACGCGTACCTGTCAGTTACATTCATTTGAAAAATAAACTGTGTAACAAAGGAATTGTGTTTATCTTAGGCTTCGGGATGTAAAATATATAGAAAAAGTATTAATGTATACCTGTACAAAATTCAATAATCTATAATTTTCATAATGACAAAAATACGAAAAAATGGCGTTTAATGGTATTTTTTGAAGAAAAACCATTATGAGCTTCAAGTGCCATTTTGGCTTCTTTTCGTTTTAGAATAGGGTAGAAATACAAGGTTTCAAAATTTTCTGAATGATAGTATTTGAGTTAGAGCGAAGACAGAATTCATACACAGACACACACACACAAAGTTAAAAATGAATTCTAGGGACCTTAAAACATGGTCATTTACTAAAATCTCGATTTGTGATTTTTAGCACGATCCCTATACCTCCCTTACCAAGGGTAGCGGGAGGTAAAAATAGAAAATGTGACCCTATTACTCCCTTAATACATAAATTGATAAATAATAATTATTGATTTAATTTGGTTACTGTACGTACATTAGGTATTCATTTTCATTTATTTGAATTTCAATTAATTTCGAATTCAAAATAAATAAGCTTTTTTATTTCAGGTGATAAAATACCGTTGAATAATTCATACTCAATTATTCTCTTTGATATTTTCAGAATAAGAAGACTGTTTTAAAACATAAAGAAACATCCTTAGGGCGCGAATAAAATTGATATGCTTAGTATAATGCCTCACGAGAGAAAAGAGAAAACAGCTAATGTCACATTGGTATCATTTGAGAAGAACGATGTTTCACACTATCATAGCAAAGTGGAGGACATATGATGTACAACATACTATCACCGACCTACGTCGCTTGTGTTCTCTGCACAATAACAAACAAATTCCCCCGAAAAGCAGTCGTAGTGTGAGCACTCTCTTATTGGTAGCGTGGGAATCAATACGCTAGCATACAGCCGAACAAACTTTTATCTTCGAGCTTCGTTAGCATTCACCCCGATTAATGAACTGGCCGAATGTGTTTCAGGTGAGTTAGACTGTGAAACGGCTAGGACTTGCAAGAGGAAATGGAAATAATAAGCCCAGAAAGAGAACAGTCTAATGGGAAACTGTTGCTTGCAGTGATCCACGCTCAAGCATTTGTTTATTAGTTACCATTATGTGACGGGTCGTGGTTTTCGCAAATTTATGCTGTCGTTCGTGATGAACAGACTTTATTGAGAAAAGTTATAATACGCGAATAATTATAAGTTCTATATGTCAAATATTAACAAATAAGTTTATTTTAAGCGCTTGCTACACTTCAAAAGGGAGGTATAGGGATCGTTCTAGCCCACTGAAATATATACCAACTGGAATGCGCGTACGAACCGTGACTGTGAAGCATATTGAAAGCCTGCTGCTGGAGTAGTCGGCAAACATCGAGACAGTTCGTGAGTAGACGGAAATTATTTCGTGTGGCGCATGTTTAAATAAATGAAGCATAATATGAAAACAAAGCGATCAGCTATGATACGAGTTATTCGGCTAGGTTCGGTTCGGCACGAACGTGCGCGAACAGGACCAGCCATTATTGTCCAATGAGGCTTCAGTGCAGCGTACGCTGATAGGTAGAGTATGCGAGTTCCAGTTAGTATATATTTCAGTGTTCTAGCCTATCTTATAAACACAGACAGAAATGGGATTTATTTAGGAACAATATAGAGTTCCATTGTTTCATTGTGCAGTCCCTATGTTCTCGCGCAAAATTTAGTTATTTCAGATTAATTTTGCATTTTTGTTTCATTGTTTGCTATTTTGTTTTAAAAGTACCTATCTTGATAATTTTACCTCAAACCCATATCCAAATTTTAGTAAATAGGTACGTTCTAAGGTATCTAGAATCATATTTTAATATTTTTACAATGATGTCTCTGCGTGTATGTGTGTGTGTGTGTGTGTGTGTGTGTGTGAATGTGTGTGTGTATGTGTGTTTCTTAAATTCTATAAGACTAAAGACCAACAGACACGTACACAATTGCAATTTGCAAGAGCGCATCTAACGGGAAAGCATAGAACTAAAGGTTGCTATGGTTACCAAGTCCAAACAAAGACCTGTTCAGCCATCATTTTTGTTAAATAATCGAGTGATCTTCAAACAAAAAAATCTGATGTGGCCAACACAAAACCTCCCGCTATTTAATTTTTACATACATACATTCGTACATAAAATTACGCGATTCCCACTTAAGGGGTTAGCAAATACCCGGAAACAATAAGAAAAGAGATAAGAGTAAGAGCTCAGCTGACTCACTTCACTCTTTAACAATATTCTTCTTTCGTCTTGTCCACAATCATCATAGCATTCATACATAAGTGACCGATTTTCGGTAGCGAATAACCCCATCCGGACCACAATAATAGTTACGCAACAATCTTCCTTCGCCATACTTTCTTATCCATTTTTATTCATTTAAATACATACTTACGTATTTACTAACGCTGCAAACTGTTCCATTGCATGAAACTGTTGATTTATATACTATTTTCTTTTTAAAACGTCACTATTATTAATTTGAAGTGATTAGTTTTTTGACAGTGACATTTACTGTAAGTTACATTCATTTGAAATATGAACTGTGTAACAAAGGAATTGTGTTTATCTTAGGCTTCGTGACTAATAAAAAAAAATATTTTTAAATTGATCTGCAAAATATATAGAAAAAGTATTAATGTATTCCTGTAGAAAATTCAATAATCTTTAATTGTCCATAAGACATAAAATGCGAAAAAATGGCATTTAACACGTTAAGCGCCACGTGGTCTGCGAATGGCCCACACTTTTACTTTGCTCCATGCCCGCCTGTACACTTCGTAAGTTATTACTAAAACGCACCAGTGAATATCAGTTTTTTGTAGTAATATTTCTCATTTTTTATTACTTGGTATTAAATGGATATTGAAGAAGAAACCTTCAAAAGCAAAAATAATACACATCGAACAAAAATGTGAATAACTTTTTTAAAAATTGTCGTACAGGGTCCCGCTTTTTTTTAAATTGAAGCTTGTTTTACCGTGGGACCGAATACAATAAAATATTGTATATTTCTGCTGGACTAGTATTTATAAAACCAATATAAAACCATATAAAATAGCATAAGCTATGGGTCAATTACGGACCACGCGGTCCACCAAGAATCAAAATGTGTGGGTCATCGGCAATCCACATGGGTTCTCAAAAAAGATTTGAAATTAACATTGTTGGCGCTTAACGTGTTAATGATATTTTTTGAAGAAAAACCATTATGAGCTTCAGGTAAAGTGCCATTTCCGGTTATCCGATTTACACCAAAATCTAATGGCTTCTTTTCATATTAGAATAGGTTTCAGAATTTTCTGAATGATAGTATTTGAGTTAGAGCGAAGACAAAATCCCTACACATACACACATACATACATACATACATACATACATACATACATACACACACACATACACACATACAGACATCATCGTGAAAATGTTAAAAATGGATTCTAGGGACCTTAAAACGTGGTCATTTACTAAAATCTCGATATGAGATTTTTAGCACGATCCCTATACCTCCCTTACCAAGGGTAGCAGGAGGTAAAAAGTTGCCCCACGCACATCTTGTGGTTTTAAACTCATTTTTATTGAACAAAACGAACAAATCACAACAGGTGCAAACATAATGACAGATAGAATCAGGGAGCGGGACGTAAGACAAACGAGAGGAGGTTTGTTTGGAAGCATGATCTTCTATCTCTCTCTCTTGCATATGACGTCAATTCTGTAAGTGTTTATTTTAACTACGTATACCTTAAGCTGACATTAATGGGAAGAGCTGAAAAGGTTTTCTTTATAATTGGACAACCGCAAGTAGTAGTTTTTCTAAATAATATTATTTTTTGGATATTTATATTATTACAAATATTAAAGAATAAAAAATTCTCTTTACGATACATTGCACATTTTTATTATTCTGTAGATTTAGAGATAGAGAATTCTAAACTTATAATAATAATAATAATCCGCTATAATGAATCTCACAGTCCAAATAACTCCATGGAAACCAGTTGAAAAATGAAAATACTTGTACTTCACAGAAAAATGCAGATAGTTTACTGAAGGCTTTTCTAGAAAATACATTTAATATTTCTTATATTATTATTAATTAAATATTTAAAATTGTAGATTTTATTTAAATTGATGGCAAATGCCCAAAATTCGATTAAAGGAAAGTTCGAATTAAAAAAATCGAAGTAAAGAATATATTTATTACATATAAAAGTATATTCAGTTGAACATGTCAAAAAAATTAATTCGATTTAGAGAAAAATTCAAATAAGAGAGAGTTTGATTTAGATAAAGTCACTGTATAAACATAATACATAATCAACTGTTTTAAAACTGAATTTCAAATGTGTTCTAGGCAAAAGTAACACAAGCCCAACTTATTTTCAAAAGGTTTCATGTTTCCGTCAAAGGTTTAATGGTAACAAAGGACACAAAGTCATTACCCGAAATTAAACTTAATTATTATCCCTCTTTCCTTTAATACAACAATCGATTAGTGTCGAAAAATGAGACAATCTGTTTATTCGTGGTAGTATTCTGTTTTGCTACGAAGTATATTGTTCCTCAAATCATTATTGATGAACAATAGAGTAAGATCATCTGTTCAGCATTCCATTTGGAGTTTCGGTCAAGGGAATGGTTAATTCCTACAAATACATTCTCTCTATTATTAGGGAGGTACGGATCTAAAGCATCATATTTCATTCACGGCTTAATTGTGCCAATAAACTTGGCTTTACTGTTTCCAGTTCCTGTCAAATATGTAATACATAACCTCAACCAACTCACTCTGCACCCTTGCTAAGTTTCTCTTCATCCCCTATAACTTTCACTAAAGAGAAATTATATTTTAATTAAAATTAGAAGTTATTTTCGTGTTGAAATTGTTTGTAAAACAAATCACATGACAATATTGACTGATTACTAATACGTAGTTTACAATTTTCAATAGCGGCACGATAAAATTTTTATTTTTCGAGTACACATTTGTATTTGGGATTAACAATAAATCAAGTACTACTGGATAATAAAAATATAAAACAACTAACTTTTTATGTCCAAATACATAGAGAGAACTTGATTGCATTAATCTGCGTACATGAAGTGATATCGTATTTTAATTCGCAATTGGTCCAATCGTGGGTAAAAAAATTACCCTACAAAAGGTCGGGTATCATTGATTTTTGAATGTTTTAACCTTCCGTCACCTTTAGGTAAGGAAGGTATTGTCATTGGGCAAAAAAATCGGTGGTGAGTTTTTAATGAATAAGCACGTATAGGATCCCTAGAATACGATTTTACTAGTTTTACGATGATGTCTGTATGTGTATGTATTTCTCTCTCTTTCTATGTGCGTGTATGTGTGTGTGTGTGTGTGACGAAAATTTCTCTGACGATAACTCCAATACTACAATTCTAAACATTATAATTCTTCCGTATTTCTCTTCTTTACATCCATATGAAGAGCTGATTAAATTTGTGTTATAAATGATCAACCGAAAGTTTTGAATCAAATACAAGCCAATCAGATTTCATGATTCCGTCACGTGCTTCTGGACATAGTACAACAAAAATAATAATAAAAATCTGTTGTGGCCAGCACAAGACCTCACGCCATTTCCATATTAGGCTATATAAGTATTGTAATGCAATTCGCTTTCGAACCGTCGTTTTATAATAAAATATTATAGAACATTACCCAAATATTGTTTTTTATTATATTTAACATGTCTTCTGCACACATATAATTCTAATTATATCTATTTTTCATTGTATGAGGAAGATTCTAAATGTCAGAGATTGTTCCAATTCATTAACCAGTTTGGCGATATTTCTGATGGATATATGCATTTTACCACAATTTTACCTATAATTTCAAATATTTAATTAATAAAACAATAAGAAAAATTAAATATACTTCCCAGAAAAAGCTATCAGAATGTCACTAAAACTGTTGATATTTGACAATGACATGTGTCATGTTATAAACATTGGAATTTGTCAACTGGTTTCCTTAGTGCCTTGGCCTCTGCGATTAGTGTACTCTATAAATTATAGTGTCTTTATCTCTAAATCTATACAAGATATAATAAAAATTTTAAGTGTATTAGATGGAGAATTTTATGTTCTTCAATATTTAATAAAAAAAACTCCCAAAAAATTATATTTAGAAGAATTTTTCTAAGAAACTACTACTTCCGGTTGTTCAATTGTTACCAAAACCTTTTCAGCTCATCCCAGGAATGTCAGATTGAGGAAACTGCAGTTAAATATTTTTTAAGTCTTATAGTTTTTGAGGAATCGTGTCTACAACATCCAGACATACATACACACATCCACACATCCACACACACACACAGACATCATTTTAAAAATGTTATAATCGGATTCTAGGGACCTTAAATCGTGCTTATTCAATAAAATCTGGATATGCGAATTTTAGCATGAATCCAATACCTCTCTTAGCGAGAGGTAAAAAGTTGGATATGGTACAAAATATTTCTTTATTTGATTTTCTTTTTATAAATTTACTGTTATTTTGAACCATGTTCAATTAGATCCTTTTATATTTCGAAAATATTTAAAAATTATAATTTAACAAATTTCATACAAAATTAAACTATACAAACAAAAAAAAAATATCAACATCCATTCTTTAAAATAAAATTTTAAATATTTGAAGCAGTTCTTCCCGATAATAATATTTGTGGACATAGTACATTCCAATATTCGACCGACGTATAACATATTCAGCCAAATATAATAAATAGTCGATTCTAGTTCAGTAAATAGACGAGCATCGCTGCAAATGCAAGAGTGGGAACAACTGAACGAGCTTTTATAGTGGGGGAAACACAAACTCTTGTAGTGGGGATAAAACAACCTGTAGAGCTCACTTGCAGGTGCAGGACTCGCTGAATATCGCGTGAAAATGGATCTATATTCCACATAGTATAAATAACTATGTCCTACTGTCTAACAAACCTCGTTACCTGTATAAACTAGTAAACCAGGGGCGGCTCGTCCATAAGGTCTGCAGGGCTGCAGCCCCTCCAATAAAAAATGAATGTTCCAATTTTATTATCGTTTTATTTAAATTTACATACATGTATTAAAAAATCTGTTGTGGCCAGCACAAGACCTTCCGTTAATTTGATGTATTTTGTACAAATCCTTGGAAAAGATTCTATATATCCAATAAAATTATAACACGGATTCATACTATTTGCAAGGAATACTAAGACAACAGACACCACTTTCTTACCCTATACTTTCCATCTTTGGTTTTGCATTTGACACTGACATCTGTCAATTAGAATATTTTAAATATATCAGTTTCCATGAGAAATAGCAAAGGTGACTGATTTTTGAAAGTTAATCTCTTTATAACTCTTTATCTCTATATCTGTTGAATATAAAGGAGAATGTATGTACAATCAAACCGTACAGAGAAGAGCATTTTCTTTAATATTTGTAATAACATAAAATGACAAAAAATAATATTTAACAGCGTATTTTTAAAAATATTAAAGAAAATGCTCTTCTTATACATTTGATCTTGATTATACATTTTCCTTCATATTCAATAGATACAGAGTCAAAGCATTATAAAGAGATTAATTTTCAAAAATCAGTTAGCTTTGCAATTTATCTGATATATGCAAAAAATTCTAATTGACAGATGTCAGTGCCAAGTGTAAAATCAAATACGGCAAGTATAGGATCAGAATGTCGGGACTACGAGGAAGGCGAAAGAGAAGATGGAAGGACTGTATCGCAGAAAACTTGAGAGAGGAATAACTGTGTGAAGTAGATGCGTTGGACAGGAATGAGTGAAAGAGAAGAGTAAGAAATAGTGACCCCTAATAAAATAGGGAAATCTGAAGAAGAAAGAAGGAAGTGGCAAGTGCAATTCACATAGTCTATGTTCATGTTATAATTTTATTGGATTTATAAAATCTTTTTCAAGGAACTATTGGTATGGGATTTTTACAAAATACATCGAATTGACGGAAGGTCTTGTGCTGGCCACAACAGATTTTTTTATTAATTTGCATTATTCCCTCATCCGGATCTTCGCGTACCTCTTGGTTCCTACGTATGAAGAGTTACAATTATTATCTGAAATTTTTAATTCAAATAATAAGTTTGTTCGTTTCACTATTTAAAACTGAAAGAGCAATAAAGACGAATAACAAAAACGATTTCAATCCCTCCCAAATATCGCATGCCTAAAATCTAAATCAAGTAGGCGAGCAATAGAATGGTCAAGGTAAATACCTGCATACACAATCAGAGATTGAACTAAATGCGGTGTTTTTGTTGCAGACAACGCTGCTATAGATTTAGTTCCAAAAACAACCGCTAGGCTAGCGACAATAAAACCAATACCACTGCCGGCCCAACTAATACTGTTACAGCCGTTTGCGTTATTTTACTCAATAATCAGGGCCAGCCAATGATCTCATCAGGTAAAGGTCACACTGCGACAATCGACGTCCATCAATCCACGCGCATCGACTATAGTTAACCGTTTTTACCTTCCGTCAACTTTAACACCTTCGCTGCCAAGCGGTCATTTCAAAATTGTCCCTGAAGACCAGAACTGGTACCTTATAACAGGGTTAATTCTATGTAGTTTGGTAGTTTTATTTTTATTTTATCTTTATTCAGTAATTAGTTATTAATAAAAATACGAGCGGACACCGAGGTCTGCCGTTGGCACAGTATTATTACATACTGGCTTTTAGATCTCAAGGCGCCATAGCGGACACATTTTTTCTCTTTCCTGCGCCACAGCAGACACTTTTAGCGGACACAATGGAATCGGCGGACACGAATAAACTTGTATGGATAATATGCGCAATAATGTTGAATTGTTGTATTCTGTAAGTTTCTTTTCATCAGAGTAGTATAATCTGTTATTAGGGTTATATTTAAATCATGTCAGAACGTGCGAAAAAAATTGTATGTATGGCTATGGAGATGCCTTCTCTTCTTTTAATATAACTTATTTTGTATAATATTGTAACGTTATTAATAAAGAATTTATATTTATTTTCACAAACTGCTTTTTATAATACTGATTTACTCACGCATGTATATCTGACTTTTTTACCGTGTCCGCTTGGCCTCTTAAAATAAAAATATTAATTTATCTTCTGTACGCCAGAGCGTACACAAATAGCGGACACATCTCTAAAACTGTTACTATATAAGACATATCGAAAAACCAAGATAGTCAAAGTATCCTAGGGTACCACAGCAGACATATATTCAATGCTTCTTCCAATACATTTTGTCTGCTTGGCGTAAAGTGAAAAAAACGCTGGCGGACACCGGTCCCTAGAATACGATTTTACTAATTTTACGATGATGATGTATGTATGTATGTATGTATGAGAGCGTGTTCGTGCGTATGTGTGTGACAAAAATTACGCCGACGATAACTCCAACACCACAATTCTAAAAATTTTCTTTCGTATTCCTCTTCTTTATATGCATATGAAAAGCTGATTAGATTTTCGTTATAATTGGCCTACCGAAAGTTCCCTTATTTGAAGTTCTTACAATTTTTTTTGAAAAAATGCATTAAATTTTATGTGATTGTCAATATGAAAGAATATGTAATTATCTATACAGTTTGAATATACATTTTCCTTCATATTCATTAGATATAGACTTAAAGAATTATAAAGTGATTAACTTTCATAAATCAGCCAGCTTTACTAAAAGCATATTATCTTCCGTCAATTCAATGTATTTTGTACAAATCCCAAACCAAAAGTTCCTTGAAAAGATTCTATATATCCAGTAAAATTATAACAAAAACATATACAATTTTCTCTAAATTCCATACCGAAAGATTCTATAAATTCAATAAAATTATAACACGAACATGCACTATGTAAATTGCACTTAATACTGACATCTGTCAATGGGCTACTTGCATGGTACTGAAAATCCGATTTCTATCACTATATACGTAATGTTATGTTGAAAACATATATAAAAATATAAATTTTATTTTAAAAAAGTTATTTGTTTTTTAGTAAATTAAGAAAGAAAATTTTCTGTGGCATTATATTGAACCGAGGAAGAGAACCATGTTTAAGAATGTAACTTATAGATGGCATTTCACGCGAGAAAGTTTTAATTTGAATTTGACATTTTGCTCTCTCTGGGCTCTCAAATATATTAATTACTTCACAAATAAATACATAGGTAGTTACATGTAATTTAAAATATCGATACGAAAAAAACAAACTAAAATTCTAACCTTCAAACTATTGTTGAAACGTCAAACAGGAAATCTACATTACCCGTACAAACAAACGCTATGGCTTTACGATCACTCATTGGTGCGGCGTAATTCTACGTCATACATGGCGGGAATTCAAATAATCAAATTTCATTACTTATTTTCTGGCTAATTAATAAAAAAATTGTCAAAAGAAAAAATAGGGGTAGCAAGTTTTTACCTGCTCTTCAAAAATATGAAATAAAAAAAGGTACGCAAGTACCCCATTAGAACTATTTGAATATATCAGCTGTTTCCATGATTATAGCAAAGCTGCCTGAAACACACACACACACATACATACATCATCGTGCTTTACTCATTAAAAATTCACAAACAAATTTTTTAACCAAATAAGACAATATTTTCCTCACCAAAAGTTGACGGAATGTAAAATGTAAAAAGAAAAAAAAAATAATTGTATAAAGTGATGCATTAAGTAACAATTTATAATCATGAACAAAGGCATTTAAAATTGCTGCAAAATATCAAGCGTCTATTTGTTTTAATACAAAGTAATTAGGAGAAACATTTTCATGGGAAATAATTCTTCATCTCTACTCTTTATAACTTGAATTTTATTTTAAAAGCTGCTATATTTCACCCGGGCTCGGAGAGCATTCAAGAAGGAATTTAAAAATCGTCTAATTTACAAAGATTATAAATTTTCAGTAATGAAGATGCACAATATAAAGAGAACTTCGGAATAAAATAAAGTTTAGTTCAAAGGTTTAAAGGTAAATCGTTCCTTTTACTCCTTTACGATGTAAAACTTTAATCCGGTATTTTTTTCTCAAAATTAAACTTATATTTATTTATTATTAGTCTGTGTGTACTCTCCACGCCAGCAATGAGTGCCCGTGAGGTGACGCCTAGTAAACGCCCACACGGTACAAATATGACATCAGCAGATTGGCCTACCCAGCAATGGGTATCGTGCCGTGATAATATATTTTATTATTATTATTATTATTATTATTTTATTTCTATATCTTTGTACAATTTGACATACAGATATATACGTATATAGTTATATTAATTATAATATAAATTTGCATATTAATCAATATTATTAGGTTATAATCAAAATCTTTTGTTGTAATCAACAATTTTACAGTTATAATTTGCAAGATAACAGTGGAAGAAAATTATTTCTTTTACTTTTTTATACTAAATTTTAATAGAAAATTAGGGAAATTCAATATCGGCAGAAAAAAAATTATATCTTTGCAAAAAGCTAGTATTTATATATTGTCGGATACATATTCTTTGTTGTAATCAACACCTTCACAGATATTATTTCAATATAATGAGATTAAAAATCTGTTGTGGCCAGCACAAGACCTCTCGCCATTTCCATATTAGGCTATATAAGTATTGTATTGCACTTCCCTTTCGAATCGTCGTTTTATAACAAAAAAATACAGAACTTTACCCAAATACTGTATTTTATTGTATTTAACATGTCTTCTGCATACATAACACATATAATTCTAATTATATCTATTTTTCATTGTATGAGGAAGTTTCTAAATGTCAGAGATTCTTGCAATTCATTAACCAGATTGGCGGTATTTCTGATGGATATATGCATTTTACCTATAATTTCAAATATTTAATTAATAAAACAATAAGAAAGATTAAATATACTTCCCAGAAAAAGCTATCAGAATGTCACTAAAACTGTTGATTTTTGACACTGACATGTGTCATTTAAAAACTATGTTATAAATATTGGAATTTGTCAACTGGTTTCCTTAGTGCCTTAGCCTCTGCGATTAAATTACTCTATATATTATTGTGTCTTTATCTCTAAATCTATACAAGATATAATAAAATTTTTAAGTGTACTAGATGGAGAATTTTATGTTCTTCAATATTTAATAACAAAAATTTCCAAAAAAATATATTTAGAAGAATTTTCTCAGAAACTACTACTTCTGGTTGTTCATTTGTTACCAAAACCTTTTCAGCTCTTCTCAGGAATGTCAGATTGAGGAAACTGCACATCCACACACACACACACACACACACACATACACACACACACACATCATTTTAAAAATGTTATAATCGGATTGTAGGGACCTTAAATCGTGCTTATTCAATAAAATCTGGATTTGCGAATTTTAGCATGAATCCAATACCTCTCGCTAAGAAAAAGATATCCATACTTTATTTTAACCGTGCGATGTTTAGTATAGAGTAGTATTATTACAAATTGTGTTAATAACAACTTCGTATTAACGTATTTAACCTAACTAAAAACTTTTGAATTACAAATTTACAAATACACATATCATTTAATTATTTACAATATTGGAAATATAAATATGGTACAATTACTTTAAATTCACAAACAATATTTTAAAATGTCACTTTTCTGTACTTGAGCTTAATATTTTATCAAAGCTATTACGTTATTTTATTATGACATAAAACGAAACTTTCAATAAAAGTGAGTTCTTATATGGGTCATCATCATTAGTCATTGACGGGTGTGCCAATATGCTCTACTTCAAATTCGGTACCTAATGATGGCATTCATTTTCTGAAAAAGACATAATTTCTCGATCTCGCTTATATATTATGAAGGCAATGGTGTACTAAAATAGCCCCACATGCAACAAGGCTGACACAGTTAGATAAATGAACGTCCCTGCTTACAACCTTATCATAAAAACGGAAAACGTAAAACATGAAATACTGGGGGAAAATAATGTTCAGATAAATTCTCTCCGACGGTTTAACAAAACAAAACAAAAACACAAAACAAATTCCACAACCATCTGTTTTTAAAAGTAGAGCATAATGGAGGAAAAAGCCCCAAGTAAAGACCGTCATAAACAAGAGAATCTCTCAACAAAACATTCGATTTTTTTTTTTTTTTGTAAATTAAGAACTTGCAAACTTACAAACTTCCCAAATATTTTCTAAGACTTAAAAAAAAAAATTAAAACTATTATTTCCCCGGTTTTACACTATACTACTTTTAATTATCTCTGTAACAAGGTGAGAATAGTGAAATAACAAGTAATAACTTTAATATAAACTCTTCTAAATTATAGTTTCAATATCAACATTTTAATTCTGTTATCTTTGTAAGTCAAAATTCTGTTTAGAAATAATAATCAGTATTCTCTCATATATCTGTTTAGTCTAGATGTCAACTGCGTAGACATTTATTGTTTTGACAATTAACTGTATAATTTATTGGCTAGACTACGTGAAGTCTTGTTATTTTGCTATGGATGCTACACCCTCGCACCCTTCTTTAGATATACGTCTAAAGAGATAACCGTTTGTTTTAAAGCAGTCGCGTTTTAAGATTGAAACGAGTCAGGTCAGACATGTAGTCTGTGTTTAGTTTTTGGGCGTTTTACGCCATGACTCGTAATTAGGGTTTATACCAGTTTAGTTTAGTATTAATATAATTTTGTGTAATGAGTTAGATTAATGTAATTATGTAAATAAACTTAGTTAAAATTCAGTAGTATCAAATATTGTGTGTGTCATCCATTTAAGATGTGTTCATCATCTATCATGTGTAAGTGTTTAGTGATAGTGTGAGCGTAAAAGAGTGTTCCTCCTCAGAAGTAATAGTGTCATCGTGGAGTGAGAACAAAGAATCATCTGAACCCCCCCCCCTGTTACATCTCTGCATATTACGCAAATATTACAAATTTATATATTGGGCACAAAATACATTTATACAGAAGTGACATTCCTTGCCGGCACCATTGTTGTTGCGATTTTACGTTTATGAACTTTAAATTTGTTGGCAAATTTACGCGCGAAATTTAAATTGTTTCAAATGGTAAAAGAAAAATTAGAACATAAAAGTACTAAAATTTTAATTTTATTAACGAATTAAAAAGAGATCAGATAAAATAATCACATAATTATATTTTTATTAAACAAATACCTGAATTTTACAAATTTATTACAATGCAGAATTTCCTTCTCCATCAAATTTTCTCTTCCACAGGCCTTGAGCCACATTTTACACCTATATTTATTAAATGAATATACATTTTATTTGATATGGTAGTCGTTTTACACAACTTACATTTCTGGATCTTTCGGAAACGAAAAAAAAACTTACATTTCCCTTTCTCCATTTTTTTAAATCTATTTATACAGTATTTATATGAACAAACAAGTCCTCCCGATTCTACTTTCTTCATTTTATCCATTTAATTAGAAACTAACACCACTTCTAAAATTAACAAACAGTTCACAAAATGACATATGTCAAAAGTGAGAAGACGTGTTTGGTTTGCTTGAATTAGCCATAACCCTAAAATACATGGGCGTGACAAGTTGAGACAACAGCTCTTCCAGAATACGTGAAATATAATGATTTTCCTTATGATAACGATTTTTCCCATCGTTTGTTGAGAAAATAACATATTTGTTCTTATTAGAAATCAATTTGTGTTTCTCAATATACTTTTATTATTGACCCCTAACGGAAAATGTTCACGTCGAGATAATGAAAAGAACAAAGAATCGTAAGATATGAAGATATGCCGAAACAATCCGATTTTATCCGATTAGCCCTTTAAATTTGTTGGCATACACTTTCTCTCTCTAATTTTCGTTTCTCTCTCTGACTGTCGCTTCTTATTGAGTGTAAGTCACATGGAGGTATAAAATTTGATTTAAATATTTAGGAAAATAATAACAATTCTTTTATTACTATAAAAAATATTGCATAAACTTTCACTTAAAATATTTTGATATAATGTGAAACCAGCTCATTCTAGCCTGACCCCTGTATGAGTATTATACAGTATGATAGACAAACATTAATCATCAAAATTGTAACAAAAAGAATTGTTTTTGTAATATAATATTTTATTATATCTCCATTGTATTATGTACAGTAAATATCAGATAACCACTGTTGTTGAAATTTCTTTTGTATTTCGATAATAAGCCCAAGTTTCATTTCATTTTAATTTACTAAATTTTTAATTAAACGTGAAGCTGGATATCAGACATCAGAAGATTTGGAAAATTCGAACGAGACCTTTTTGACAGGAGATAAGTGTTTTTATTTTTAGACTGTGACAGGTCTGCGACGAGAATTCATTATTTATGTATTTGTGATCTTATCGATCGAGGGGTATAATATACAAGGGTTGTACAATATTTATTGTCCCTAATATATAAAATAAAATTATTTTAACAAAAAAAGTCACTAGATTTATTTGGCGGGGGAATTGAAATGTTAAAATGAAGGTCACGTCAGCATTTATACTTTCCAGGTTATATTTTCATTAACCAAAACTGTTATAGATAATCTACTTAATTTATTCATATAAAATCATAAATACATAAATTTTAATTATAAATTAATTAATTGCATTATTTTTTTGTAATTCCTTGATGAAACTTTTATATATTATAACTATTTTTATTCGTGAAATATCACAAAAAGAGAAATGAAACAAAAAACACGTGCAAATTCAACAAGTGATTTGACAACTACTGAGAGTTTGACGTTTCAATTACGTTTGAAGGTTAACTTGAAATTTCGTCTGGTTAAATGCGGCTTCACGAAATAGCGTAGCAACCAATCACAGGCTTTGATTTTCTCACTAGAATTTCCAGTTTCTGTCTATAGTTTAAAAACCATAGACAACGAAAGATATATACTAGACCGAGTTTACAATGTTAGGAGTTTGTGCCAAATAGAATCGATGGGCGCCATAACGAGACGCTAATAGAAAGGCGGGAAATTTAAAAATAGGAAAAATATGTTTTCTGAAACTAACAAAATATAGACATATGTATACCGTAAAGGCTGAAAACAATCAAATTCAATAATAAAATATATTTGTACATGAAACAAATAGCGAAACAAGCTTTGTAAACAAATACTAACCAAAGAAATAAACTTGAAAGACTCTCACTAATAGAATAATAGAAATGACAGATTGCTGGGCTGCCAACATAAATAAATATAATTCACTGCAACTGAAGAAAATATTTATTATAATTATTGTAAAAATAATGTGCATTAAATATTGTTCGTATTTTTCATTGAGCAACTGAGCTTTATTATTTTGAAATGAAGAAATGATGTAAAATACGTATTTTAAGTTACTGCATAGTTACTTTTTTTTCATTATGTTGTAGAATTTACACTAGAATTAGCGTCTCAATATTATTCAATTCGGCACAAAGCTGGACATTGCCGCCATGATGGAAGCTCGGTCTAGTATATAGTGACTGTATATACATAGTGTGGCCAACCGCCGCCATATTTAGGCAAAATGCGCGGGAAATTTGAATTCATATGATGTGATAACTAAACAAAATTAGATAAACAATTAATGAAAGAGCATATATTAAATGGAAACAATATTTATTTTCATTTTAAATCCTTTGAAAGAACTGTTTTCACAACCAACCGCCACGCAACCAGGCATCTAAAATATATACCTTAATATTAGACATTTTTAGTAATTTTGACAGTTAACCTAAAAAAGATGTGATGTTAAAAAATATGTAGGTATATATTACTTTGAGTTATAAACATACAAATACACGTGTAATTTAATTATTTGCACTATCTAAAATATAAATATAATATAATTACCTTCAATTCACGTATAATTTACGTAACAAATCTGGAAATGTCACTTTGTCGGCATACCATCCGCCATATTTAGGCAAATTCGCGCCGACCAATCAAAATCGATCCCCCTATTGGCCACACTATGTATATACAGTCACTATAGTCTAGTATATATCTTTCTTTGTCTATGTTAAAAACAGAGTATAGAATAATCAAATTCGGCAGTTCGTTTGACAGATAAACAATAAACAATTGCTGTTGTTATGAAGACAATATTTCAAAGCCTACTATGTTACGGCTAATATATATTGTACAACCCTCGTAAAATACGCGAAGCTAAGACTCAGGATGAAATTATTTATTTTTATGAACTTAACTTGTCACACGAATTCGAAGCTGATAAATTAATCACAGAGGGAATTTCTTGCTTTTCCTGCCGTTCACTTTGAATACCAAACCCTCATGAGATTTTTATTTAGAATTTTTGAATCATTTATTACTTCTTGTCACTTCATTGTAAGAACTTCATAAAGAACGCCGAAGCTTAATTTAATAAAAATATTGAAATAGTACAGAGCAGCTATATTAAATTTCATTAATAAATCATGTAATAATGTAAAAGGTAAAGAAAATCTTATTATAAATTTCTATTAAAATAGCTTTTACAAAATTGACGTGAGCGAAAAATGTTAGATATTAAAATAGTCTAGGCGTGTGGTATAAAAATTATTCCACAAAAGATCAGCTATTTTTAATATGTTTCATTTTTAGAGGTGCTAATAAAAATCTAAGTTTTCGACCTTGGTACATTTTCGCAACCACCGCCATTTTGGAAAAATGACGAAAATAATAAATTTTTACCTTCTGTTACCTTTTTACCTCTCGCTAAGGTATTGGAATTATGCAGATTTTAGTGAATAAGCACGTTTAAGGTCCCTAGAATCCGATTATAACATTTTTACAATGATGTCCGTGTGTGTATGTGTGTATGTGATTGTTGGAACCACGGTCTCAAATACTATAAGACTTAAGACATGTTTAACTACAGTTTCCACAATCTGACATTAATTGGCTGAGCTGATTAGACATTGGTTACAATTGGCATACCGGAAGTAGGTACAAGTTTTTTTAAAAAAAATCTAAATATTATTTTTTAAAAATTTGTTATTACAAATATCAAAGTTTAGGGTCCCCAGAATACGATTTTACTATTTTTACGATAATGTGTGCGTGTGTGTATGTGTGTGTGTTACGATAATTTCGGCCCGCGATAACACTGTTACATTTTGGTTACAATTATTCAACCGGAAGTACCTTAGTTTGACACTCTGTATGGAATTTATATAAAACACATAAAAATAACGGAAGGTATTGTACTGGCCACAACAGATTTATTAAAAATATTTCCCCACCAATCGGTATTAGGGCAAAATAATTACATATTTTTGAATTTGATCAATACGTATTCAATTTTTCAAGTAACAAAGTTGTTAAAACTAGCGTTGCGCGGTTTGCCGAATATTCAGAGTCAGAGTTGTCTGTTGACTGACAGTTGTGATGTTACCAATGAAAGCGGTCACAAGTCAAATTAAAATTGTATGTATTTTACTGATGATGTTGCTAACAGCAAAGCCAAAAACTCCCTTGACAATTAGATACAGTGTCCGTGCAACTTCTCAGTCAAATTAATATGAAGGAAAATGTATAATCAAACCATATAGACAATAAGATATTCACCCATATTCTATCGATAACTTTTATCGATCGATAATAAATTGTAGCCAATAATTACAGCAGACACTGAATAAAAAATGAAACTGACATGATACATTTGTTTCTATTTGTTAAAAAAATATTATTGATCGATAAGTATTATCGATTGAATTATAGAATAAGGGTGATTATTTCATATTGATAATCACATAAAATGTCAAAAACTGATATTTAACTGAGTTTCTTCAAGAGAACTTCCGGTTGACCAATTATAACCAAAATCTAATCAGCTCTTCATATGGATGTAAAGAAGAGCAATACGAAAGAATTATAATTTTTAGAATTGTATTGTCTTTGTCGTCGGAGAAATTTTTATCACACACACACACACACACACACACACACACACACACACACACACACACACACACACATACATACATACATACATACATACATACATACATACATCGTAAAACTTGTAAAATAGTATTCTAGGGACTCTAGATCGTGCTGAATATGGAATAAGAGGAATACGAAAGAATTATAATTTTTAGAAACACTGACATACACACACACACAGTAAAATAATATTCTAGGGACCCTAGAACGTGCTGAATCATTAAAAACTCACCACCGAATTTTTAACCAAAAACAATACCTTCCATACATAAAGGTGACAGAAAATAAAAACTACCTAACAACAGTTCAAGTAACAGTTTATACATGAATGTACAGTAAAACGTCCAATTACCACCTACTTTTATAGTAAAAGTTGTAAAATATGGTTTTCGATGGAATTTGAATCGATATATACAGTCTTAAGAATGCTCCTTGGTATTGCAAAAATAGGGGATTCCAGCTCAATCGAATTAAAGGACAATAGTAAAAAAATACGAATGTATATGCTGAATAACGAATATTAATAAAAAAATGAAATGGTATAATTGAAATATTTCGGAAATAATGGGTTTTTTGTTATAGCGCTTCGACACGAATATGAATTCAATATATAATATTTTGATTGGCGACCGAAAGACCGCCTATACATGCATAACAAATAGCGTGCTGGAGGTGGGGGTTACTACCAATGGAAGTTAAGAAATTCAAATTCAAAAGGAGGGGCTAACATTCCTGTACTGCAGTTTTCAAACAGTTTTTATTTTAACATAAATTTCTTGCATTAAACTTAATAATTTAAATACACTTGTAATTATAAAGTATGTAGACTTATACAGTGTTATAATATTCATTTATTTTATGTAAATATAACTTAAATTGCATATATTTCAAGAACATTTATGTCCATGATGAAAACAGTTTAACATAAAAACACATATGCGTGACGTCACGTCAATATTTTCAAAATTCGGGAGACCATAACTTGCTTATTAATAGGAATTCTTTCACCGGATTCTCATCAATAGTCTAAGTTTGCCTAATATTTTCAGATGAAATTATAAAAAAAATGGTGGAATCCCCCATTAATTAGTGAAATTGATAGCTCTATTTGATGCGACGATATGTTCTGTGTAACATCTATCGAAGGTAGAACATTTTTATAATTAATTCGTTCGTTACAAAAAATCTTGTACAATACTTAGAAATACCTTCCGTGCATTCGCTTAAATGAAATACTCGCTCGCGTTGCTCGCTCGTACTTCAAACAAAGGCTCATGCACGGAAGTTCTTGTTTCCGCATTTGTATTGTAAATAACTATTTCCGCATTCTTTTACTTAGGGAAACTTTTATATGAGACTGTCATGATAGAACCAGCTTAAAGTCGCTTAGATCCCCGAGGCATTTTCTCTCCTAACCCCACTTTCCAACGGCAGTCAATATAAAAACTTAATAAATTAGTTCCGATAACAGGTAACAATACCTATACAAAAGGATATAACATACGACATAAACACCGCGCGTTGAGCTAATATTTCTTGTACGTCTGTGTACTGTGAACAAATCATCCGAAATGATAGGGCGGGATGTGGAAGGATCGCGGAAATTAAACAAAATGTTTGTGGAACGCGTCAGACAGAGGCAGAGAGAATACAGCAACCAACTCGTGCTCTTGCTACACTAGCGACACACAAACACAAACAGAGCTGTAACTCTCGCTCTCTCTGTATTGCGTTGTTCTCTGTTCTCTCTATTACAAGATACTGGTCTCCGATGATGACGTCAGCAAACAAAAGAGGATTGAAACAATAGACGATCGAGTTTATTAAAGCGAAAAACGCGCTTCATGCGAATGGAATGGAATTGTTACAGTGTGAACTTTAATTTTATTTATAGTAACTGTAACACCTACATTAAAATTTTTAAAAGGTCATCTGCGAATTGTACGAAATAAGAGGTTAGGTCCACCCATTCTGTCATATTCATTAGTGTCGTTTACTTAGTTTTTTATGTTGCTTTATTGTTATAAAAATATACCGTGGGTTTCAGCTAAGATGCAATATACCGTGAATATTTTTTAACGTGAAACATTGGGATTGTCATATCTATGATTACGACTTGACATTTGATTGATAGCAATGAATTTGCCCGTTCCATTTAAAATTAAACATAGGGAACGAATTTGACATTTGATAAGACGTCAATAGAGGTTAATTTTGTTTAAATAATTATATCTGCATTCTAAATTAAAATTAGTTGTAGAAAAAATATAGTGTGCACCTTGTGCCCGAGTGGTTTTCTGACTCGGCTAAATTTCTTACAATAATACTTCTGTCAAATTCATACCCCATGTGTCTTTTTAAATGAGACAGACAAATACATTGCTGTCAATCAAATGTCAAATTATAACTTATTGGGCTTCCAAATTATCAAGAGATGGCGCTGACGTCAAACGTCAAAATTCAAACGAATGGTACATTTTTCGCTGGCTTCCATAAGAGTACAATTGGTGTGAGACTAATTTTTGTAGTTTTTAATTTAATTTGAGATGTTGTATAGTGTTTTTTTGTTAATTTCGGTAGAATTGAGTTTGATCTTTCTTGTAGTAACAATTTAGTGATAGTTTTAATAATATTTTAGTTAATAGGGTTAATTTTAGTAAGTAGTTGTAGGTTAAGAGTATTTTAGTCATATTTTAATGAACAGTATATTGGTTTTTTTTAATAAAAAAATATTTGATTTCCTTTATTTAGATTATATTTCATTGCTGTAGTTGTACACATATTAATTTCTATTTACATAGCCTTACTTTTATTTAATTGTTTTTGTTTACATGTACACTTCACTCAGTTCAGAAATCTGCCACCAGTGGCGCATTTTAATTTTGGAAGCCCTATAGGAAAATTCAACGGTTATCTGTCATATTGACAAGATGCCATTAGAGGTTAATTTTGTTTAAATAATTATACCTGTTTTCTAAAAATCAAATTTAAATGTAGAAAAAATACTGTGTGCACCTTGTGGCCCGAAATATGTTTAGTGTTCTCGAGTGGTTTTCTGACTCCGCTAAATTTCTTACAATATTTAAATATAATACTTCTGTCAGATTCGTTCCCTATATTTCATTTTAAATGGAACGGGCAAATACATTGGTGTCAATCAAATATCAAGTCGTAACTATGGATATGACAAACACAATGGCTGGTAGCACAAGCGTGGTTCTAACACCGGTATTAACTAGAACCGTGTCAATGACTAGGCACATACTTCAGGGTGGTTAACAAAATAAGAGTTGCCAATATATTGAATTAATTCGAAAATGTAGTGACAGCCATATTCAATAAATTTGATCTCATTATTTAAAACTGTTTTTCCTAGAAACAAGTTAAAAACAAATCGTATTAAATAATTTTAAATAGTGTTGGCAGATTTATTGAATATGGCTGTCAGTAAATTTTCAACTTGATCAATATATTGGCAACACTTGTTTTCTTAACAAATCTGAAGTGTGTGTCAAGTCGTTGACATGGTTCTAGTTAACCACGCTTGTGCTACCAGTCAATGTTTCACGTTAAAAATACTCACGTTATAGCAGGGAGCTGAGCTCTTACTCTTATCCCTTTTCTTATTGTTACTATTATTTTCGGGTTTTTGCTAACCCACTAAGTGGGACACGCGTGATTTTATGTATGTATGTAGGGAGAAAAATACATAATACCTATTCGTATTTACTATTTTCATTAAATATACTTGTTGATACTATTATTTAATTATTAAAACTATTTTTTATGTAAACTTAAAAATAAACAATGTTAATGTTTTACTAATGGCACAAAATAAATAATTTATTATATTTAATTCCATATTTTGTTTTGCAAAACATGGTGCATGTATGATAATATATTTACACTCTGTGGAATTTAAAATGCATTTAAACAATACAATGCATCTGAATATTATTTTTAATTAAATGTTTTAATTAAGAATACCAACAAATATTTTATCTATTTCATGATCAAATATTTCGATAAAATTTCCAATGAAGTTTTTTTAAACATATTTATATATTTTTTATGTGTTCAAATATGTGACTACAATAATTATTTGAGAACAGAATTAATTTAACTTAGAAATATAGATCGCTTTCAATTTAATTGAAGTTTTATCATAAAAATTAATAAAAATATTCAATATTTATTTTACTCCTACCTATTACCTATTATGTTCTTCGTAATAAATTTATTTACAAATCGAAAACAAATATGGATACTCCTTACCTTGGTGACAGATACTGATGCCATTTGCAGTAGTAAAACAATTATTTTGAATTACTTAAAAACACACTTTTTGTTTTAATACACTACATGAGTTATATGTCACAATATCCGCACAAGATTGTCGAATAGATTGATGTATAATTTATTATTAATGTCAATCATTTTACCATTAAATACTTTAAAAAATGTCCAGCGATACGCACAACCTTAAAACCCGAGAGGAACTAAACAAATGAAGGAATGAGCCAGTTAAGTTTGCGAATCATGACTTGCTACGATCCGAATTTTAGTTATATTTCCTTATGCAGCATATTTATACAACTATATACATTTATTACTTTAAATAAAAATACGGAAAAAAAGTTTATACATCTCATAGAAAAGTAAATACTTAATATACTTAAACTTTCATTACGTATTTCTTGAAACCAATGTCAAATATTGTATTTTTATTTTAAATAAGATATAAAAAATATAAATAAATAAATATATCATCACTGGGTGTGCCAGTATCTACATTACATGCAGACATCGGTAATGATGACCTCATGGGTACTCATAGCTGATGTGGAAAGTGCAACACAGAGATCACTTTTGTGCGATTAAAAGTCTGCACTGGCCGGGAACAAACCCGGGTCACCAGTTTGGCAATCAGACACTATATCCACAAGGCCAAAAAAAATTTACTGTCAAACAATGTTCACTAAAATAAACTAAACTTATTTTTTGCGAATTATAAAAAAAAATTTTTGTAGTACGCGGGTCACGCTAAAATGTTTAAGAATAAGGCACATGGTCCCCTTCAACAATACTTCATTTCTACCTCCCGCTACCCTTGGTAAGGGAGGTATAGGGATCGTGCTAAAAATCGCATGTCGAGATTTTGGTAAAAGACCACGTTTTTTAAGATCCCTAGAATCCGATTTTAACATTTTTACGATAATGTCTGTGTATATATATATAGAGTATGTCCCCGGTTTGAGTTTACAAGAGGAAAAAAAATTTTATTTTTGATTTTACGAAAAAATGCCAAGGGAAGAAAAATTTTTGCTTGAATTAAAACGCATGTTTCAGTTATTGAAACTATTAATTAATGTAAGGTTCTTTTATTATAACGTTTTTTCGTATTTTGTCCTCCTAATAACACAGTTATTACTTTGAATCCAACATGATTTTAGTTAGCTTTGAAATATTGACAAATGATTATTAATTCTAATTTCAGATAAAAAAATCTGTTGTGGCCAGCACAAAACCTTCCGTCAGTTAAATGTATTTTGTACAAATCCCATACCAAAAGGTCCTTGGAACAGATTCTATATAATATCATGTAAAATCAAACACGAACACATACTATTTCTATTCTATAAATCCAATAAAATTATAACATAAACAAACACTAAGTAAAATGCACTTGACACTTCTTCTTATTCTTCAGCTTCCCCTATTTTATTAGAGGTAGCTGTTTCCTCTTTTCTTCCACTCATTCCTGTCCAACACATCTTCTTGACACAGGCATTCCTTTCAGTCTTCTGCGATACAGTCCTTCCATCTTCTCTTTGGCCTTTCTCTGCGTGTCACTTGCGAGGAGCACTATGATATACCAATTTTGTGATCCTACACTTTCCATATTTGGTTTTGCACTTGCAACTGACATCTGTCAATTAGGATTTTTTTATTATATCAGCATCAGCTGTTTCCATGATAAATAGCAAAGCTGACTAATTTTTGAAAATTAATTTCTTTATAATGCTTTAACTCTACATCTATTGAATATGAAGGAAAATGAATAATCAAACCATATAGAGAAGAGTATTTTCTTTAATATATATAATAACAAAATGTCAAAAAATAATATTTAACTTTTTTTTTAGAAAAACTGTTAAAAACTTCAAATAAGGGTCCTTCCGGTGGATCAATTATAACCAAAATCTAATCAACTCTTCACATGGATGTACAAAAGAGGAATACGAAAGAATTATAATTTTTAGAATTATAGTACTGGAGTTATCGTCGGAGAAAAATTTGTCACACACGGACACACATACACACACACGGACACACACACACACACACATACATACATACATACATACATACATACATACATACATACATACAGACATCATCTTAAAAATAGTAAATTCGTATTGTAGGGACCCTAAAACGTGCTTATTCATTAAAATCTCACCACCGAATTTTTTGACCAAAGACAATACCTTTAACTTAAATACTAACATTCAGAAAATTCTGAGACCTTGTATTTCTATTATAAAACATATATAATTGAATTGAAAAATTTGTAATATACAAAAAATATGAAATTGTCTATTGCTTAAATTGCTTACTCGAGAAGAATATTGCACTTGACGTACTCATATTTATAAGTACTAGGTACTCGTAGCTTATGAGGAAATGAGATATTGGTAGTTTGTAACTTTGTATTTGATATGACGATGACTTCAATATCTACGGAACAAATTCGAGGAAATAGACCGGGTATAAGCGTTTAGATTTAGGTTAGATCCTGTCGCTGTCGTCGCCATGCCAACACCCTCTGCAACGTAGAAACAAATGAAGGTTTGTCAGGTTGGCCACCAACAGAGCCGAATCAAACTTAACAAGTTTTGTCTACGAATTAAGCTTGGTTTTCACCAAACGTTTCACTGCTTAATACATAATGATTTAACTATAATAACCGGAATACACTACAAAAAAAAAATATATGTTGTGGCCAGCACAATACCTCTCGCCATTTCCATTTTATGTTATATAAGTATTGTATTGCATTTCGCTATCGAACCGACGTTTTATAACAAAAAATTACAGAACTTTACCCAAATATTGTTTTTCATTGTATGAGGAAGTTCCTAAATGTCTGAGATTCTTCCAATTCATTAACAAGATTGGCGATATTTCTGATGGATATATGCATTTTACCTACAATTTTAAATATTTAATTAATAAAACAATAGAAAGATTAAATGTGCCTATTTCCCAGAAAAAGCTTTTAGAATGTCACTAAAACTGTTGATTTTTGACACTGACAACTGTCATTTATAAACTATGTTATAATTTGTCAACTGGTCCTTAGTGTAGTTTATCCTCTGCGATGTATTACATCTGATTCTTCTATACAGGTGTCTCTTAAATAGGGGTACATGGCTTAACCACTGATTCCTGAGGCTAAAATAAGACGATTTAACCAAACATGCTTCTACCGGAAACTGCACCATTTAGCCAGAATTCTGCTTCAAAGTTCTTCGAAAAAAAAATTATTTTGCTTAAGTAACAGAATGCATTGTACGATTTGGATGAAATTTGATATGACAGTTCATATGGTTATAAGTCATCTTTTAAAGTGATACTTATTATTAGTGAACCACTAGTGTATGATCCTTATGTGTCCCAACATTAATTAGACCGTAACTTTTTAATGGCCACGCCGATAACATAAAATTATTATTTTTCCGAAAGATACATTTAATAGCAAACTTTTCTTTCTCTCTGTTTAATTTGTGATATCTGTTACGGTTCAGACAGAAAAAAATCTGTTGTGGCCAGCACAAGACCTCTCGCCATTTTCATATTAGGCTATATAAGTATTGTATTGCACTTCGCTTTCCAACCGTCGTTTTATAACAAAATCTTACAGAACATTACCCAAATATTGTTTCTTACTATATTTAGCATGTCTTCTGCACACATGTAATTCAAATTATATCTATTTTTCATTGTATGAGGAAGTTTCTAAATGTCAAATATTGTTCCAATTCATTAACCAGATTGGCGGTATTTCTGATAGATATATGCATTTTACCACAATTTTACCTATAATTTCAAATATTTAATTAATAAAAGAATAAGAAAAGTTAAATATACTTCCCAGGAAAAGCTATCAGAATGTCACTAAAACTGTTGATATTTGACAATGACATATGTCATGTTATAAACATTGGAATTTGTCAACTGGTTTCCTTAGTGCCTTGGCCTCTGCGATTAGTATACTCTATAAATTATAGAGTCTTTATCTCTAAATCTATACAAGATATAATAAAATTTTTAAGTGTATTAGATGGAGAATTTTATGTTCTTCAATATTTAATAAAAAAAACTCCCAAAAAATTATATTTAGAAGAATTTTTCTAAGAAACTACTACTTCCGGTTGTTCAATTGTTACCAAAACCTTTTCAGCTCTTCCCAGGAATGCCAGATTGAGGAAACTGCAGTTAAATATTTTTTAAGTCTTATAGTTTTTGAGGAATCGTGACTACAACATCCAGACATACATACATACATACACACACACACACATACATCCACACACACACACACACAGACATCATTTTAAAAATGTTATAATCGGATTGTAGGGACCTTAAATCGTGCTTATTCAATAAAATCTCGATATGCGAATTTTAGCATGAATCCAATACCTCTCTTAGCGAGAGGTAAAAATTAAACCTGAGTGACTGCACCGTGAATTTTTACCTCTCGCTAAGAGAGGTATTGGATTCATGCCAAAACTCACATTTCCAGATTTTATTGAATAAGCACGATTTAGGGTTCAGGGAATAACATTTTTAAAATGATGTCTGTGTGTGTATGTATGTCTGGATGTTGTAGACACGATTCCTCAAAAACCATAAGACTTAAAAATTGTTTAACTATGGATTCCTCAATCTGACATTCCTGGGAAGAGCTGAAAAGGTTTTGGTAACAATTGAAAACAGTAAGTAGTAGTTTCTGAGAAAAATTCTTCTAAATATAATTTTTTGGAAATTTTTGTTATTAAATAATGAAGAACATAAATTCTCCATCTAATACACTTAATTTTTTTTTTTTAAATCTTGTATAGATTTAGAGATAAAGACACTATAATATATAGAGTAATTTAATCGCAGAGGCCAAGGCACTAAGGAAACCAGTTGACAAATTTCAATGTTTATAACATAGTTTGTAAATAACACATGTCAGTGTCAAAAATCAATAGTTTTAGTGACATTTTGACAGCTTTTTCTGGGAAGTATATTTAATCTTTCTTATTGTTTTATTAATTAAATATTTAAAATTATAGGTAAAATGCATATATCCATCAGAAATACCGCCAATCTGGATAATGAATTGGAAGAATCTCTGACATTTAGAAACTTCCTCATACAATGAAAAATAGATATAATTAATATTATATGTGTGCAGAAGACGTGTTAAATACAATAAAAAACAATATTTGGGTAAAGTTTTGTAATATTTTTTTATAAAACGACGGTTCGAAAGCGAAGTGCAATACAATACTTATATAGCCTAGTATGGAAATGGCGAGAGGTCTTGTGCTGGCCACAACAGATTTTTTTTTAAATAAATTTAATCTAGCAGTCTATCCATACCTAATTTCTAATTCTAATCCAGTTTTACAAACTGTGGTCACAATTTTAACTCCCAGTTAAATAAACAAAATTGAATAGAAATGAACTGTTAAATAACAAATTAATCATTGCTGTCAATAATCCGATTCAATATTGTTTATTTAATTTATTGTTAAAATTATAACAAGAGATTGTAAAATTAGCCCTAAAAGGCATTGCTCTAACTATTTAGCCACCGGAGCCGACTGAAGACTAGTATAGGATCATCTTATGAAGAATGCGGTATCCTGTTTCCAAAGCGATGTTAAATTTTCGCTAACCCAAAGCTATTATGCTTGGGTTTCCATGTGAGAGCACATTTCGTAAAGAATAGTTGGTAGTTATTTTAGGATAGTTTTACGTGAGTGGTGAGTGTGGCTATGATGCGGAGTAAAGTGCGAGCCCTTGACACAATGGCCGTGCAGCGCACGTCGGACGGTTACAGACTGCGGGGCTTTCCTGCCGACCTACTTTATAGGCCCCCACCACCGCTCACGACCGGCAGGAGCAGGATCAAATTGAAAACCAGCAGGATATCTACCTGCATTAGCTGGAATTTTTATGGAAAATATTACTGAATTTCAGTTTATAGCAAATGACAAAAAATGTTAAAACTTTACCAATAGATGTAATCTGAAACATTTTGTTAAATGTTGTAAAAATTCTGTTGTGGACAGCACAATACCTTTCGCCATTTCCGTTTTGTTACATAAGTATCGAATTTAACATTTAATGTACACACAAATAATTCTAATTATATCTATTCTTTCATTCTATAAGAAATCTTGTTCTACTCTTCTAAATTGTTCAAAATGTGTAAAGTGTCACTTTTCAAACACTAGTACGTGAAAAGTACTTTTCTAGCTCTAGTGAGTAAATGCGTTGCTAGGCATCATGCACATTCAATTAATTTAATTAAACTAACACTAACAATATTTGAAAATATTTGTACACTCATACTCAGTATTATACGAAATAGCACTAACTTTTCGGTTGTATGACAAATATTGCGTGCAAATAACTACAGTCGAACTTCAGTAAGTCGAACTTCGATAACTCGTATTTTTGATAACTCGAATCAAACTGGTTGGCAATAGCGCCAAGAGTGAGAATTATGGGTAATTTTTACTTGATAACTCGAACTTCGATTACTCGAATGTCTTTATAATTCGAACAGAATATTTGGCGCCAGCTTCAATAAGTCGAATTCTGGGGGAATCCCCTAATTACGTGATTTTGTAACAGGTGTTTTTATAACATGATGACGGAGGCAGTTTGGGTTCTGCACTACTGAAGTTCAAACTTATGCTTTGTTAATTATTATTAAGTGAAAAAAAAATACTGTGCCTACTTGATTTATCACGTTTAAGACATTTTTATTCCTGATGATATGTCATTGAAACGTACTTTAAAAACTTTATCTATTGATGAACATTGAAGCTTTTTTTATTGAAAATCAAAATAAAAAATTCTCTCGTCAGTCACAAATAACTGACTTTTTTACACTAAAATAATGTTTATATCTTTGATCTGAAAATAACAATCTGTATATGTATACCATAAGGTAAGTGATTTTTACTCGAATAAATACATAAATAATATACATATGCATTTTATTTAATAACCCGAAGTCTTGATAACTCGAACTTTTTTTGCGGCAAGTCATGGTTTGAGTTATCGAAGTTCGACTGTATTAAATATCATTTTTCGCGATTTATGTTATTATAAAAATTAAAGATTATTAAATATTCTACAGGTATGCATTCATACTTTTTCTATATATTTTATTGATAAATATATAAAATAATCTAATTTACAAATGAATGTAACTGTCAAAAAAAACCTATAATTTCAAATTAATAATGGTAATGTTTTAAAAAGAAATAGTAAATAACACAATAGTTTTAGTACATCAATAAATACTTATACAGGGTGTTAAAAAATAAGTGTTTCAAATTATGAGGGCATATAGTACTGACCAAAATGAGTAAAAAAAAGCTTAATCAACATGGGTCCTATTTGCAATAGTTTCCGAGATATAGGGCAATGAAAAATGAGTTTTTTCTTCAACCACTATATTAGTCAGTTTTTCTTCGATTCTAATACAAACTGGCCTTTTTCTCAAAAACAGTTGAAGATCGGACCCATGTTGATTAATTTTTTTTTACTCATTTTGGTCAGTACGATGTGCCCCCATAATTTGTAACACTTATTTTTAACACCCTGTATAGGTACGTATTTATCAGATTTTTTTAATTCTATTTTAAATGAGTTCAAAAATAGTTCGCTTCAACAAAAATAATTTCACAATCCTTTTCTTCCTTCGTACTTTCTTTCACCTGCAATAAATTATAACCCTATAAATATGCAGGATACCGATTTTATAAGTTCCCGCCTTAAAGTTTAAAAGTAGGCAAAACAGAATACATTTCATAAGCCACTTAGTAAATATTAATACTTTAAATAGAATATTCACAGTAGGTATAGGAGCAAAACAAAATTTTGAAAACCAAGTCACATAAGAAATGTAACATGGATTGCCTATTTTTATTTAAGGCGGGAACTTATAAAATGGGCACCTGTATATACTTTGTGCACAAACACCAAACACTCATCTCTTTTCATATAGTAATTAATAACACTCCTGTTTCATTTTACTCATTTAATAAAGCAATAATTCCATTTATAAAATTAAACAGTACCTACAGTGTGATCGACTCTAGTCAAAGGAAACTTTTAATCAGTAAAATGTCAATTATTGACAATATCCTGATCGCATTACAAGTAAATGACGTGCATACGATAACGTTACGACAGCGTCATGTTACGTCATCAATATTTTTTAATGTGTATCAAAATCTAAAATTCTATCTTTCCCCAAAAATGAAACATTAAAGCGCAATGATGACATGAAACATGAAACCAGGATGTAAAATTAGAGTCTTGTATTACGTGAATTTAAAACTGAATATTTTCCAATACGTAAGTACACACAGAACCAAAATTACTTTTTAAAAAATCTGTTGTGGCCAGTACAAGACCTTCCGTTAATTTGATGTATTTTGTACAAATCCCATACCAAAAGTTCCTTGGAAAAGATTCTATATATCCAGTAAAATTGTAACATGAACATAATACATTTTTTTACAAATTTCCATATATAAAGTTCCTTGGAAAATATTCTATAAATCCAATAAAATGATCACATGAATATACGTTATATATACTCATATATAAATACTCTAAAAATGCGTACACTTAACGTAACCAAGTTTATATCTCTACCCATTTTTGAATATTTGCCCCAAAAGTCAATATACACCACATTTAGATAAAAACTTCAAAATTTTCAAAAATCTAATTTTTATGTATCTAGATACTTCTCAATGCGCTGATTCCAAATTTTGAAACCGCATGTCGATATCTCGTTTCGTTCTCGAGATATTTAGATTTAAAGTTTTGCTCAAAACTGCCCATTTTTGGGTAATAACCCAAAAATGGGTCGAGATATGAATTTGGTGACAACACTATTCGATTCTACGGGCAAAATTACATAAGTACACCAATTTTCAGAATTTTTGAACACTGCATACAATCTCTAAAGCTAAATAGCTGAAAATGGCCAAAAATCGCAAAAATCGTGAGGGGTACCCCTTGCGATTTTTTCAGATTTTGGTCATTTTCAGGAGTTTTCAAGCTTTTATTCATAAAAAATGAACCGGTTGGACAAAAATTATGAAAATTACTATACTTATGTATTTTTGTCCGTAGAATCGAATGGTGATGTCGCCAAATTCATATCTCGACCCATTTTTGGGTTAATACCCAAAAATGGGCAGTTTTGAACAAAACTTTGAATCTAAATATCTCGAGAACGAAAAGAGATATCGACCTGCGGTTTCAAAATTTGGAATCAGCGCATTGAGAAGTATCTAGATACATAAAAATTAGATTTTTGAAAATTTTGAAGTTTTTATCTAAATGTGAGATATATTGACTTTTGGGGCAATAATTCAAAAATGGGTAAAGATATATACTTGGTAGTAATAATATTTGATTGTAAAGAGAATGTTACGTAAGTGTACGCATTTTTGGAGTATTTGAACAACTGTGTGAATTTTTAGAAATAAAAGTATCGAAATAAAAATGGATAAATGTATTAAAAAAGTTCCTTGGAAAAGATTCTATATATCCAATAAAATTATAACACGAACACATACTATTTTTTACAAATTCAATACCTAAATTTCCTTTGAAAAGATTCTATAAATCCAATGAAATTATAACATGATACATAAAAATTAGATTTTTGAAAATTTTGAAGTTTTTATCTAAATGTGGGGTATATTGACTTTTGGGTAAAATATTCAAAAATGGGTAGAGATATAAACTTCGTAGTAATATTATTTGACTGTAAAGAGAGAATTTTGTTAAAATTCGAAATATTTCGGTCGGGATCGAACCCGATTCCCCAGGTTCGCGACCAGACCCTCATGCACGCGGCCACGGGACCCCTTAAATATTGATTACATCTAGAATTATTTTGCATTAAAACGGAACTTTATCCCGAACTTATTATCATCGTATCGATTTCGCTTCTCTTCGCTAATGTAAATCAAATCTTCTGTATACTTGTCGCGCGGTTTCGGATCTCCAGAGAACAGAAAGAGCCTTACGGCTATAAGAGTGCATGGAGCATCAAATGAAACTGCAGGCTGCAGGTGTTTACTAGTTCTGCACAACTCCATCAATAATTTGCTTTAGATAATTGTCTGTTTATCGATGCACCGTTGAGCGAGTCTCAAATAGCTTAAAATACCAATATTCCATTTATATTCCTCATGATTGTACACGGCTATTGTTTCGCGATAATTGCTTATATTCCGTCAAAGGAGAGCCGATTCTATTGAACGCGTATTAGCTCTGTTCATATAGATTATTTCAAATAGACTGTTGTACAAAGGCAAATAATTGTTGTACGAGTACAAACAATCAATTTCTTGCTAACAGTGACATCAAAATAGGAAAAGAATTCTGTACAGCTCCAAAAAGAGCAGGGTGTCCTCCTACAACTATTATCAAAAAGTACTTTGTTGTTGTTAAGATAATCATACACGCATACACGATCACATAGATAGTTACATGTAATTTAAAATATCGATACCAAAAAGACAAGCTAAAATACTAACCTCCAAACTATTGTTGAAACGTCAAACAGGAGATCTACATTACCCGTACAAACAAACGCTATGGCTTTACGACCATTCATTGGTGCGGCGTAATTCTACGTCAAACATGGCGGGAATTCAAATAATCAAATTTCATTATTATTTTTTTTTTTCTGGCTAATTAATAAAAAACTTGTCAAAAGAAAAAATATGGGTAGCAAGGTTTTACCTGCTCTTCAAAAATATTAAATAAAAAAAAGGTACGCAAGTAGCCCATTGATATAGTTTGTTGCAAAGCGACTTGGATAATTTACTTAGTGAAATGAGAATGAATGATAAAATCTTATTTTTCAATTACACAATAATAATAATAATAATAATAATAATAATAATAATAATAATTTGATGAACTATCGAAAACAGAATTAAATCTGTTGTGGCCAGCACAATACCTCTCGCTATTTTCATATTAGGCTATATAACAGGCCTATTCTGTAAAACATTCGCTTAACGAATCGTTTTCATAACGATAATCGTTGTTATGAAAATCGTTATTTGTATTTTACGAAAATCGTTATTTTTGTATTCTGTAAGATCGATCGTTAAAACATTATCGTTGAATTTAATTGATAACGAAATCGTTATAATTTTTTTGCGATTGGTACTATTGTTTACTCAATTCACTATTAAAACTGACATTTAAATTTCATTTTGAAAATTGTTGGTGAAGATTTATATTAATATTTCATTTTATTAATGGCTATTTATTATTATTCTCTATTATATTAGACATGGATAAGTAAACGAGGGCCTCAAAAACTACAAAAGAACAATATGCTATTATGTAGACCTTCTTGCAAGTAATGTCGTTCTGAGAACAAATAAATATTATCCAGAGAATTCAAATTAGATTGAAGAAGCATATGTTGAATTGGCTAGGGGATTAAATGCACTCAGTAAAATAAAGCATATGTAAAAGTATGATTAATATAGAGCACTTTTAGGAGATTTGGTATAGCAGTTATCATTGTATTTGCTTCTAGGAATGGCAACAGTTCAGTAAAATCTCTTGCGGCGACTCGTGATAATCTAAATAATTTTCTAAATTTTCCTGTGGGATAGTAAAAGGATCACTTTTATCTCTTAAAGCCCTATGAATTTTTCGAAGATTTTTCCTGTTAAATATATATAGTAAAATTGGAATATAATCTGACATATTTTTAAAATATATAATTACATTTCATTATTTTCTTCGAAAAAGTGAAGAAATAATAATAATTCAGGATCACCATTTATTATAATGGCAATTAATATTTCAAGAATATTGAAATGTGATTGAAATGCAACAAATCGTTAACATAACGATAAGTTTTTTCTTGTCGTTAAAAAATTACGATTTTACGAAAATCGTTATCATCTTGTCGTTATGAACAATTGAATTTTTGCTTACAGAATACCACTTTAACGATTATCGTTATTTTAACGATATAACGATTCGATATGTCATAACGATCGCTTACAGAATAGCCCTGTAAGTATTGTATTTAACATTTCTGGTACACACAAAAAATTCTAATTACATCTATTCTTTATTTTCATTTTATTATTCTATGTAAAGGTTTCCTCCTACTCTTCTAAATGTTCGAGATTCTTCCAATGCATTGACGAGATTGGCGGTATTTCTAAAGGGTATATAAAGAATTTTTTTTTTATTAGTCGCGAAGCCTAAGATAAACACAATTCCTTTGTTACACAGTTCATATTTCAAATGAATGTAACTGACAGTAAATGTCACTGTCAAAAAACTAATCACTTCAAATTAATAATAGTGACATTTTAAAAAGAAAATAGTAAATAAAGCAATAGTTTTATGCAATGGAATAGTTTGCAGCGTTAGTAAAAACGTATGTATTTAAATTAATAAAAATTAAATAGCGGGAGGTTTTGTGTTGGCTACATCAGAGTTTTTCATTTGTTTTTCAATAATTTTCAATTTATTCATGCCAAAAAATTAATAATTCATCTTTTATTAACGTGTAAAATAAAAGTTAGACATGTTATATATCGTTGAAAAGCGTATAACATAAGCAAAATAATGAGATTATTTTCAACATTGGTTGCAGTTTAAAAAATCATAAGTTTGTGTTATATCTCGAAAATTATGAAGTTTTCAAAAAATCTAATTACGCCATTTTATTTTACCTAAAAAAACGGTACAAAATTTGTTTGAACAATTTTTCTCTAACTGTCATAATAAATAAGTTATGAGATATTTTCGAAATGAGATAAGTAAATAACTATTATTGTGACTTCATTGTACATTTATTATTATCTTTATTTGATGTTAGATTACAAATGTTTTCGAAAAAAACTTGGTATTAAATCAATCTGAACTATATTTAACCATAAAAAAAATAGTTAATAGCTTCTCTCACGAACCTACGGTGAAGGACGTGAAACACACGTCATCGTATCCCTACAGATTAGCCTTAAATCCGCTACTCGAAAATCGCTCGAAGATCGCGTATAAAATATTCAGATCAATCAAGACGACTGGTAACCACAAACCAGCAGCTCCACTGCTCCAGAGAGGAGCAATAAGTCCCAAAGCTATCGCCGTGAAACGAAATAAAGAGATAGGGCACGGTGCAATGAACCGTGATACCTACCAGGTTTTTACACTAAAGCAAAATTCAATTTTCTCCAATACCACGTTACGGTTTCAATTTCACTCATCAAGCTTCTGGAGAAAGAAGCTATCTGTCAATAGTCTAATAGTCCGCAAACAACTACGTAAATTTTACTTCAATATATTTAAGAGCTTTACAAGTATAAAAGAGTACTTTAAAATGCACATCATAAACATTTATCTATGCACTTATCGTATGCATTTATGGTAAGTAAAGTCGTTATATACTATCAAGCATTTCTATGAAACATGTGGTGAAATATGAGAACACAGAAATTAAGTTTTATTATTGTTGTTGCAACAATTTTTATAAACATTCTAAGTATTAAATTTTAAAAAATACTATTCTTTAAATAGCTTCAAATTGAAAATATCACGAAATATCCATTAGATATCTTTCAATTTATTATTAAAATTTGTACAGTATTTTGAAAAAGTCACGCGATTTGAAACAGATTGTGACGCCAAAGTTCATACAGCTTATAGCTCATCCAGCAATCATTTGAACAAATGACTTTTAAATCCTCCGTATTACACAAAAAAATCTGTTGTGGCCAGCACAAGACCTCTCGCCATTTCCATATTATGAGATATAAAAGTATTGTATTGCACTTCGCTTTCGAACCGTCGTTTTATAACAAAATATTAAAGAACTTTACCCAAATATTGTTTTTTATTGTATTTAACATGTCTTCTGCCCACATATAATTCTAATTATATCTATTATTGTATGAGGAAGTTTCTAAATGTCACAGATTTTTCCAATTCATTAACCAGATTGGCGGTATTTCTGATGAATATATGTATGCGTATTACCTATAAGTTTAAATATTTAATTAATAAAACAATAAGAAAGATTACATGTACTTCCCAGAAAATGTCACTAAAACTGTTGATTTTTGACACTGAAATCTGTCATTTACAAATTATGTTATAAACATTTGAATTTGTCAACTGGTTTCCTTAGTGTAGTTTCGCCTACTCGACTTGTTATATCCCGATATTTCTTTTAAAAACTACTACTTCCGGTTGTTCAATTGTTACCAAAACCTTTTCAGCTCTTCCCAGGAATGTCAGATTGAGGAATTCATAGTTAAACAGGTCTTATATCTTATAGTTTTTGAGGAATCGTCCGTCCAACATCTAGCCATATATACACACACACACATATATACACACATTCACACACACACACACACACACACACACACACACACACACAGAGACATTGTAAAAATGTTAAAATCGGATTCTAGTGATCTTGAAACGTGCTTATTCATTAAAATCTAAATGTCACTAAAACTGTTGATTTTTGACACTGACATCCGTCATTTACAAACTATGTTATAAACATTTGAATTTGTCAAGTGGTTTCCTTAGTGCCTTAGCCTTTGCACTTAGATTATTCTATATATTATAGTGTCTTTATCTCTAAATCTATACAAGATATAATAAAAAATTTAAGTGTATTAGATGAAGAATTTTATGTTCTTCAATTTTTGTACTAACAAAAATTTACAAAAAATTGCATTTAGAAGAATTTTTCTGAGAAACTGCTACTTTCGGTTGTTCAATTGTTACCAAAACCTTTTCAGCTCTTTCCAGGAATGTCAGATTGAGAAATTTATAGTTAAACAGGTCTCAAGTCTTATAGTTTTTGAGGAATCGTCCCTCCAACATCCAAACAAACACACAGACATCATTTTAAAAATGTTATAATCGGATTGTAGTGACCTTAAATCGTGCTTATTCACTAAAATCTGCATATGCGAATTTTAGCATGAATCCAATACCTCTCTTAGCGAGAGGTAATATTTGAGCGTCTAGTAGATATTGCTCTTTATATTCTGCGGACTTTTCAATAAAACCTCATATTGTTACCCTTATCGACTTAACCTAAAATTGAATTTTATATAGGGTCGTAGTTTATGTGCTAATTCAACACTTTCACGATATCGTAAGTGCAGAAAGAAGTAAAATTTGTATCCACTTTTCCGCTCGTGAAATGGTAAGGAACTAATGGGGCAAGACTGAAGTTTTCGATCCTTCGCTTTTATGTTGGTACTACACTTCTAGACATTTAAGTTGCAAACTTCGTACAGTTTGTCGCTGAAGAATCAGACGCGATGACTGGACGAGTGTTTCGTATTACATGAGAATTAAATTAATAAATCGGACGTTAATAAAATATACATATACAGTGTGAACACTGAAAACCGTGACATAGGCGTTTAACATGGGAAAACAGTTTTTTTGAAATATTATCTGTCCCGCAAGAGTATAGTGGGAGTTTTTGATATGTTCAGAAAGATTATTTAATTTGGCATGGAAGAGTATCTAAATGCTCTTAATTTAATGCCTTATTATTGAAATATTTACGAAAGTATAATCCTACTTGACAGTTATTACTTATAATTTACTAAAAACTAAAAACAGTAATCATGGAAACGTGTTCGGTAGCTGACTTGGTTAAATCAAGGCTCCATGATAATTTTTCACAAATTCAAATCCCTCCCGGTTTAAGTTAATATTTTTATATTTATTTTTGTATTATTAAATACATTCTTTCCGAAAACTTTGTAAATCCAATGGATTTTTCATTAGAAGAAAAAATTAGTATAATTAATAAAATCAAGGGATGAGTTTACGAGAAATTGCATCCCATGAACGAACTAGACGAATCATTTTAAAATTTGAAAAAACCGGTTGCGTTAATGACGAACATAAAACTAAACTTAATTTGGCTTAAATTTACATATTTATTTCACTTCTTGTACATTTAGTCAATAAAATACTTGATGTACCAGAAAATTATTTGTTTTAATTTTGTAATTTATGTAATAATAAATTGTACCAAATAAATATAAAAAAAATCTGTTGTGGCCAGCACAAGACCTCTCGCCATTTCCATATTAGGCTATATATGTATTGTATTGCACTTCGCTTTCAAACCGTCGTTTTATAACAAAATATTACAGAACTTTACCCAAATATTGTTTTTTATTGTATTTAACATGTCTTCTGCGCACATATAATTCTAATTATATCTATTTTATATCATTTTCGTGTCAGAGATTGTTCCAATTTATTAACCAGATTGGCGGTATTTCTGATGGATATATGCATTTTACCACAATTTTACCTATAATTTCAAATATTTAATTAATAAAACAATAAGAAAAATTAAATATACTTCCCAGAAAAAGCTTTCACAATGTCACTAAAAATGTTGATATTTGACAATGACATATGTCATGTTATAAACATGGAATTTGTCAACTGGTTTCCTTAGTGCCTTGGCATCTGCGATTAGTTTATTTTATAAATTATAGTGTCTTTATCTCTAAATCTATACAAGATATAATAAAAATTTGAAGTTTATTAGATGGAGAATTTTATGTTCTTCAATATTTAATAAAAAAACCTCCCAAAAAATTATATTTAGAAGAATTTTTCTAAGAAACTACTGCTTCCGGTTGTTCAATTGTTACCAAAACCTTTTCAGCTCTTCCCAGAAATGTCAGATTGAGGAAACTGCAGTTAAATATTTTTTAAGTCTTATAGTTTTTGAGGAATCGTGACTACAACATCCAGACATACATACATACACACACATACACACACACATCCACACACACACAGACATCATTTTAAAAATGTTATAATCGGATTCTAGGGACCTTAAATCGTGCTTATTCAATAAAATCTGGATATGCGAATTTTAGCACGAATCCAATACCTCTCTTAGCGAGAGGTAATAATAAAAATATTAACTTGAACCGGGAGGGATTTGAACCAGTGAAAAATTATCATGGAGCCTTCATTTAACCAAGTAAGCTACCGAATACGTTTCCATGATTACTGTTTTTAGTAAGTTATAAGTAATAACTGTCAAGTAGCATTATATTTTCGTAAATATTTCAATAATAAAGCATTAAATTAGGAGTATTTAGATACTCTTCGATGCCAAATTAAATACTCTTTCTAAACATATCAAAAACTCCCACTATAGTCTTGCGGGACAGATAATATTTGAAAAAAACTGTTTTCTCATGTTAAACGCCTATGTCACGGTTTTCATTGTTCACTCTGTATATATATATATATATATATATATATATATATATATATATATATATATATATATATTATTAAAAGATTATTTGCCTCAGTGTAGTCAGTATAGTAGTTTTAATGTTTTTTTCTATTATAAAATATATAAAGAGTTACGTTTTAATGATATTTTATATAGATATCCAAATCAAAAAATGAAATACCGGTTATTTTCATAAAATAAAATTGAATTCAAATGAATTTGATAGGCAGAATCACGACCAATTATTTCTTAGATAGAAATTAAAGCAAACTTTATAATTTTTCTTAATTTTATTTTCAATCATTTCAATTGAAATTATTCATAATATTTGAAAACGACTTTCCAGTCAACGATGATTTTTATTTTATTAGCTTCAATTAAAGAAAAGGGGAATCAAATAATTCCACTAATTGGTCATTAATTAATGTTGGAAGAGAAGAACCCTGCTGGCCTCGCGAACTCATTGAAAACATCACAAAGGATTAGTTCCCTTTTTTCTTTCTTATTTGTACACTCGAAACGAAAAAGCAGCGCTATCAATGATAAATATTTCACGAAAAGAATGTTTTTTCTTTATAAGGTAAAGTTAATTCTTTTTCTTTTTTCTTTCCATTAAAACATGGATGTCGCACATAACGTACATTGAACAACGATCTCGAGAATTTTAAGAAATACGATGCCAGTTAAATTAGACAAAAGTTTTGGCAAAAGGCATTTAATGATCAACTTTAAGAACAAAATAAAATGGTGTTTTATAAAAATCCGCTCCACAAAACAATGAGCCTGTTTCACATTTTTCAAAAACTATTTTAAATTAAAGTTTATGCAATGATTTTCTTAGTAATAATTTTTATTTTAATAATTTGTTGTTATTTGTGGAAATAATTAAATAAAAAGATTGGCGTCCTGAAAAACTACCCCCCACTCCTGTGACGTAGAAGCACATACATTAATAACCAATAGGAAAATAGTTTTTCCATCACCTACGTTTATTCATATTATTTATATAAATAAACGTAGGCTAAAGTTTGTCACATGTTAATAAAAAATCTTTTAATTTGACATTTGACGCTGACATTACTCATTGTAATTGAATAATAAAATAATAATGGCAAATTCAAATTACACTCAAGCTAAGTCAGACAATTTACCGAAGGTCAATAGCTGGATGATGGCTGAATTTATATCAGAACGATTGTTTTACTGCTACCGAAATAAGGGGTGTTAAAGAGTTGAGGTAAAATAAAATATAAAAACTGAATTTATTATATAAATTGATAATATATTTTACTTTAAAGTTCTGGTCGTGATTCTCATTTGTCACTTGTTTGATAACTTTGACAATACACTTGACACCTCAGAACCGCTGAAGATGTATGTACTCTGACGTCACAATCTGTTTCAGATCACGTGACTTATTCAAAATTTTATCCAAATTTCAAAAATTAATTGTAAAATATCTAAAGGATATTTCGTGATATTTTCAAATTTGAGGCTCTGTAAAGAACAATATCTTTTCAAATTTAATACTTAGAAGTCATATAAAAATTCTTGCAGCAGCCCTATTGTATATCGTAACACATACACATGTTTGTTCATTAAAATCTCATCATCGATTTTTTGACGAAAAACAATACCTTCCTTAGGTAAAAAAATATTGTTCCTTGAACGGTAATTCTGCCTCCGGTTGAAATCTGTTGGAGCGCATTGTTTTTCCATCTATTTACATAATGGTGTTTGAATATCGCATTAAGTTCTCGGCTGCAAAAACCTTCTTTCACTTGACTTGTCTCCGAGTCTAGCTTCATTCACTTTTAACACAATCAATTTGCACGGTGTTTTATTTTGAATAACATATTTATCAAGTAAATATGTACCTGATTTTGTAATGAGAGCAGCTATTTATACACGTAGCACGCATTTTTATAATTAATAATACTTCAACACATATTGATTTTTTTGTATAAATTGAAATACAGGGTATATGCAAGAGGTAAAAATGACACTTTAATAGAGCTGTTGCAAGAATTTTTATATGACTTCTAAGTATTAAATTTTAAAAGATGTTGTTCTTTAAAGAGCTTCAAATTTGGAAATATCACGAAATATCCTTTAGATATTTTACAATTAATTTTTGAAATTTGGATAAAATTTTGAATGTCACGTGATCTGAAACAGAATGTGACGTCAGAGTACATACATCTTCAGTGGTTCTAAGGTGTCAAGTGTATTGTCAAAGTTGTCAAACAAGTGTCAAATTTTTAGATTGGTTCAAGTTGTATAATATGTAGGTAATAAAAAGTTCAAAATAGCATGAATAATTTACGATATTGTATTGTGCTTTCTTACAAAAATACTGTTAGGAGCAAACCTACTATAGAGTTTATAAATTTTACAAAAGATGCGAAGAAAAGAAAATTGTGGCTAGAAACAGTAGGTCGAAGAGCTGATAATTTGTCAGAAAAATCGTGTCTTCATGTTTGTGGAGATTATTTCAACTTTCCACACACACACACGCGCACACACACACACACACACAAACACACACACACACACACACAGCAAAAATTTGGATATGCGAATTTTAGCAAGAATCCAATACCTCTCTTATGCCCAAATTCATAGTCAGTACTTCGCCTCGACTCATACTTGAGTCTGCCTTGAGTACCAGATTTCGTTTCATAGTCGCTACTTGTTTCTTCACTCGTACTTCGATCGAAGGTTTACTTGGGGCGAGTTCCAAGTAACCTTGAGTAATGCTCAAGTACCGATTGATACTTTTTTCAAAAAAATTAGGTAGACTTGATCAATATTTAAAAAAACTGTCAAACTGTCATTTCCATCACATATGACATCTAAGTTAAATAATGAATCATGAAGATAATCAACAATTTTTAGAATTTGTAGACGTAGTAGAAGAAGCCTTAATAATAACAATGAAAAAGGGTTGCTTCAAGAAGATATATCCGTGATATGACTCATGTATCTGTAACCTGTGAGATATATGTAGATGTCAAATATACGATTTGAGAGAAAAATATTAAAATTTACAAATATACCAACATAGTTATTACAAATTCTCTAAAATCCTCCCTAGAAAATCGAGAATTCTCGAAGTTTCGACTATGAAACATATGATGTGCTTGAGGTCGAGAACGACCGGAGTAATGCTTGGCGAAGTACTCAAGTACGAGATTGAGCATCGACTATGAATACGGGCATTAGTGAGAGGTAATAGTTATTTACATTCGAGTGCGTGTAAGTTGTATTTTACAGCGCGACAGCTTTGTTCAAGGCACGAGCCCTTAAGGCGAGTGCCTTATTAGCTGGAGCGCTGTAAAATACTTCACGCACGAGAATTGTATCAATTTTTTTGGCCGACGATAATGAAAATCACTTTTTTCAATGAGATAGGTTGTATTTCTGAAAAGGATTAGTTTAAAATACTGGGGTTAGGTCAATTTCCAAATTTGAATTTACTTACCTTCATTAGAATACTTCTTCTAGCAAAAATTTATCTGTAATAATAGACGTTGTTTATGACTGATAATATATTTATTTGCTCATGTTTTCTTCGTAATAAATAATAGGTAGGTATCGATATTTGACATTTCAGCAAAGCTCGCGTATTTGACAGGTATATCGATCGGTGACTATGTCGGTAACGGCGGATTTTTACAATAATGACAGATGTCGCTACCGTGAGTTTGGTTTATATAAATTAATTTTAAATATAGGAAATGTTAAAGTAAAAAAATAACTTAAGTAGGTAGTACTTTTTTACATGAACTTTATTATAGTAAAGATGATTTTTTTCTAAATGCCCATAAACGTCCAGTGTATTTTGCTTATTTTACCGCATAGTTAGACAAGTTACAACACAGTAAGCGTAAAATGTAGGTTACACTTGCTGTGTATACAATTGTAAAGTTCCCATTACACTTCAGGAGGGCAAAAAAAATATGGTTAACTGTGCTGAAGCAAATATGAAACTTTTAAGGTTAGTCGAAAGCACCAGGAGGGCCAGGAAAATTCGATGATCAGCTTCCGCTTCTGTTTCTATTTCCGCTTTGTGTGATAACATCTGGATGAAGTAACGCATAGCAAAGCAAAGAGAGACAGGGTAGGTTTGAATAGGAATCGCAAAAAGAACGACAAACATGTATACATAGCATGGGTCGGGGCGTATCATCAAACAACTACGTGTCTTTCGTCTTTTCCATTCCGCATGCGTGCGTTCATGCAACAAGCAAACGCCAGCATGCAGCTGCTTTCATCTCATCAGCAACATGATGCGAATATTATTAAACAACTAGCATGAATGCCCCACTAATTAAATACCAGTAGCAAAGGATAAAATTGTTGGTAAAAAAATATATTATAAAAGATAAAAGTGCCTCGAAAAGTTAATACATTTTATTTCGGAGAACTTCTTTAGACACAATGGGTGCGATTCAGTGGGTTGTATTAGACTGTTTTAGAGTGTTTATTTTAATACATGTGTATTAGTTGCGTAGGATATTAAAACACTTCTTAAAATGGGTTATATCTGTTTTAAGTATTGTATTAACCCTAATTTATAATGTCAAATATGAAATATTAAAGTAAAAATATATATTTGACTCTTCATAAAGTATACTAAAGCAAATATTGAACTTAAAATGATATAATAAAAGAGAAAATGAATAATTTAAAAAATTGAGGTTAATATGAATAAATTCAGGCAAGTTACAACAATTATTTATATGTTGTTTATTTTCTGAGTTTGTTTAAGTAAAATAGGTGACACAATACGTGCTGTTGAAAGAGTTGAGCATGTTTGGCGTGTTGTTGATTGTAGAACACGAAGAAGGATATACAGAAGACGAAAAACTATGACAATACTCTCTCCGAAAGTGATACCGATTATCAAAAAATGTATTTCAGCATGTAATAAATTTGATTCGAATTGACATATCTGGGTTTGGGGGTGATGTACCTCCTCCAGTTTTATTTTTTCTTTTAAATAATGCGCAATTTCACCCTTTGAATAGCCGGAATACCCATTAGGCGGAGTAGGTAATTGCCTATGGGCCCCTCACATTTTATTACATTGAATTAAAATAATATTAATTTGATTTTGATTTTTTTTATTACAAAGAAATCCTTAAATAAAGAAATTTTGATTACAACAAAGAAATGCTTATTTACAATAATGGAAACTTGATTACAATAATAAAAAATATCAATCAGCACAAACATCACTTTTATTTCTTTGGACATTCCAATTTACCACTTCAAAATGATGCAGCTTTTTATTTTTCATTATTTTAATGTCATTTCCCTTATTTTCAATAATACCGTTCCGTTTAGTAATTGCCTCTTATTAAAATAATCTTTTCTTCATTAAACCAATCAGTTCTGTAATTCTTTTTCCTGACATTTTTTAATAAGCTAAAATTTAAAATATAGGTCATAAAGTAGTGTAACATAATCTAAAACAACACAAATACAAAATATTGACGTTTCAAATGCCGCCAATTTCGCACTTTGACATTTATTACAGTGTTGCCAAGTGTAATTTTGTGTTTTATCTAAAACAGCTTAATACAGACCACTGAATCACCTTTGTTTTAAAATGTGTTTTAAGCTAATACAGTGTTTTAGTTAATACAGACTTTAATATAACCCACTGAATCGCACCCATTAAGTTTTTACTTCCTTGTACGAAAAAATGAAGTATTGCAATAGCGTTAAATATTTAAATTATGTACTATTACATTGTACAATGAGATGAAACAACAATTGCATGCGAGTTCATAGAGAAACAATTACATCAAAGCATAATCAAAGCACCTAATCAATGTTTGCCATTTGTAAGTGAATATAGCATTGTCAGTGCTCACGTGCATGCATGCAACTGACACCAGTTGATTACATTTTACACATTTACATTATTATTACAAAACTACATATACATCAAGTGTTTCCATATATCATATCAATTTAGTAATTCGTTTTTCAATTAATTGCATGCATTTCAAATATAGTACATAAAGCCATATTAATTAGCTAATATACTAGCTTTATTTAACCAGGAATTCTGCAAATAATTAACATAATTTTTACCTTCCATCACCTTTAGGTAAGGAAGGTATTGTCTTTGGTCAAAAAATTCGGTGATGAGTTTTTAATGAATAATCACGTTTTAGGGTCCCTAGAATACGATTCTACTAGTTTTACGGCGATGTCTGTATGTGTGTATGTGACAAATTTTTCTCCGACGATAACTCCAATACTACAATTCTAAAATTTATAATTCTTTCGTATTCCTCTTCTTTACATCCATATAAAGAGCTGATTATAATTGGTCAACCTGAATTTCCTTTATTTGAAGATCTTAACAGTTTTTCTTAAAAAAACGAAGTTAAATATCGTTTTTTATTATTTATATGATTATCAATGTGAAAGAATACCTTATTGTGTACACTATTTAATTATACATTTTTCTTCTTTTCAATAGATATAGGTATAAAGAATTATAATGACATTAACTTTCAAAAATCGGTCAGCTTTGCTATAATCAAGGAAACAGCTGATGTATTCCAAAAATTCCAATGGGCTACTTGCGTGGTACTGAAAATCCGATTTCTGTCACTATATACGTAATGTTATATTGAAAACATATATAAAAATATAAATTTTATTTTAAAATAATTATTTGCTTTTTACTAGATTAAGAAAGAAAATTTTCTGTGACGTCTTTATATTGAACTGGGGGAGGGGAAGCATGTTTAAGAATGTTATCAATAGATGGCATGGTGAGAAAGTTTTAATTTGAATTTGGCATTAGTTAATTTTTTCCTCTCTCTGGTCTCTCAAATACATTAATTACTTAATAAATAAACACATAGGTAGTTACTTGTAATTTAAAATATAGATACCAAAAAGATAAACTAAAATACTAACCTCCAAACTATTACTGAAATGTCAAACAGGTGATCTACATTACCCGCACAAACATACCATTACTATGGGACGGCACCACGCTGTGACTTTACGACTATTCATTGGTGCGGCGTAATTCTACATCATACATGGCGGGAATTCAAATAATCAAATTTCTTTTTTTTTTCTGGCTAATTAATAAAAATTTTGTCAAAAGAAAAAATATGGGTAGCAAGTTTTTACCTTCTCTTCAAAAATATTAAATAAAAAAAAGGTACGCAAGTAGCCCATTGCTAGATGTCAGTGTCAAGTGTAATTTGCGTATTGTATGTTCGTGTTATAATTTTATGGGATTTACATAATGTTTTCCAAGAAATTTTCAGCACGAAATTTGTAAAAAATAGTATAAGTTCGGGTTACAATTTTACTGGATATATAGAATCTTTTCCAAGGAACCTTCGGTAGTATGGGATTTATACAAAATACATCAAATTGACGGAAGGTCTTGTGCACAACAGATTTTTTTTTAAAGATAGAAAGAACCAATGTTTGTATAAACTAGGTTATGGTCACAATAAATAACTATTTTATCCATTTTCATCATAAAAATGTTGCTCTACCAAAAAATATTAGATACAATGTTTAGAAAAGAAATTGGTTAAGGTTCGGTCCAATTATCTACCCACTGGGTCTTTTATTTTTCTTATTATTGTTTAGAAGAGATGTCGCTAAGTTTATTTGCATATAAAAGCGGTGAAAAGATGTGAAAATCGACGTATTTAATTTAAGTTAATGAACAGTTAAATGCATTGCTAATTGAGTAATTAAATGATTCGTTTCTTCAACGTCTCGCGCTTACTACGATGCGCAGTCGAATAATTGAATTCTCCCACCCAAATCCTCCTACTTTACTGTTATATTGATTACCTTTCTACACAGGTAAATATTTATCATTACTTTCCATTTAAAATATATTGCATATGTTCTCTTTAAATCAGAAAGGAGAACTTAGTTATTAAATAAATTAATATTTGTCAATTATACTTGAAGAACATTCCAGTAAGTTTTATTAAAATCTTTTTCCACAATGGGCTACTTACGTGGTACTGAAAATCTGATTTCTATCACTATATACGTAATGTTATGTTGAAAATATATATATAAATATAAATTTTATTTTTAAAAAATTATTTGTTTTTTAGTAAATTAAGAAAGAAAATTCTCTGTGACGTCATTATATTAAACTGGAACTGTTTAAAAATGTAACGTATAGATGGCATTGCGTGAGAGAAACCTTTAATTTGAATTTGACATTAGTTCTTTTTTCTCTCTCTCTGGGCTCTCAAATATATTAATTACTTCACAAATAAACACATAGGTAATTACATGTAATTTAAAATATCGATACCAAAAAGACAAGCTAAAATACTAACCTCCAAACTATTGTTGAAACGTCAAAGAGGAGATCTACATTACCCGTACAAACAAAGGCTATGGCTTTACGACCATTCATTGGTGCGGCGTAATTCTACGTCATATATGGCGGGAATTCAAATAATCAAATTTCATTATTTTTTTCTGGCTAATTAATAAAAATTTTGTCAAAAGAAAAAATATGGGTAGCAAGTTTTTACATTCTCTTCAAAAATATTAAATAAAAAAGAGGTACGCAAGTAGCCCATTATCAGACATACTTTTCTGTGTTCATAGCCTACTTCGAATTAGGTCTTTTTTCTTAACACACTGTAGGAACTACGGTGGCAACTTTTGAGAAATACAGATTAGCGTACGCATGACTGAAGTAAATAAATTTGATTTATATGAAGTTCAATAATTACAAAAGTTATATCGAATCCTGGAAAAAGCTATAAGTTTTTAATTACATATCACCTGCACACTTTAATTGCTTCAGTGATACGAGTAGGTACTTTCGTTCTTCTATGATAATAGGTTACACGTGGTGAGTATAAATATGATTACCTACTAATAAATTATAAATTATTGCCAATGTTGCGAACTGAGCTACCTTACTTTGATAACAAGATAAAGTTTGAGAGCTGGGGATTGGCATTATATGTTTTATTAAGCGAGGCGCAAATACTTTATGAAATTTGTTCAAATAAAAAGTTTTGTAACAGCTATTCTCAATATTACAAAAGTTCGTTCACGTTATTTCGCTTAAGAACGACGTTTTGACGAAATTTTGAGTCATCGAGATTTCGACTTACATATTTATTGATGTTGGAAACTATGGGCCATCCAGCGAATCAAGCGGTTTACGTCATAAATACAATATCACTAGAAACAATGACGTCATATGTTAAAAAGTTTACATGAGCATATAAAACGGATTAAAATATCTGTGGGTTGTCTTCATAAATCCAAACCTTTTTTAAAAAGGTAACACGTCTGGTATAATTTTTTTCCAGCGAAATCCAATTTTATTTGAAATATTCTGAACGATACTGCTTACGCCGTTATAAATACTTCATTCTTGTAGTATATGCAACAAACTATCTAGTATTATGTGAGATCCTTAAAAAAATACAGATTACAGAATACTGCATACCATACAATCTCACTGTTTCTGTACATTGCGTATAACGTTTGCCACAAGCTGTATATATATAGATTTAATTTTCAAATTATTATTAACAAATAGAAAGAAATATTACCTCACTATTAAAATTCAGTGAAAGTAAGAGCCCACCAATCTATTTTTCATTTTCAAAATAAGTCAATAAATGAACTACAAGCTCTTGAATTTGACATGACAGAGCATTTGACATTTTGTCAATGAACAACGAAACCAAAAACACAGTACAGGTTGAAAAGTATAATATAAACATAAAATATTTAGTAATATACATGTTCAGAATTACCAATATTAATAAAATATAATCAAACGTCATTTTGCAAAAATTTACAAAATTTTACTTAATAATAATATATCCAAATATAATTATTTCTATTAAAGGTGTCAGATACATAATAATAATAATAAAAAGTAAGTAATCACATAAATTTATTTTTTTCAGCACTTATAAAATGTATAAATATGTTAAAATAACCCCTATGATCAATAATTGGAAATATGGGTAGATAATAAGTAATTTAATGTCATAATTAATAAAAATACTACGTATATATTACCTATAGTCCAAGATTTGATTACCACTACCACTGGTAGCCTATGTCATTCAACATATCTTTTACTTCCATACCAACGCTTGTAATCTGTCATGGCATCATAAATTTAAACCAGTATTGTTTGGTTTATTTCTGTTGTTTTATTGTTGTTATTTTCTGCATTTATATACTTGCAAATGGATTCCGTATTTCAAAAAGGCGATAGTAGAAGGTTTGAAAGTAGTAAGAATTTGTAATAGAATAAATGTGTGACGCAGATATAGAGATGAGGAAATGGTAATAAAAACTCGATTATTTTAGAAAGTAATAACTATTTTTAAACTTTGATAGTCCTTAATATACAGTTTTAAGGTCTAGTTTTAATATAACTGACCCTTGTTCTAATTTGTTACTACGGTGGAGGACCCTATTGTGACAGTTTATAATAAACCCGTATAATAACATTTCTTGTTAGGAATGTTGCTCAAAACCTTGTCTCCCTTAAATACGTACAGGAGTAGGTATTTAAATCTCAAAAGTAATTATTCATTTGAACGTATTTCTATTGAGAATATCAGAGTATTTGAAATGATAATGTAGTCACAAACGTTCGCAAACATCGCTTAATTATTTATAACGCGAACTTGAGGGATTATAAATTACAAATTACGTTTAGAATAAAAAGTTCCATGCCGGAAGCTACGAACCGGCTGAGTTTCTTTGATGTTAAACGATTAAAGCTTTTGTATCAATGGAATAAGTTAAGATGCGTTACATCTGGAGAGGTTTTCACTTCTCTCAAAGTTTATCTACCTGCTGCGGGTGATGACGTCGTAATCATCCCTGGAATTAATTTTTCTTTTCTCTTGTGTTTATGCACATCAGTATAAGGATTAATTTGAAAATTAATTTTTATTTTCAGACTTTGATAATAAATTTCGGTACGTCTTGTTTTGATCGTATTTATAATCTAAGAATATCTTAGAAAATATTATGTTCTTTTCAAATTTGGAAAAATATATAGGCTGTTTCATTTGAAAGTTAAAAGTTGCCATCAATTACTCGAAAATCGGAAGTAATATAGAATTACTTCCGGAATTTTATAGTGGAGTTAACATAAATAAATAAATAAATATATCATCACGGCATATTACCCATTTCTGGGTGTGCCAGTATCTACAACACATGTAGACATCGGTAATGATGACGATATATTTTACCGTGTGTGCGCTTACCAAGCGTCACCTCACGGGCACTCATAGCTGGTGTGGAGAGTGCACCACAGTGGTCACTTTTGTACCATTTAAAATTGGGAATATTTGGCGTCTGTCTGACTTAACATACTTATATTAAATAGTTAAAATCGCTAAAAATAATAATAAGCGAGATATTTGTAGATTAGTTTATAAACGGACACCCTGCCTAAGCGATTCCTTTGCAATATTTAATAAAAGTGGAAGATAAGATAATATAATAAGAAAGTTGGATTTTATAGGTAAAGGAAAACTAGATACTGAAATTCAGTCAATATATAATATATAAAACTAATAATTAGTTATTTTTGTACAAATAATATCATTTATTAAAACAAATTATACACAGACACTGATTTGAAGCCAACTTCAGGGTTCAGGGTGATGTGTCAAATTTAAATTTATTTTTTTTTAAAATACTTTGACAGCTGATGGCTGGGATCTTATACTAAAGTTTACCCCAATTTCAATTGTAGTATTATAACAAATTAAAATATAATAAACTTGTTTAATTTCTTATCTACTTATGTTACAATTTATGTTACGTTTGTTGGTTATATTTTATATATATATATATATATATATATATATATATATATATATATATATATATTCTGTTGACATATCCTCCTTTATGTAGCAGAATGGAATCTGGATAAACTTGTGCTTCTGAATACCGCGAATTTCCAAGATGATCTTGATAAACTACATCAAAGTTCTATATTCACATTCAAATTCTAATTAATATTTTGGAGTATGTACCTTGAATATATTAGTGGCTGTGTGATACGACATAACTTTATTTTCACATCTATTGAAGGGATAAATATGATATTGAAATCAGGACCTCATTGGCCCATTTAAATAATTCATAAAAGCAAGTAACTCATCTCGGACGTAAATGTATAGGGTTTAAATCGATAAGTGAGACATAGGCGTTTAACATGAGAATTTAGTTATTATTTTATACAAAAAATGCTTCAAGTAAAAGTTATAGAGATTTAAATTCTAAATAGACCACGTTAGTGTAACGGTCAATTTGTGGCGGCAAATTCAAACTAAAACCCTAACTCCCCTTTGCCGATTTACATTCCCATGTTATTCATACGGGAACAAAAATATGCTATTTTCAAAATGTTCAAAAGAACTTTAAAATACAAAATCTTATCTATTAAACTTTATAAATACAAATCTCTAATGTATATTCTATCTACTTATGTCGTATAAATATCTAAAACACCCAAAATTATTGAATAATCTGTAATTAAAGTAACAAGTCCAAATTCATTAAAACGTAGGTCTTAGCTGTTTTCGATTCTATTTAATCCTGACAATTTAAATCGTCAGCAAAGAAATTATTTATTGCGGACAACTTAACGCTTTCAGACATCGCAAATAACAAAAATGAAAAACTTATAACCACTTATACTATAACTTTAAAGACAAACAGCGTCAATTCCAAAACTAATCTACAAATTCAGTTGACCTGACTGCACCAAGTTACGACATATGTTACTATTTGCAATCCTACTTTCTTTAAAATGAAATTATGCTTAACTTATTATTTTGTTTATACGTTTACTGTACAGAAAGCAAAGAGTATTGTTAACAGTTAATAAGAAACTCAAAATTGTACTTAAGAAACACAGAATAGCTTTAATAATATGAATTGAAAATGCGCTTCCATAAAAACTACATACATTCTGATTTGATTTAGGGTTTCGCGCCAAACGAAAATCTTAACCTCACTAATGTGGTCTATTATACAGGGTGTCTCAATAAGCTTGCTCACTATTGGTAACTTTTTTATTTGAAGAAATACAAGGTTGGTTAAATGAGCAAAATTGTGCCATTTTATATTAGAAAATTGGTCATGTAGACAAAATAAAAATTGTGTCAGCGGTTCCCAAAATTTGGGACAAAATATATATTTTTTAAATGGAACTATATATTTTTTATTATCTTATTTTTTTCTCTTTCCAATAAGGTAATGTTGTTTATGTACATTTTTTTCAAATAAACGAGTTATTTACGGTTAAAAATTAAAATTTTGTAAACTGTTTTATTAGTTTATTTAGCCAAGTAAGCCAAGGAAACAATTGATTCTTTGTTTGTTTGACGTCCAATACTTTTTCCCGTAAAGTTCTCTATATTTAATAAAGTTTAATAACTTTATAAATGAAGAAAAGTTAAATATGATCTTGCTATATGGAAAGTTATATCTAGACACCAGTTACGTAGAATGTTAGGCTTTCTTTCCAAAAGAGCTGAAATGTGCGAAAGAGTATTTTTTTCTCTTTCCAAGAAGGTAATGTTGTTTATGTACATTTTTTTTAAATAAACTAGTTATTTACGTTTAAAGATAAAAATTATCATTTATTAGTTTACTTAGTCAAGTAAACTATGGAAACATTTGTCTTTTATAAAATTATTATTTTATTAACTTCATTTGTAAAGTTATTAAACATTATTAAACACAGAGAACTTTACGGGAAAAAAATATTGAACGTCAAACAAACAATCATTTGTTTCCATGGCTTACTGGGCTAAATAAACTAAAAAAACAATTTACAAAATTTTAATTTTTAATCGTAAAAAACTCGTTTATTTGTAAAAATTGTACATAAACAACATTACCTTATCGGAAAGAGAAAAAAATACTCTTTGAATAAGATAATAAAAAATATATAGTTCCATTTAAAAAATATATATTTTGTCCGCTGTAATTTTTGTAAGCTAAGGTTTTTTAAGATGTACAACGTTCATGTTTTGAATATTTGTTAATCGTATGTAGGCTAATTTATAGGAAATTAGTTTTGATAATTCAAAACAACATATTTTGTATGTTGCATTTTAAAATGGACAAATATTACATTGCTGTCATTTTTTGACAATAGTGAATAACCATGGAAGTGATTCACCATATGTTGCATGTTAAAATAAATTCCCTGTAGTTACAGTTTTTATGTGCTTTTATATAAGGCAGCCATGGATTTATGACAAAAATAAACAAATGCGTTATTTTTAACTGTCATTTATAAATAAATTTGGATTAAAGCAGTAAATTAACACAAAACACGGAAATGAAAAATATTTCAGTTATAATTGACAATTAAAAACAATGCATTTGTTTATCATGTTAAACAATTTTCGATTTACATCCGACATGTTCCGGTTTAATTCTGGCGTATTGCGATTTCTTTAATATTTCTATATAATTGAAGTTAGTGCGCGCTAGAAAGAAATGATGACGTTTGTTAAAGCGAATGTGGATTTGGCTGACAAGAAAAGATGTGACACAAACGTGCGGAAATAGAGCAGGAAATAAGCAAACATATAAGAGGAACGGAAGGAAAGACAATAAATATGAATTTGTTGTTGAGATAAATCTCAATTTGTCAAGCAATGAGTAAGTGTGAAAAAGGAAAAGCTTGCTGCCGAATTTCACAACTTCCCTCAATGTAAAATGCATGACGTAATAAAAAACTAGCAGAATATGGTTGGGACAAGCTAGCTGCTGTCTTAGCAAACAATTGCTCTTGTTGACATCAAAGAAACAGCCATATTATTTTCTTTCTTTTAACTTCTCGCTAAAAGAGGTATTAGATTCATGCTGAAAATCTCATATCCAGATTTTAATGAATAAGCACGTTTTAAGGCCCCCACAATCTGATTTTAACATTTGTACAATGATGTCGTTGTGTGTGTGTGTGTGTGTGTGTGTGTGTGTGTGTGTGTGTGTGTGTGTGTGTGTATGCGTAGATGTTGAAGAAACGGTTTCTCAAATTATTCTATAAGACTAAAGACCAGTTTAAGTATGAATTCCTCTATCTGACATTCATGGGAAGAGCTGAAAAGGTTTTGGTAACAATTGGACAACCGGAAGTAGTAGTTTCCTAAAAAAAATCTTTTAAATATTTTTTTTTTTCTGTTATTAAAAATATTAAAGAATATAAAATTTTCTATCCGATACATCTAAAAAAATTATTATACCTTCTATAGATTTTGAAATAGAGAAATACAAATATATATATGGGGTCAGGTGGCCGCGTGCCTGAGTGTCTGGTCGCGAACCTGGGGGAACCGGGTTCGATCCCGACAAACGCCAAATATTTCCAATTTTAAATGGCACAAAAGTGACCTCTGTGGTGCACTCTCCACGCCAGCTATGAGTGCCCGTGAGGTGACGCCTGGTAAGCGCCCACACGGTAAAATATATCGTCATCATTACCGATGTCTACATGTGTTGTAGATACTGGCACACCCAGAAATGGGCAATATGCCGTGATGATATATTTATTTATTTATTTTCAAATATATAAAATAATCTGTTGTAATGAATCTCACAGCCTAAACATTTCCATGGAAACCAGTTGAAAAATTAAAATGTTTAAAACTGACAGTGCCAATAATCCAGGGACATTACTGAAGGCTTTTTCTGGGAAGTACATTTGATATTTCTTATTATTATTAATTAAATATTTAAAATTATAGATACATATACCCTTCACAAATACCACCAATCTCGTCAATGAATTGAAAGAAGCACGAACATTTAGAAGAGTAGGAGAATATAAAAATATCTAAAGAATAGATGTAATTAGAATTTTTGTGTGTACCAGAAATGTTAAATACAATACTTCTTATAGCCTAATATGAAAATAGCGAGAGGTATTGTGCTGGCCACAACATATACAAACCGATTTTTCACACTTGACCGTTACGTCATAGTTTGATGTTCGTATATTAGATATACGTATCGTATGTTTATCTCTGTCTTACTTATGGTTTCCTACATTCTGTCTCCGATACGTATATCTAATATACGAACATCAAACTATGACGTAACGGTCAAGTGTGAAAAAATCGGTGTGTATTTATATTTATTTTATATTCGAAAGGAGTTAATTTATATTAGGCCTCCCTCTTATCAAATAGTCCATTTAGATGTCAATATACAAATATGTACTTTGTAAGATTGATCCTTAGCAAAATCCTCAGTTTGAAGCAACAGTCAAATTGAAAGTTGTATTTTATTTGATAATTGTTTATTGAACAACAAAAATAAAGTTAGATCCAAAATAAACTCAATTTAATAAAGTGAAGTTTATAAAAGAACAATAAGTGAGAGTTGACGTTGATTCGCTTGGAGAGAAAACGCTGAGCAGAGAGTTTTCCTTCTCAGGCCTAGCCTCACCTGGGGTCGTTTCATTTGCCAGCCGGCAACCAGTGGCGTCTCTACAATCGAAAAGTTTAACTTGGGTGGAACTATATGCGACATATTTTTGGATTATGATTATGTAACGGGTGTTCAATAATAAGAAGAAATGCTCATATCGTGATATTCCAAAGACGTCGTCAAATAATAATTATTACGGTAACTTTGTGGGTCTAACTCATTTGTGTACGCTTATGATCCGAGTGTAAACAAGACAAGACCTATTACAAACACAAATTGTACAGATCAACTGCAAATATAATAAAAGCTGCGTAGCTTTAAAACTTATTTGTCATATCATACTTTCAGTCGTTTTAGACTATATTTATGATAAGTTTAATGAAAGTTACTGTAATGTGACATTTGTAGACAACAAGTCATCTAGTGTCGTTATGAAAAACTAAAATTATACATTATCTACGTTTTTTACTTCTTTAACATTTTTTATGCGCTGACGTATCATAATTTGACAATTATACATGAATTTCTTTGACATAAACGTTATTTTATAGCCCGCGGGCCTCATTATATCCCGCCGGACTATAATGAAACATCAAACCAAATTATAACCTACAATATAAACAATTTAAACAGACAACATGAAAAGTTTTTATTACATATCGAAAATTTTTATATTCTTTAATGAAAAATGAAAATTAATTTTGTGATATTTATATGGAAAGCACGGAGATACACAAAATAAAACTCAAATGACAGAACTAATAAACAAACAAGAAACTGTTGTTTTCCGCACTAGATACTGGATGTACAAGGACAAATTCTTCGCTACAATTTTTCTAACACTCATAATTTGAAATTTTCGTCCGTGCATAAAGTTTTGTATGTACCACGAGCGTAAATTGCTTTTATGGCCTTTGACGTATTTTTATCCCTCGGCTTACGCATCGGGCTTAAAGTCCCGCCGCAGGCCATAAAAGCCTCCTTACGTAAGGTGGCTTTTATGTCCTGCGGCGGGATTTTGAGCCCGAGGCGTAAGCCGAGGGATAAAAACACGCCAAAGGCCATAAAAGCAATTTACGCTCGTGGTACATACAAAACTTTATGCACGGACGAAAATTTTCAAATTATGAGTGTTGTATCGAAAAGAATTTGTCCTCGTACATCCAGTACCTAGTGTTGCTATGAAAGTGGAGAACAACAGTTTATTGTTTGTTTATTAGTTCTGTCATTTGAGTTTTACTTTGTGTATCTCCGTGCTTTCCATATAAATATCGCAAAATTAATTTCATTTTTCATTAAAGAATATAAAAATTTTCGATTTGTAATAAAAACTTTTCATGTTGCTTGTTTAAATTGTTTATATTGTAGGTTATAATTTGGTTTGACATTTCATTATAGCCCCGCGGGCTATAATGAGACTCGCGGGCTATAAAATGATGTATATGTCAAAGAACTTAATCCTGCACCTTTCTACCCTCACGGGTGTAAGGCGTGCCCCCGGCTTGCGGGGGAGGGGGTTGAGTTCTGGTTCGTTGGTCTTCTCCACTCTGCTCTATCTTGTGGTGCTGTCTTCGTTTCTTCCCAAGTTAGACCTCTTCTTTGCGCTGCTTCCTTTACTTCTTCCAGCCGCGTTCTTCTTGGTCGTCCTCTTGGTTTCTTTCTTCCAATTTTTGCTTCAAACACCTTTTTAACTATTCTCTCCTCTCCCATCCTTTCTACATGACCATACCATCTCATCTGTCCTTCTGCTATCTTATCTTCTATTGCTTTTACTTTTAAGTTTTGTCTGTGGGTTGTGTTCTGTCGAGTCTTGTTTTCCCCTCTATTTTTCTCAAGAATCTCATTTCGATAGCCGTAATTTTTTCTTTTTGTCTTTGCGTTAGTGTCCATGTTTCAGCTCCGTGTATGAGTATAGGTGTCACTACTTTCTTAAATATTTGTACTCTGGTCTCTTTCGGTGGGGGATGGGAGTGGAGGATGTCAAAGAAATTCGTGTATAATTGTCAAATTATGATACGTCCGTGCGTAAATAACTATTACGCATTTTTTACACATAAACGTAAAAAAATTTTTTACGCATAAATGCACATCCCTGGTTGTCCATTGTCCAGTCGCCTTCGCCCAGTTGATCGTGTCCCCTATTTACGCTACGCCACTGTGGTAGTGAAGCAACGTGGGCACTTGGGCACTATCGCTGTTCGTGCCGTGGCCTAAACGACTCGCACATTTGCACGAAACTGACCCTCGTTGCCTCGTTTTACTGTGACGCAATTGTACCCTCTACTCAAACATTAAATTGCCATTATTTTTACCGTTTTATACGTGGCTTTAGTGGCAAATTTACCTGATTTAGCCAATTTGCTTCTTCCAAACGTTCTCCACTTTATTTCACATTCATTTTACACGCAAACCGGATATAAGTCGCTGAAAAGGGTTCCCGAATTCGTTTTCAAATTCTTCCAACAAATTCATTCGTCATTTTATTGGTTAATATAAAATTTGATCAATAAGAAGCATGAAACAAAAATTTAAGAACTTTGTGCGTTATTCGTTTTCTGTTAGGTTTATTTTTTTATCATGTTGGTAGGTACCACGAGCTGTGAAATGTATGCCAGATTACATTCATATTGGACGTGTAGTTTGTATTTATTAGCTAAAAAGTGTCACGATCGAGGATTTTTACCTCTCGCTAAGAGAGGTATTGGATTCATACTAAAAATCTCATTTAGTAAATAAGCATGTTCAATAATAATATAATATATAGTTATTTTCGTAACAAGTTATGAAAAATACCAAATATCATGCGAGTGCAAGTCAATACACACGAGCTAAGATATTTGTATTTCATACAAGTTATGAACATTATTTTTTAGACGAGCTTAAATAAATTTTACTTTTTCTACAAAACTGAAATTTAGGTTCAAACGTACTGACAGCTGACAAATGAATAATGTATACATATAGCCAGAAAATAATGACATAGTAACCTAGCAACCGTGTCAACTATTACGATATGAAATATATCGTTCAACTTTCAGTGTTAGGATACTACGTTGATATGTCATACTTATCACAATGGTCGTCTAAAAATAATATATCATCACGGCATATTACCCATTTCTGGGTGTGCCAGTATCTACAACATATGTAGACATCGGTAATAATGATGATATATTTTACCGTGTGGGCGCTGACCAGGCGTCACCTCACTGGCACTCATAGCTGGTGTGGAGAGTGCATCACAGGGATCACTTTTGTGCCATTTTAAAATTGGCGTCTGTCGAGATCGAACCCAGTTCCCCCAGGTTCGCGACTAGAGACTCAAGCACGCAGCCACGGGACCCATGTTTAAGGTCACTAGAATCTGATTATAACATTTTTACCTCTCGCTACCCTTGATAAGACAGATATAAGGGGCCACGGGACCCATGTTTAAGGTCACTAGAATCCGATTACAACATTTTTACCTACCGCTACTCTTGATAAGAGAAATATAAGGGATCGTGATAAAAATCGCATGTCGAGATCGAGATTTTGATAAATGACCACGTTTTAAGGTCCCTAGAATCTGATTTTAACAATTTCACGATTTTTAAAATAATGTCTGTGTGTGTGTGTGTGTATGTGTGTGTGTGGGTGTGTGTATGCCTGGATGTTGGAGGGACGATTCCCCAAAAACTATAAGACTTAAGATCTGTTTAACCATGAATTCCTCAATCTGACATTCCTGAAAAGAGCTAAAAAGGTTTTGGTAATAATTGGACAACCGGAAGTAGTAGTTTCTTAGAAAAATTCTTATAAATATAATTTTTGTTATTACAAATATTGAAGAACATAAAATTCTCTATCTAATACCTACACTTAAAATTTTTATTATATCATGTATAGATTTAGAGATAAAGGCACTGTAATATATAGAATAATCAGAATAATGTTGTAAATAACAGATATCAGTATCAAAAATCAACAGTTTTAGTGACATTCTGAAAGCTTTTTCTGGGAAATACATTTAATGTTTCTTATTGTTTCATTAATTAAATATTTAAAATTGTAGGTAAAATGCAAATATCCATCAGAAATACCGTCAATCTAGTTAATGAATTGGAAGAATCTCTGACATTTTGGAACTTCCTCATACAGTGGAAAATAGATACGAGGGTCACTCCAAAATTATTGAGATGCTGGGAAACAGTTGGCTTTGGAAAATTTTTAGTGCACAAATGTCAAACTACAATTTATTTAAAATATCTGTCCAACAATAACATCTGGTTGAAGTGATTTATTGTGGTGGAATTCGAAGTGGAAATAAACTGCAACATGAAGTTAGGAAGAGTGCATTATCGCGGTATGATTTACTACGACTTTAAAATTGGATTATGTGAAAAACAGTGCGAAGAACGTCTACGATTGGCATTTGGAGATGAAGCTCCATCTCGAGCAACTATATTTCGCTGGTTTTCAGAATTCAAAAGAGGCCGTAATTTCTTGCGTGATGAGAGACCTTGTACAGCGGTAGTGCCAGAAAATATAGCTGCCATCAGACAAATGATAAAGGATGACAATCGTGTCACCTATCAAACGATGGAAGATGCCCTTGGCATTGGATCCGCAGCAATAGCAAAAATTTTGCATGAAGAACTTCGTGTTAGAAAAATTGTTTCTCGTTGGGTGCCACTCAACTTAACGGAAGAACAAAAATCCCAGCGTGTTACAATTAGTCGCGCCACTTTAAAATTGTTAAATAATGGCGGTCATCGTATTCTTTCTAAAATTGTAACTGGCGATGAAACTTACATACCCTTTTATGATGTTCCAACGCGTCAAGAAAGTAGGGTATGGGTGTTTGAAGATGACCCAACACCAGTTACCGTGAAAAAACAACGTGCACTTAAAAAGTTATGTACGCTGTATTTTTCAGAAGTACAGGTCTTGTGAAAGTAATTAAGTTAGAGGGACTTCTGACTGTTACTGCCAATTGGTACACACAAAAATGTCTACCTGAAGTTCTTCGCAATGTGAAAATTAAGGGTTTAATGCTTCACCATGATAATGCGTCCTCCCATACCGCTGCGACAACTGTTAATTTTTTGAAAGAAAATAGTATTAAAGTCATTGAGCATCCACCGTATTCTCCTGATCGTGCAATGTGTGACTTCTGGCTATTTTTTAATTTAAAAAAACATTTACGTGGTCGTCATTTTACGTCAGAAGAGGAGATTAACAACACCATAATGGAGTATTTTAATACGATTCCAGAAAATGAATGGCTCAAAGCTTTCCATCTCTGGAAAATTAGATTACAAAAGTGTATTAAAGCAGGGGGGGACTACTTTGAACACCAGTAAAACTACATGCTTCTCCTTCAAATAATATTTCTGTATCTCAATAATTTTGGCGTGACCCTAGTATAATTAGAATTGTATGTGTGCAGAAGACATGTTAAATACAATAAAAACAATATTTGGGTAAAGTTCTGTAATTTTTTTGTTATAAAAGGACGGTTCGATAGCGAAGTGCAATATAATACTTATAAAACTGAAATGGCGTTTATGTGAACTGGTTAAGTGGAATAGAGTATAATAAAAAATTGTCCAGCGGATTGATTTACATGAAGCAAACGTAGTTTTCATTTAGCAATTGCCAAACAGTATAAAATTTGAGCTTGTGTTGTGAAAAAAAATCGTAATAAAAAATTCATATGAATCGAATCATAAATAGCTACAAAGCAAAGTTTTTTAATAAAATACTCCCTGGAGGCAAGATCGAGATAAATATCAATAAAATGTTCTCATGACGGTGTGTTAATAAAAGTGGGACCATAAAGCTAACCAATAACGGCGGTTATAAAAGCTTTACAGCTTACATTCGTTGCACAATACGCACAGAGACAACAATTTCTATTTCACACTATAAACACTTGCAGAGTATTTCAATTATTCAAAATGTATGCAAAATAAAGAAGTTTTGATAATAAAAACTTACAATGTACATATAGAAGTCTTAGAAAATTTATGCGACATAATTATAAGTATACGGAAAGCTATTATACCTGATTATATCATAACCATTTCCGTTAGTACACAAAGTATATATTTAAATTATAATATGTGTATGATTACTTGTTGAACAAAAGCGACAAGCCAAAATTAAATACTAGCGGCTGACACATGTAAATAATAAAAAAATCTGTTGTGGCCAACACATGACCTCCCGCCAATTCCATGTTTAAAATAGCAATGAGCTTTAAGTAAAGTTTCACTTCCGATTGATCGTTTGTAAACAAAATCTACTTTGTTGTTCCAATAAATAGAAAAGTTTGTAATACGAAATTTTGGATTATATTTTATTATGTTTTTCCTGAGAAATCTGTTAGAGCTTCAAATTAAGTACTACATCCGGTTTATCATATATAGTCAAAATCTAATATGTTGTTTCAAATTATATAAGAGTATTAACTACCAACTTTGCGAACTTTTGGATGATTAATATATTTTAAGGAAAAATCGTCACACACACATTATTGTCAAAATCATCACCAACTTCCTTATGCTCTAAAACGCAATCTGTTTAAATTCTTCGCCGTACATTATCCATTTCGTAAATGTGTAGTTGCAAACTATTATTTGACACTTTGAAATCACGTTCTTATTGAAAGCTGTTCGATATATAATGCTGCAAACATCAAACTTAAATTGAATTATCCTGTGTATCTAATATTTATGTATGATGGAAAATATATTATTTTTACAAACCTTAACTTCATTAGAATCATATTTAAACTACTATATTCTTCTTAACACGGTTTCATTATTAATTTTAATGAAAATTGCTTCGTGACAGTGACATTTGTTTAAATATGTCAAATTTGTTATTAAAGTATTGTTTTTGTTTGACGCAGAGGCAAAGTGATGTACAAAAAGAAATTATTTTATAATATAATATAAAGTTATTTCAAGTTATTTACTAAATGCTATTATCATAGAATTGAAGATTGTGCCATTATATTCAATTTGTATTGGTAAAAGTTGTTAAAAAATTATATTCAATGAATTTTTTACAAGAAAAACTGTTAAAAGCTTGTATAAATGATACTTCCGGTTATCCGATATACACTAAAAAAAAAACTAATGAGCTCTTCCCACATTAGTATAGAATGGACATACAAAATTTCAAATTTTTCTGATTGATAGTATTTGAGTAATCGTGTCCACAAGATCCACACACACACATGCATACCTACAGACATCATTGTAAAAATGTTAAAATCGGATTCTGGGGACATCAAAACGTGCTTATTCACTAAAATCTCTATATCCGATTTTTAGCACGATCCTATACCTCCCTTATCTAGGGTAGCGGGAGGTAAAAAATCTGTTGTGGCCGGCACAAGACCTTCCGTCAATTCGATGTATTTTGTTCAAATCCCATACCAAAAGTTTCTTGGAAAAGTAGAAGAAAAGAGTAAGAAACAGCGACCCCTAATAAGATAGAGAAAAGCTGAAGAAGGAGGAAGTGTCAAGGGTAATTTACATAATATACGTTCGTGATATAATTTTATTGGATTTATATAATCTTTTCAAAGGAACTTTCGGTATGGAATTTGTAAAAAATAGTGTGTTCGTGTAACAATTTTACAGGATATGTAGAATCTTTTTCAAGGAACTTTTGGTATGGGATTTATACAAAATACATCGAAATGACGGAAGGTTTTGTACTGGCCACAACAAATTTTTTTCATTAAAATGGGTTTATAAAGTATGCCTTTTTTAATACAATAAAAGTGTGAAAACATGCACTTTTTTAACGCAAACGTGTAAAATAATGAAAGGTTACGGCACTTTTTTACACTTTTATTTCAGATGTAAAAAATAATTTGTGTGCAACTTGAATAAAAAGTATCTTATTTTACTCACAGGATTTGATGAACTCGCCTTCGGCTCGTGCAGTCAAACTTTCTTATTCGCGAAATAAGACTATACTTTTTACTCTTGTTGCATAAATAATTATTTCCAGTGGCGGCTCGTCAGAGGAGGCAAGGGGGGCTAAGCTTCCTCTTCATTTATCAGGATGAAAACTTTTTAGAAACATTTACTTTTATGTTTATTCTTCTTTCTTTTTGTCATTAATTTTGTATTGTTTTGCATGTTTAAAATAGTCTTAAGGCATAATTTTTCTCTATTAATCATGTTACACCTATTTTTTAGACCACTGTGCTTGCAAACGATACGTGAATACCAGCGTATAAGTTAGCATAGGAGGCTGCCTTCCATTGCTCTTCGTGAATGCTCGGCATGACTCATGACCGCTGCCGCTCTCTAAACGATAGATAGCTACGGCGCGGCGACGACCACAGCGTAGGACAGTGTAGGTAAGGTAGTAGGTTATTTTTATTTTCAATTGAATGCAATTCAAATGCAATAAACAATAGGCAAATAATGGAGATGAGCTCCATTCCGACAAATGTCACGAGCCGCCACTGACTGATTTCAATATTTGGCCTCACCTCACCAAATTCACGCACCGCCACTGACATGTTGTAAAATTGGTAATCCATTTACAACAAACGAGTATGTATGTTATACAGAACATATATTTTGTTTCAATATTATAAACATTTTATTCAACTTAGTGAAAATTGCGAAATTATTAAAATACACATTTTAGATATTCTCCATGTATACATATTATTTGTGTTTACTTTTAATTTAAAACGGAAAAAATAAGTTTACTCTTACTTTAAAACACGAAAATTGAAAACAAACATTGCGAGATAAATAAATATACATATTTAATGAGCAAATTCGAAAAGTTTTGTGTAGTGTAATTCCGAATAGTCGCAAAATGAACAAAACATTTTTATTGGTTTATTCAAGAATACAAGTGGCGTACCTGTAGCGCTAAGTGATGATAAGAAAACGAAGGAAGACAAAAAAGTTCAGCATAAAGATCTGAAAGGAAAAACTATGGGTAAAAAAGTCAATAACGACATTTTTAGCAAATTTCCTACCAAAAAAGTTTCGTTCCAAAAAAACTTCATGTCAAATTATTGTGACAAAGGAATAAAGGGAACAACAATAACAACCTGATAACTTTATTCTAAATCTAAATTATGATTTCAATAACAGTATTTTTGTTTTTTACCTTCCGTCACCTTTAGGTAAGGAAAGTATTGTCTTTGGTCAAAAAATTCGGTGGTGAGTTTTTAATGAATAAGTACGTTTTAGGGTCCCTACAATATGAATGTACTATTTTTAAGATGATGTCTGTGTGTGTGTATGTGTGTGTGTGTATGTGTGTGTGTGTGTGTATGTGTGTCCGTGTGTGACAAATTTTTCTCCGACAATAACTCCAATACTACAATTCTAAAAATTATAATTCTTTCGTATTCCTCTTCTGTACATCCATATGAAGAGTTGATTAGATTTTGGTTATAATTGATCCACCGGAAGTACCTTTATTTGAAATTTTTAACAGTTTTTCTTAAAAAAAACGCAGTTAAATATTATTTTTTTACATTTTGTTATTATATATGTGGGTGTGCAGACTGCTGACCAAGCATCAAGCAGTCCCGGCTCTGATTAGCGACCGCTACCGCCAAATCGAAGTACAGTGTACGAAGGCGACTCGAATCAAACAGTTGTATAAAGCGTATTCCAAATTTTAATTGTTAACTTTATTACATTCATTAAATTCAATTATTTTACATTATATTATTGTATTTACATTTATTTCAATATACGTATTTAAAGATATTTTTCTCTTTGTCTCAACACCAAACCCCACATATATATTAAAGAAAATACTCTTCTCTATATGGTTTGATTATACATTTTCCTTCATATTCAATAGATGTAGAGTTAAAGCATTATAAAGAAATTAATTTTCAAAAATTAGTCAGCTTTGCTATTTATCATGGAAACAGCTGACACATTCAAAAAATTCGAATTGACAGATGTCTGTTGCAAGTGCAAAACCAAATATGGAAAGTATAGGATGAGTATTGGTATGTCATAGTATTCCTCGCAAATGACTTGCAGTGAAAGGCCAAAGAAAGGATGGAAGGACTGTATCGCAGAAGACTTGAGAAAGGAAGGACTGTGTGAAAACGATGCTTTGGACAGGAATGAGTGGAAGAGAAGAAGAAACAGCGACCCATAATAAAATAGGGGAAAGCTGAAGCAAAAAAAAGGAAGTGTCAAGTGTATTTTACTTAGGGTATGTTTATGGTATAATTTTATTGGATTTATAGAACTTTTTCAAATGAACTTTTGGTATGGAATTTGTAAAAAATAGTATTTATGTGTTCGGTTTCGATTTTACATGATATTATGTAGAAACTGTTCCAAGGTCCTTTTGGTATAGGATTTGTACAAAATACATCGAAATGACGGAAGGTCTTGTGCTGGCCACAACAGATTTTTTTTTTCAATTTATTTTAATAATATTTTAACAAGGAAAAAAACACCAGTTGAAGTATTTATGAATAGTAGGTACATCTAAGATAGACAAAAGCGAAGCGATAAACAAACTCGAGGGATGTAACTTTTGTATTGAACATAATTTCCTAAAATGAATAAAATAAATCGCCGTCTCCATACTTTTAACTAACCCTGTATGAACTGTGCACTGTTCAACTGTCCTCCGAAATATACTGCAACTATAAAGCAGTTTTATTTATTATCCAACTGTTTTAAGTGAGGAGATAAACTACAATCCAAACAAAATTATTTCAGCTAGTTCCAAACACGAAATGTAGTTTTCTTCGGGTAAATATTTGTTATATTGGTCGTGTATTGTGATTTAGTTCTGGCGCTCCGCTGCTGGAAGACGAGCACGAGGTACCTAAGTCCGGAACATTCGGGCGTATTATTGGAAATCAATGAAAGCGTACCTTACACTTTGTATATCAAAAAAATCGGAGTGATACAAGGTTTATTAAATTATATGTAAATAGCACGGTGTGTATACAGGGTGGTTGATTTTTCATTGTCCAACTTATATCTTCTGAAATATTAAAGATACAAGAAAATGTTATGTAGAAAAGTTATTTGATACAACCTGGTCTATAATTTAGCATAAACAATTTTTTTCCAAGGTCTACCAATTTTCTAGAAAAATATTTAACTTTGATTTTTTAAATGGAACACCCTGTATATTTTTATGAAATAAAATTCTAAATAAATTTCTCTTTACAATGATGTACAACAAGTAAGGGTTTACCTTTAAATTGTCTCTAATAAAGCAAATAGAAATACGATAAAAGTAGGCTGTGATATTCTATTGTTTATACCAGTAACATCTGTCACAGATTTAATAATACTGATTATAATAATGAGAAAGGTGATAAGATTCTTATTTAACTAAGAAAAACGAACTTCGGTTACAGTAATAGTGAAAAAGTTGATATACTTTGCTGTTTTCACAGATCAAATAATAATAAACGTCGGGCTGCTATCCTGTACCAAAATTTATATCCTGATAGAAGACAGCCTCACGTAAATACTTTCCAAAATTTAGAAAATTCTCTGCGACAGACCGATAATATAATTATACGTAGCCATGTTCATGTGTGACTGTGTGTGACAGAAGTTACAGGTATATAAACAATAGAATATCATAGCCTACTTTTATCATATTTCTATTTACTTTATAGGACATAATTTAAAGGTAAATCCTTACTTGTTACACATCATTGTAAAGAGAAATTTATTAAGAATCTTATTCTGTCAAAATATACAAAGTGTTCCAGAAATACCGCCAATCCGGTTAATGAATTGGAAGAATCTCTGACATTTAGAAACTTTCTCATACAATGAAAAATAGTTATAATTAGAATTGTTTGCGTGCAGAAGACATGTTAAATACAACAAAAAACAGTATTTGGGTAAAGTTCTGTAATTTTTTTGTTATAAAATGACGGTTCGATAGCGAAGTGCAATACAATATTTATATAATATAAAACGGTAATGGCGAGAGGTCTTGTGCTGGCCACAACAGATTTTTTTTCTCTTTTCAAAGCATGTTTACATTCAAATTTAATAAAGATATTAATTATTTCAATTTGATAACTAATCAAATAAGCTTAAAAACAAATGTAAGTACATTTTTTTTTTTTTGAAGCAAATCAAAAACTAATTAATACTACTGTAACAATAATTTATAACAAATGCTCAAAATTCTGGCCATTGTTAAGTAAACAAAAATGAACACGTTTTGCATTGGTTTGTATGATAACACTTTAGTTTAGAACAACAAAAATGAATTATACAATTCGATTCAATTTGATGCATGAGAGTAAATGTTAATATTATATTTCATAAAATAGAAACTAAGAAGCTATTCTTTGACAGTAAATTTGACGTTATGTACAAATTATAGCAACGAACATGATTTGTTAAATTAGTGTGCGTCAACTTCAAAGCATAATGTGCACCTACAAAACCCTAAAATCTAATTCCTAAAATCCTAAATAATGACGTTATTTGAGGCACATAAATTTGGAATTTAGATATTAGGCTGATAAAAGTGCAACATCGGACACATCCTTAAATATTTAAAACGATAATAATAATGAAAGTTGACATTTTAAATGGAGTTGTATTGAACAGTGACGTGACAACTGTTGTTCACTTGTCAAAGGCATAATTTGTTAATGGTGTGTTTTGTGGGTCATCACCACTCAACATAATTTGTTTCATCCCCCCGAATCTAAATAAAACGTATTCGAGGCTTTCGTATTCAACTGGTAGATTACTCACATCGATCTATACCAGGACTCCGCAAAAGGAGGACGAAACCAAACGCATCATCGTTTCTAAAACAGGTTGGAAGATCGACAATTCAAGACCGACACTTTTATAAGCAACAGGGTCCTTCAAACGGCTGTAACTCGAGATCCGATGAAGTAAAAAACTGATACGTGACATGAAAAGAAAGAGAATTTCATGCTGAATATAGACTTTCATCATCCGTTATTCTATCTTTTTGACACTGACACTTTTCTGTCAATTACAAACATTTTAATTTTTCAACTGGTTTCCAACGGATTATTTTATATATTTATAAACTCTCTATCTCTAAATATGTATAAGATATAATAAAAATGTTCAATTTATAATATAGTTTTTATGAGGTACACAAGATATTATGTACTCTCATAAAAACTAAGTAAAAGACACTACTAAATTTGACAGTACAAAATCTTAATTCATAGATGCAATTCGTAGATGGCCTTGATCGGACTTCTTTCAAAAATTTTACTGTATGTGTGTGTATGGATTTTGTCTTCGCTCTAACTCAAATACTATCATTCAGAAAATTCTGAAACCTTGTATTTCTATCCTATTCTAATATGAAAAGAAGCCATTAGATTTTGGTGTAAATCGGATAACCGGAAATGGCACTTTACCTGAAGCTCATAATGGTTTTTCTTAAAAAAATATCATTAAATGCCATTTTCTCGAATTTTATGTCTTATGAAAATTAAAGATTATTGAATTTTCTACAGGAATACATTAATACTTTTTCTATAAATTTTACAGATAAATTTAAAAATAATTTTTACCTCCCGCTACCCTTGGTAAGGGAGGTATAGGGATCGTGCTAAAAATCTAATATCGAGATTTTAGTAAATGACCACGTTTTAAGGTCCATAGAATCCAATTTTAACATTTTCACGATGATGTCTGTATGTGTGTATGTGTGTGTGTGTGTGTGTGTGTGTGTGTGTGTGTGTGTGTGTGTGTGTGTGTGTGTATGTGTATGGATTTTATCTTCGCTCTAACTCAAATACTATCGTTCAGAAAATTCTGAAACCTTGTATTTCTATCCTATTCTAATATTAAAAGAAGCCATTAGATTTTGGTGTAAATCGGATAACCGGAAATGGCACTTTACCTGAAGCTCATAATGGTTTTTCTTCAAAAAATACCATTAAATGCCATTTTTTCGCATTTTATGTCTTATGAAAATTAAAGATTATTGAATTTTCTATAGGAATACATTAATACTTTTTCTATATATTTTACAGATAAATTTAAAAATATTTTTTTTTATTAGTCGCGAAGCCTAAGATAAAAACTATTCCTTTGTTACACAGTTCATTTTTCAAATGAATGTAACTGACAGTAAATGTCACTGTCAGAAAACTTCAAATTAATAATAGTGACATTTTAAAAAGAAAATAGTAAATAAAGCAATAGTTTTCTGCAATGGAACAGTTTGCAGCGTTAGTAAATACGTAGTATGTATTTAAATTAATAAAAATTAAATAGCGGAAGGTTTTGTGTTGGCCACATCAGATTTTTTGATAATATTATGCAGATTAAATTTTAAATGCTGGAATAGAATAGAATTCACTAATAATAATAATAATAATAATAATAATAATAATAATAATAATAATAATATATCATCACGGCATATTACCCATTTCTGGGTGTGCCAGTATCTACAACACATGTAGACATCGGTAAGGATGACGATATATTTAACCGTGTGGGCGCTTACCAGGCGTCACCTCACGGGCACTCATAGCTGGATAGAATTCACTAATCCAAAAATGAGGATTACCTTAAACTTTTTTGTGAATCGGGCTGTAAAATCTGGATCTGCGATTTTTATCATGAATCCAATACCTTTCTTAGCGAGAGGCAAAAAAATATATTGTCGATCTACCATCTTGTCGGTATTTGATTTGTCGATCTTATGGCTTTTTAATATGCTCTACCGGTTTTGCGAAATCCGTCTCTGATGTCCGATTTTCCGATAATGTTTTTCCATTTGTTAAACATTTTATTATTGCGCAGTTGGGGGAAATGAAAGTTGAATTCTGTACCTTTAACAAAAAGAGCATAAGAGCAGTTTTCCACCGTCGCTCAAGTGTGCTTCAGGACTAGATATTTGATTAAGATAGGTTTGTTGACTGGTTGCCATTGTTCGGCAATTCGTTTAAATATAAATACCAGAATATTTGAATGCAAAACTGCTCCGAGTAATTTATTTTATCGGTATATCATTTTCTTGTTTTTGATATCACAACTTGTGAAAGACAATTTCCTTTTTACATAATTCTCTGAGACTTTATCGGTGAGTTTACGGTCTACGAACGTAATACATAATCACGCCCAGCAAAATGTTAAATTTTAGGTCATTAAGGGTACAAAATAATACAAAAAAATAATGGAAGGTTATTAATATTCATCATATTTTTATATGGGATTTGTATTTATAATTCTAGTTATTAAAAAACAAACAAATGTAAATAAATGTTTATAAGATTTGTATTTTTTTGTATTTTTTTTTTTTTTTTGTAATCCAGGTGACTAAAGGATAATACCAGTTTGTTTTAATTAAAATCCATAAGCTTCATTTTAATATTACAAATATGCAAAAATATATGACCCACAAAAATTCGCAAAATTAATTGTATTTTATTCAATTTTGACGTTTTAAACTGTCATTATTAACTCCATAGCAACAACTATAAGTAACACTTTATTCATAAGTGAATTAATTTTTTTTGCCCTCCTGAAGTGTAATGCGAACTTTACAATTGTATACACAGCAAGTGTAACCTACTTTCTACGCTTACTGTGTTGTAACTTGTCTAACTATGCGGTAAAATAATCAAAATACACTGGACGTTTATGGGCATTTAGAAAAGAAATCATCTTTACTATAATAAAGTTCACGTAAAAAAGTACTACCTACGTAAATTATTTTTTTACTTTAACATTTCCTGTATTTAAAAATAATTTATATAAACCAAAATCACGGCAGCGACATCAGTCATTATTGTAAAAATCCACCGTTACCGACATAGTCACCGATCGATATACCTGTCAAATGAATTATTGAAATAATCCCCTATTGTACCGCCTTGAAGGATGATTTTTCAAAAACACTAAAACACTCTTTATTTCTTACCAAAAGCATAAATTAGAATTTTTATATCCCTAACTTGAGAAATGATGGATTCTCCATACAAACTTTCATTCCCTATATCACCCCCTTAAAGTTTTATTTTCGCGACAAAAAGTAGCCTATGTACTTCTCCATGATCCAATCTATATCTATACCAAAATTCATCAAAATTGGTTCAGCGGAAGAAATGATGGGTTCTCTATTCAAACTTTCATCCCCTATTTCACCCTTCAAGTTTTATTTTTGCGACAAAGGCTAGCCTATGTCCTTCTCCAAGGTCCAATCTATCTCTATACCAAAATTCATCAAAATTGGTTCAGGGGTTTAGGCGTAAAAATGTAACAGACAGACAGACAGACAGAGTTACTTTTGCATTTATTATATTATAAGTATGAATAACATAAAATGTCAATAGTATATTATACGCCAAGGTTGAGAAGATAATCATTATTGACCCAGCGCCTATTGTAACCCGAGGGCGAAGGGTCAATAATGATCTTCTCAACCGTGGTTTATATACTATTTTTTTCACTACTAGCACATAAATTCTCTTTGAATTTTTTTTTTTATTGATAACAATAATTTTGACATGAATAATAAAGTTACTTATTTGTTAATATTCACAAAAACAAAGTAGGCTGCATTTGTTTTTATCTGACATTTTGCTCATCTCCCTGGTTTGATAACCTCACTTATGGGCCTTGATTTGTATTTGATTTAATTATTTAATAAAAACACTTTGTGCTGTTACAGTCAGCAGCCTTATTAGTTTATTTTTAAATAAATCTATTGAAATGTATTTACCTACAAATACAAAAAAAAAGTGATTTGTTCAATCCTACATCTACAAATATTTCACATTTTCACCAAAACAGCACAGTGGCCAGGCGAGGCGGCAGCGTAGGTCAATTTAAAATTACAGTGGTAAATTTAAATTATATACTTAACACCTTTCTTGAGTTTAATGAGTTAAATAATATTTGGATTTGGAGGCTTGAATTTGATTGAAAAGTGACAGTTTGCATTATAGACCAAGGTTAATAATAAATTATTATTGAACTAGGTTACCATGGTTACAAGCAAGCGGTAGTGAAAAACAATTTCTCATGTCAATTAAAGGTAAATAATAGTGGGTTCCTAGTCTAAAAGTGAAAAAAAAAAATTATTTAACTGCGTTTAAGCTAAGGGCGACTTACCAACTAAGGGTCACTTAACTAAGGGGAACATTTACAAATCAAAATCCTACTTCATATTAAGTTGCATACAAAACTACTCGTATGTGTACATAGTTAAATTTTAATAATTTATAATAGTGAGTGTGGAATTAAGGTACACCATTAAAAATCCAAGTTAATCCGGCTGCTTCGGTGAGCGTCCATCATTATTAAAACTAAGCAGTGGAAGGTTTAATATTCAAACTAATCTCACCATGCACCGCGCAACACGAATTATTACGTCCAGGTGTTAAAAAATTCATTATTGCAGATTACCATTTTTCTCCATTTACACAACAAAAATTAAACAACTCAAAAATTACACACTGAAACACCACAAACACATATGAGACCGGACAAAGGGACAGAATATTGTTTAGGGCCAGGGTATACTGGACTGGATCATCAAAAAATATAAGGGTAGGTATTGTTATAGTTTGTTTAAAAAAATATATAACTGACAATTCCTAATTAGGTATTGCAAAAAATATTAACATGTCTATTTTATTCGTTAATACGAATATCTTAATTTCGCAATTTTATTTAATATAACAGTTTGTATAAGTTTGTTTATTTGGATTAGAAAAAACAACAAAGTATTATGCATTCAAACAAACCAATGAAAAAAGAGTTGCACCATAGACCTTACATGATAGATGAATCTATCACTACGTCTTATAAATAAATATGCATGTAATTAATATAGGTTGTCTCTTAAATAAGGGGACATGGCTTAACCACAGATTCCCGAGGCTAAAATAAGACGATTTAACCAAACTTGCTTCTACCGGAAAGTGTACCATTTAGCCAGAATTCTGCTTCAAAGTTCTTCGAAAAAAAAATTAATTTTGCTTATTATAACCGGACGCTTTATTCGATTTGGCTGAAATTTGGTGTGACAGTTTATATGGTTATAAGTCATCTTTTAAGGTGATACTTGTTATGAATAGTGAACCACTAGTGTATGAAACTTAGGTGTCTCAACATTAATTAGACCGTAACTTTTTAATGGCAACGCCGAAAACGTGAAATTTATTTTCTTCAGAAAGATACATTCAATAGTAATCTTTTCTCTCTCTGTGTAATTTGTGATATCTGTTATGGTTCACAAAAAAAAATTAAATCTGAGTGTCTGCACTGCTAAATTTTTAAAATAAATTTAATCTAGCGGTCTATCCAAATGTCAAACAAGTAATTTTTAATGACAGTAACGACTTGTCAATCTTCACAACTTGTTTAGGAGTAAGCTGAGATATGTAATCGTTTTATTTATAATAATGGTAGTAAAATATTATTAGGCCGAACAAACGGATGTTACTAATTTTAGAATATTGCGAAGAAAATATTTGACAACCCGTAAAACAATTGTTATTAAATGATGATATAATACTTACCAGGTAAGTTCGTGGGAAATCTTCATACCTGATGCCTTAGTTGAAGGAAACATTTACACAAATTTTTGTATTTCACTTAGTTTGTATCTATACATTATCATTTAATACACAAAACATAAAAATATACATCCGAACCCGACCAAATCTCACAACAGACTAACTCCCATGCGATTTTTAACTTGTTTGATTAGGAAAACGACATCAGAGATCAGAGAGTAGAATGGAATTTCTTTAAATTATTCCTATAAATAGCGTAAAAAAAATTATAAATTATTTTACACTACATTTTTTACTAATTTCATTACTTACAATTTGCAAATTTTTACAAAATTTAGTGTTAATATTTTACCACATCCCAAATCGGTTTTTACACCGCTAAAATTTCTTAGAGTGTATGTCTCTTATTTTTACCTTCCATCATCTTTAGATAAGCACGTTTTAGAGTCCCTAGAATACGAATTTACTATTTTTAAGATGATGTCTGTATGTATGTATGTGTGTGACCGTGTGTGACAAAATTTTCTCCGACGATAACTCCAATACTACAATTCTAAAAATTATAATTCTTTCATATTCCTCTTCTTTACATCCTTATGAAGAGCTGATTAGATTTTGGTTATAATTGATCCACCGGAAGTACCCTTATTTGAAATTTTTAACAGTTTTTTTGAAAAAACGCAGTTAAATATCATTTTTCGACATTTTGTGATTTTCAATATGAAAAAATATCTTATTCTCTATACGGTTTGAATATACATTTTCCTTCATATTCAATAGATATAGAGTTATCGAGACATTAAGAGAGATTAACTTTCAAAAATTAGTCAGCTTTGCTAAAATTATGGAAACAGCAGATATATTCAAAAAAATTGAATGGACAGATGTCAGTGTCAAATGCAAAACCAAAGTTGAAAGTATAGGGTCAGAAAGTTAATGTGAATGTGTCCCTCGTAAGTGACTTGCAGTTGCAGCCTCGCCTCAATATTGGAATTTTCAATGCCGGAAGTACGAGAAAGGCCAAAAGAAGATGGAAGGACTGTGTAGCAGAAGATTTGAGAGAGGAAGAATTGTGTGAAGAAGATGCGTTGGACAGGAATGAATAAAAGAGAAGAGTAAGAAACGGCGACCCCTAATGAAATAGGGAAAGGAACTTTCGGTATAGAATTTGTAAAAAATCTGACAATTTTACAGAATATATAGGATCTTTTTCAAGGAACTTTTGGTATGGGATATGTACAAAATACATCGAATTGACAGAACATTTTTTTTATCTAGATTAATATACTAATACAAACTCGTATATAAAATTTTCAAAAATTGTGATGCTCTCCTATTCTAGTAAATTTATTTATTTTCTTGTAAAACGAGGTTAAATTAACGAAGTACAGTTAATCATTCATAACTAAAGAGACAATTGAATCCTTGGAGACGCAGTAATCTCTTTTATAAGGATAACCAAACCATTCATCATTGGCGTTCTAATTTACTCAACAATGCAATTCTTTTCAGTTTTTTAACAAAACACCACTTCTTTGCCATTGTTTGCAGTTTCATTTCAATTTCCTCTGCCTCAGATCCATTCTGTTTTTTATTCTTTTTTTGTTATTTCATCACTTTCATTTTTGTTTTCAATAATTAGCAAAGATAGCAACATAATTTGAAGTTGAAGGCGATAACTTTCAAAATAGGTATCAAAAATAATAACTTCATATACATATATTATTTGGTCGTCGTCCGATTTAAAAATTATTTGTAATGACAGAGAAATTATTTTTTTAAAGTTGTATCTGTTACTTGAATTCCTTTCTGATGACGTAGAATTCACGGAATGACATTAATCAACCACATCTTAACATGTTTGCTTGAAATTGTGTCGAAATGGATCCTTAGACTTATTAAAACAACCGCGTACAAAACAATTACATATTGCAGACCTTATAAAACAGTGGCGAGAAGAGCACAGTTCTATTTCTTCAAAATAAATAAACTAACCTCTCTTTTACAGCGGAGTTACTGAACACCTGTCTCTCAAACATCAAAACTAATTATGCTATCTCTCTCTCTCCTATCTCTTTCTAATGTCCGTGATTGTGACGTCACAGCTTTCAAGGACATTGTATAGAGGGCAAAAATAACAGTTTTCAGAAATTAATTAAATATATTAAGAAATTCATGTGAATGGATTTCTAGTATTTTCTATCATTATTTAAATGTGAACTAATGAATTTTATTAATACAAACACTAAATTCGTTAAATCGGCAAAGAAATATGTTCAACACGGCACTAAATATAGATTTACAGTTTCGGTAGTCCTTGCTGTAAATCTGGTATTTTAGTGCCTATAGCAACAACAAATAACTATTGTTTATCATATTAATTATTTGATATTTATCATATTTTTACATTTTTAGGGAATGTGAAATAGATATGTATGTTATTGTTCATTTGTTTGTATTAAAAGCATCATTATTTATACGAAAATATGTTTGCTATTATTCGAAAAATATCGATATATATACGGCAGTAATTAAATATAAACATAATATGAAATAGCAGCCAAAAATATATTTGTCTATGCACTATTTTTTATAATGCTTATATTCTAACAAAAAGATATACATTATGTATTTTAATTTAAATCAACAACAATTTTATTTATTAAAATTGCATTATTTTTTTAATGTCAACATAAAAAATCTAATGTGGCCAACACATTTTATAAATCCAATAAATTATAACACAAACATACACTATGTAAATTGCACTTGACTCTGATATCTGTCATTCAGAATTATTTGAATATATCAGATGTTTCCATGATTATAGCCAAGCTGGCTGATTTTTGAAAATTAATGTTTTTATAATTCTTTAACTATGTATCTATTGAATATGAAGGAAAATGCATAATCAAACCGTTTAATGAAATGTTTTTTCTTATTTGTAATAACATAATATGTCAAAAAAATTATATTAACTGTGTTTTTACCTCTCGCTGAGAGGTATTGGATTCATGCTAAAATTCGCATATCCAGATTTTTTGAATAAGCACGATTTAAGGTGTCTAGAATCCGATTATAACATTTTTAAAATGATGTCTGTGTATGTGTGAGTATGTGTGTGTATGTATGTATGTATGTATGTATGTATGTATGTATGTATGTATGTATGTATGTATGTATTTATGTATGTATGTATGTATGTATGTATGTATGGATGTTGGAGGGACGATTCCTCAAAAACTGTAAAACTTAAAAAATATTTAACTGCAGTTTCTTCAATTTGACATTCCTGGGAAGAGCTGAAAAAGTTTTGGCTACAATTGAATAACCGGAAGTAGTAGTTTCTTAAAAAAAATCTTCTAAATATAATTTTTTGGGAGTTTATTGAAGAACATAAAATTCTCCATCTAATACACTTAAAAATTTTATTATATCTTGTATAGATTTAGAGATAAAGACACTATAATTTATAGAGTAAACTAATCGCAGAGAGCCTAAGGCACTAAGGAAACCAGTTGACAAATTCCAATTCCAATGTTTATAACATAGTTAGTAAATGACACATGTCATTGTCAAATATCAACAGTTTTAGTGACATTCTGATAGCTTTTTCTGGGAAGTATATTTAATCTCTCTTATTATTTTATTAATTAAATATTTGAAATTATAGGTAAAATTGTGGTAAAATGCATATATCCATCAGAAATACCGCCAATCTGGTTAATGAATTGGAACAATCTCTGACATTTAGAAACTTCCTCATACAATGAAAAATAGTTATAATTAGAATTATATGTGTGCAGAAGACATGTTAAATACAATGAAAAACAATATTTGAATAAAGTTCTATAATTTTTTGTTATAAAACGACGGTTCGAAAGCGAAGTGCAATACAATACTTAGCCTAATAGGCTAATATGGAAATGGTGAGAGGTCTTGTGCTGGCCACAACAGATTTTTTTTAATAAAAACTTGAAATAAAGGTACTTCAGCTTGTTCAAGCTATTGCTTTAATCCAATCTAAATAAATAAATAAATAAATAAATATGAATATATCATCACGGCATATTACCCATTTCTGGGTGTGCCAGTATTTACAACACATGTAGACATCGGTAAAGATGACGATATATTTTACCGTGTGGGCGCTTACCAGGCGTCACCTCACGGGCACTCATAGCTGGTGTGGAGAGTGCACCACAGGGGTCACTTTTGTGCCATTTAAAATTGGAAATATTTTTGGCGTCGATCGGGATAACCCGGTTCCCCCAGGACACTCAGGCACGCGGCCACGGAACCACATCTAAGCATTTTTTTATTTCTTTTTCTAAATAAATGCCCTATTTTATTTCTGTTTTGACCTCCGGCATGGTTTACATGCCGAGTAATCTGTTTTTACTTTGTAGTTTCTATTGATGATGAGAACATAGTTCTCGAAATGCGTATGTAGTTTTTAAATTTTTTTTTATGGTTAAGGGTTTTTTTCTTAAAACTCCATTTTAGTTTTTAATAATGATTGTGAATAAAAGTTTTTTATGAGACCAACAAGAATGTATTTATCGTGGTGCTTCTGCTTGGCAATATTTATGAGTTGGAAGTAGCAATATTTTACCACCTGGAGACCGACCCGGGGCGTCTGAGACACAATATTAAACAACAGGTCGCCCGGACGCTTTTGCTTTGGCGTAATATTTGGGCCAAGAATGATGCTTGCTGTTTCGCAGATTCTGCTTTCAACGAGATCAATACGATGTTTTTACAGACGCCTCAAAATATATAAGGCAGGTATTGTCATCGCACCAATGTTATTCTATCGAAAAACTCATAACACAAACATTTCATGAATTTTTTGATATACAGTGATAAGAAGAAGTTGCTCACAACAGTTTCAATCCATGGTACGAATGATAACAATCTAAAAGTCAATACATATCTATAAATATTTTATAATTTAAAAATGACAAGCTACATTTGATAATATTATACAGTGGCTCACTAAATTCTTCGTACACTTTTCTTTTATCAATAAAAAGTAAATAAAATAGAAAAATACTACCTTTTTTACCTCCCGCTACCCTAGGTAAGGGAGGTATAGGGATCGTGCTAAAAATAGCATATAGAGATTTTATATAATAAGCACGTTTTGATGTCCCCAGAATCCGATTTTAACATTTTTACAATGATGTCTGTAGGTATGTATGTGTGTGTGTCTGTGTGTGTGTCTGTGTGTGTGTGTGTGTGTGTGGATCTTGTGGACACGGTTACTCAAATACTATCAATCAGAAAAATTTGAAATTTTGTATACCTATTCTATACTAATATGGGAAGTGCTCATTAGTTTTTAGTGTATATCGGATAACCGGAAGTATCATTTATACAAGCTTTTTACAGTTTTTCTTGTAAAAAATTCATTGAATATTATTTTTTAGCAACTTTTACTAATTAAAATGGAATATAATGGTTTAATCTTCAATTCTACGATAATAACATTTAGTAAATAACTCTAAATAACTTTAAATATGAATATATAATATAATTTATTTCCATGTATCGTCTTGCCTATGCGTCAAACAAAATCATAATTTCAATGACAGGTTTGACATATTTAAACAAAAGTCACTGACAGGCAGCAATTATATTAAAATTAATAATAAAACCGTGTTAATGAGAATATAATAGTAAAATATTTAATTAAGGTTTGTAAAAATAATATTTTTTCCATCATACATAAATGTTAGATGTACAGAATAATCTGATTTAAATTTGCTAATTGCTATTTTTGCAGCACTATAAATTAATATTAATTTACAACTACACATTTACGAAATGGATTATGTACGGCGAAGAATTTACAAAGATTGCGTTTTCGAGCACCTAGAAGATGATGCTGATGCTGATTTTTATAAGAATGTACGTGTGACGATTTTTCCTTAAAGCCTATTAAAATATGATCCAAAACTTCTCAAATTTGGTATTTAAAACTCATATATAATTTGAAACAACATATTAGACTTTAACCATATATGATAAATCGGATGTAGTACTTAATTTGGAGCTCTAACAAATTTTTGAGGAAAAACAATCCAAAATTTCGTATTACAGACTTTTCTATTTATTGGACAACAAATTAGATTTTATTTACAAACGATTAACCGGAAATGATACTTTACTTGAAGCTCACTGCTATTTTAAACATGGAATTGGCGGGAGGTCATGTGTTGGCCACATTAGATTTTTTTAGTTTAAGTTCTGTAATTTATTATTTTAACCCAACGTTTCGGCACCATAAACTGGTGCCTTCTTCAGGGGATACAATGACATATTTTTTGAAATAACAAAAACAACAAGTAACCAAGTTAACAAGAAATGTTCTTAAATGATACCCTTTTTTTATGTATACAATTTTCTAGACAATATATGCTATATATGTAACGTGGGGTTAAAATAATAAATTACAGAACTTAAACTAAAAAAAAGGTAGTATTTTTCCAATTAATAATATGAGTTCTGAAAGATATTTTAATAATTTTAAATAAAATAGATTTCCAAAAAAGAAATTAATTTAAAAAATCTGTTGTGGCCAGCACAAAACCTTCTGTCAATTCAATGTATTTTGTACAAATCCCATACCAAAAGTTCCTTGAAAAAGATTCTATACAGGGTGTCTCTTAAATAGGGGGACATGGCTTAACCACAGACTCCTGAGGCTAAAATAAGACGATTTAACCAAACTTACTTCTACCGGAAAGTGTACCATTTAGCCAGAATTCTACTTCAAGTTCTTCAAAAAAAAATATTTTTGCTTATAATAATCGGACGCTTTATTCGATTTGGATGAAATTTGGTATGACAGTTTATATGGTTATAAGTCCGCTTTTAAGGTGATACTTGTTATTATTAGTGATCCACTAGTGTATGAAACTTAGGTTTCCCAACATAAATTAGACCGTAACTTTTTAATGGCAATGCCGAAAACGTGAAATTATTTTTCTTCAGAAAGATACATTCAATAGTATACTTTAGTCTCTCTGTGTAATTTGTGATATCTGTTACGGTTCACACAGAAAAATATAAAATCTGAGTGTCTGCACTGTTAAATTTTTAAAATAAATTTAATCCAGCAGTCTATCCAAATGTCAAACAAGTAATTTTTAATAACAGTAACGAGTTGTCAATCTTCACAACTTGCTGAGATATGTAATCGTCTTATTTATAATAATGGTAGTAAAATACTATTAGGCCGAACAAACGGATGTTACTAATTTTAGAATATTGCGAAGAAAATTTTTGATAATCCGTAAAACAACTGTTACTGTCATTAAAAATAACTTGTTTGACATTTGGATAGATAAAAATAAGGGTACTTCCGGTGGATCAATTATAACCAAAATCTAATCAACTCTTCATATGGATGTACAGTAGAATTATAATTTTTAGAATTGTAGTATTGGAGTTATCGTTGGAGAAAAATTTGTCACAAACGGACATACATACACACACACACGGACATACACACACACACACACACACACACACATACATACATACAGACATCATTTTAAAAATGGTATATTCGTATTGTAGGGACCCTAAAACGTGCTTATTGATTAAAAACTCACCACCGAATTTTTTGACCAAAGACAATACCTTCCTTACCTAAAGGTGACGGAAGGTAAAAATGGACACAAATGTAATAATTTGTGCATCTGCTATATTACTTGTAGCTTCACTCATTTTCTAATTTTTGCAACCTTACACAAAAACAAATAAATACAGCACACTCTGACGTTTGTCACGTGAAGTGGTGCACATGCGCAGTTGTGAAATTCTTTTACGGTCTTAAGTATAAGTTGACAGTTGGTTAACTTTAGTTCTTAAAGTAAAATTAATAGTGTGCACATAAAACAGTGCATTTATTAACACACCTTTAACTTTTGTAAAGTAAAAGAAAAAGAAAAAGTAAAATAAAAAGTAGGCTTCATAAATCCACCTTAACATATTGTTTGAAGGTCTACTTTTAATTTAAACGATGCTTGTTCTAATTTGTTCTGTGGTGAAGGATCCCATTAACATCCATTTTGTTTTTTCGACGTCCAGAAATAATGATTAAAATTTTCTGTTCCCTTGAATTCTGACGTCTGTTAACCACAAATGTTTGAAGAGTGCATGTTAAATAATTAATAAATCTGAGAGTAGCTACCTAATTTAATGTGAAATGTAATTTAAACCTTTGGACACGGTCCTTTTTTAATCTCTCGAGTTTTGTTTTCGGTTGTTTTGCGTTTACGTACACAATGGAAAATATTAATTAAAAGTCGGGAAAATGATGAATGCTACTTGACAAAAAATCAATTTACATTTCCTTTGGTATTTTATAAACCAACTGTAACAAATATTCCATACAGCAGCCACAATTTGTTTTTACTGTCAGAATTTAATAAATATTATACAGTAATTGTGAATGAAAAATCATTCACGCGTTATGACAGCTAAATGAAATTGACTTTTTCATGAAATACACAGAGCTGAAATTCTAATAGCCAAAATAAATTCGTAATGCATTTCATTAGCTCAAAAACTGGAAAAATAAAATGAAAATTAAATCCTTTAACATTTAACGAATAAACATATACGAGTATGTCCTGTATTTTTATTTGTTTTGATGGCACATATTATTGAATTTTAAAACCGCAATTTGCAAATAAATATTGAGGTTATCTGCAAAAAACACAGCGTAACGTATTTATAAATAAAATTGTTTTATAAATGCAAGCAACATTATCAACAAATTAAAAAAATGTGAAATACAGCCCGCCACCATAGTAAAAAATCTATTGTGGCCAGCACAAGACCTCCCGCCATTTCCATATTAGGCTATATAAGTATTGTATTGCACTTTGCTATCGAACCGTTGTTTTATAACAAAATATTACAGAACTTTACCCAAATATTGTTTTTTATTTTATTTAACATTTATATAATTCTAATTATATCTATTTTTCATTGTATGAGGAAGTTCCTAAATGTCACAGATTTTTCCAATTCATTAACCAGATTGGAGGTATTTCTGATGGATATATGTATGCATATTACCTATAATTTTAAATATTTAATTAATAAAACAATAAGAAAGATTAAATGTACTTCCCAGAAAAAGCTAACAAAATGTCACTAAAACTGTTGATTTTTGACACTGAAATCTGTCATTTACAAATTATGTTATAAACATTTGAATTTGTCAACTGGTTTCCTTAGTGTAGTTTCGCCTACACGACTGTCAAGTGTAGAATTTTGTTCTTCAAAATAAATAATATCAAAAATTTTCAAAAAATAATATTTAGAAGAATTTTTCTAAGAAACTACTACTTCCGGTTGCTCAATTGTTATCAAAACCTTTTCAGCTCTTCCCAGGAATGTCAGATTGAGGAATTCATAGTTAAACAGGTCTTATGTCTTATAGTTTTTGAGGAATCGTCCGTCCAACATCCAGCCACACATACACACACACACACACACACACACACACACACACACACACACACACACACACACACACACACACATTGTAAAAATCTTAAAATCGGATTCCAGTATCCTTGAAATGTACTTATTCATTAAAATCTGGATATGTGATTTTTAGCATGATTCCAATACCTCTCTTAGCGAAAATTACTTGTTTGACATTTGGAAAGAGCGCTACATTCAATTTATTTTGAAAATTTAGCACTGCAGACACTCAGATTTTATTTTTTTCTGAGTGAACCGTAACAGATATCACAAATTATACAGAGAAAGAAAAGTTTACTATTTAATGTATCTTTCTGAAGAAAAATAATTTTACGTTATCGGCGTGGCCATTAAAAAGTTATGGTCTAATTAATGTTGGGACTCCTAAGTTTCATACACTAGTGGTTCACTAATAATAACAAGTATCCTCTTAAAAGATGACTTATAACCATATAAACTGTCATACCAAATTTCATCCAAATCGAATAAGGCGTCCGAATATTATAAGCAAAATTAATTATTTTTCTTCGAAGAACTTTGAAGCAGAATTCTGGCTAAATGGTATGCTTTCCGGTAGAAGCAAGTTTGGTTAAATCGTCTTATTTTAGCCTCAGGAATCTGTGGTTAAGCCATGTCCACCTATTTAAGAGACATCCTGTATAGCTGCCGCACGTTAAATTAACTCTCTTCTTGAATGCGGAAAACATAAAATTCGTACTTGGACAAGTCGAGGTGTAATATTAATTATAATACGCTATTATTTATTTACAAATTCTTACAAATGACATGCCACTAATTCTACTTTACGATAAAAAAAAAAACCGAATTATTGTATTTATGTATACTTTGGTTGGTGTATAATTGAAATAAATAGACAGTTTTGACATGACGATAAAATGAAATGTATTATACATCCCACACATGTCAAAAAGTAATCAATCTGCGTGAATATTCTAGGTTTGTCGTAATATATGTCAGTGCAAATTACCCTTCTGTTGAAAGCAATTTTTTATTCGAGACATATTTTCGCAATTTCGACTATAATGTCGGTGGATGGAAACGCGTAAATGCCGCATAAAAGTAGTAGGGAAATATGTTCTAGATTTTATGAGGAAATGCGATTGATGGAAGGGCATTTATCTGCCATAGCACTAACCTTTCAGCGTTTCAATTTCAAATGCTTGAAGCTTGAAAGCGCATATTATACGCTTTTAAACCTATGAAAATGTATCACCACAAACTGTGGTAATAACTACTCACTTAACCATAGGATCCGACTACGCGGGTGCCAGGGGTGCTCATGCACCCGTAACATGATACTCACGGGTGCAGTGCACTCGTAAGATTTTTCTGCATTTTAGATAACTGTAATATTTCAGTATGTAATATTTATAACCTATTTTCAGCTTCGATGACACCAATTGCGAAATTGCGATATAATTTAAAGGCACAAACAATTCTAAATACATGGATGTAGCCAGCTGTTTACGACTGAGTGCCGTCTATTGGGCTTCCAAAACTACAATGCGCCACTGGTGGCAGATTTCTGAACTGAGTGAAGTGTACATGTACAAAGAAGATTGTTTTATTCAGGGATTGTATTTACTTGTATACGAATTTTAATACGCTTTTATCTTCGGCTATTATTGTTTTATTCTTAGTAGGATCTGAATTACTGCTAATATAACAGGTAAGTTTTTGATTTTTAAAAAATTAATGAACAAATTAGGAGATATGCAATTTATAGGTTAAAGTTAGGATGGAGTTTTCTCCGAAAATATTTACCACATAATATTATGTGGCCACTATTTATTACTTGCTGGCCTTCCACCATATTTCTAGATGATACACTACAATTCCCAAATCTACAAATAGTATCTAACTCTAAGCAAAGAAAATTGTTCATTATGAAAGAAAAACAATTAAATAAAAGTAAAGCTATGTAAATAGAAATTAATATATGTACAACTATGGCAATGAAATACAATCTAAATAAAGGAAATCAAATGATTTTTTTATTAAAAAAAACTAAAATACTGTTAATTAAAATATGACTAAAATACTCTTAACCTACAAATACTTACTAAAATTAACCCTATTAACTAAAATATTATTAAAACTATCACTAAATTTTTACTACAAGAAAGATCAAACTCAATTCTACCGAAATTAACAAAAAAAAACACTATACTAAATCCGAAATTAAATTAAAAACTACGAAAATTAGTCTCACACCAATTGTACTCTTATGGAAGCCAGCGAAAAATGTACCATTCGTTTGAATTTTGACGTTTGACGTCAGCGCCATCTCTTGATAATTTGGAAGCCCAATAGCATATAAAAGTTGTACCAAGGTGAAGGTGGAGCAATAACAAGTAAAGCACTTTATTATAATCTCTTCTAAATTATAGTTTCAATATTAATGTTTCATCTTTGTTATCTTTGTAAGCCAAAATTCTGTTTAGAAATAATTATCATTTTTCTCACATATCTCTGTTTAGTCTAGATGTCAACCGCGTAGACATTTGTCTTGGAAATTAACTATATAAGTTATTGTAAGCTGAAGGGCAGGGTTGTTATTTAGTTATGAATGCTGCAAGCTCATCTTTCACCTCCCCGCACCCCTGAGATATGCTCTACTGAAGAGATAACCGTTTTTGTTTTAGTCAATTTTTGGAAAAGATCCAAAGTGGACAGACATGTAGTTTGTCAATTAGATTGGGCGCGAACGCTATTAATGTAACAATTTAGTTTGTTAATTATGTTTAGTAATCATTAATAATAAGTTTAATGTAAATATATCAATAAAATTAGTAGTATAAAGAAATATAAAGCGAGTGTTGTCACCCGTGAAAGATATGTTCATCACTCATCAGTTAAGAAATAATGTCTAATCAATTTAAGTGTTTGTGAGAGTGTAAGCGTGTTCCACCTCAATGAAGTCAGCAGTTAGATAAAGAGACATCGTTGGGTAAGAAAAAGGATAAATAAGAAGTCTGAAAAAAAAATCATATTACCTATTTCTGGCTGTACACAAATTTCGGTAATGATAATGACATATTTGAACCGTGCATGTATTTACCAGGCGTCAACTTACAGGCATTCAATGCTGGCGTGGAGAGTGTATCACAGAAATAACTTTTATGGTTTTATGCCATTTAAAATTCGAAATAATTTTAGTGTTAGTCGGGATCGAACCCGGATCACCAGCTTCGCGACCAGATACCTCAGACAAAATACTTTTGAAAATTTAAAAATTATAATATTACGTATTACAATATTAATTATAAATTTTTCAACATCATTTTTACCTGTTCATACACATCGACGTAATTATATTTTTTTACGTGCAAACATTCCCGAAGTCACAGAAAGAATGCAGAATTTCTAATTAAAATTCCTATAGTCAGCATATGCACAAATTTAGTTAATTATTTACTCCCATATTTTCGTTAAAAATATTGTAGTACGCCTTGCTTTACTAGGTAGCTTCAAAATGTTTCACTGAAAAAATCTGTTGTGGCCAGCATATTACCTTCCGTCAATTACCATACCAAAAGTTCCTTGGAAAAGATTCTATATATCCAGTAAAATTGTACCACAGACATATACTATTTTCTACAAATTCCATACCGAAAGTTCCTAGGAAAAGATTCTATAAATACAATAAACTTATAACACGGACATGCACTATGTAATTTGTGCGTGACACTAACATCTGTCAATTACAATTATTTGAATATATAAGCTGTTTTCATGATTATTGCAAAGCTGGCTGATTTATGAAAGTAAATCTATTTATAATTCTTTAACTCTATAAATAATGGTCGTGTGCCAGCGTGTCTGGTCGCGAACCTGAGGAACCGGGTTCGATCCCGACCGACGCCAAATATTTCGAATTTTAAATGGCACAAAAGTGACCCCTTTGGTGCACTCTCCACACCAGTAATGAGTGCCCGTGAGGTGACGCCTGGTAAGCGCCCGCACGGTACAAATATGTCATCATCATTACCGATATCTGCGATAAAGCAGATTGTGGCACACTCAGAAATGGGTAATATGCCGTGATGATATATTTATTTATATTTATTTATAACTAATGAATATAAAGGAAAATGTATAATCAAACGTATAAACAATAAAATATTCTTTCATATAAATAATTACATAAAATGTCAAAAAGTGATATTTAACAGCGTTTTTTCAAGAAAAACTGTTAAGAACTTCAAATAAGGGAACTTCCAGTTGACCAATTATAACCAAAATCTAATCGGCTCTTCATATGAATGTAAAAAATCTGTTGTGGCCAGCACAAGACCTCTCGCCATTTCCATATTACGCTATATAAGTATTGTATTGCACTTCGCTTTCGAACTGTCGTTTTATAACAAAAAATTACAGAACTTTACCGAAATATTGTTTTTTATTGTATTTAACATGTTTTCTGCACACATATAATTCTAATTATATCTATTTTTCATTGTATGAGGAAGTTCCTAAATATGAGAAATTCTTCCAATTCGTTAACCAGATTGGCGGTATTTCTGATGGATATATGCATTTTACCTATAATTTCAAATATTTAATTAATAAAACAATAATAAAGATTAAATATACTTCCCAGAAAAAGTTATCAGAATGTCACTAAAACATTTTTGACACTGACATGTGTCATTTACAAACTATGTTATAAACAATGGAATTTGCCAACTGGTTTCCGTAGTGCCTTAGCCTCTGCGATTAAATTACTTTATATATTATAGTGTCTTTATATCTAAATCTATACAAGATATAATAATTTTTTTTAAGTGTATTAAATGGAGAATTTTATGTTCTTCAATATTTAATAACAAAAAATTATATGTAGAAGAATTTTTCTAAGAAACTAGTACTTCCGGTTGTTCAATTGTTACCAAAACCTTTTCAGCTCTTCCCAGGAATGTCAGATTGAGGAATCCATACTTAAACAGTTCTTAAGTCTTATAGTTTTTGAGGAATCGTCCCTACAACATCCAGACATACACACACATACACATATCGACACCCACACACTCTCACACAAACACACACATACATCATTTTAAAAATGTTATAATCGGATTATAGGAACCTTAAATCTTGCTTATTCACTCAAATCTGGATATGCGAATTTTAGCATGAATCCAATACCTCTCTTAGAGAGAGGTAAAAAAAGAAATACGAAAGAATTATAATTTTTAGAATTGTAGTATTGGAGTTATCGTCGAAAACATTTTGGTAAAACTAGTAAAATCGTATTCTAGGGACCCTAAAACGTGCTTATTCATAAAAAACACCATTTTTTGACCAAAGACAATATCTTCCTTACATGTAGGTGACGGAAGGTAATAATACTTCAAATTGGAAAGACTGATACCTAAATTTATTTCCTGTTTTTTCATACTATTGGCAGTGACATTTGAAAATTATAATTTGTTGTTGTTTCTCTACCCACGAATTAATATTTCTAACATTACCCATAGAGCAATAATCTAAAGCACTTCAATCTTTCAAAATCCTATTAGTGTATTGCTAACTGAATCAGTTATTATTTTTGATCACTCTGTATTTACGTGATTAACCGAAAATTTGAAAACTAACTAGACAAATATAAAACGGCCTTAGATCACACAAAGTGGAGACAAGCAAAGAAGAAGAAGAAAAGAGAATATTGTTTTTGTTTGAGGTATTTTTCAAACTGTAAAAAATATTTTTCATCGTTTGAAACTGATATCACTGATGTTTTTCTTCTACGCTGTCATAAGCTTCATAAGTCGCAACATATTAGTTTCAATTGATGTTTTTATCCCTGCGTTTATGTCATTTATGGCGAAGTTTACCGTGTTGGGTTGTAAAGCTGTATAAGAGCCGAACACAACACTTTGATGACCACATAATACTTTGCTCCGTGTATAACTACGCCTTTGTGTACCAAACATATTTCACCAGGTGATTTGAATTGTTATTAAAATGTTCTTTATTTTCCATAAATGATTTTATAACCGTGTTAACACAGGTAGTCAAAAAGTTATTGAAAATAAAATGATGCCATTAGTAGGTTTCACGATGGTACATAATATATTGAACAAGAATGGTGTCCTCTACTTTTTTACCTCTAGCTAAGAGAGGTACAGTATTGGCCATAAAGATAGCAACTTTTAAAAAATTTCTATTTCTCTGAAGTGAATATAAGAATATTGAAAATAAATTACATAAAGAATAACCTCTTAAAATAAGTTTATTTTATGTTAAAATAATTTATATTAAATTTATAGAATTTATTTAATTTGCATAATTCTTACTTTTGTCTGGACATAAAAATAGCAACTACATAATGAATGTCTTTATTTTCTCAATTTCAACGTTTATATCGTATAATTGTTTAAAAAATATAAATTAGTACTTCAAAATTATGGGTCGTAATAAGACTTTGACTAAAGAATTTCGCAATTTAATAATTAAATCATATGAAAATGGTGCTTCGCGGAATAAAATGTCGAAGAACTTTAATTTGCATAAATCTACAATAGCACGAATAATAATCCATTTGCGAAGGAAGGGTAATATTGAGCCTTCTACAATTTCTAGTAGACAAAAAAAAACATCAAACCGAAGCGACAGAATGATAAAACACATATCGTTAAAAATCCGTTGTTATCATCAAAGAAAATTTTAGGCTTTCTACTAAGTAATGTTAAAGATAAAATATCTTCAAGACAGGGAAGAAGAATATTAGTTGCCGGAGAACTTTATAGTCGTCGGCCTGCAAAGAAACCACTTCTTTCGAAGAAGAACGTGAAGGCCCGATTATTTTTTTGCAGAAAATCATGTAAACTGGACAACTGACATGTGGAAAAGAGTATTATTTAGTGATGAACTAAGATTAATTGATAGAAATGTAATAACAAAATTACTTGAATTCATGATGAAACGAGAAGAAGTAATAAATTCTCGTGGTTCCGGTTATTACACTAAATATTAGAAAATTTAGTTTTTATATTAATTTTATAAAAGTTGCTATTTTTATTTTTATGTCCAAATAAAAAATATTTTTTTGCACATAAATCAATTTTTAAGAATAAAAGAAGTATTTCGAACTTTCATTGTTTTTATTTTTTTTGAGTTACACAAAGTTTCGATTGACAAAATCTCCAATTGTTATCAAGTGAATCAATTTTTATTAATATAATGCAAATTATTTTAATGTAAATTAAACTTGGTTCCAGACACTATGCAGTAATTTATTTCTGAAATCCCAGTTTTTACATTAAAGCAATTGATTTTTTTTTAAGATGCTATCTTTATGGCCAATACTGTATATGCTACTGCAACTTATTTTATAAAACAGACATTTTTATTTACTCATCGATTAAATTTACTTTCAAAGTAATAACTCAGCAAGTTATTCGATGTTTATAAAACTGGGCATAAGAGAAAAGAATATAATTTTATATTATTCAAAATTTATGAAAATAAAATCCATATATTAATATGTATTTAATTCTATATTACATGGAAATGTATAAAACACTTGTCATTGAAACAAAACATATTTATTTAAAAAAAAATCAAGTGAAAAGAAAGAATAATGAAGTGTATTGTTGTTGATCATTCTTCTAAAAAATTGTACCATACATTTTATATAATTCTCATATAAACCATAGGATTAAAAAGTCTATATTAAGTGCAAATGTAGAGCACGTTTTGCATGGAACCCATTTCCATTGCTAGTCGCATTTCAGAGTAAGGGAAGTAAAGCGTTTGCTCAAATCCATTATGATTACATTCTCGCGACCATTAACGCTATTAAATGTTAATAAGTTTATGGCTTAGAGCAGACAGAACTGGACACAGAGTGCAGGCTTTGTTTGCGTGATGTGAGGCTTTGTTAACTACCAAACCAACTACAATGCTTTCACTTCGCCGGGATTCATAAAGTTATATGAATACCACACCTTCGCACAAACCATGTAAAATTCATACCGGTAAAATTAAATAAATATAAACTGGTACAACCGTCAAACAGTAAACAAACTTGTTAGCAGAGTTGAGTTTTACAAATAAATTTTAAAAATTAAATGTCAAGCTAATTAAAAATACTTTACAATATAAAACATACAGATAGTTGCAAAATAGTCCATTTGACTCTATTTTTACCTTCCGTCACCTTTAGGTAAGGAAGGTATTGTCTTTGGTAAAAAAATTCGGTGGTGAGTTTTTAATGAATAAGCACGTTTTAGGGTCCCTACAATATGAATTTACTATTTTTAAGATGATGTCTGTATGTGTGTGTGTGTGTGTGTGTGTCCGTGTGTGTGTGTGTCCGTGTGTGTGTATGTGGTCCGTGTGTGACAAATTTTTCTCCGACGATAACTCCAATACTACAATTCTAAAAATTATAATTCTTTCGTATTCCTCTTCTGTACATCCATATGAAGAGTTGATTAGATTTTGGTTATAATTGATCCACCGGAAGTACCCTTATTTGAAGTTTTTAACAGTTTTTCTTAAAAAAACACAGTTAAATCTTATTTTTTGACATTTTGTTATTATATACATTAAAGAAAATAATCTTCTCTATACAGTTTGATTATACATTTTCCTTCATATTCAATAGATGTAGATTTAAAGCATTATAAAGAAATTAATTTTCAAAAATTAGTCAGCTTTGTTATTTATCATGGAAACAGCTGACATAATTATTCAAAAAAATTTAATTGACAGATGTCAGTTGCAAGTGCAAAACCAAATATGGAAAAAAGTATAGGAATTGGTATGTCATAGTGTTGCTCGCAAGTGACACGCAGAGAAAGGCCAAAGAGAAGATGGAAGGACATTACTTAATGTAGTTTATGTTATAATTTTATTGGATTTATAGAACCTTTTCAAATGAACTTTTGGTATGGAATTTGTAAAAAATAGTATGTGTTTTTATATGATATTATATAGAATCTGTTCCAAGGACCTTTTGGTATGGGATTTGTACAAAATACATCGAATTGACGGAAGGTCTTGTGCTGGCCACAACAGATTTTTTCAATTTCCTTTATACAAGAACAAGATTAACAATATATATATTAATATCGAGTTATCGATTAAAAACAAAATGAAATAGATATACTGTGTCTTAAATAAAATGCGGACCCTAGGGGAAATCAGTTTTTTCTTCTGAAATTAATTTTAGACAAAAAAAAATTCAAATAAAAATACACAATATCATTTACATAATTGAAAAGAGAAAAAAATGAGAAAATGTGTAAGACAAAATCAAATATGCGTTCCATTTTTAAAAAAATGTAGTTTGTGCTATATCTTGAAAATTTACCTATAGAACAAATCTATACAGTGTCCCACACTCTATGTTCAGTATGGAGTACCATGTTGCCATATTTACCTGCTGTAAATCTGTAAGATAGAAAGAGCAAAATAGATGCCCAAAAAGAGATGAAATATTCTGGGTACTTCATTGAATGTATTTATGACTGATGTACTTTCAGTGTGTCTAAACAGGTGGGTGAAAAGAAAAAAATTAAATTAAATAATGAACTGGTCAGTTTAATAATTTACAAAAAATATAAAATAATACAAATACAAAATGTAAGTAGGATATAAAATTATAACAAGCTTAGGTAAATAAAATGAATTAACTAAACTCTAGTCAATTTAAAGTAAATAATATAAAACTTTTTTGTACTTAATTGGACATTTTACAATCGTCGTCAACAATATAAATTCCCTATGTTACATATGTCCATTCTACGAAAAGATATAAAATTGATACATATACGAGTACAAAATATAGATGTAAAATAGCATAGGTGCGAAGAAAAAAATGAAATTGAATAACACACTGGTCATTTTAATAATACATATTTTTTATTTAATTTATATCTTCTTATTTGATAATTTATTAATATTTAAGCTTGATAGAAATACTGCATATATTTTACATAGTACATAAGTCTTTATTCTTTCTTTGTAATCTCCAATTTGAATTTATAATATTTTAAAATTCTAATTTCTAATGCATTTAATCAAGATTAGTATGCTGGGCGGTTTTAAAATATTGTTTTGAAATATTACTTATTACAGGTACAAATAGCCCTGTATATAAAACTGTTTAGACAAATATTGGGTGTATACAATAAGCCCTTGGGTAAATAAGAGACCCTCATAAAACTTAAACTGTACAGTGTTAACTAATTTTGGTATAGCAATGAAAATTTATGAATGTTTCAATATTACATTACATTGAAAAATTGGCAACATGGTACAGAAAACCTCCATAAGAATAGCATTGGCTATCTCTGCCACACTGAAGATAGAGTGTGGGACACTGTATAGTATTTTAGTACCTACTTAAAAAAAAATAACTATTTTTGCCGGTTGAAATTAAAAGTGCGATTTTATTGACAACTACTAGTCTGTAAAATATTACTTTTACTACCTATTGTTGCTATTTACATAGCAACCATTCAACAAACACATAGCAATATAATTTGATGGCGATAACTTTCAAAATACCTAAGACCGAAGTATCAAAAATAATTTTTATTCTAAAATCAGCAAAAAAATAATGTGTTCAACAAGGCACCAAAAACATATTTTAAACTATTTGTTGTAAAACTATGATCTATGGGAAATCCTGTTTACGTAGACAGCTTGAAGGCTCTAAATATGTAAATCAGGCCCTGAATCCATATTCCAGAATATAATAATTAATTCTGTCGTCCATTAATGATATCACAAAATTTGAAATTAAAATTAGGCAGGAAATGATGTCATAAACACGAACACGGAAACTCATACAAGTAGTTAAATACATAACGAAAAGTAATTAGAATGAGCCTGTTTCACATTTGTCAAAAAGAATTTCAAATTAACGGTTTCGCAATATTTTTCATACAATAAAAGATATAATAATATTTATTGTTATTTTCGAACATACAGCACGTCATTCATAGCCAATAGGAAAACAGTTTACGTTATTTATATAATAACAGGCTATAGTTTGTCACATGATATGTACTAGTTGTCACATTCTGTTTCAGATCACGTGAGTTTTTCAAAACATTACACGAATTTCAATATTTAATTGTAAAATATCCAACGGATATTTCGTTATATGTTCAAATTTGAGGCTCTTTAAAGAACAATATCTTTTAAAATTCAGTACTTTGAAGTCACATAAAAATTCTTGTAGTTATTGAAATCTGATGAGTTTAAGTTTATTCTGTTCTGGACTTCTGGTATAGTTGACATACTGAGTAATTTAAATCTGCTCTGTTTTTCAGATTTGTTTTTGGACCTCTGGCATGGTTGACATGTTGAGTAAACCAAAACTGATCTGGATTGGGATCACGTAAATGTAAAAGTGAAAACGATATTGCCATTTTCGTTTCCTTAGCGATCACGTAAAATTAGTCACTCACTACGTTTTCAACTTCGGTTATTTCCGTAAAGTGACTACGTTTTGCGAAAACGATATCGTTTATAGACTAATGTTTTTGTATTAAATAGTAGTTTTGACAGATAATTTATATGAATGTCATTAAAATTTTTAATTTAATATCAAAACGTATTATTCTGGCTTTAAGAAGAAGAATTTAAGATGGATACAAGTTAAATTATCAATTAGTTACAGATGCTATGTGTCATCTAATTTTGTTCCTTTTTATATTCCAGAAGAAAAATTTATGAAGTAAACAAAAATATTTCTAAATATATAATTAATACTTTAAGAGACCATTTAAGACTGCAAGTAGACAAGGTAGTAATTTTAAAGTGTATGGAGAGCTTCTTAACTGGACTTTTATTCAAACATCCCAGTAATTTTAAAGTAATCTAGTTTTTATTACGTTTTGTATTTCAAATAAGTAAAGTTGGGCTACATTTAAATAACAGCGCATAACCTTCGGACAGGTTGCAGAAAATGATCAATTCATAAATTTTAATTTTGTGTAAAAACTACAAAATATTAATCACAAAATACAAGCTAGAATCGTTATCTCTGTTGCTTCGCAGAATGCAATAGTTATTAAAATTTCCTTTCTTGGATTTATTCTTGTAATCAATATTCTTGGGCTGGAATCAAAATATGCTTTGTTGTAATCAACACTTTTACAGTTACTAAAATATCAACAATGCCAGATAATATTTCTTTTAGGTAGTTCTTTCTACTAACTAAGGAAATATCTAATCATCAAGATTTCAATTTTCTGTCATAATTTTCAAAAGAGTAAAAATATAGTTATAGTAAATCATACGCATTTGGTTCTTTGCAACATGCAAGTATTAAAACATTCATGAATTTTTCGTAGATTCATTCTTGTAATCAATATTCGTTTTATAATTATCGTATTTCATTATAATTATTTCATTTTTGCTTTGCTAAAAAAAATACCTTTCAAATTTGATATATTAATTTAATGACATTTCTTTCCAAAACGTCAAATTTAATTCGCTGCTCACTACATTCTTGTACTTAATTGTAAGTAAATTAGAAAAAGATATACCTATACCCAAATGTATGAAATAAAAAGGGACATAAGATACGACTATCGTTTTCACATGCTTTGAGAGTGTCGACTAGAATTCACATTTTTTTCGATCCAAAACGATATCGTTTTCGGTTTTCACTATTTACGTGATCACATTTTCACTTGTCGACAGTCGCAATATCGTTTTCATAGTTACATGATCCCACTCCTGATATCATCAAAAAATTAAAATGTCGTTAAAGCAATACAGGCACAATTTCCCAATTTCACTTATGATTGAATTTACGGGCTACAAGAGATAATTAACATTCAAGTACAATAAAGAAGAGGAGATTACAACCAGTAGTTTTATAGCCCACTAAGTGTATGATGCGATTCGAGCGAACTAAGCTTCTGTTCACTCGAAACTATAATATAGGAGGAGATCCTACGCTTTGCTGTTGCATCAACTACTAACACGTGTTTGGTTTCTACCTCACGAGGAGTTTATGCTTGGCTTATAATCATACTTAACCTACATGCACGTATGAGAAGACAACGCTCTAAAAACACCAATGCTCTTACTACTTCAACAGTATGTAGGTACTCCTAGTTACAATTGTTGAATTATTATTTCATTTTACAGAAGTGCACTGAATGTGCAGTAGAACATACACAGTGCGGTAAAATTATTCAGTTTGAAATTGCACTTCAAATGATTGTACAAATATAGTTGGATAATTCATTGTTTACAGTACCGTCAAAAAATATGGGTACTCCTGCTGATCAAATATACGCACTAAAATAGGGTCCTCCGCCATAGTAATAAATTAGATAATTAGATCATAATAATACTTAGTTATTTACAACATACATGCGGTGGGTGTTATTTTACAACGCAAGGTTTTATATTGTACAATAGTTATTTACATTCGAGTGCGTGTAAGCTGTATTTTACAGCGCGACAGCTTTGTTTAAGGCAGGAGCCCTTAAGGCGAGTGCCTTATTAGCTGGAGCGCTGTAAAATACTTCACGCACGAGAATTGTATCAAATTTTTTGGCCGACGATAATGAAAATCACTTTTTTTAATGAGATAGGTTGTACTTCTGAAAAGGGTTAGTTTAAAATACTGGGCTTAAGTCAATTCCCAAATTTGATTTTACTTACCTTCATTAGAGTACTTCTTCTAGCTAAAATTTATTTGTAATAATAGACGTTGTTTATGACTGATAATATATTTATTTGCTCATCTTTTCTTCGTAATAAATAATAGGTAGATGTCGATATTTGACATTTCAGCAATGTTCGCCTCGCGTATTTGACAGGTATATCGATCGGTGACTATGTCGGTAACGGTGGATTTTTACAATAATGACAGATGTCGCTGCCGTGATTTTGGTTTATATAAATTAATTTTAAATACAGGAAATGTTAAAATAAAAAAATAACTTAAGTAGGTAGTACTTTTTTACATGAACTTTATTATAGTAAAGATGATTTCTTTTCTAAATGCCCATAAACGTCCAGTGTATTTCGATTATTTTACCACATAGTTAGACAAGTTACAACACAGTAAGCGTAAAATGTAGGTTACACTTGCTGTGTATACAATTGTAAAGTTCCCATTACACTTCAGGAGGGCAAAAAAATATTTCTAATATTTCTCAATTTTCTTATTTTTCTCGAATTTTTTCAAATACAATAATAAAAAATCTGTTGTGGCCAGCACAAGACCTTCCGTTAATTTGATGTATTTTGTACAAATCCCATACCAAAAGTTCATTGGAAAAGATTCTATATATCCAGTAAAATTGTAACACGAACATAATACAATTTTTACAAATTCCAAACAGAAAGTTCCTTGGAAAATATTCTATAAATCCAATAAAATTATCACATAAATATACATTAAAAATGCGTACATTTACGTAACATTCATCAAATAATATTACTACCAAGTTTATATCTCTACCCATTTTTTAATTATTGCCCCAAAAGTCAATATACCCCACATTTAGATAAAAACTTCAAAATTTTTAAAAATCTAGTTTGTACGTATCTAGATACTTTTCAATGCGCTGATTCCAAATTTTGAAACCGCAGATCGATATCTCTTTTTGTTCTCGAGATATTTAGATTCAAAGTTTTGCTCAAAACTGCCCATTTTTGGGTATTAACCCAAAAATGGGTCGAGATATGAATTTGGTGATAACACCATTCGATTCTACGGGCAAAATTACATAAGTACACCAATTTTCAGAATATTTGAACACCGCATACAATATATAACACAAAATAACTGAAAATGGCGAAAAATCGCAAAAATCGTAAGGGGTACCCCTTACGATTTTTTCAGATATTGGCCATTTTTGGGGGTTTTCAAACTTTTATTCATAAAAGATGAACCGGTTGGACAAAACTTATGAAAATTGGTACACTTATGTAATTTTACCCGTAGAATCGAATGGTGATGTCGCCAAATTCATATTTCGACCCATTTTTGGGTTAATACCCAAAAATTGGCTGTTTTGAGCAAAACTTTGAATCTAAATATCTCGAGAACGAAAAGAGATATCGACCTGCGGTTTCAAAATTTAGAATCAGCGCATTGAGAAGTATCTAGATACGTAAAAATTAGATTTTTGAAAATTTTGAAGTTTTTAGCTAAATGTGGGGTATATTGACTTTTGGGGCAATAATTCAAAAATGGGTAGAGATATAAACTTGGTAGTAACATTATTTGATGGTAAAGAGAATGTTACGTAAGTGTAAGCATTTTTAGAGTATTTGAACAACTGTGTGAATTTTTAGAAATAAAAGTGTTGAAATAAAAATGGATAAATGCTTTAAAAAAGTTCCTTGGCAAAGATTCTATATATCCAATAAAATTATAAATTTATAGAAGATATAATAAAAAATTTAAATGTATTAGATTGAGTATTTAATGTTCATTATTTGTAACGACATAAAAAAAAACTACTTCCGGTTGTTCCATTATTACCAAAACATAATCAGCTCTTCTCATTAATGTCAGATTGAGAACACACACACACACACACACACACACACACACACACACACACACACACACACAAACTCATTTTTAGCATGAATCCAATATCTATCTCATCGAGATTATTGAAATACTGCAAAAATTGAAAAACTTTATAACGATAAGATATCCGGTAGAATTCATACTTTAAAGGGCTAAACCGGAAAACATTCATCATGCCATCAATCTTCCGGAAATGTGTTAGCGTAGCGATTGTCGTCCGAGGATGCGGAGAAAAAAGTGGTGCGGTCTTTTTTAGGTAAACACCATTAATCGTGGCGAGAATGGGGAACAAGTTTTTAAATTGACAAATAGTACTTTCGTGATTTCCTAAAATCACTTAGTTGGACAGTCAATGTTAACATTTAGTCTTATTTGGTTTACTTTTATTGTTTCGTTGATCAGTATTTAAATAAATAAATATAAATATATCATCACGGCATATTACCCATTTCTGGGTGTGCCAATATCTACAACACATGTAGTCAGCGGTAATGATGACGATATATTTTACCGTGTGGGCGCTTACCAGGCGTCACCTCACGCGCACTCATTGCTGGCGTGGAGAGTGCACCACAGGGGTCACTTTTGTGCCATTTAAAATTGGAAATATTTGGCGTCAGTCGGGATCGAACCCGGTTCCCCCAGGTTCGCGACCAGATACTCAGGCACGCGGCCACGGGACCCCAGTATTTAAATGGGTACTTGCAAAAATTCCCAAATCATAGGATAGTATTAAAAGAAACCACATCTATAAAATTATTTAAACGTCAACTTTGTTTCGCTAGTTGAACGTTACTGTAGTGGAAGATCCTTTTTACAAAGTAAATAAGTTTTTAAAAACAGTAACTGTTGTCATAGTTCAGAAGAAAGAGTCAGAAATTAAAATAAAATTTAAAAGAAAATTACGTCTCAATTTTTATGGTTTTTTTCAGTGGTTCTCCTGCACTTGAAATATGAAAACAGCTACCAGACGTCAGAGAATATTATGTGACGTACCGTTCGTCTGTGAACCACTATGCAATGCAACAGTGCTATATCGACTCCAGGCAGACTACTGACCCAGCAAACAAGTAGAGTGGGTTGCGGACTATCGGGCAACCGAGCGCACTCGATGACAACCGAAGCGTTGACACTTGTGGAAACTTGAGCCTTGAGCCATTTATATCCTACTTAAAGCTTACAGTTTTACCACAATATAAATATAAACAATAGTTACACTCCCCATGTATTTGGTTATCGAAATATTTGACCTCGAATGTGTTAGCTCCACCTCTTGGTGTATAAATTTTATTTTACGCACAACTGCATCAAAATTGTTTGTATACATCTTAGTTACCAGGCCGGGCAGTTGATTACGCCCGCTGTGCTTTTTGCCAGTTTTACCGCCCGCCGGGCTGTAAAACAGCCAAAACGCCCGGTAATGATAGTAACCTTTATTTAATTATAGGAATTTTAGAAGTATTTCTTTATTACCTTCCATCACCTTTAGATAAGGAAGGTATTGTCTTTGGTCAAAAAAATCGATGGTGTGTTTTTAATGAATAAGCACGTTTTAGAGTCCCTACTTTACGAATTTACTATTTTTAAGATGATGATGTATGTATATATGTGTGTCCGTGTGTGACAAATTTTTCTCCGACGATAACTCCAATACTACAATTTTAAAAATTATAATTCTTCAGTAATTCTCTTCTTTACATCCATATGAAGAGGTGATTACATTTTAGTTACAATTGATCCACCGGAAGTACCCTTATTTAAAATTTTTAACAGTTTTTCTCAAAAAAACGCAGTTAAATAGTATTTTTTGATATTTTATTTTTTATCTATACCGGGTGTGCAACGAAACGCGGAACATAGGAGTTTAACATAGGATTTTAAAAATGTGCTGAAATTGGCATTCCTGTACATTTTTGAGCAAAAATCAAAGAATAAAAAGATGTTTATTCAATTTTGACGTTTTTAAACTGTCATTATTAACTCCATAGCAACAACTATAAGCAACACTCTATTCACAAGTGAATCCAAAATTATTAAAACTCTCACAAAATTTTAACTCACTCTGCAACAAATAATGCATTTAAAATAACATCAGGTACGAAACAACACTCACCATAATATTTATCACACATTATCAGCCATATTCATTATTTTTCACGGCACAAATAACAGACAATAAAGCATTTTAAATAAATGACTTGACGTCTATCAGCAACGATTGTCATGCTCAGCCTACTAACCGATCAGTTTTTTATTTTGTCAAAATTAAATATTATAATGGTTTTTATTATTATTTCGTTAAAATTGAATAAAATATTTTACAAACCACGTGAGCTAAGAATGTTTATTCACTCGAAGAAATTAACTCACGAGCCCGTCATGAATAAACATTACCTTAGCTCACTTGGTGTGTAAATATCTATTAAAATTTTTACTTTTAATAAACCGAAAATAATTGACAGAACAAAAGAATGTAGACTTGTTATACATCGTTGAAAAGCTTATAAATTAAGGAAAAAGATGAGACTAGTTTCAACATGTTCCTATTTAAAAAATATTAGCTGGTAGCACAAGCCTTGTTTTAACTAAAACGCTGTTTCAAGAAATGTCAAATTTCATTATTTAATAGTAAAAATAAATATCAAATTTATCAAAATATGATTTTAAAGCAGAACATAGTTTGTAATCAAACAAATATTTTTAAAAAAATCGTTCTTTAAACATAAGGATGAAATTAAATATTTAAATTTGAATTTGACATTTCTTAAAACAATGTTTTAGTTAAAACAAGGCTTGTGCTACCAGCCATTATGTTTGTGTTATATCTCGAGAATTATTAAGTTTAAAAAAAAATTAATTACATCAGGTTATTCTACATAGAAAATAGTATAAAAATTATTACATAAATTTTCTGTAGCGTACTTAACAAGAAAGTTTTTCATATAAGGAACTCGAATTTGTTCCTTCCTGTACATATTTATTAAGTTTTAAATGTTAGAATTTATGAAGATTTGGAGTAAATATATCATTTACTAAAAAGTAATATTTAATCAAATTTCTAATTATTAATTTCTTACAAAAAATGTTTAAAATATACATCAAACGAATAGAAATTCTACTTCAAATTGAAAGCTTTAAGGAGGTTCGAGCGAAACTAATGTGTCAAAATAATATTTATATTTTCTTGTTCTTTTAATTGCTAAAATGGTTGTAAAAATTTATAATTTTAATTAATATACGTGTATTGAGCCTCTAAGCACACAATTAATTTATATTTAACAAAAAAAAGTACTGAAATGACTTCAGTATTTTGAACATATGTGATGGAAGAAAGTTATGTGGTAACAGCGCGTCTTGTAAAATTATTATATTAAATTTATCTATCTATTTCAGTAATCACAAATTTTAAAAAGAATAAAACTAAATACCTTTATTATATTCGAAAAAAAGTTATCCGTAATATAGATACAAGTTATACTTCAATCTTTTTCCTTTATATCAGCTGGGACGTGCAACGTTGCCATTGCCAAGTCATTCTTCATCTGTTCTGCAACTATCGATGTAAAATGAAAACATAATGTTCAACATTAATTTTCAAATTAATTTGATCGGTAAAAAAGAATTATAAACTTCTCATAATATACTACAAGTCTTCAGTTTTATTATACTTGTTTTTTGTTCATCAAAATTGGAAAGATCAATATAAAACATATAAAAAAAGTATCTACGGAAATGTTTCTGCCATAAGAGCTTATGTATTAGAACATTGAAAACGTCAACTTTATAAGCGTATTTATAAGAAACTAGACGGTGGAATGTTTTTTATTTTTTAGAATAGTTGGATAAAATATCATTCGTGATAATTACAAAATTTGAAACTATAAAGTTGAAAATTAATTTTTACACTAGAATCGCTCGAACCTCCTTAATATATTGAAGTTTTCAATGAATTTGTGAAAGTTAATTTCAAGCTATACAATTGTAAATGCATATTGAACCAATTAATTATTGAATTATTAATTAATAAGGTTGCCAATACGTAATAAATAGTAATTCAAATACAGTTCATTTATTTACGAAAAAAGTAATATTACAATACTTGTTTTAATTCCCTGATCTTTTATTTATTGTTTACAAAGATGTTAGAAGCGTCAACTTCTCATTTAGTTGCAACTGCGTTTTAATAAGTTGTGACAACGTAATAACCATAAGCAGATCCTTAACATTACTGTTAAACATTTCCGAGAACTGTTCTTGGCTCATATGCGGTACAGCGTGCACCAAATCAAGCAGTGCTCGCCCTACAGCATTATCCGGTTGTACTCTATCCGCCAAAACATCTTCCACGTAGGAAAGAATCTGATCTAACAGACTGCCAAGTTTCGAACTGGCTTCAGCCACTTGCGCTAAGTCCATCATCGGTTGAACTTGTCTAGAGCGCGATCCACTCCCTGTAGACATTGTCTTCGCGCATAATTGCAAACCGACAACTTCGGGAGGGTAGCAGAGGACATCTACGTGGACGGGGGTGAACATGCAGCCTGTTTTTCCTCCAGGAACTCCCAAAGAAACACAAACGTATCCTTTTAATCCCATTCGAGCACCTTGGAGACTTGTGTCTAGAGTAAGATGGACGGGATTGTTGCATTCTCTTGAATAATATTCGTGGATAACGGAGCTATGATTTGTGACTTCATTGCCAGTTGCCCACCAGCCGACTATATTCTCTGCTGAATTGACGCGTCTGTTCAAATCGTAAACATCCATGGCATAGTTTAACTCAGCTTCTACTTGATCTGCGTATTCTTTATGAGGAACGCAAAAACAATTAGTCACTTCTATGATTCCTTTATCGGCAGTCCCTAAGCAAACCAGTAAACGTCATAAGTAAGGTTAATGTAACATGTGGTGCACCGTATTTCGTGAAATAACGAAAATAACAATGCATAAATTCAAGGATATGTTTCTTACCAAGTAATGTGCCGATAACGCGGTGAGAATCGGCATTTCTCCTTTCGTATGCATCTACAATTTGAAATAAAACAACGGGATGAACTTTGACAACTAAATTTAATGCCATTTTGCCAGGAGAGGCTTCTAGTCACTAAAGGTACGTTCACACTAAACTGGAAGAAACGGTGGGCGTTTATGAACTAAGTGAATCATTAGATTATAAAAAAATTCCAGATATTTCAATAATCGTCATTAATAATACAATAACAAAATGAAGAATGTCTTTATTCAACAATCGTGTGGAAAATTAGTGTTCTCAAAATAAAAAACTGATGTGACTAGCACATAACAACCCGCCAATTCCATGTTTAAAATAGCAATGATCGGTAGTATTTACTCAAAATTTTAGTCACCGTAACTAACTATTCAGAGCTTCAAGTGAAGTACCATTTCCGGTTTTTCAATTTTAGCAAAAATCTAATATGTATAATACATTCTCATTAATATAAAAGTCTTAAAAAGTGTTGGATTGTATGTAATATAGTTTTTTTTTTTTTTTTAGTAATAGGCTTCAAGAAAATTTCCATTTCCGGTTGTCCAATTTTACCCAAAATCTAATCATCTGTTTATATGAATGCAGAAAGCTTTAATACGGAAATTGAATATTTTTGGAAGTTTATATCATGAATAAATCATCACACACATGCACACAGACAGACATTATTATAAAAGTAGTAAAAACGTGTTGTGAAGTTGTGGAGACACTAATTCGTGCTTATTCACTGGAAACTCACTATCTCACTATAGAATTTTTGGACCAAAACATTACCTCCCTTATATGTATGTAGATTGGCAGGAGGCAATAATTACGAGAAATAACTAAAGCATATATTTTTTTTTTGTTTTATCATGAAAATATGTCATGATTACTTAATATTTATTTATGCATCATTAGTAAAACTGTAGTCTTATTTCACGAATATTTACTCTAGTTTCATACAATTTTTTTTACGTCTACAATAAAAACGAAAAAAATCTGCCGTAGCGTTTTATTTTGTCATACGTTTGCATTAAAAAAGTACACATTTTTCTTGCTTTTATTGTGTAAAAAAGTATATACTTTATGAACTCATTTTAATAAAAAAAAAAGTACACTTTCGCTAAAGGACGAAAAAAATATAGTTTGCAACACATGCAATCCTACACTTGTTGCTAAAATAATTAATAAATTTGCGATATTTTAGCAAAAATATCGTTCACATTCGCAAATTGCTGAAATGCATAGTGTAAACAGTGCTGTATGCCATGCGCAGTGAGCATTCGTAGAAATTTCAAGTTTGTAACTACACAACGTAAAAATTCCCTAAAGTGATACACAATTTATAAATTTGTATAAAATGTGTAGGATGATTTGCGATAATATTTTATTCAAATAGAATTAATTTGATCATTACTGCTGTTTAACAATCTGTCCCTTTAATTTTTGCGTGTAATATGTACTGTCAATCAGATATATTCGGGCGGTGTGTTGCCCACCGTTTAAAATATTGATGGGTTCCTTCAAAATGGTTTCCCGGCCCACCACTACCAAAGCTGCTTGTCTGTATGCGTTGTTCTGGTATATCTGCATTGCAGGTTACCAGTTAGCTGTGAGTGTGGCCTGGATTTTTTTGGATGAAACTTGAGCACAAATCTCAGGTCTGTAATGAACTAATAAAAAACATGTCATCTTTGACCCCTCCCCCGGCCCTTTACATGGTTGTTTATCGAAAAACATAATAACATCCTTATTACTTCTTATTCGGAACGTATAATCACTTTCTAAAATTTTGACAATGACTCAAATCGAGTTATTTTGTTGCGAAATATCAAACGTTCTACAAAAACAATTTTATCTGTCAAAATATGGATATCTCAAAAGTAAACTTGGACAATTATAAAAAGGGATAATGTAGTGTTGTATAATATATATACAAAATTAACCTATGATGTTTAATGACCTTGGAAAATGTTTAAAATCTCGTTGCTTATGTGACAATTCTATTTCAATAACTGTTTTATATTCACAGTTGTCTATTTGACATTTCCGACTGTTTTGTTTTACCGTAGCTATTGTTTTACCTTTAGTAAATAACTTAAGGTAAACAATTATTGCCTGTGTCAATTTAATTACCTTTACTAATTGTTTAAATATAATTTCAGCACGTAACATGGATACCAGTTCATCTTCAGATGAACTAAGTTCTTCGGAGTGTGAAGTGGAGTCATCTTGTGAAGATGATTCAGAAAAACTAGAAACAGCAAAAATATGTGGGGCTATACTGGAACTTCCACAAGGACTCTGTGAAAATAAAGATATATTCAAAGAATTCTTCTCCTTAAAAACATGGAACTCTCTGTCAGAAATCAACAAGCAACATCTTAAAAATTTTCTACCTTGTTTTCCAGAAAATGATGACCAGGAGAAAAATGTCACATTACAGAAACTTTTTAATAGGGAAAAGTTTAGATTTAATAGTCCTCTTATGCAGTTTCAAGAAAAATTAAAAGCAGGACATTTTCGTCCAGATATAGCCAAAATTAAAAATTTAATGAAACAAGCTCAAAGAAAAGAACAAATATATCAACAGCAAATGTACTACAGAAAACTTACTCGTGAGTTAATGTCCTCAAAGCATCGTTTATTAGATGTCTCAAATTCCTTGCCACCGGGAATTGATCCTCGAATAGAAAAATCAACAGTTAATCACTCTGCGGATTTAAGTGCAACGTCATATCGTACAAAAAAGCGATATTTTCAAGAGTTAGCAACAATAAAATCTTTAGTTGGTGAAAGTATAGAATGGTCCGACGATGAAAATTATCCGGAAGGCCCGCCGGTACAGTTATCAAAAAAACAAAAACGATACTTAAATGGTTTACAAGGAGGAACTACTTTAAGTCCTGGAGTAGAACGTACAGTAATTTCTACTTTATCTAATAAATCGTCAGGTTTAGATTTAGAACATTCAGTAACATCGACTTACAATCCATATCAATTTAATGAAGAATCATACAGAACTTTATTAAGTCGGCATAAAAAACGCAAATTAGTGTGCGACGCAAATCCTGAACTTATAACTAAAGGCATTACACTTAAAGACGTTGCTCAACGAACTCAGTTAACGCCTACGAAAAGATCCTCAAGCAAACCAATACATCACGTTTCAAATAATGAAATAAAATTCAGCAAAAGAAAAGTTAAAGTCGAACCAGTAAGCTTTAAAACCATTAACAACCATTCTCCAGACATAATAAAACACCCTCCACCAAGTTCAAATTCAGAACCAGAATATTCAGACACCGATTCATTAATAGATCCAGTTATGAGTCCAATACCTCTCATGAAATCCAAAAGTCCGCGGTCTCGAACTCCCAAACCCAAACAATCATCCCCCCGAAGTTCAAAAGGAAAATCTACCCCCGTCGTACCTCCAATAACTGAATTTGAACCCGTTAAAGTAAAAATAGAACCCGAAATTATTAAACCAAAATTAGAACCTGAAACATCACTTCCCGAACCATCTCTTTCACCAATATCTTCGTTTAGCAATCGAATAGTACCAGCAACTTTATCGGATTTAGACGGAATAGACATGATGAACCTACCAGTAGATCTAGAAGATTCTAGTATAGATATATTAGATGAAATCAATGTGAAACAAGAATTAATGCAAGATACTCATTCTAATTTTTTGTCGTTAATACGGGATATTATATGTTCTACAGTAGACCACAGAATGGCTTTATCTCATCTAGAAGATCGGCTGAGAGCGTGGCAAGAAAATCCAATCAGTCCTTTGAATGACTGGTACAGTCTAGTTGATAATTGGGTGAGTTTGCTTCCATCAGCAATTGCCTTTTTAACCGGAGATTTAGGGGAACAACCAGATGATTTTGTACCATATTTAGAGTACAAACCTTTGTTACTAGTATACCAATGGATAGGTGCTGGTAGGGATTCTGATAATTTATTAATGCCTCTTTGCCATTATTGGTTGGAACACAGAGATGATAATGTAGTTCATAATAACGTTAAAGATGTTGAAGTAGATATAATAGAAAAACCTCAAACTCCTCCACCTCCAAGATGTCCAACTCAATGGAACGTACGAAAAGCGGAACCCGAGGAAATTGAGCAATTCAGAGAACAAGAACGACAGAGATATAGCAATCCGCATAAAGCGTTTACATATAGAATGAACGGATATGAAAGTGTCGTAGGACCAGTTAAAGGAATGTACAACCAATCAGCGGGCGTGACAAGAGCGCGCGGTCATACGATGCTAAGCGCAGATCGACCAAACTTCGTCACAATTTTAACGCTAGTACGAGACGCAACTGCCAGGTTACCCAATGGCGAAGGAACTCGCGCAGAAATTTGCGAATTACTAAAATCCTCGCAATATATTGCTCATTCAGCGGCTGAAAATATAGTACAATCAGTTGTAAGCGGCGCTTTAGATCGCATGCACACAGAATACGACCCTTGCGTTAAATACGACACAAAACGAAAAATCTGGATTTATTTACATCGAAATCGATCTGAAAGCGATTTTGAAAGAATTCATAAACAGTGTCAGGGGATGAGCAAACAAATGAAAAAAGCCAATAGGAAAAGTAAACCTAAATCAAAACAAGAAAAAACAACAAAAAGCAATAAATCATCTAATGAAAATCGGGAAACACCGGTGGTTAGTACTGCCCCTCCTGCTATAACAATCAAAACAGAACCGCCAGAAAAAAATAATAAAACATTTAAAACACCTACTTGTAAAATATTTACAATTCCTACAGCATCTGCAACTCCAAGTAATGTTCAACACCCTACACCCCCTCAAAAACAAATTGCCGGCACATCGCTTTTAGTCAATTCCAATATGTCTGCTTTAAAACCAGTTTCGTCCCCAAAACCCGTACCAACTGCGGAAAAACCAGAAAATACAATAAAAAATGTTTCGTCTATTACAACTCCAACTTCACCTTCTATTTCGGCCCAACCTGACCGTCAAATTAAAATAGTTGCATCTACAATTGCTCCTACTAAACAAGATATAGAAGAAGCTATTCAAACATTTACCCCAATCCGAGTAGCAAGTCCAATAACCAAACAAATTTCTTCACCAAAATCTGCAAAAAGTTTGGTTAAAATCATCAATTCTCCTCAAGGAAAATCGCTAATATCTCCAGTTGCTACTGGAAGTACGCAACAATCCACAGTATTTATAAAACAAATGGACCAGAAAACTGTAGGAGTTGGAACTAAACAAATATTAACTCCCCCACAAATTACTCAACAATTATTGCAATCTATAGCGGCTCAACAACAAAAGCAACTAAAAACAACACAAGTTGTGCAATTAAACCAACAAAAACCAATAACAGTAGTGTCCACTCATCAAATAAAAACATCAGAACCAAAACCGCTCCAAAGCATCGCCCCACCACAAATAATTCAATCTCAAACCCCAACAATTACCCAAACCACGAGTATTTCCCAGCAATTATTGCAAGCAATCAATCAGCAAAAACAAGCCCAGGCTTTAACTCCTGCTCAGCAACAGCAGCAGCAGCAACAAATAATACAAAATATAAAACAGAAGGTGCAACAGCAAAATCAGCAAACAGTGTTGACGCTTCAGCAAGCCGTACTAAAACAGCAACAGCAGCAAGCTAATATTCAACAATTGCAGAAACAGTTACAACAACAGCAACAGCAGCAGATTATCAAAGGGACGTCGTTGCTTGGGCAACAACGAATCATAACACAGGGTGAGTTTTCTTATTTTTATGTATATTATACACAGTACTGTCCAAAAGATTTTCGAATTTTGAATACTTTTGTTGAATCAGTCGTAGGACAAGTATAGTGCAAAGGTGAAGAATTAATCAGGCTGTTTCATGTAACAGTACAAGAGTATTAATAATAGATACCAAAACAAGAAAAAAAAAAATCTCAATAAACTTTGTGCCATAATGCTTCTTAGTAGAGATACCGAAAATTTCATTTAAACTGGAAATAGTAGGTTTATTTTATTTATTTTTTTATTTGGTCATAATTATAAAAAAGAATCTTAGATCAAATATTCAAAGGCTGTGTCCGATGTTGCACTTTTATCACCCTAATATCTAAATCCTAAATTTATATGCCCTAAATCTAGTGATTATTTAGGATTTTAGGAATTAGATTTTAGGGATTTGCAGGAGCACACTATGCCTTGAAGTTGACGCGCACTAATTAAACAAATAATATTCGTTGCCATAATTTGTACAAAACATCAAATTTACTGTTAACGAATGGCTTCTTTCCTACTATTTTATGAAATATAATATTAACATTTACTCTCAAGCATAAAATTGAATCGAATTATATAATTCATTTTTGTTGTTCTAAAGTGTTGCCATACAAACCAATGGATATCACTAGTGTGCCATTCGGAGTTGTATTTTTGTGAAGAATACTTAAATCCTAAAATCTAAATGCCAAAATACGACATCGGACACAACCAAAATAAAAGCCATTGCATTCAATACATAACTCAATATTATTTAAAAATACAATGGCGAATGATGAAAATATTACATTTTTATTATATATAGTAGGTTTTGCAATACTATTTTAACCTATCGCTAAGAGATATATTGGATTCATGCTAAAATTCGCATATCTAGATTTTAGTGAATAAGCACGTTTTAGGCTGTGTCCGATGTCCCATTTTGACATTTAGATTTTAGGATTTAGATCTTCTTTGCATAAAAACAACTCCGAATGGCACACTAGTGATAACTATTGGTTTGTATGGCAACACATTAGAAGAACAAAAATGAATTATACAATTCGATTCAATTTGATGCTTTAGAGTAAATGTAAATATTATATTTCATAAAATAGAAGCTAAGAAGCTATTCTTTGACAGTAAATTGGACGTTTTGTATAAATTATAGCAACGAACATGATTTGTTTAATTAGTGTGCGTCAACTTCAAGGCATAGTGTGCTCCTGCAAAACCCTAAAATCTAGTTCCTAAAATCCTAAATAATCACTAGATTTAGGGTATATAAATTTAGGATTTAGATATTAGGGTGATAAAAGTGCAACATCGGACACAGCCTTAAGGTCCCTAGTATCCGATTTTAACATTTACGATGTCTATGTGTGAGTGTCTGAATGTTGGAAGAACGATTCCTCAAGAACTATAATATTTAAAACACACAGATAATATAATAAAACCGTTAGAAATTTCTTGTTGGAACAAACCTATTAATGACTGATTTTAGTTGCCAGTGGGAAAGCCGGTACTGCTCAACAGACACCTCTAGTGGCTAAAGTATTAACAAATGCTGCTGGTCAAGTAATATCTGTGGAAAGTTTACTTGCTCATCAAAAACAACATGGATCTTTACCACAGGGTAAGATAATTATATGCTAATTTTTTAACCAGATTGAGAATTAACTTTTGCTGCGGTTAAATTACCCGTAAGGCCTTACTAACTTATAAAAACTTAACAAATGGGGTTCTATACCATAGTCAAATTTTAACTATCTTAAATAAGAAGACGAAAATATACATAAATTAATGAGTATTAGTGAAAATTTTTTGTTTAAATATTGATTAGGTCATAAACTACAAGCGATTGAAGCTGATTACTTATTGGGTATGACGCGTTAGGTACTAAGAATTTGACTGATCGCCTGATTTTAAAAAGAAGATTCGCGCGTTTGCTACGGTCACCTTTAAAACATTATAAAATGTCACGTTGACGTATAACCTAACAATTTTGTGTTTTATGAATTTGTTTAATTATAAGATCTAATAATATTAACAATAATAATTTATTTATAGTTAAATTAAAAAATTAATATTGAAACTTCAAAACACACAAACACTGGCGTCATCCGTCGACATACTTTGTGTCAGAATATTGTCAAACTGTTTCAATGTTCTACAATTTATTAGGAAAAAAAATTCAGTACCTGCTTTCATCCTGTTCTTACAGAATTTTTTTTTTTAATGGTATAGAACCCCATTGTGTAATAAGTTATAAGTAATTTTATATTTGGGTCATACTGAGATTGTTTGGAATCATATTAAAAATCGCACAACGAGATTTTGAAAAAAGCGACCTAGAATCCGATTTTAATACTTTCACGATTAATTTTTGTGCATGTGGATGTCTCAGGTTAGAACTTTATTTTAAATATATTCAAAATAATTCCTTTTAACAATAATAGATTTCACCATTTTTTCCTTCTACTTCTTAAAAGTTCCCTACCAACCTTCTTTTGAAATGCTGAAAGACAAATAGCTTAACCTCAGCTATACTATAAAACTATACCGTGTTTTTAAACTATAGACAGCACTAGACGAAGTCACTTTTACACCGCTAGAAGTTACCAAAAAAGTCACTAGATTTATTTTATTTGGCGGGGGAATTGAAATGTTAAATGAAGGTCACGTCAGCATTTATACTTTCCAGGTTATATTTTCATTAACTAAAACTATTATAGATAATCTACTTAATTTATTCATATAAAAATTCAGTAAAATTTTAGAAAGAAGTCCGATCAAGGCCATCTACGAATTGCATCTATGAATTAAGATTTTGTGCTGTCAAATTTAATAGTGTCGTTTACATAGTTTTTATGAGGTACACAAGATTTTATGTACCATCATAAAAACTAAGTAAAAGACATTACTAAATTTGACAGTACAAAATCTTAATTCATGGATACAATTCTTATATAAAATCATAAATATATAACTTTTAATTATAAATTAATTAATTACATTATTTTTTTCTAATTCCTTGATGAAAAATTTATATAACTGTTTTTATTCGTGAAATATCACAAAAAGAGAAATGAAACAAAAACACATGCAAATTCAACAAGTGATTTGACAACCACTGAAAGTTTGACGTTTCAATTACGTTTGAAGGTTAACTTGAAATTTCGTCTGGTTAAATGCGGCTTCACGAAATAGCGCAGCAGCCAATCACAGGCTTTGTTTTTCCCACTAGAATTTCTAGTTACTGTCTACAGTTTAAAAACAGAGTATAGAATGGAATAGTTTAACACGGTATACCGCAAATTGCTTTAGCTTTTTGTGCAAAACAGTGACAATATTCAGTCTTATTATTTATGATTGGCAGAAGTTTTAGGTTTAAGTAATAGGCGGTTAAGTTGTTTATGACCGCCCTCGATTTTTGGTGACAAGAACTATATTAATATCTTTTGATTTGTATGTAATTTCTCAGGTACAACTTTGAGAGTATCCGGAGCAAAACCAGGTCAAACCAATTTGATTCAACTATCTGGTAGTACAGCCAATCAAGTAGCCCAATTCGCCGTAGTTTCTCAAAATAATATTGTATCAATTGCTGGTCAACAACGACTAGCAACAACTGTTACAGTCACTACTCAACCAACTTCAACTATTAATACTGTGACGACAGTTGCTGCTGCTAAAACCGTCACTAAAAACCATACGAAACCAATTTCAACCACCAAATTTGTCCCGTCGAAACTTACGCATCAGTTAGTAAATGCAAAGTTTATAACGCAAAATGTTAATAGTAAATTAATGCCACAGCAAAAAATTGTTGTTAACCCCCAAAATCAGATAAAAATAAATACAGGAAAACCAGCAGCTGTATCGAAATCCGTAACAAGTACAAACCAAACTACAAATACCGTCAGAATGGTGAACGCAGCTGGTTTGAACATTGCACATATAGCTGGCAAACCAGTATTATTAGCGAGTAAAGGAAACACATTACAAAATATTCAAGGACAAAATGTGATCTTACAACCCAACATTTCCACCTCAACAGGCAGTATAGTCCTGTCCAACAACAGAGTCCTCCAAACAGGCCAGGTTGTCACACAATCCCAACAACAAACCAACCAGATGGTACTCGGCACGCAAATCAAAGTCCAAAATGTCAATCAGAGTATAGTGCAGACAAACGCGCAGCAGGTTATGCTGGGGCATAATATAAAAACGCAGAATAACAACACGCAAGCTACGCAAAACCAAACGGTTATTCTTGGAGGGCAGGCTATCAAAATGCAAACAGGGACGCAAAACAACCAAAGGGTGGTGCTGGCAAGTCAAGGACAGGGTGGGCAACTTGTGGCACAGCAGATTTTACTACCGTCGGGATTTCAAGGCGGGGCAATTAATATAAAGACGTTGCAAGGGCTGAAAGTTATACCGTTAACGCAAACGCAACAGACAAAAGGTAATTATTATTTTAAGTGTTTAAAAAAAACCTAATGAACACAGAAACGTATGTCTGATCATTAATCAATTCAAAAGCCAATTTTTTTAAATGAAAGTTCGTTTAATTTTGAAGCAATTCGTGGTATAAAATATTCATAATGGGGACATTTCACATTTTCTGATTTATTTTTTTCTTGAAAAAATAGGTGAAATTAAACATGTATGTGTATGTTTTACATCTTACAATTCTTTAGAATCAGAGATATGATTTTTTAAAAGTTGCGTTTAATTTCAAATATTTCAACGGCTGACGACACATATTCACGGATACGACAGTCGAGCTCTACCGGTTTAATTTAGAACTATGATTATTTGGTTTGGTATTTATTTAAATAAATGGTTTATTTACATACCTTATACTGCAGTAATACTTTTAAAGAAATAGAAAGTAATAATAATCTTCTCTCTTGTATATTTTGCTGTCAGCTGTCACACTTTTAGGTTAGGTTACTGTTTCATGTTGTGAAGCGTGTGTGTGAGAGAGAGATTTGTCTTTGTGTGTGTATGAATTTGTGTCGTCACAAATTTAGTCCGTGTTTAAAAGCGCGAAAGTTTATTAGCAAATTTATGAATGAAAAGTTGCATATTTCAAATTATTTTCTACTACTATATTTATTAAATGAGATGGATTTCATGATTTTATAAAAAAAATCGACAATTATTTTTTTCGAAATGACCCCATTGTTTTTTGTATAACTGCATTTGATTTTTAAAGAAACCTATAGCTATCTTTCTCGCACCAGTTTCTGTAGTAGGCTGCGCGAGAAAGATACCAATAGTGTGACGTCACCTGTGGCCTGAAAATAAATTTAAATATCTCGCAAAGTAATTATTAAAAAAATGTTTTTTTTTTCTATCTACATTTTATTATATTTTCTTATGGTTTATGGGCCTATTGTCACATTTAAATATTTTTTGACATTTTATGGGATTATCAATCAGAAAGAAATTCTTATTATTTATACGATTTGATTACACATTTTCCTTCATATTCAATAGATTTTGAGTTGAAGAATTAAGAGATTAGCTTTCATAAATCAGCCAGCTTTGCTATAATCATGGAAACAGCTGATATATTCAAGTAATTCTAATTGACAGATATCGGTGTCAAGTGCAGTTTACATAGTGTATGCTCGTGTTACAATTTTACTGGAAATCTTTTGATTTGTACAAAATACATCGAATTGACGGAAGGTAATGTGCTGGCCACATGAGATGAACGAAGACTATAGGTGAAAATCCGGTAAAAAATTCCTATTAATAAGCGAGTTAAGGCCCCCCAAAGTTTGAAAAAATAGATATGACGTCACAAATGTATTTATATAAAACTGTTTTTTTGTCTTTAACAAATTAGCATATATTTCTCTCATTTCCAATATCAAGAAGCGTGTGCAATACTAAAATCAGATATGGGTTTCATTTAAAAAAATATAAGTTTGTGTTATATCTCGAAAATTTACGGATATAAAAATTTATTCCGTACGCCACTGGTTAGTTAATAAAAATATCTATCTTTTATATTTGGAACGTTTTTCTCAATTACTAATAGTTTAGAAGTTATTTGAAAAAGAAAAAATCAACAATATTCAGTTTTTCGTCATTTTATAGTGCCCTATGAGAATTTTTGGAAAAACAAAAGCACATCTGAGATGGTCTCCCAAAGGCGCACAAAATGTGCCATTTAACCAACATCGTATCTCTTTTAGTTCTCGAGATCCCAATGGTGGCAGTTCTAAATGTATAACACGCTTTTCTTTCAAATATTCATAATATTTCGACTAAGTTAAGAAATTCCATTTTAAAACAATACTTTCGCTGCAAAGTAATTTCATTTATTAATTCAGATATTACATTAATTCATATCCGTGCGTGTAGCATTATTTTCTGTCAGTGTTACTGACACTATCAGTATCATTTTTCACAAATAGTTGGTCTCACATAATGCAACTTACTTTGACTTATTTTTGAATTTTGAATGCTCTTACTGTAACATATTTATACCGTGAATATTTTTTAACGTGAAACATTGGGTTTGTCATATCCATGGTTACGACTTCATATTTGATTGACAGCAATGTATTTGCCCGTTCCATTTAAAATGAAACATAGGGAACGAATCCGACAGAAGTATTATATTTAAATATTGTAAGAAATTTAGCGGAATCAAAAAACCACTTGAGAGCACTGAACATATTTCGGGCACAAAGGTGCACGCAGTATTTTTTCTACATCTAAATTTAATTTTTAGAAAATAGGTATAATTATTTAAACAAAATTAACCTCTAATGACATCTTGTCAATATGACAGATAACCGTCGAATTTTCCTATAAGTTATAATTTGACATTTGATTGACAGCAATGCATTTGTCTGTCTCATTTAAAATGACACATGGGGAATGAAATTGACAGAAGTATTATATTTAAATATTGTAAGAAATTTAGTCGAGTCAGAAAACCACTCGGGCACTATCATTTTTCTACAACAAATTTTAATTTAGAATATAATATAATTATTTAAACAAAATTAACCTCTATTGACGTCTTATCAAATCTCAGATTCGTTCCCTATGTTTCATTTTAAATGGAACGGGCAAATACATTGCTGTCAATCAAATGTCAAGTCGTAACCATGGATATGACAAACCCAATGTTTCACGTTAAAAAATACTCACGGTATAACAAAATAACAGAAGTTTCTTATGACCGTTTGCACCGACGTAACTTAAATATTAAACTCGGCTTAAATTGACAATATTGCATCGAAATGAAATGTCAAATGAAATATATATTGCTGTCAAAATTTCGATTTGCATTTTTTTGTTTGAGCCTAGCTTAAAATTTAAGCCTTGTTGGTGCAAACGGGCATTACTTACTTTGACAGAGGGGCGGAGCTAAAATCTTAATTCATACAATTTGTAGATGACTTTGATCGGACTTATTTAAAAAAATTAACTGTTTTCACGTGCTGAAAAATAATTAGGAGAGACATTTGAATTTTTTAAAATTAATTTTGAACTTTCTATGTTGCGTTTCCGATGTACCACCATGTATAATAGATTTACGACAAAAAGTGAAGTCTTAGATGCCGATATAGTAGATAGAATTGAAATAAGTTTAAGATGGGAAGGGTGCAGAAACAATATTCAAAATAAAATATTTTTTATTTGTTACTAGAAAGTAGAGCAAAAAGATAAATATTACAATGAAATATGTAAGTGTTTGCATGCATAATTATTGTTGAAGGTCGCCCTCAGCAAGTGTTTGCGCGTATAATGAATCCAACCAACACAACTAGAATAAACCAAGTGACAAGTACGCAGTCGTCCAATCAATTAGACGGTGGAGGGAGTCACACAAATACGGAATAGGTTTAATTATAGTTAAGATTTAAAACAAATAATTTTAATCTTATTAATTATTTATATAAATGTAAATAGTAAAATCATGTAATTTCTCTGTAAACACCGAAACTGTTTTATATTAAACTAGATTTTTATATAAAAATATACATCTACAAGTTCATTTTTGTCTGAATAATTATGTACATAGTAAAACAACTCGCACAAAGTTAGGTACCTACTTGTAACATACATACATGACAGTACAAAAGCCCATGGCCAACATTTTTGTCTCATAGCTTAACGGCCAAAACCATTTAAAATCGATAGATTCGACTACCTTGAACCCAAAATGCTAATTTCAGAAATTTTGCGCGTAGTGTCTGACATGAGCGCATTTTTAAAAATGTCAACAAATTTCACCAAACTGTACCATAGTAATTCCATCTTGTTTCCAAAATGTAGTTAAATGATAGTCCTGAGATACCTAGTACACGTTTTTCAGACGCCGATAGCGGGACCATTTTTTTAAAAAAAATTATAGCATACCGTCTGAATATCATTTTTTCCTACAACCGTGCGTTAAGTACATACTTTACGCACTCTTTACAATGTGTAAAGTGTCACTTTTCAAGCACTAGTTCGTGAAAAGTTAATACGTTGCACATTCAATTAATTTACTTGTCAACTAACACAAACAGTATTTGAAAATGTTTGTACCCTCATACTTAATATTATAAGAAATAGCACTAACATTTCGGTTGTAGGAAAAAATATTGTATGCAACTCGTGTGTAAAAAGTATTTTTTCTCGTGCTCAAAAAAAAAATACTACTTTACACATTTGTTACATAAATAACTATTATGAGTAAATTTGAGTCAATCAATTTTCAGAAGAAATTAGCATGAGATAAAAAAGTTATTTATGCAACAAGTGTAAAAAGTATAGTCTTATTTCACGAACAGGAAAGTTTGACCGAACGAGCCGTAGGCGAGTTCGTCAAATCCTATGAGTGAAATAAGACCCTTTTTACTCGAGTTGCATTCAATTTTTTTTTACGTCTGCAATAAAAGTGTGAAAAAAAGTGCTGTAACGTTTCATTATTTCACTCTGTAATACTTAAATCCATTTTAATGAAAAAAAGTGTACTTTTTTTAATAGACGTAAAAAAATACTATTTACACAAGAGTTGCACACAATATTTTTTTACGTCTGTTAAAAAAGTACACTTTTTTTTTCATTAAAATAGATTTATATAGTATCTTTTTTTAACACAATAAAAGTGTGAAAAAAGTGCACATTTTTAACGCTACAGAGTGAAATAATGAAATGTTACAGTACTTTTTTTCACACTTTTCTGCAAAAAAAATTGTATGCAACTCGAGTAAAAAGAGTCTTATTTCACGAATAGGAAAGTTTGATCGAACGAACCATAGGCGAGTTCGTCAAATCCTATGAGTGAAATAAGACTATCCTTTTTGCACTTGTTGCATAAATAACTATTTCCTACAATCAAAATGTAATAATACTGAGTGTGAATATAAAGGAATCTTCAAATTTTGTGTTAATTAACAAATAAATTCCGAATGTGCATGTTGCCTAGCAACGTATTTACTCTTCACGAACTGGTTTGAAAAATGACACTTTACACATTGTAAAGAGTGTGTAAAGTATGTACGTTACGCACGATTATAGAAAATAGTATTTTTTATTTTGTGCCCGACCAAAAAGTACTTCTTTACACATTTGTTACATATATAACTATTATAAGTAAATTTAGGTCAGTTAATGCGAAAAAATCAATTTTCACAAAAAAAAAGTTTGAGCATCTTACATTTTGAAAATGTTACTATTTACTTTTCACGAACTGATTTGAAAAACGACACTTTACACATTGTAAAGAGTGCGTAAAGTATGTACTTTACGCACGATTGTAGAAAATAGTATTTTTTATTTAGTGCCCGACCAAAAAGTACTACTTTACACACTTTTTACATAAATAACTATTATAAGTAAATTTGGATCAGTTAATGCGAAAAAATCAATTTTCACAAAAAAAAAAAGTTTGAACATCTTACATTTTGTAAATGTTAACAAATTTTACGATCGAAAACGTAGCATTCCATCTGAAAACAAAAGTACAATAGCGAAAGTAAAACAATCTAATAAATAATTAGAAAAAACACTTGCCATGTTTCACAAGATTTCAGCATCTGAATCAGATGCTGAAAAATGACCGAGAGGTTGATTCAGTTGTTGAAATCTTGTGAAACAAGGCGAGAATTTTATCTAATTATTTATGACAAAATAAAATGAAAATGCGCTCAGGTAAGATGCAAGCGCAAAATATCTGGAAACAAAAATTTTAGTAATAAAACCTATGTACATTTTCAATATGAGATGTCGGGCCTAGGGTCATCTAATCTGTCGATTTTATACGGTTTTGGCCGTAAAACTATGTCTGGTCGTGGTCTCTTGTACTATGAAAGAAAAACAAATACATCTTAAAAACTAGCATTGTATTTAATGTACTTAAATTTTATACATTCTATTAAACTATTCTATATTATGTGAATTATGTAGCACAAAAAGTTAAGATGTACAGAGATAAAACAAGTTAAGGATCACTAAAACTAAAATCTGTTTTTGCACAAAGACGACAGACCCTCAAAATATCAAACGAAACTTGTAAATACATTAATCTCCATTCACGAATATGATCATAACTTTGTTACAAAATTATATAACAACAAAACTAGCGTAAAGAATCATGTATTACCATATAAATGTCTTCGAAGGAAGCCATTAACTACCTGTTGTTATACTCTAATATTGGGTCATTAATACCAATTTCATTGACAATTTCTAATAGGATTTCTACATCTCTTAAACTGTTAACTGTTGGAGGAGCCGCTATCAATTCCACATCACGATTGTTTATTCTCACCAAATAATTCACAGTTCCGTTAAATTTTACCGATCGATCGCACTCCACAGGGACCGAGTTTGAAACGGCTTGCACCACTCGCGTAAAACAAACTTGGCTCTTCTTGGCTGTCACACTCACATGGGCCGACCACAAATCGTTGGGTAATGTGACTGTTTTTATGTCGGAAACAATTGATTGGAATCCAAATGCGATTATTTTTTTTGGACGACCGCGCCGTTTTCCGGTATACTTTATAGCTTTCATTTTGAGAGTTTGTTGCAGTCTATATGCTTTTCGAGAAAGTCCTAAGGGCCAACCTCTTTTTTTGGGTGGGGATGCGATCGGTCTGTAAACAGTCGATGTGCTTACAGTTCCTTTTGGAGGTCGCCCTCTTCGTTTTTTGGGTTCTTCTAAATATTCTACTTCTGTATATTCCTCCTCGTCTTCCTCGAAAACTCCGTTATTTTCTGTTGTGTTTGTGCTGTTTGTTGCATTATTATTCACAGGAGAAGCCACGAATGTTGGCTTCTCCTGGTCTTTATTCAAATATGAACCATTCATTTGAACAGATTTTAAATATTCTTTATAAGCAAACTCATAATCTTTTACAGGGGTTGGACTTTTTTCATGATGCCTCGGAGATATTGGAGTTATATAGAAAGTGTTATTAAAACTTACTGACTTGGGAGAATTACATTCGTTCTCTTTTCCCTGTTTGAGAATGCTTCTGTTCAAGGAATCGTTGTTGTTGTACATACGGGTACGTTTAGGAAATTTTGAAGCAAAATCTGATGCAATTTTTAAATTTAGACTGTTTGAAATTAAGTTAATTCTAACTATTTTGTCGTTTATGGCTATTTCGTTGCGATCTCTGCCCTTTTGAAAATTTGTGTTAGTGTTTGAATGTATACGATAGCCACAAATAGAGGTTATTCTTGGTTGTGAATCTTCCAAACGTTCTAATTTGACGTACGCACTAATGCAGTGTTCGTAACGTGGTCTAGACAGTTGGTTTGTACCTTTATATACCTGACAAAACATCAATTGCTGATTTAAAATAGTAAACAACAGTGTTTTGAAGCTGTAACCAAGAAAAACACAACTTACCATTATTAAAATTTCACATTGTAAAGACATAAAACTTAAAATTCATGTAATGAGTTCCATACTAACACGTACCTAAATTTCTAATAACTTGAAAATAATATAAACTTCAGCGCATAAAATCGAATTGGCATTTCTACCATATCAGGTCCAAGCAGCGTTGCATTACAGCGTCTCTTGCATTTAGCATCCAGATACTACGTTGCAGTTATATTCATTCCAAAACCTGAATTTAAATTATTAAATATTAAAATTCAAATATTCACTTTATATATTTATTAAACTTACTGGATAATATTGCTTTATTTTATTTAAATATAAGATGAACAAATACACATAAACGATGAAACTACCACTACACAAAACGCGGTAATAAAAACTGTGCGTGCGCATGGTGACTAAACCTGGCGGGAATTCAAAATAAAACAAAAGACGATTTTTTTGTATTTCCATTTATTTTATCCTCTCAAAATCTGTTCAATTAATTATATACAGTATTGAGTATCGGATGAAATATAAAAGACTGTAAAATAAAAAATATATACCTGTATTTCAAATTTTTAACATATTTTCCAACTTTTTATATAATATAAAAAGTGTCATATTCACAAAACGTTATGGTATAACAAGTGAGCAAAGCGTAACTTTTTTACGAGAAAATATATTAAATGCGAACTGTTGTAAATAAAAAATATTATTGGTTATTTATTTTGTCTATTGTAAGTTCCTTTCATAAATAGCTATTTTCATCATTTTTTACCTCCCGCTACCCTTGGTAAGGGAGGTATAGGGATCGTGTTAAAAATCACATATCGAGATTTTAGTAAATGACCACGTTTTAAGGTCCCTAGAATCCAAATTTCACATTTTCACGATGATGTGTGTGTGTGTGTATGTGTACAAATTTTGTTTGCACTCTAACTCAAATACTATCATTCAGAAAATTCTGAAACCTTGTATTTCTACCCTATTCTAATAGGAATAGAAGCCATTAGATTTTGGTGTAAATCGGATAAACGGAAATGGTACTTTACTTGAAGCTCATAATGGTTTTTCTTCAAAAAATATCATTAAATGCCATTTTTTCGCATTTAACGTCATTGGAAAATTATAGATTATTGAATTTTGTATAGGTACACATTATACTTTTTCTATATATTTTACAGATTAATTTAAAAATCATTTTTCTTTTTTAATCACTTCAAATTAATAATAGTGACATATTAAATAATAAAGAAAATCGTAAATAAAGCAATAGTTATATGCAATGGAACATAATATAGTTTGAAGCATTACTAAATACGTAAGAATGTATTTAAATTAATAAAAATTAAATAGCGGGAGGTTTTGTGTTGGCCACATCAGATTTTTTTTTTAAGTAAACATAAGTTGCCTTAAAGTCGCTTTATTTAGTTGCACTTATTCATAAATATAAACAATAAATACGTGTTAAATTTAGTAACATACATAATGTATTACTAATAATTATAACACCCGTAAGTTTTTTCCAATAATTTTTTTATTGTTTCTTATTGTATATAGGTGAACAAATAAATATGTGTATTATACAAAATTATAATTTATTACTGGTATACATTAAAAAAATATTACTTTCATTGTTTTATTTTCAAAGTTCGAACTTTTCGTAAGGAAGTCGTTTTAAAACATCGTGACACTCGTAAATCCAATTTGCATTAATACACTTTGCATCAGATCGTTCTTTTACTAATTCAATGGAATCTTCATTGGTTATGACAAAATCAACGATATTTCGTAAACTTGATAAAACGACCCTGAAAATAAAATGTGATAAATATATGTATTTAAAAAATGGTTAATAATTTACCCATCAAAAGCTTTGATTAAGCGTTGTAATTTATTTTTTTCTTCAGTATCTAAAGCATCGTCAATATAAAATATTTCTGATTCAAATATTTTTGGAATGTCTTCAACTTTAGCGGGTTTTTTCTTCAGTTCTTCTTCTTCCGTATTATTTCCTTCGTCATCACTTTTTAATTCTTCTTCCTCTTTTTTATCTTCTTTTTGTTTCTTATCTTCTTTCTTGACCTCTTCCTTTTTGCTACCTTCTTGATTATTATTATTTGTTGTGGTTTCTTTTTGTTTTGTATTTTCCTTTAATTCTTCTTCCATTTTCTTATCTTCTTCTTCCTCTTTCTTCTCTGCTGCTTTTTTCTTATCTTCTTCTTGATCATTATTATTTCTTGTGGTTTCTTTTTGTTTTGTATTTTCCTTTAATTCTTCTTCCATTTTCTTATCTTCTTCTTCTTTCTTCTCTGCTTCCTTTTTCTTATCTTCTTCTTGATCATTATTATTTCTTGTCGCTTCTTTTTGTTTTGCGAGTATTTTTTCAATTTCATCGTCGGTATCTGATCCTGATAAATCTTTATGAACATTTTTTACTTCTTTTTTGTTATAACTTTCATCAAGATTTATTTCTTCAGGAGTGTTATTTTCTTCTGGCTCGTCAATTTGTTCTTCTATTTCGTCTTCACTCTCAGGTTTTCCTATATCGTTTCTATCTAAAGCATATCGTCGCCAAGGTAAACGTTTTCTCTGGTCGTAACAGTCTTTAATCCAAGATTTTGTGATTATTTTTCCTTTTCCACGGACTTGGTTGAATTTTGGTGTATTTGCAAAAGCGCAACTAAAAAATATAAATATATTTTTAAATAATACATGAAGCGCACTATGCAACATCAATTTTTTCTACAGACGAAAACCTGCCCCGTAAATTTTAAATGTCCAAAAATATAACCAAAAGTCGCATATTGTAAAACAGGGTGTTATTAAAAAGCGGGCCATAGACATTTATCATAGGAAATCAGTATAATTGGAGAATTCGGTATTAAAAGTGACAGATAGTTACTTAAAACAATCTTGCATTTGAATCATTTTTTTAAATAATGCGTTTTTGTTATGTTCTTACAGTTTAAAGAATTTAATTATCTACAACATTTTTGTCTAAAATTAAATGGGATGTTTTAGGCAAAAAAAAAAACTAAAAAAAACATTATCTGGTTAATTCCCTATTTTCACTCACAAGGTTGGTAGGACCAGTCTTGTTTTAAAATGCTGTTTTAAAAAATGCCAAAATTCAATATTTTATTCAATTTTGACGTTTTAAACTGTCATTAACTCCATAGCAACAACTATAAGTAACACTTTTTTACCTTCCGTCACCTTTAGGTAAGGAAGGTATTGTCTTTGGTCAAAAAATTCGGTGGTGAGTTTTTAATGAATAAGCACGTTTTAGGGTCCCTACAATACGAATTTACTATTTTTAAGATGATGTCTGTATGTATGTGTGTGTGTGTGTGTGTGTGTGTGTGTGTGTGTGTGTGTGTGTGTGTGTGTGTATATGTGTGTCCGTGTGTGTCAAATTTTTCTCCGACGATAACTCCAATACTATAATTCTAAAAATTATAATTCTTTCGTATTCCTCTTCTGTACATCCATATGAAGAGTTGATTAGATTTTGGTTATAACTGATCCACCGGAAGTACCCTTATTTGAAGTTTTTAACAGTTTTTCTTAAAAAACGCAGTTAAATATTATTTTTTGACATTTTGTTTTTATATTTATTAAAGAAAATACTCTTCTCTATATGGTTATGGTTTGATTATTCATTTTCCTTCATATTCAATAGATGTAGAGTTAAAGCATTATAAAGAAATTAATTTTCAAAAATTAGTCAGCTTTGTTATTTATCATGGAAACAGCTGACATAATTATTCAAAAAAATTTAATTGACAGATGTCAGTTGAAAGTGCAAAACCAAATATGGAAAAAAAGTATAGGATCTAAAATTGGTATGTCATAGTGTTGCTCGCAAGTGACACGCAGAGAAAGGCCAAAGAGAAGATGGAAGGACATTACTTAGTGTAGCTTCTGTTATAATTTTATTGGATTTATAGAACCTTTTCAAATGAACTTTTGGTATGGGATTTGTAAAAAATAGTATGTGTTCCTGTTCGATTTTACATGATATTATATAGAATCTGTTCCAAGGACCTTTTGGTATGGGATTTGTACAAAATACATGGAATTGACGGAAGGTCTTGTGCTGGCCACAACAGATTTTTCACATGTGAATTAAAAAAAAATTATGCACGGACGTATCATAATTTGACAATTATACACGAATTTCTTTGACATAAACATTATTTTATAGCCCGCAGGCCACATTATAGCCCGCCGGGCTATAATGAAACGTCAAACCAAATTATAACCTACAATATAAACAATTTAAAAAATCAACATGAAAAGTTTTTAATACAAATCGAATTATATTCTTTAATGAAAAATGAAAATTAATTTTGTGATATTTATATAGAAAGCACAGAGATACACAAAATAAAACTCAAATGACATAACTAATAAACAAACAATAAACTGTTGTTCTCCGCTTTCATAGCAACACTAGATACTGGATGTACGAGGACAAATTATTTTTGATACAATTTTTCTAACACTCATAATTTGAAAATTTTCGTCTGTGCATAAAGTTTTGTATGTACCACGAGCGTAACTTGCTTTTTTATGGCCTTTGACGTGTTTTTATCCCTCGGCTTACGCCTCGGGCTCAAAATCCCGCCGCAGGCCATAAAAGCCTCCTTACGCTCTTAATACATAAATAACTATTAAATCACTCTCACAAAATTTTAACTCACTCTGCAACAAATAATGCATTTCAAATAACATCAGTTAAGAAAATAACACCATAATATTTATCAGACATTATCAGCCATTTTCATTATTTTTCACGGCATAAATGACAGACAATAAAGCATTTTAAATACATGACTTGACGTCTATCAGCGACGATTGTCATGCTCAGCCTACTAACTGATCAGTTTTTTATTTTGTCAAAATTAAATATTTTAATGGTTTTTATTATTATTTCGTCAAAATTTAATAAAATATTGTACAAACCACGTGAGCTAAGAATGTTTATTTACTCGAAGAAATTAACTCACTCACCCTTACGGGACGGGCTCGTGAGCTAAACTTTCTTCTCATGAATAAACATTACCTTAGCTCACTTGGTGTACAAATATCTATAATGGGGTATTCCGACATTTTTTAAAAATATTTTTTTTACATTAGTACAGACCAGTAGGACTCTGAATATCTAACTTTGAGTAAAAAAATGTAGGCATCACATGAGATATGAATTTTAAAAAATTTCATCGCAATTCAAATTTTCTTATCATGGCGGGCTTATGACGTCAACTCGATGCTGATATCTGCAATTAACTTCAGCGTCTAAATCCACTTGTTCATGACAGCCATTTGCTTGTTTACATATGATTTTAGTAGCAGCTTGTATTTCGATGTTTGTCCTGTGTTTGTTTATGGTAAAAATAGGAGTAATAATTATAAAGTGGACGAAATGTCAAACAAGAAATATACCCGCGCGTGTTAACTACTGGCACCATCTGTGTTTTTAAACGAAAATATTTTCTTTGAAATGAGCAACAGATTATCAACCTGACGTCACAAATTTCAAGGACGTTTCTAGAGCTGTAAAAATTCCAATTTTGTAACATTAAATTATGAATTATAACTTTTTATTAAATATGTTTTATTATATTTTTCTACTATATGAAGATGGAAACTATAGAAAAAAGTTATTATTTTGCATTAATTCTATATCACCGGAATACCCCATTTCACACTTGTTTGAAAAACGATTTTTTAAAAAAAATATTTGAACACAAATTATGTACATATATTCTATTTTTTATTTTGAAAATTTGTGTTATATTATTTATTATTATTAAATAGTGAAATTTGACATTTTTTAAAACAGCGTTTTAAAACAAGGCTTATCTACCAGCACATACTTTTAAATATTGATTAACTAAGTTCTAATTTAAATTTCGCAACTTAATTTCAAATGGCATTTAAATAACTTTATAAAATGATAGTGGAAATTTTGTTTTCCACAGCCTACCTGACTTTATATAAAAAAATATGGTAAACTTACATTAAATGGGTGCAAGAGCTATCCCAGTCCGCTTTATATTTAGCGCCCATACTAAGAGCCAATGTTCGTAAATTGCCCCTTTCTGGATTGACTATTCCACTTATTGTAAAAACAACATTATTAAGTAATTCACCAAATGGTTTTCTACTTAATTTCTGTTTTTTGTTTGGAAGTTTAGGCGTTGTATTTACTTTTCTCTTAGAATTGCTCGATGCATCAGTAGAGTTATCTTTTTTTGTTGAGCTGCTTGGTTTCGGACTATCATTCGTTTTATTTTCAGCTTTCTTTTTAGCAGGTGTTTTATCTGTTTTTATCTTTTTCTTTTCACTTTCGGCTTTTAACTTTTCAACTGCTTTATCGATTTTTTCGTTAGGCTCTTCTTCGTCTGAATTATAAAATAAAGCTTTGCGATTTCTATTCCTTTCTTCTTTTTCACTCAATGCTTTGTCTTTTGGTGTTTTCACATCTAGAGGTTTACATTTTTTTGGTTTTTCATGAGATTTGATTGCCTGCGCCACTGTTTTATAATTCATACTTAAAATATGTTTCTATTGCATTCATTTTAACTTACCTGTTTTAGTAGTTTCTGGTTTATCTTCAACTAATTCTTTTCGTTTTGCGAATAAACTTCCCGCCGAGAGAACGTTAGGAGATTCTGGGCGTAAAGTAAATTTTCCAAATGAAGTCGATTCTTGTTCTGTTTTTTGTTCTTGTGATGTGTGCAAAGTAATAAAAGATAGTCCGTATTTAACATGTTTGTTAAATGGTTGAGTACAGACTACTTTTATTCTATCCCATTTTTCGTCTCGAACAGAGGAAGCTAAATTATCGTATGTGAACAGTCTGACTCGGTTACTATTTGAAAGATTACGGGCTTCCATTGGCGTCATAAATGATGAGGCCGCTAATAAGATCTGAGAAAATTATGATTTTATATACGCTGTTTCATAATAATGGCTAATGAGTAAAAAACTTAATCAACATAGGTCCAATCTTCAATAGTTTCAGAGATTTAAGGCAGTGAAAATAGTATATTGTACAACAAGTGCGGAAAAGTACCTTATTGCCCACAAAGAGTGAGTTTCAGCACGAGACGAAGTCGAGAGCTGGAATCACACAAATGGGCAATAGGTGTTTCTGCACTATACTTTTTCTACGACCACACTTTTTGGTAAAATAATTCATTTTTAATACAGAACATACTTTTTTTACCTTCCGTCACCTTTAGGTAAGGAAGGTATTGTCTTTGGTCAAAAAATTCGGTGGTGAGTTTTTAATGGATAAGCACGTTTTAGGGTCCCTACAATACGAATTTACTATTTTTAGATGATGTCTGTATGTATGTGTGTGTGTGTGTCCGTGTGTGACAAATTTTTCTCCGACGATAACTCCAATACTACAATTCTAAAAATTATAATTCTTTCGTATTCCTGTTCTTTGCATCCATGTGAAGAGCTGATTAGATTTTGGTTATAATTGATCTACCGGAAGTACCCTTATTTGAAGTTTTTAACAGTTTTTCTTGAAAAAACGCAGTTAAATATCATTTTTCGACATTTTGTGATTATCAATATGAAAGAATATCTTATTCTCTATACGGTTTGATTATACATTTTCCTTTAGATTCAATACATATAGATTTATAGAGATATTAAGAGAGATTAACTTTCAAAAATTAGTTAGCTTTGCTAAAATTATGGAAACAGCAGATAATTCAAAAATTTTTAATTGACAGATGTCAGTGTCAAATGCAAAACCAAAGTTGAAAGTGTAGGGTCAGAAAGTTATATGTGAATATGATAGAGGGTCCCTCGCAAGTGACTTGCATTTGCAGACTCGCCTCAAGATTGGAATTTTCAATGCCAGAAGTACAAGAAAGGCCAAAGAGAAATGAAAGGACTGAGTAGATATAAGAGAGGAAGAATTATGTGAAGAAGATGCGTTGGACAGGAATGAGTAAAAGAGAAGAGTAAGAAACAACGACCCCTAATAAAATAGGGAAAGGAACTTTCGGTATGGAATTTGTAAAAAATAGTGTGTAGTGTTAAAATTTTACAGGATATACAGCATCTTTTTCAAGGAACTTTTGGTATGGGATATGTACAAAATACATCGAATTGGCGGAAGGTTTTGTGCTGGCCACAACAGATTTTCTTAATAATTAATAAAACTTTAAAATAATTACAATAATTACTTTTACTATAACTGCCAGACAAGTTGCCACCTCCAAAGGGTTAAATATCAAAAATTTTATCGATTTAACATAAATCAACAGATATATTAATTAATTTGTAATATTATTTACATAATAAAAAATATTTACACGTACTTTATAATCCTGTTCTTGAGAACTTGACCTTCCCACCAATACTTCAACAAAACTTGAATTTTCATTTCCAATATCAATACCTGAAATTAAATATGATTTTTCTAATTGGAGTATTACTGTTACTGAGGCTTCTCCAACATTTAAAGATTTCCATTTTTTCTTAGTTTCGCCGTTCAATAAATTGTTCGAAACATGATCCTGTAATATTTATTGGTTAGTTTTCATAAAATTAAACGTAGTTAACTATATTTAGTTACTGGGTCTTCGCTGCTACAGCTGACAACACGATCTAATTTAATTTTAGGCATTGTACTAAAATATTAATGTTTATTTATTGTTAATTGAAATCGACGACTTGGTTGCCGCGCTTCTTGATCTTGACATTTCTTGTAGTAAACAGGTGGTACGCAGGTAAACTTGTTTGAAAATTAGCGGAAAATATGAAAATTTATAAAAAAATAGTTTTAAAAGTTATATAATTTATATTAAAATTAAATATGCATGCAAACAAACTTTTATTTATGTAGAATGATAGAAAATATTTGCATTGTAAATACAATTACATTATCATAATATACTTTAATATTTACACCTTGATCGATAACTTGTTTACGTATTTATGTACACATATCAAAATTATTAGAAAAACCAGATTCTCTAATATCAAATTACAATTTCTGGAATATATATTTGAAAAACAAGAGTCATTCTCTTTATCAATCATGAATAGCACGACATTACAAATATTTTCCAATATTAAAGAAGATTGTTTAAGGCAAATTAATGAATATGTGCCTGATAAAAATAATAAAACAAAGTTTTGTGAATTAATATGGGATGGAATAATGTGTTGGCCAAAAACAGAGGCGGGTGAAGAATTATCATATCCGTGTCCCGAATATTACGGATTCAGTCCTAAGGTATAAATATTTTGTTAATTTTAATTAGAAATATATTGTTAAATTTTAATTATTACAGAGTAATGTTACAAAAAAGTGCATGGAAACAGGAGAATGGTTTTATCATGAAGGTGTAAAAAACATCTGGACAAATTATACTCAATGTAAACTTTTATTAGACGATAATACACATACAGTTCCTCTTCATATTTCTGAAAACCTGGCATTAATTCATACTTGGGTTCCAAGAATCCAAACGTTGAAACGTTTCGGATATTGCCTATCACTATCTACACTTTTATTAGCCATAATTATATTTCTTACTATCAAGTAAGTAATATTAGAATTAAATCTTTTATATTAGCGTTTTACAACAACTTTTTGATTGTCTTTTTCGTTGCTAAATGAAATACTTTTAAGCACTAGTGCTTAAAAATGACAGTTTAATGCGTAAAAGTGGCAGCTTTATGCGTAAAATTGACAATTTAATGCGTAAAATGTTACTTTAAGCACTAGTGCTTAAAAGTATTTCGTTAGCAACGAATAGATGAACCTGACGTCTGCCTACTTTTTAATTTTGAAAAATTCAAAATGTTGATATTTGGGAATAAATGATCTGTTTTAAAACGCTATTATAAAAAATCTTGTATGTAATACATTGCGAAATGAGTGTTTTAGGCACTTGACGTGTTTTATTACTCGCTTATTCTCGTGCAAACAAATTTCACGTCGCGTGCCTAAAACACTATCATTTCGCAACTTATTACCAAAATAGCTATACCCAAATCATTCAAGCAGCCAATGCACGTCATTAATAAAAATTGAATTTTAGTAACTAGATGTGTGACGTCACGTACTGCTACGTTTGCAGAGGTTTTAGAATCTTTACTAGCGTAAACTCGGCTACGCCGAGTATACCCTAGGGCTCCGCCGATAGTGTTTTATAATAGTTTTACGTACGTCCAATCCGTCTAGGAACAATTTAAACGCAAAGTGCTAACGCTAAGAGTCTTTCAAAATATTTTTTTCTCGCCCACCCAAACAGCCCACGCAAACTGCTCACCCAAACTGCTCACGCAACCTGCCCACGCAACCTGCCCACCCAAAATGCCAACCCAAACTGCCGCACGCAACCTGCCCACCCAATCTGCCCAAGCAATTTGCTCGACGATACCTCTCATTTGATACCAAACACGACATGGTTCTGACAACTTTAAGCAAAAAACAAAAGCCATGCGAGCTGTCAAATGTTTAACATATCTGCAAAGACAGCCCTCGACGATACCTCTCATTTCATACCAAACACGACATGATTCTGACAAGTTTATGCAAAAAACAAAAGCCATGCGAGCTGTCAAATGTTTAACATATCTGCAAAGACAGCCCTCGACGATATCTCTCATTTGATATCAAACACGACATGATTCTGACAACTTTATGCAAAAAGTAAAAGCCTACCGAGCTGTCAAATTTTTGACATTACTGCATGGCAGCCCTTGACGTTACCTATCATTTGATACCAAACACGACATGGTTCTGACAACTTTAAACAAAAAAAAAGCCGATCAAGCTGTCAAATTTTTGACATTTCTGCATGGCAGCCCTCGACGATGCCTCTCATTTGATACCAAACTCGACATGATTCTAACAACTTTAAAGCAAAAAACAAAAGCCGATGGAGCTGTCAAATTTTTGACATTTCTGCTTGACAGCCCTTGACGTTACCTTTCATTTGATACCAAACACGACATGGTTCTAACAACTTTATGCAAAAAACAAAAGCCGAGCAAGCTGTCAAATTTTTGTCATTTTTGCATGATAGCCCTTGACGTTTCATTTCATTTGATACCAAACACGACATAGTTCTGACAACTTTAAGCAAAAAACAAAAGCCGATCGTGCTGTCAAATTTTTGACATTTCTGCATGACAGCCTTTGACGTTACCTTTCATTTGATACCAATCACGACATGATTCTAACAACTTTAAGCAAAAAACAAAAGCCGATCGAGCAATCAAATATTTGACATTTCTGCATGACAGCCCTTGACGATACCTCTCATTTGATACCAAACTCGACATGATTCTAACAACTTTAAAGCAAAAAACAAAAGCCGATGGAGCTGTCAAATTTTTAACATTTCTGCATGGCAGCCCTTGACGATACCTCTCATTTGATACCAAACACGACATGGTTCTGACAACTTTAAGCAAAAAACAAAAGCCGATCGAGCTGTCAAATTTTTGACATTTCTGCATAGCAGCCCTTGACGAACCCTCTCATTTGATACCAAACACGACATGGTTCTAACAACTTTATGCAAAAAACAAAAGCCGAGCGAGCTGTCAAATTTTTAACATTTCTGCATGGCAGCCCTTGACGATACCTCTCATTTGATATCAAACACGACATGGTTCTGACAACTTTAAGCAAAAAACAAAAGCCGATCGAGCTGTCAAATTTTTGACATTTCTGCATGACAGCCCGTGACGTTACATTTCATTTGATACCAAACACGACATAGTTCTGACAACTTTAAGCAAAAAACAAAAGGCGATGGAGCTGTGAAATTCCTGACATTGGAATATTTGTTTTTTACTTAGTTATTTATGGGATGTTTGGCAACACTTTCGAAATGTACATGAATCATGGACATGAACCTTCAAAAATTATAATTTTTAAATATAATGTTTTAGGCCTTTTAAACTACTATGGAATAACCTCCCATTGCCATAATGTATGTTTATTAATTTAACTTCTTTCAAAATGGCCTTATTTTATAAATAATTCCATTTAAATGTTCTGATTGACATGTCAAAGAAACGTTCTTCGTCTTAAATTTTTCAAAGAAGACTAAATTTTTGATTTCAAATTGTTTCAAAAAGCCAAAATACGACCTTTAAAAATTTTTTACACAAAAACTATGCACCGTATAGAAAATTGACCTATTACCAGGAAATCAAGTTGAGTTATTCTCTACACCTTGGAAAAATTTTCATTAAAATCGCTCTTACCGTTTAGTCTGTACAGGCGAATAAAATTTCCCCGATCGTCTTGATGAATTCAATATAGAAATATATATAGATAGTGAATCTACCCGTTTAGAATAAAAGATATTTGTTTTTTACTTAGTTACTTATGGGATGTGTGGCAACACTTTGAAAATGCACATGAATCACGAACATGAACCTTCGAAAATTATAATTTTTAAATATAATGTTTTAGGCCTTTTAAACTACTATGGAACAACCGCCCATTGCCATAATGTATGTTTATGAATTTAACTTTTTTCAAAATGTCCTTATTTTATAAATAATTCCATTTAAATGTTCTGATTGACATGTCAAAGAAACGTTTTTCGTCTTAAATTTTTCAAAGAAGACTAAATTTTTAATTTCAAATTGTTTCAAAAAGCCAAAATACGACCTTTAAAAATGTTTTACACAAAAACTATGCACCGTACAGAAAAATGACCTATTACCAGGAAATCAAGTTGAGTTATTCTCTACATCCCAGAAAAATTTTCATTAAAATCACTCGCATCGTTTAAGCTGTAGAGACGAATAAAATTTCCCCGATTGTCGTGATGAATTCAATATAGAAATATATATAGATAGTGAATGTACCCGTTTAGAATAGAATCTTTATGAAAAGAGTTATACAGATTGCAATCTATATTATCGACATGTTCATGAACTGTCACATCTACAAAATAAATACTATATTTTCGTTACTGTCCATTTCTATTTAAATTATTTTATAATACTAACCTTATTTATACTTATGTATGCCATATAAAGGCAATAAATAAAAGTGAGCAGAATTTCAAAGAAATATACCAAATTCTTCGGATTGATTAGAAATGCTATCTTTGGCAGATTCACAGATTTTGTGTTTGCGTTAACGGTCACGATGTGTCGTTGCATTGCGTTTAACATTACTTTATTATAAATAGACCTTTACAACGCACAAAAATGTTTCAAACACGATACAAATATTTTTCAAATAACTTTGACAGTATGAACATACAAATTATCAATGTTGCCAACTATAGCAACAATTAAACGAATAATATGACGTTGATGTACATTATATATTATTCATGTCATATACGATAAGTAATGAACTCTACTATTCATCTTAATAATAATTATATAAGGCTATACACTTTTTGACGGTTAAAAATGATTGAAATTTTATTTCATTTTTCACTATTAGTGATTTTAATGCATTAAGGTTTTTACACTAAGTGATGACGTGCATTGGCTGCTTGAATGATTTGGGTATATAGAGTTTTTATTCTAGAATATTCAGTTAAAATATTTAATTAATATATTTTAGGAAATTGCAATGTGCTCGAAATCGTTTACATTTGAATTTATTTATATCATTTGGTTTGAAAGCATTTTTAACACTTTTTAAAGAGTTTTTATTCGTTGATGGAATTGTTTTACCTACAGATATTGTACAGGATGGCACAAATAAATACGTCAAAGAACATAATGTAATAATTATTGATAATATTCTTAATATTTTTTATTATTATTATTTATTTCTAGTCTTGGATCTGCAAAGCAATTTCCAGTTTTTGGCAATATAGCATCCAAACAAATTATTTTCTTGTATTAATGGAAGGAATTTATTTACATAACCTGTTATTTCGGACTTTGAATTCAAATAAAGATAATATCAACATATACTTAATTTTAGGATGGGGTAAGTTTTTGAAAATATGTAATTATATTATGAATATTACGCATTATTTTAGGCCTACCATATTGTTTTACTTTGCCATGGATTATGTTAAAAATAGCTTATGACAATGAATATTGTTGGACTACACAAGAAAATCAATACTTGCAACTATTTGTACATGTGCCTATTGTTGTAACAACATTGGTAATTTAATATTTAATTCCCTTGTTTCCGTATTTACGCGCACTTATTTTTCAGGTAAATTTTATTTTATTTGCGAAGATAATTAATATTTTATTGGTTAAATTGAATACAATGCATATTCAGCAACGTAGAATTAAATACAGGTATAGTAAAATATTGTTTATTTTTTTACACGAGGGTAATGGTAATAGTGTGAAACTGCTACTTCATACGTATTTTAAAGCTATTTCCACGTTGTTGAATAATTTGATTGAGTTATGAGGCAATAAAATCATACTTTTTTACCGGCGGCAGTGAAAGTAAAGTCGGCTGCTCAATAGTCTGAAAATTCCTTATTTTTAGCTGTGAAACAAATATTTTCACACAAACTTTAATGTTTTAGACAAATTTTGAGTATGAAAAAATTTATTGTCAATTATTTTTCAACGTTTCAACAAGAACAGTTGCCGCGGGTTAAGTTGACACTGACTTTGGGTGCACAGAACCTAAAATTCGTACATGGACGAGTCGAAATGTAATAATAAGGGGGTTACGTATAACGACGTTCTTGATTTATTCACAAGCCAAAGAAATTCTAGTCGATGTTTTCAGGTTGGCTAGGATGCGCAGGCCAGTATCAACTTAACCCGCAGCTGCTATAAATATTTGTTACAGTTCTATTCTCTGAAAATTCCTCAATTTTAGCCGTGAAACAAATATTTTCATATAAAATTTAATATTTTAGACAAATTTTGTATATGAAAAAAATTGTCAATTATTTTTCCACGTTTTCTGCCAGATTCATGAACAAGTATGGCTGCCGCGGATTAAGTTGACAATGACTTTGTGTGCACAATTCTAGTCGATATTTTCAGATTGGCTAGGATGCGCAGGCCATTATCAACTTAACCCGGAGCTGCTATAAATATTTGTTACTGTTCTTATTCTCGTTAGTCTATTGTGTAGCCGCCTTAACATCCATTGCCACCGGCAGAGAAAGTAGAATTTATTGCTTAGCAGCTATCAATAAAATCATACTTTTAACTTTTTAATCGGCAACAAATTGTTTTCATTCATTTCTTTGTAAAAAAAAGCAATGTTTGGTTTTAACAAACTCCACAGAATAGGCGAAAACGGTTTGTTATAAACGAAATTCGTTATAGTTGAACACATATTTTGTTGAGTTCTTTTTTCCTGTTATTTGTTTTGTTTAATATTTACCGATTTTTAAATAAAAATATAGGTTTTGATTTAGGGAATTAAAATATTGGTTAACCGGTTTAAAAAATGCCTTTTTTCAAATTAATCAGGAAGTTCGTAATGCGGAAGCTACTTATGCAATTATATCTCCCTTCCGTTAAAAGTTTAATTATTTTCAGGCGTTTAATTCGATCAACACTTATTTTAATGCCGCTGTTTGGTGTCCCTCACGCAATTTCTATAATAACTTGGTATAACGCTTCTACAAATCCTACTGTAGAATTAATTTGGATTTGCTTCGATCAGACATTTACTTCATTACAGGTAAGATAATACGAGCACAAATTCATAATAATTCGGCCAGTTTAAATTTTCTACAAATTATAAAATCTACACAAATAGTTAGAAATTTCTACAAAATTCTTTTAGCTACTTTAAATATAGACTTAAGTCTTTAAAAAAAAAACTATGGACCAAATGACTGGTGATAATAGTTCGACCGGTATTTTAAGGATCATTTTTACTTTCTTGTACGTACTAAAGGAAGTATTGTAATCGCGAAAAATTTCGATTTCCAGATTTCAACGGAAATATCCATTTTAACCATTCCTAAAACCATTTTGACTAATTTCGTCGTGACGTCTGTACGTATCCCGCATAACTCAATATCGGTAAGCCGTAGAAAATTGAAATTTTAAATTTTGGAATGTTATAACATCTGGTTGTGAATCTCCGTTTTTGGTCATTTCATAACTTCCGGAAGTGGTACTTTACTTGAAGCCAGTAATAGATTTTAATACAAAACTATATTAAAATATAATCCAAAACTTTTCAAATTTAGTATACAGGGTTAGTTAAAAGTATGAAGACGGCGATTTATTATCGTTAATATTCATTTTAGGAAATTATGTTCAATACAAAAGTTTTTAAAGATATTTTGATCTACATTTGAAAATACTTGAATTTTTTTTTTCTTCAATTGTTTTTGAGTTACGCTTGTCCGCGTAATATTTTTAAATGGGAACCTGTTAATTTTTGTCTACCATTCGATAGAGCGTTTTTTTTTCTCTTTACAACAGTATTTTTTTTTTTCAATTTATTTTAATAATATTTTTACAAGGAAAAACACCGGTTCAAGTATCTTATCATTAAAGACAAATTAATAACTAAGTAAATTACATCGCTCGAGTTTGTTTATCGCTTCGCTTTTGTCTATCTTAGATGTACCTACTATTCGTAAATACTTGAACCGGTGTTTTTCCGTGTAAAAATATTATTAAAATAAATTGAAAAAAAAAAAAACAGAAATACTGTTGTAAAGAGAAAAAACGCTCTATCGAATGGTAGAGTAAAATTAACAGGTTCCCATTTAAAAAAATTACGCGGTTAAGAGTAACTCAAAAACAATTGAAGAAAAAAAATTCAAGTATTCACAAATGTAGATCAAAATATCTTAAAAAACTTTAAATTGAACATAATTTCCTAAAATGAATATTAATTACAATAAATCGCCGTCTCCATAATTTTAACTAAGACTTTTAAATCAATGGGAATAATATAATAGATTTTGGTTAAAATGGGCTAACCGGAAGTGATACATTACCTGAAAAAAAGATTGTATTGTGATTTTAAAAATAAATGCTTCAAATAAAAGTCTTAGAGAATTAAAATCTGCGCCTAGCACATCAAGTATTATTAAATTAGCTCTTGGTATAAACGAGATACGTAAATTTGAAAATTATGTACTTTTTGGTTTTTCTAATTAAGTTTGCTATGGATTAGGACAAAAAATAACAAAAAAATAAAAAATTAATAAATATTAATTTAAGGGAATATAACCCAATATCAAATAGCGAAATAATTGATCAACATAAAGTTTTTAGCCGAAATTTGTAAAAATTTCTCACAATTTGCGTAGGTTTTATTATATATTTGGGCTCGAAATAATTGGATTAATTTATTGTAAATTTTTTGTAGGGATTCTTTGTTGCATTTTTATATTGCTTATCGAATAAAGATGTACGAAATGAAGTAAAACAACAGTTTTTGATGAAATATTACTCGGATGATCATAATAAAAGCATTCCTCTTTACGCAACTATTACTAATCGTTTTAGTTTTACTACTGATAACAATGAGCGACAAATTACATCTTAAATTAAAAATAAATATGTGTTTATTATATTTGAATTGTATTTAATTTTAAAAAAATATATATTATATAAAATGAACTGTAATAAACTGCATTGACCGGAATGGACAACAGGCAATTTTTACCTCCCGCTACCTTTGATACGGGAGGTATAAGGATGGTGCTAAAAATCGCTTGTCGAGATTTTGGTAAATGACGTTTTAAGGTCCCTAGAATCCAATTTTAACATTTTGACGTTGATGTCCTTCGAGCATATACTGACTAAAGAAATAATTCCCTATACAATGCATAGGATGTTGTGATCGGAAGATATGCAGAGGGGGACTGGAAGTCATGGTGTATTGTGAGCAGCGTTTTGTTGTTATATCACTACTTGTCATTTTACTGTAACAACGTTATTTTTTCCGTGTAGTTTGTGAATATATATCGGAGTAATCAAATTGTAATGAAGAATATAAAGAAAGTATGTACGGATATTTCGTCTCATATGTAAGTAAAAGGATTTTTTTTACACATAATATATTAAACAATTTTTTACGAATTCCATACAGAAAGTTCCTTGGAAAATATTATATAAATCCAATAAAATTATCACATATCATGTATACTCATATATAATAAATATAAATACTCTAAAAATGTGTACACTTACGTAACATTCTCTTTACAATCAAATAATATTACTACGAAGTTTATATCTCTACCCATTTTTGATTTAATGCCCCAAAAGTCGATATATCCCATATTTAGATAAAAACTTCAAAATTTTCAAAAATCTAATTTTTATGTATCTAGATACTTCTTAATGCGCTGATTCCAAATTTTGAAACCGCAGGTCGATATCTCTTTTCGTTCTCGAGATATTACGATTCAAAGTTTTGCTCAAAACTGCCCATTTTTGGGTAATAACCCAAAAATGGGTCGAGATATGAATTTGGCGACATCACCATTCGATTCTACGGATAAAAATACATAAGTATAGTACTTTTCATAATTTTTGTCCAACCGGTTCATTTTTTATGAATAAAAGTTTGAAAATTCCTGAAAATGGTCAAAATCTGAAAAAATCGTAAGGGGTACCCCTTACGATTTTTGCGATTTTTCGCCATTTTCAGTTATTTTGCTTTAGAGATTGTATGCGGTGTTCAAAAATTCTGAAAATTGGTGTACTTATGTAATTTTGCCCGTAGAATCGAATGGTGTTGTCGCCAAATTCATATCTCGACCCATTTTTGGGTTATTGCCCAAAAATGGGCAGTTTTGAGCAAAACTTTGAATCTAAATATCTCGAGAACGAAACGAGATATCGATCTGCGGTTTCAAAATTTGGAATCAGCGCATTGAGAAGTATCTAGATACATAAAAATTAGATTTTTGAAAATTTTGAAGTTTTTATCTAAATGTGGGTACATTGACTTTTGGGGTAATAATTCAAAAATGGATAGAGATATAAACTTGGTAGCAATATTATTTGATTGTAAAGAGAATGTTACGTAAGTATACGCATTTTTAGAGTATTTATATATGAGTATACATAATGTATATTCATGTGATAATTTTATTGGATTTATAGAATATTTTCCAATGAACTTTTGGTATGGGATTTGTACAAAATACATCAAATTAACGGAAGGTCTTATGCTGGCCACAACAGATTTTTTAATAAATGAATCGAGGACATATTTTAAATATTTGTACCTGCAACTTCCTGTAAATAAAGGATAATGAAAAAAAAGAGCAAAATTTGATTCAGTAATTTGACTTTATCAAATAATTTCAGTACATATTTTGTTGATGTTACTTACGTAGTTATTGTATAACAATTTTTATACAAATCATATTTATTCTTGTTCAATAAATTAATATTACACTAACACATGTAATGTTGGCTGCCTTGAAACAAACAATTTAAAATCAAATAAATAACTGAAATCCAAATTAAAATTTGTAGGCGACATACATTTAGCAGCAACCAAACAGTTATTCGTTATATGATTTAGAATTTCAGTCTAAAAGGCCTATATCTAGAGGCTTCACTACTCGGTCCCTTATCTTGTAAAATCTATTATGAAAATGCTATTATCACTCACCGAAGCCTGGTAATGGAATTGGTTTCATTGCAAATAACATTGAGATGATTTCAAACTGAAAATAATACTAGGCACGCGCACGAATACACTATTACAACATATAATTTACGCCGTTGACCATTAGAAAGTTGTAAAATCGTAAAACAAAAAGTACGGTTTTAAATGAGCAGTGCAAGAAGAACAAACATGTGATTTAATACGTGAGATGAAACCCGCTTAGAAACTATAAGAAGTTATTTTTCTACTCTTTACGGACTTTTCGTTTTCGGGGCGCGTCGCCGCTTGCAGACGGTTCTGGGGCCTGGAAATAATAATAATTACTGTCTAAATCATTCCGTAAGTTGTGAAAAATAGTTATTTTTTATACAAAACGATAAAATTTTATTTTATCAACGAGAGAAAAATGTCAATGAGGTCATGCAAAAAAAAAAATTGTACCTTTTTTCTGTTTAAATCGAAAAAGAATAATCTAATTCATCGATCAGTATGATTAAATTATTTTTTATTTATAATTTTTGTTGTATAAAATCGTTTTAAAGTATGATATTTTTAAAAAGTTGCAAAAACCAGCCATATGTTGTCGTCACAACGTTACGTACCAAGTTCAGACTCATTTCAAAAAGACATTTTATATGGACACATAATTTCTAAAAGAAAAATATATATAAACTATAAATTGAGGATTACATATCTGAATATGCTCTAATATATTAATATAATATCGTTCTATTTATTTTTGTAAATATAATTTTCATTTAGCGTGAAATTATCTACGTTACATCAGATGTTTCTTTCACTTTTGAATCTTTGAATTAGACGGTAGAAGGTTATGAACGCATGTGAGACATTGAATATATTGCAGAATATTATTTTATTCTTTATTTTGGCACGAAACAACGTTCCATCAACATGTTTACTTTCATAAATTTTAGGTTATCTTTAAATGTCACTTTGACGTTTAAGACAATGTGAAAATCAAAATGGTCGTGCCTGTCACTCTGTGACGTCATTGGACAAGGGACGAAGCGGGGGTCTAGCAGCCTCATTTTAAAGAATGTCATTTTCAATTACAATTTTTTCATGATTAAAGATCGATTTGAGGAAAAATAAAAAATACGGGTCTATTATTTTTCACTACTCTATCGATTAAAATTATAAAAAAAAAATCGTGCATGACCTCATTCATCAGCGATTTATTGTGAGGGAATTATTTTTTTGCGAGTCAATAATTAAAATTTATAGTCGTGAACATAGTGTTAAAAAAATCCTAATTCGGAGTAGGCTATGAACAAAACGTATGTTAATTTGGAAGTATATAATTAAAAGGGTACATTCCAAAAAATAAAATATAATAACCAAAACCATGGTTTCGGTTACCGACTGGTTCTAGTGGTTCTAGTCACGTGACTATTATTATTGAAACATTTCGGTTTCATTCGCGGAAACCCTAAAATTTTCTATCAAAACATTACGTCTATCGTCTTTCATAATCCTAAATTATGGAGTGGAAAATTAAAATACGTACAATGTAAACCGTAGAAAATAGATGCAAACATCAAAGAGTCAATAAATAGTACCTAACCACACTAATCTATAAAATCTGACATCTTATGAAAAAGGGCAGAAGATGTAACCGGCAAAACCCAGGAAAAATCATGGTTGCGTTGGTGCGCTTCGGTTGCAACCATTTTAACCGGAACCATGTTTCATAAATGTACAATTTTTACCATTTGATATTATTGGAACACTTTTGGTTAACCACGGTTAAAATTTGTTATTTTTGGAATATACCCTAAATGTCAATTTGACGCAAGATATTGTCAAAAATGTTATCTAAATAAATTAAAGCTTTTCTTTTTGAGTCATTTTTGTTTAGAAATAGAAATAAATTAGAAAACGGCGAATGGCAATATTCTGATCCTTCTTTATTATCCTTTTTCCTTAAAATTACATTTCACCATCAATTTTAACTTGATTTTTGAAATGAATAATAATCAGTCATACGTTTCTGTGTTCATAGCTTACTCCGAATTAGGTTT